>OX336336.1:25375557-26575557 GCA_946902875.1 Nematopogon swammerdamellus
ATGCCTACATTACATAAACAAGGTAGCAATTTAAAAAAATAAAATAAAAACAATTGTAATAAAAAAGTACTTGACTTATATTTTTTTTCTTTTTTTTTATAAACTGTCAACAAGCCCTCTACATTCCCATCATGGAGTTGGGGAAGATTATTCCCATTACGGGTTATCCATTATTAAAAGCACATTTATTCAAATGTTTGTTATTAAGCAGTCAGTAAGGCCGCGCTCGAACTTGTCACAATTTTATCAATACGGTTACAAGAAGAACCGGCAAGAAACTTCGCAGGGTATTTTTTGACTATCCACATACATTTATGTTACAGTTTATCGGGAATACAGCTTGAGAGCAAGATTAACAATTTTGCTGAGAGTTCTGACTACAAAGACTTATTAATTAAGTGTATCAGGTGTAAAGAGCCTTTGTGAAATGTTATAGTAATAATTTGCATTGATGTAATTTGTATTAATTAAATCATTAATGATTAGAGCCTTTGTGAAATTTTATAGTAATAATTTGCATTGGTGTAATTCGTATTAATTAAATCATTAATGATTAGAGCCTTTGTGAAATTTTATAGTAATAATTTGCATTGATGTAATTTGTATTAATTAAATCATTAATGATTAGAGCCTTTGTGAAATTGTATAGTAATAATTTGCATTGATGTAATGTGTATTAATTAAATCATTAATGATTAGAGCCTTTGTGAAATTTTATAGTAATAATTTGCATTGATGTAATTTGTATTAATTAAATCATTAATGATTAGAGCCTGTGTGAAATTTTATAGTAATAATTTGCATTGATGTAATTTGTATTAATTAAATCATTAATGATTACTACCTACATACATTATACATACTGCAATGTAGTATACGTAACTACACATACATACATACCAAACCCGTACCACACGCAGTATCCCGACAATCGGGGTAAGCAGAGTAGTCGGTGTTGTGCTGCAGGTACTCTTGTAAATTACAGCACAACACCGACCACCACGTTCAGCAATGTATTAGGACAGGATAACTATATCAAGCAGCAAGTAAGGCACTCCCACCTGCTGCACGACTCGGTGGAAGGACCGTGCCAAGGTGAGAGGTGGCTAACCCGTCGCCCTTTAGCACGGCATCACGTCCTTATCCCTTAATCGCCTTTTATGATATGCACGGGGAGAGATGCAGTGGGGTTATTCTTTTTAAGTACCGGCCCGGCCCCACACCGTCTACAGAAATTCAGAAAATAATTTTGAGTTCTTTCGGAATATAACATAACATATAAACAATATTTAATATTGTTTTTAGGGTTCCGTATCTGTCTTACGGGACCCTGTTACTAAGCCTACGCCGTCTGTCTGACTGTCTATCTGTCCGTTTGTCCGACGGCTGTATCTCTTGGACCGTAATAGGTAGCCAGTTGAAATTTTCACAGAATTATGTGTTATTATGGCCGATATAACAATGAATAATAAAAATAAGAAAAAGTAAAAAATTCACGAGAGTCTCCATAGAACAAATTTAAAAGTCTATGCGCGCAATCTACCAAAAAGAGTATGAAGCATTTGAACTAATACATAGATGGCGTGAGTGGCGCTGACCATGACATGGTGATACGAAACCTTCGGTGCGCGAGTTCGACTCGCACTTGGCCGGGTTTTTTTTTCTCTTTATTTTTAGCTTTGAAAAACTATAAACAAGACAGATACAGATACGACAATACACTCAGCAGCAAAGCGACCCCAGGCATCGACTCTTAAATGATTATAACTTCTGAAATAGACTGTACTGAAATGTAGATTTATCTGACAGAAAACCTCAAAAGCACCAACGACATTCTACTTTCTGGACAGGCCCTCGTTATACATTTTACCGGTGGAAAGGTGCGATTGGAGTTCTTCTATATATTGCCAATATTTAAAACAGCGTAAGTGCGCGAGCGCCTCATACAGCACGTTACGTTTCCGCTCTGTGAACGTCGATAGAGTAAGACGGTTAAATGAAAATGTTATACGTATAAGGGAGACAACGATTGGAGAGTGTGCTGAATGCTCACAAATAGCGCGCCTCAATTCGGTGCGTTGTATGCGACTTCCCGATAATTTTAATTCGTTGAAAAGCACCCGATTTTTATATGAGCATTGATAGTTCTCTCGACCTTACGACTTACGACACAGTGGCGCCCAACTAGTGGCTACACGGGCATATAATCATAAAACCAGTATTATTTATAGGTAATTTAAAACACATTTTTAGTATTATTTGAAAAAATTACTTTATTAGTCAAATTTTATAAACAAGTACAAATAGTTTGAACAGATACTTATTGCAATATAATTAAAGACCTGTACACTTTACTAGGCACAGGGAGCATACACAGTTCCGGATTATCCATACAAGCAATGTAGGCAACTTCCTATGTATCCAGTGCCGCCTAGGGGCCCCGCAGCCCATGAGAAAAATATGTCAAAGTAGTTTTTAATTTGATGATTTCGTTTTCATTTTACAAACGTTTTAGGTTTCTTTTTTTATAGGGCAAACAATTTCACAAAAAAAATTTACATTAATTACTTGTTATAAGCATTTAAGTTACATAATTTCTCTAAAATACAACTCAATTACTTTTACTATAATCATCATTTATTGAAAGTATTGCATAAAATTACATTACATTATCTATAGTTTGGATTTAATTAATTAATGACACACATTCATAAAAATTTGGTGTTGGTATATGGTTTAAATACTATCTACCTACCTAGAAACCTACCTGACTAATGGGAGTGGGGCGCCGAGACTTGCACTGCCTAGGAACCTCTATATGGCTTAATCCGGCACTGGCAGCACAGTATTTAATCTTTATTATGGTTTCCTAGCAAAGTGTGCACTTCTGTAACACACATCGGTAACACACAGGTGTCACAGCCTACTTTGTGTCAAATCACAGCATCTTAATACTCATCAATCACATTTCCAGCGAGATGTAAGTCCTCCGGAGCCCAGACATTAATCTTTCGAAAATAAAAATAAAACTATTCCACCAAAACTGTTAGCAAGTAAAATGTTTAAAAACTAGTACCGTCGTCATCTATGAAGAACAGCGTTTTGTGTTAACAATTTGTGTGTAATTGTTTTATTTAACAATTATAAAAGAATTACCATTTTACAAATATCCAGCTGTATTTAATTGTAGGCAAAAAAAAGCACTATTTTACCAAGCTTCATGTTGTGTTGTCAGCGTTATAATAATGCTTTGTTATGTATTCGAGATATATTTGTAAAACTTCTTTCTTTTCCCTTTTTTTCTGTTTCTGTAGTTAATGTCATAAAATAATATGTATTGTTTGTCATTGATTTTAATGGTATTGTGTACCTGGGCCTGACTTAATGCTCTAGCGGTCTATATCGACCGCTCCACAGTCAACGGGTTAAAATCAGCGTCCCGCTGCTGCGACGCTTTGTTAGGTCGAACTTTTTCCAATGTCATATACGGTTGGACAAGAAAAATAAAAAAAAATCATATCGTTTACTACAGGCAGAGGGATCATTCAACAATTACGTGATCTTTTTTTGGCCATTTTTTCACTCCCCCCTCCTATGTGATCACAGCGTAATCTTTTGTTGGACCCCCCTCGCCATGATTACGTAATCTACGTCCGTGCTTCAAAATTTTTGCTATTTATTAGCGTGTCTGGCTACTGACACATTGTCAAGTTTCTATGGGTCTTACATGACCTGAATTTGGGAAGAGGGTGTGTCATCGGGCAAAATGCGAGCGAGGCAATAAATTCGGCGAGGTTCAATAGATGTCGCCACTGTCGCTCCATAGCTCCACTCGCCGCCGCATACTGCCGCATGGACTTCGGAAGTGCGAAAAGAACAAAACGAGGCCCTCGCGCACGATTACGTAATCATGTATGATCTCCCCCCTCCTTCTTGGAGATCACGTAATTGTTGAAAGATCCCAGAATAAAAATGTGACACAATCATACATTCTGCACGAGCATTCGTGTATCCTACTAATAGTTCTACTATGTAGAAGTATAAAACTTACTATCTAAGTTTAGGTAATTATGTTACGAGATCACGGTGTTTGGCAAGTGAGATTACAACTTATTTGCGAGAACCGTTTGTTATATCTAGTGAGACTAATTGCTGTTGGAATCACACACATTTTATATAGGGTGTTACGATGACCATGTCATTAACTTCGGGAGGGTTATATAGACACTCAAATAAACACGTTACGCAAAAAAAAAAAATATGTTTATAGTATTACTTTTCGAGAAATTTAACAAAACATGTTAGCTACCTAAACATTAACCTGTGTGTAACAGTAGGTAACTTGCATTGTACGGGGTCAATGACCGTACTATGTTCAAACGCAGAACAGCTGTTTGTTGTAAGTAAGTCACAAGGTCACTATGATTGGTTTTTACAGCTACTTATTTGATTTAATTAGGAGAAAAAATGCTCCTATAAACATATGTTTTTTTCTTACGTAAAGTGTTTATTTCAGTGTGTATGTAACCCTCCCGAAGTTAATGACATGGTCAGCGAAACACCTTATATAATTCCTGTTATTTGTACTTAATTTATTATCTTGTTTTATCGTAAATATAAGGCACATTTTGGCTTTAGCATTAATACTTATGAATTAAAATCAGTGCGAACTGTGTATTTAAAATGTTATTTAAATGGTCCTTCGAAGCGAACATCTCGATTGAATTTGAGGAATGTTCATATCCAGGTTTTTCCAAACTTGATTGCCTGCCTCTAGTATATATAAACCTACCTATAAATATTGTACTGGTGCCTACAAACAATGTAATGTTTACACATCATAAGCTTTCCAAATCTAATTTCTAAACGTATCGCATCTCCATGATCTAAAATTCGAATTCTGCCCATCAGAGTGAGGATGCTAAGGGCGCCAGAAAAGTTTGGACAAAACTGTACACGATGTACCAAATAATTTTCTTCATAAAAAAATTATTTCAATGTTTCTTTTTTCCTTCTATTCAATGCACTCATAGAGTTTTGTCTCATTCCTCAAATTCTTTCATGATATATCCTTAAAACAGCAGGTTATACTTAATGTAAATAATAATAACAGCCAACGCCCTTACAGCCCAGCCCCTATAGTCTGTCGTGCAAGCGGCAACTCTGTCGAGCGAACATCCTCACTTGTGTATGTGAGCGTCGTCGAGACTCTGCGTCAGTAGATCGTGCTTGAGCGAGAGCACCTCGTCCAAGAGATGTCGGTTGTGTAGGTCGAGCTTGCGGATCACTTCCTTGTGCGTATTCTCGCGCTCGAGCGCAGCGCCAACCGCGCCGGAGCGCGCCTCCGATGTCGACAGGAATGTACCTGACAATAGAATAGACAAGAATGTACTTGACACTAGTATAGACAAGAATGTACCTGACAATAGAATATACAAGAATGTACTTGACAATAGTATAGATACGAATGTACCTGACAATAGAATATACAAGAATGTAGCTGACAATAGTATAGACAAGAATGTACCTGACAATAGAATAGACAAGAATGTACCTGACAATAGAATAGACAAGAATGTACCTGACAATAGAATAGACAAGAATGTACCTGACAATAGTATAGACAAGAATGTACCTGACAATAGAATATACAAGAATGTAGCTGACAATAGTATAGACAATAATGTAACTGACAATAGAATAGACAAGAATGTACCTGACAATATTATAGACAATAATGTAACTGACGATAGTATAGCCAAGAATTACGATTGATCTAATGTTTTAATAGTAAGCAAAATAGTTACATTGAAGGAAAAAAAAAATTTTTTTTTACATATTATGTTTGCTTTGTATTCACTGCTCACACGTCGCGCCCCGCTAGGCCTGCCACCCCTCCGGGTTTGACCCGGAGTTTACGGGTTTGAATGGTGTATATCCGGGCTACGGGTTAACATCGTATATCTCCGGGTCTGACCGGGCGGGCGGTGCGTCGAGCCGAGTGGTGCATTCGGCTCGACTGACTGAATCACTGGATGATCGGAGCGGAGTGGGTGGACATCGGACCAATTGGATGCACCGTTCGCGTGTGCGCGCGATTATGGGTTCAATGATTATTAAAAGTAACAAATTTCACAGAATTACCGAAAATAATTAGATTTTTTTTTTCAATACCGATTTATTAATTATTTTGTGGAATGCGATTTTTCCTTAATGAAAAATTTATGGACGGAAGAGAGAAACTGCTTATCAGTCAACATGGTGAAGTCGGAGTTAGTAATTAATATTATAATATGACCTGTCGAGAATTTTTAAAGTATTTGAAAAAACCTGAGAAAGAAAAGTTGATAAAAAAAATCACAATTATCTGTTTTTAAATTACAATTTGTAATACTATTTCGTATTGAATGATACCTACCTCTGAAAATTTACATTTTATTTTATAAACTTTTTGAATTTTCTGAATACTCCGGGTCTACCATTTTTTAAAGGTGGCATCCCTACGCCCCGCACGGCTTCAGACTCTGTCAAACGTCGGAGATATTCGCATTACGAAAGAAAGGAAAACAATTTTTTTGATTTTTTTTTTATAAAAAAAATATACACGGTGTTGCAGTTGCCCCCGTAATATTTTTAACTGACATAAGGGGGTTATTCTATAGGTGAAACTAAACAACTTCTGTGGTGAAAATTTTTTTTTTTAAACAAATTAAAAAGTCGTAGAACAAAAGTTGTTCTATTTCACGTACAGAATCACCCCCTTTCGGGTTTTACGGTTGGGGTTGCAACACTGTGTATATAGGAACACCTATACCAAATTTTGCATGGTTGTAAATTGTTACAAAATTTCCTAAAAATGTATCTATACCTTAGTAACACTGACCCTTTTTTTTATTTCAAATTGTGAGTTGAACCAGAGCCGACTGTCATTGTCTCCCTCTACGGAGACAGGCCATGCTGCATCGTCATAGCGCCACTGCGACGGAGACAATGACAGTCGGCTCTGGTTGAACCCTTCACTTCACTTCACAATATATATATTTTCATAAAATGAAAACACTCTACCTACGCTAGAGCGGTTAAAAGTAGTGTCCGACCGAATATTCGGTTTCGGCTTTCGGCTTTCGGCCTTTCGGCCAATATTTGCCACATTCGGCAAACTTACGGTTTCGGCCGAAAGTAGTGGTCACTTTCGGCCCAACCGAAAGTTGTTGGACAGACAAACCTTGTTTGATTTTTCATTATTAATAATTGTGCATATTGTTTTATGCATTAAATAAAAATTTCCCATAATTAAAAATACCTTTTATTGTCACTTGCATATCATTCTACTTAAATAATGCATAACTAACTAACTAGGTACTTAAATACCATACATACTTTCGGCTACGGCTTTCGGTTTCGGCTTTCGGCTTCGGCTTTCGGCTTTCTGCCGAAAGTTTAATTTAGCCGAAATTCGGTTACGGCTTTCGGCCGAAAGGGAAATTACTCTTTCGGTCGGACACTAGCTAAAAGATGGGCCAACAGCTTCAGATTCCATAATCAAAAAGTAGTACTAATTAGTAAGAAATACTAACATGATAACATCATTAATGGTTACCTAATTATTCTAATCTCCATTAATTTAATATAGTAAACAAATTAGGAGATCTCGTAATATAGTGCACATAAATAAACAAATAGGTAAATTATTTGCGGCAGCGGCGTGCAAATACCAACGCATCATATGTTCTCTAAGAGAACTGTAAAATTGGCTAATATTTTCTTCCCCTATATTTACTTGCATATTGCATTTATGATACTGCAAGCAGTCAGGAATTAAGACATTCAACAGCAGGTTATAAATGTTTAAGTTGACTTGCACGGATAGTAAGTATCCATTGATTTTGATTTTCAGACTAATTTACTAAATCTGCTATATAATCCATATAACAGCATGACAGCATTAGGGAAGTTTTAAACGTTCTAGAGTCAACTGGAGTATTTCTAAATTAATTTTTTAGAATTTTTTTCACTGTATTATGTCAATGTTTATGTTTATTAAGACGTCTGTGTGCGGGCGCTTAAAATAAGGCCGCGTGCTACCGGGGGCCCGCGTACTACCGGTTGGACCGCTCTATTAGTGTCTTCTCAATAGATTAGATCTTGTGGGGCTTAAGACGATACCCATAGCTGGCTGATCGGCATAGAAAAAGGTTGTAAGTGGTATTTTAAAAAATTCATGGTAATAAAATTTAAAAATCTACAACAATAGAGTTCTGTGCTTGTGGTTTAGTTATTTATCAGTGCAATAAAATTTTCGTTTTATTCATTCACTTTTGTGTCAGATGAAAAAAGTCTAAATTAAATCATTTTTTTCATTTGACGCAAAAGTGAATGAATAAAACGAAATTTTTATTGCACTGATAAATAACTAAACCACAAGCACAGAACTCTATTGTTATAGATTTTTAAAGTTTATTACCATTAATTTTATAAAATTAAAAAACAACACCGACTTACGACCTTTTTCTATGCAAAGCAGCCAGCTATGGGTATCACCTTAAGTGCTTTTTAACCGACTTCAAAAAAAGGAGGAGGTTCTCAATTCGACTGTTTTTTTTTTATGTTTGTTACCTCAGAACTTTCGACTGGGTGAACGGATTTTGAAAATTCTTTTTTTATTTGAAATCCGGTGCTTCCCGTGTGGTCCCATTTTAATTTGGTCAAGATCGGATTGGAAGGCGAGGCGGAGTTTATTAATAGCAAAAAATTACTAAAAAAACTGTGAAATAAAAAACTATTTAAAAAAAATCACCTTCAAAAATGTAAGAAATAAAAAGAAGGCTTCTTTCATGCATCATTTTTGCTTGCTTTAGCACCGCACCGCCTTCAACTCTAGGGTTAGATTTTTTTTATTTCATACATTTTTGAAGGCGGTTTTTATATTTTTATATGTTAATATTTCCTGCAATAGGCAAAGACATGTTATACTAACCACACTTGTCTCTAAACTTGTCCTGCAGCAGTCTGTTGTCGCGCTCTGCGCGCGTTGTCTTGACGCGGGCGGCATGCTCGTTGGCGGCGGCGCGCGCGGTTAGCTGCGCGACTGTCGCTCGCGCCGCGCGCAACTCCGCCCGCGCGGCGCTCGCCTGCTCCGACGCGCGCACACCCTCCGATATGCACGAGCGCGCGTAATGCTCCGCGCGGGCCAGCTCCGATGTTAGACGCTCGATCTTAGACTGAGAGTGAGAGAGAAATTGTAAGGAATGTTCTCTTGAATTTCATTGTTGTGTAGGTAAAGGACTCTACACACCGAACCCGACAGCCCAGCGGGTTGGTGTCGGCGATGCGAATTATGTCCGCGACTTGCGTACGCGCTCAGTTGCCCCCGGCGACACTCGAGGTAATAGTGACATGCTACTCTTTTATTTTTACGTCTTTCTACACGCGGTGATCACTAACTGCAAAAAGAAGTTGCTTATTTCGTGCCGCCGACAATGTTTTCCAACTTGTACGAGATGCCGACCAACCCGGCGACAACAAAGCCGCCGGGCTGTGTCGGCGGGTCGGCGACTTTGGTGTGTAGAGTCCTTAAAACAATAGATACATTAAATAGAGAAAGTTGGGAATCTTAATATTTACAATTTTGTTGTCGCGAAGAAAATGTAAATAGAAGCGCGGTCACATGCATGATTTTTTTTTATGTAATCCGATATGGGTGGCGATATTGGAGGGGCCAAAGCGCATGCTCTGACCAGCCAATATCACCTCCGAGAACGTAGGTGCCATACCGGAGACTTCCCTGGATTGCAGGCTATAATGGACTAGAGGAGAACACAACCGAGGCTGCTATGCAGCCATCCGTACATCCAGTACGGTGGTGGTACCAACCCAGTCGGCTAAAATTTGAGCCTACCACCTAGTAAGGGGCAAGGGAAGGGACCTACAGTTTTACACCAGTTCCGAACGGTGAAGCAGCAGGTGTAGGTATGCACATATATTTTTTCGTCAGAAAAAACTCATTGGTACACGCCGACCGGATTCGAACCGCGGACCTCTCGCTTGAGAAGCCGATGCCCAAACCACTGGGCCACCCGCCGCTCAATACGCCAATTATAACCTGTGGGAGCCAACAGGTTAACAAGAAAGGATCAAAGAAAATAATGTATTTTATTTTATGGAAAGCGCGGCATGTGGCATCCTTGGCACACATATGAGTAGGTGTCTCACGACGCCCATGGACATTCTGTGATGCACGGGCATTGCAAATGCCTTGCCGGCCTTTTCACGCCACCTTTGTACTTGGGAGGAAATAGATGGGCAGGCAGTGGGTTCCGCATTTTCCCGGTTCTGTGAATAAAAGACCTACAGAAACAGAACCGTTTGGCGCATCCGTGGTAGGTCGATTATATAGGGGTGCATACCCTGCCCAGTACGCGTAGTGCGGAGTAATTGAAGTGATGCAATTTATTTACAGTGCAGGGTACCACCAATTCCAGTCAAACTTGGTCACATACTATGTAATAACACTTTTCTGTAGTACAGAAGTCTGCCTTGGAGAAAGCAACAGTTACGACGTAGCCAACCTTAACTCAAATGTACACAATGAACACCAACGAGAGACTCCGTGGTCATTCTTTAAAATTAAACCGAAACACTTCCAACTCCAACCCAAGAAAGTACTTTCTAACTAACCGAGTAGTGGACTCTTGGAACAAGCTACCACAAGAAGTGATAAGTGCTATCTCAGTGAATGGTTTTAAAAATCAACTTGACAAACATTTGTTAAATATATACAAAAAATAAAAACAACACTAATACTTTATTTCAGCCAACTAGGGCCATACAGTGAACAAGAAACTATAAAAACATAACTAAACAATATTAAAATAAAACTCAAACTAAACAATATTAAAATAGTTATCAAATGAATCTAAGGTAAAAGTACCTAGCACACTTGCGGCATTTCCCCGCTGGATGGCAAGGCTAACTCGTTGGATGAAGTAAGCCTTCGATTGCGGGACACCAGTTACATCGACTAGAAGCTTCCCGAGCTTCTTCAGGAAACTCCTGGCACCAGAACTCCACGGACCGAGCGTCTCTACCGCAAAAGCAACACTTATAAAACTTACAACACTTATATAACAAAATATAAAAAAAAATATTTTTAAATATATATAAATAACATCTATTATAAAACAGTGCACTCAACACGTGAAGTACACGCATCAGCTGCAAGCTGCTAGTGTATATAAATAAATAAATAACAAACTTAAAACTAAATTCTGAACGTACGAGAGAAAGCCAAGGGCGTACATTAAGGAAGGCGTTGTTCTGCTCGAGCGCGTGGTTGCTGTCTGTGAGAGCTGTCGCCGAGTCTGCTGTGCGCTTGTGCTGGTGGAGCAGCGCGTACGCTGCGTTCACGAGAGCGACCACCGCGTGCGGGCGGAGCGCGTGCGAAGTTTCACACACGTCAGAGTACGGGTTGAAGACGTACTTTAAGTTCAGCAAGCCAAACTCCTGCAAGTTTCATTTTGACATATTAGGTTATCTTCTTCTGAAATTCTGAAATAGGCTGATTTGGAGATTTCTCAGCCTACCTATTTATTTATTTTTTTTATGAAAACTGACACGGTTCGGGACGTCACCTACAACATCCATGATGTCAGCCCATAACATCGGGTGAACTTGGTGCCACGTCAGTGCTTCCTTTCGATCATGCCGGCTACACTGAACTGAACGGAAAACACAAACTATTTACATAGCCGTTTCGACCGACCTTTCATTCAGTACGGTGGTATCAACCCGGACGGGTTAAACCTAGTAGTATAAGAAGGGAGTCAAATCCCTTAGCCGCCTTTTACGACATACATGGGGAAAGAGGGGCTATTCTTTTAAAGTACCGGCCCCACACGGTACAAACTATTTCAGAAGTTATACTTATAACTGCGAGAAATCTCCAAAGGCACACAATTTTGTATGGTGATGGAAAATTCTCTGGACCCGACGACACAGAGGCCAACAAGTAAGCGTTAGCCCCAATTGGCAGGGGAACTGTGTTATCCATATCAGCAATTAGCTGACATCAAGGATGAAGAGGTGATACATACTCATTGATTCCTTAGATATTTTTTTATTTTACCACCCCCAAACTACTTGGTTATACTAAGTACCTAGTAAAATAGGTTTAGGTTACTTTTTTATGAACTTACTAAATGGTCTCCCTTCCCCCGTGGCTTTACTTAATTAGAGGAATTACCCCTCTATTGGGGTACCTCCCATCCTCTTGCTCCTCTCGCTGAGTTCGGAATTTCAAAGACATCTTCATCAAATTGTATCTTGTCTAAATGTGAATGGAATGGTTGTATTGTACCTCTTGCAACCCGGCGAGAGACTCGATGATGTTTTCGGAGTGGCAGGGCTCGCGGGTCGAGCATCGCGCGTTGCGGTAGTTGGTCAGCAACTCACGAACCTCCGCATCCAGCTCTTCTATCTCCGGATCCATGGTGATATTTTATAAGTAAATTAGTTCAAAGGCTTCAAAAGTTACGTTTATTGCAGAGAGATACAACACAGAGCACGAAATGCTCTGTGGAGATACAAGATAAAAGTGACTACTTTCTATCAAAGAGTAGTTAGAGTTAGAGCGTTCCATATAAATCTTCCTTCGCCGTTATATTGGCTCCAATGTCTATCTGTCAAAACAGTGTTGAGGGCTGCTATGTGTACAGATTTACCCGTAATTATCAGTATTTACCGTATTTATTATATGGTAAATACCTATTACATTATTAGGTAATATAATCTTCCAAATCTGGCAACAGGAATTTAAGTACTGACAGTGACACTGGCAGTGGAGCCAACATAACGGCGAAGGGAAGATTTAGTTGGATTGGAACGCTCTCTACACGCGCGCGCGAGTACAGACCGACCAAGTTATCTGTGAACTGAGTGGTGCGCTGCCATCGTTTCATTGTTGCCAGTGTTGTGGATGTCCCCGTTTTATTTGATGTTTCATTATCGAACAGTTCAGTTCGTATGTTGCTTTGTGCAAACAATATTGATACTGATTTATTGATATTCATAATAGAGGAACGGTTCGAGAGTGTAATATCAAATAAAACGGCGGCATTCACGATTGCACCGGAACTTTACTACTACTGCGGTGTTGTCACGGCGCGCGGCGCGGCGCCAGGGCGATGACGGTGCCGCGCCGCCGCGCCGTGGTGATGTGGCCGGGCCCTAAGTCAAGATATTTTACATAATAATATGTGGTTGACTATTTAGAATAGCTATTTTGCTACAATTATCAGCCAGAAGACGTCTACTGCTGAACCTCCTCCATAGATTTTATTACTTGTTATCAAAACTATGCATGCGAGTATATTATGCTAAAAATAACTAAAAACCAAATATTGGTATAAACAAATATCTTATTCGTAAATAGTGAAATAAATAGAGGGTACAATTTCAATGTGAAAAATGTGTATGTACTCAAAAATAATTGTGTTTATTCAAATCCTGGTTTACAATAAGTATGATCACTTGATTTCGCTGTGATTTCAGTTGTACACGTATTATATAGTCGCGATCAATAGGCCACACCCCAGGCATATTGTTTTAGATGGTTTTTTTTTCTTTTTTTCTTGTGAATATCTGGCTCTCCAAGCAGTTATTTCGTGTTTTTCCTTGTTTTTCTAGTACATCCAGAAACCATTCGTAGGTCGGTATTTCTTTTCTCACCGAGTACAATTTATGAACTTTTCTTCAGATGACCCCACGGTCAAATGAATCAACATGAATAAAACCATTTTTATTTGTCTGCCATATTATACCAGCTGTTGTAACTTTTGTACGTGTTTCTTCTGCAGCGTTCTTTTCCTTAAAAATTTTGGAAATGAGCCCTTTGCTTACACCTGAAAATTCAATGAATCACAAAACATCAAATTAAAATGTATCTGTTATGTGGGAAAAATTTGGTTTACAACTGACAACACTAAACTGTAGCAGTTTATATTCTTTTGTAAATCTGATGAAATGGAATTATCGGCGCTTGTTGTCGAGGATCCTCTTCAAAAACTATTTTACTTTTAGGATTATATTCCGAGCATCATTGTGAATAGCTTTCGGCATGATAAAATGCTATAAAGAGACAGAAAACTCGAACTGAACACGCTTTGACACATATGACAGCCGAATGACACTTCTGTTAGTTCCTGATCTGCCACTTTACAGATAACTTGGTAGGTCTGTAAACTTTAGTTTTGTTTGTTTGTTTGTACCAAAGATTATAATGTCTGTCCGATAGGGGTCTGGCACAGGAGAGAACAAAGGAACGATGGCGCTGTAGATCAGCTGTGATGTTTTGGAGGTTAAAAAAAACAACCAGGGTTAATATATTATTAGGTTCTCTATATTAATCCTAACCTAATGTTGAGGCGGTGCATGTCGTTTTTGTTACGTTTTGTTTCTGCCACTTCGCGTTTACAATCAGCTGATCTACAGCGCAAGCGTTCCTTTGTTCTATCATGTGCCGCTTGCTTCCGATAGCGTTCAACACCTGAAAGAATTCCTGGCTCCTCCCTGGCTCCTTTGGCTCCTTTCGTGAACACTCGGCTCTAAACGAAACTTAACTAAAACGACATGCGTCATGCAACTCATGCACGCACCGCCTCAACATTAGGTTAGGTAACCTAACCTAACAAAAAACTAACATACTGGAAACGTGAGAACGGGCCATCTGAATAAAAGCGTGTAAATGTGGAATAACCGCGTAAATCTATCAAACAATAGAGATGGCGTATTGCATAATAGAGTAGCTATTGCGTGATAGATGGCGCAAATAATATGAAAAAGGCGAATTGAATTTCACAAGTTATTTTTTTATTTTTCATGTAGGTCCTTGAACTTCTTGCCTGATTTTTTCTCTAGCTGAAGATATAGGCCCTAGTCGAGAGCGTTCCATCCAACCACGATATAGGTAGGAAAGATCCAACTAAAAGTTCCCTTCGCCAATAGGTTGGCTCCACTGTCTATCTGTCAAAACAGTGTTGAGGGTTGCTATGTGTACAGATTTACCCGTAATTATCAGTATTTACCGTATTTTTTGTACGGTAAAGTAAATACCGATTACATTATTTGGTATTATAATCTTCACTATCTGGCAGCACGAATTTAGGCACTGACAGTGGAACCAACATAACGGCGAACGGCGAAGGGAACTTTTAGTTTTCGCTCTTTATTAGGCCGTTTGAGCCGTTTCGTATTTTTAACACGGCGCTGTCGTCGGCCTGCTACTAGGTATAACAACGGGGCTAATTTAGCACTGTATGCTCTGTATGACGAAATATATATCTGAATTCTAATCGACAGAACAGTAGGTACCTGACAAATAACTGGGACAGGGCTATTCGTAGGTATGAGGGTTGGTGGTTTAAAAAAAAATTAACCCTAACCTAATGTTGAGGCGGCGCATGTCGTTTTTGTATAAAACAGGAGAAATAGGAGACTACCCCGTCTTGGTTTTCCTATACCTGCATGCAGGTATATTACTTGTCTTTTTCTGGTTTGCACTTACCTCGGCCCGCGCTTCCTCACTTCGCGCCTCACGCTACACCCGCTGACGCCTAGCCTTGGAGGAAATGCTAGGCGTCAGCGGGTGTAGTGTGAGGCGCGAAGTGAGGAAGCGCGGGCCGAGGTAGGTGCAAACCAGAAACAGACGACTAATACCTACGAATAGACACTTCTAAATAACTGAGCAAAAATAATACAACATAATAAAAAAGTAGGTAATTTTTATTATTGTTTCATTGATGTAAAAATACAATTTTAATTGTACACTATTGCATCATTCTTGTTTACCACAGAGCATGAAATGCGCGCGCCCGCCCCTACTAGAGGCGCCGTGAGCGCGATTTCTCTACAACGCCGTTGAAGCCTGTGGGCGTGGCCTATGACTTACATATGTGTGTTGTGCGTGTGCATTTGTTTTGTGCGTGTGCCTAACTTGCTCCTCTTTGTGTGTAGTGTCGATACTAGCACACACACACACACACGAAGTGCTAGCAGCTCAGCGTACGGTTATTGGGTTTCAAATATCATCGCTTAGGGCGCCTCTAGTAGGGGGCGCGGGCGGTAGGTATTTGATGCTCTGTGTTGTTTACTGACATTAAAATTCATCACTTCTAAGTGAATGATCAGAATATAAATATATGAAGATGTTCCGATTTTATGCACCTACCTAATCTATTCTGTATGTTGGTGGCCGAAACTTCAATATGCATCTAAAACAAAATGTGAAGGATTTTTAATAAGACTGTGGTTATATTAGGTTAGGTTAGGTTATATTATTTACAGAATATTAAAAAAACTAGTAAAAGTCGGCCGATCACTTATTTATTAGTACCTGTCAGTCTATCCAAACTCACGCACCTAGAATTCGTGGATACCTCCAAGTTATGATGTACAGGTCTGTTAACCAAAGCTGGCGCGTGCACAGTACTCACACCAATGCAATTGTGCAAGTGCGAGTGAGACAGATCGGGTTTTCGTGATGCGTATGCAGTGCGACGTCTCACTCGCACTTGCACAATTGCATTGGCGTGAGTACTGTGTACGCGCCAGCTTTGGTTAACAGACCTGTACAACCCAGACGAGAAACTATACAAAACGAGACGAGTACAATAAGGAATCTATGTATTTTTTTATATATCGTTAACAGTAATGAGAATGACAGGCGACTGACATGAGCGATCAAGTACGCGGGAATACGCTTACTTGTGGTAAGCACGAGTGAGCACTACAAATTCTATTCGTGTTTTTGTATGTTCTGTGGTGGTATCGCCAATGTAGCTACCTCTCAGATGTCGGCGGCACCGACTTCAGTCCCGAATGCTTCGTTCGCCGACAAAGGGCGGTTGCCCTGTTGATAGGTCGGTTCTGAGAGCGAAAATTTCTTAGTTTCTGTTGTCGGAACTGTGAAGTGTTTTTTTTTTTCGGTCTCATCCCACATACGTGTGGTTGGTTACGCTAGTTTTAAAAACCACAGTTCACGAGAGCGAAGCCGCTGGCAGAAGCAGTTAACAAAAAAGCGGGACTAAATAGTTAGTAACTATGTGATAGATAAGATACCATAGAGGAGCGTTCACCTCATGCTCAGTTGGTTTGATTTAACCACAGACCTAGCCATTGGCGTATCTAGGGTTATTATCCAGGGTGGGCCTGGCCCTTGAAAAGCGATGGCCAATGAAGCCGAATCCCGACGTAGCTACGCAATAAAAGTAGGTAATTTGAACTTGAAGTGTTGAGCCGTATTTCGACCATTGATTTCGGAAAGTTTCTTTACCTAAATAAAATTAAACAAAAACATTTTTTTAAAGTGTTTATTTTGATTACCTACCTGGATGGAAATGGAATTTTATGTTGATTCCTCAGCTGTAGATTATTTAGTGTTTTTGTGTGAAATTATTTAAGTGCCCACCCTAGAATTTTGGGTTGGCAACCCAACGTCCTGGGGTGGGCACCAGACACTTCTAGGGTGGGCCGTGCCCACCCGGCCCCCCCTCTATATACGCCAATGAGAGGAGTGTTCACCTCATGCTCAGTGGGTTTGATTTAACCACAGACCTAGCTTTGATTTAACCCAGTTTAGTTTAAAATACAACAAATTAACAACTGTAAAAATATAGGTGGAGGTTAAGCAATGGGAATGTTATGGTGCCGCGGCATTTTAATTTAATTGATTTCTTTCTTATCTTTAATACATATCGCCACCTCTGATTTAGGTAATACCTACACGCAATTCTAAATGTAAACTTTAGGTATTAGGTACCTGTCGGAATCGTAGCTGTCAAAATACCTCGAAGTGTCGAAAACAGATTTTTTTTCTTCTATAGGTATAATTTCATAGCCTACAGTAAAATCCCATTCTTACTACATTACTAGTTAGTGACAGCTGTCACAGGCCACAAAAAGTACAAAAAACAGAGAAATCTCTATTTCTTCTGTATAATTTCATAGCCTACAATACAATCGCATTATTACATTACCAGGTAATGACAGCTGTTACACGCCATAAAAAGTACTTACTAAAAACAGAGAAATCTCTATTTTTGCTATGCAATTTCATTAGGTATTCCAACTATTCCATCATTTCATCACTAGATGTAGTTTACATTACGTACAAAAAACAGAGAAATCTCTATTTCTCTGAATAATTTCATAGCCTACAATACAATCGCATTATTACATTAATAGATGTAGTGACAGCTGTCAAAATGCCTCGAAGAGAAAAACAGAGAGAACTTTATTTCTTCATATAATTAGCCTAAATCCCATTAGTACCTACTTACATTATTAGTGAAACTCTTGTCAATAAATAGACACAGAGCATGATCTTTAACCTAGTACCTACCTACCTACCACGCTACCTACATTGAGACGAGTGGCTCGGGATCAATTCTGATGTCTCTCACTGACAGTTCTCCTCCTAAGAAATTAATATTTTCGGAAATATTCGGAAATATACAAACTGTTTCGGTGGTTTAAAAAAAAACCAGGGTTAATATAAAGAAGATGCGTCGCATCTTCTTTATATTAACCCTAACCCAATGTTGAGGCGGTGCATGTCGTTTTTGTTACAAGTTTGTATTTCCGAAAATAATTCTTAGGTGGTTATAAAAAAAACTAAACACCCTAAAACAATTTAAACACCGTAACATTGCTTAAAGAAGAAAAAAAGCAAAAAAAAAACCAAAAAGATTTTGTGGGATTCGAACCCAGGTCATAAAACTACTAGTCCTAGACCCTCACCCCTGAGCCACGAAATCACTTAAACGAACAAACGAATATCGAATTCCCTTGATTCGCTTTCGGCTCTATGACGTCACAGCTGTCAGCGAGAGCCAACAGAATTGATCCCGAGCCACTCGTACATTGAGCAGTAATTGAGGTAGGTACTTTGACAGCTGTCATTCAAACTTTAATAACATTCGGGCTAACCATATTTTACACGGGATTACACAAGCTGGCACTAAGTGAAAGCTCTATTCAGATACACAGTCACTTGTGAATCTAGTAAAATATACCGCAAATAGTTTTATAGAACTTTTATTCTAAGGTCATTCACATATTTAATTTTTATGACCTTGACAAAGGATAAACCATAAAATTGGCTAGGTACTCCAGTGCATGTAAATGCTCTAGCTAAGGTATGACACCCAAACAGCTAGGCGCACGCATAGTTTGAGCAGCATTCACTTAGGTACACTTACCACAGTTATTTACCTTACTTTATTTCATTCTAAGGCCCACTTGCACCAACACGAATTTAGAGTTAAGTAGCGAGTTATGGATTTAAACGCGGTTCCCACAGTCAACGGGTACTAGCTTAACGAGTTAAACTGGTTTATAACGTTAAATTCGTGTTGGTGCAAGTGGGCCTAAGACTATAGGTAACTAATCAGAGATGTGCCCTATCTTAAAATTTCTTTTTTTATTTTCCAAATAGCAAAAAACACATGGCGCAGGTAAATATTACTAAACGCTGATTTGCACCAGCCCTCGTGATTATGAAGTACTGAAAAAAATATTTCTACTTAATTCTAGAGGGTGTTGCGAACCCTTATTACTGTCGCGTCAAATGTACATTAGCCTTATAGCATAAAAAAAAAAGATTCGATTTATGCTCTCGCCGCACTTGGCGTAATTTCTGCCGAGTAAATTACGTCGTTTGAAAATTTGTACTTTGACATGACAACGTATTTTGAGCTCGATGTGACTCTGCCTGAACTTAAAATTCCCCTCCCTTCTAATATCTGTTGCTTACTATCGTCTAACAATATTGCTATTTATAAACTCATTTCGAAAAAATTTTTTTTTTCATAACATTAATTTTTTTTTTTTTTTTTTTTATGGAACCTGACACGGTTGGCTACATCACCTACAACATCCGTGATGTCAGCCCATAACACAGGGTGAACTAGGTGCCATGTCAGTGCTTCCCTTCATTGCAATTTGTAACTTTTCAGTTATTAAGCAGAGTTAATCATTTTGTTTTCGTTCTTAGGGGGTTTTTTTTTTCTTGAAATTGTGCTTTTGTTTTTATTTGTAAAACTTTTTATACCGTTGTTGTAATCCTATCACACTTGACAATGGCAAAGTTCGCGTGTCAGGGTGAGTTGCCAAAAAAAAAAAAAAAAGAAATGTATATTTAGTGCAATGTATACGCTCATCTAACCTGACGCAATTTCGGTAGAAATTACGCCCAGTGTGACCCTGGGCTTAGATTTAAGAACATAGTATATTATTATAACAGTAGAGCGCCCGTTTTCCGAACGTCCATCATCCGAATGACCGCTTAACCGAATACATAGAGTTTAAATTCATTTCATTATCGCTCAGGTGTCAGCGCCAGAGCGCGCATCTCCGTCGCAAATATTCCGGGCCGCGATTGGATACGGAATAAGAGAAAAAATAGTTTTTTTCAGATAAAAAAAAATATATACACCTATTTCGTTAATTCGCGCGCTAAAATAGCGTCCGTCACCAAGTCTCGAAATCAACAGAAAAATCCGATAGTTTTATGCTCTAAGAGTGAATGAGATCGAGTAGGGCATATCTACCTTTATTTAGAAGTATAATGAGCCTTATCCCCATATTCAAAGAGCGTGTATTTTAAGGCCGTGACAAACGCCAACGACCTTGAGCATTCGGGAATTCTACATAATGTACCATGCGACTGCTAATTTCGCTTCGCACGTTCAAGTCACATTTAGCGTAGTTTGTCGCTATCAGCCTAAAGAGTTGATGGTTCGGGGTTCGAATCCCACTTTCGTATGTTTTTTTTTTTTTTGCTTTTTTATTATTTTAATTATTAAAATGATTGTGGCTTATGTAACTGATGCGTGATTCTAATTTTTTATTTTTTATTATTTTACCTAAATAACATTTTATTGTAATTTCTTCCAAATTATTTTAGTTCATGTACTTACCACTTTTTATAAACCTCTAAATAGACTATCGATGAAAACTAAAATAAAAATAGGTAGGTAGGTAATAGGTAGATAGGCATTTAGGTATGTATGGCAAATATCATAGCAACATAGGTACCGGCCGGCGCGCGCGGCGCGCGCGGCGGCAGCATGGCACGGTGCGGTGGGGTGCGGTGCGGTGCGGTAACTCAGTAGCAGCGTGCTGCGGTGCGGAGGCGGCACGGCGGCGGCGGCGGCGGCGGAGGCGGCGGCGGCGGCGGCGGCGGAGGCGCCGGCGGCGGCGCGGTGGAGGCGCGGGAGGCGCCGCGCCGCCGCGTCGTCTCCGCTCCGCGCCACCACAGTGCCGCCGCCGCCGCCGCCCCCGCTCCGCAGCGCGCCGCTGTTGCTAGGCTACTTTTATTTAGGCACGGTTCTATAGTCCTTGCATCTCAAGCGCAGACAGCGTTATACCACAGTACCTATTAGTTATTCTGTGGTTATACCAACGAAAGCCATGCGTATAACGCCCCGTCAAGTTACGTACCGGAGCGTATACTGATAGATACCACAGAAGAGAGATATTACTGATACGGTCGTACTGTATACTGGTACGGAAAATGACACGGTGGCAACATCACCTACAATACAACATCCGAGATGTCAGCTCGTAACAACTGGTGAAGTAGATGCTATGTCAGTGCTTTTCTTCGGTCGTACCGGCTTCACTGAACTGGACGGAAAAAAAGAAGGGAGTCATATCCCGAAATAGTTTGTATTTTCCGTCCAGTTTAGTGTAGCCGGCACGACCAAAGGGAAGCACTGACATGGCACCTAAGTTCACCCGGTGTTATGGGCTGACATCACGGATGTTATAGGTGATATAGCAAACTGTGTCAGTTTACATAAAAAAATCCCTCAGTCGCCTTTTACGACATGCACGGGGAGAGATGCAGTGGGGCTATTATTTTCAATTACCATCCCACACGGTACAAATATACCTAACCTACCTATCTTTTTTCCATTCGATCCAAACACAGAAGACAGAAATGACGACCGACACGCGGGCGCAGCAGGGCAGGAGCGAGCAAGCGAGCCCGGAACTAAAATTGTATCTAGTATTGAAGTGCCTGCTAAATTGACGAAGGCAAAAATTTTACCCTTCCGACTGAAGAATTACGTCAATAATTTCATGTAGGCGTTTTTTGTTTTTTATTTTTATCTCCTTTCGTGGATAAAATAATAAAAAAAATTTAATAGAGTTTTCTCAGAGCTTTGTGACCTTTGAATCGGTGGTATTGTAAAATTGTAATAATACACACATACTCAGATTTTCAAAAATTCATGCTTTTTTTATATATTTTTAATTTTATGTTTATTACTTACTTTTACTCATTATTAAAAAAACCAGCAATGCACTTTGTTGGTAAGGAACCAAAATATAGGTTGGTATTTTTTTAATTTTCTGAATGTGTGTCAATTGGTCAGTTTTGGACCTTCTTTGTCGCACTTTTTGCATGTTTTGCGTATTTGGCGTTTGTCACCGCCTTAATGCCGAAAGTCGACCACTTGAGCGGTGAAATAAAATTAAATTAAACACCAAACTACTAATTTTGTAGTAAAGTATTCATGTATCATGCAAACATATTGAAGTATTATAATTATTACTAGTTATGTGAACGAACAGACATACCATTGGCTAAAAATGTACATTCAAATGTGTATGGGACAAAGTTTTTTATTCATAGATGTATAAGATGTCCGAATGTCCCCAATTAGTTCGGCTAATGCGCGCTCTATGGAATTTCTAATCTAAGCATCCTATTGGCTAGCCCTAAAGACGGAGCCGTTTCACATAAATACGTCTCTTTCGGGCGCGTAACGCGATTTTCCACAGCCACCTATTGTGTACTTTTTGTATAATAGTCGACTATGGCTTTTCCCACAGTTCAAAGTTGATATATCTCCAAGCATTTGGACCATGCGCAACAATATTCGCATAATAGTGAGCTACTGTGCTATTTGTACCGTGTGGGGCCGGTACTTTAAAAGAATAGCCCCACTGCATCGCTACCCGTGTATGTCGTAAAAGGCGACTAAGCGATATGACTCCCTTCTTATATTACTAGGTGGTAGGGTTTAACCCGCCCGGGTTGGTACCACCGCGCTGAATGAAAGGTCGGTCGAAACGGCTATGTAAATAGTTTGTGTTCTCCGCCCAGTTCAGTGTAGCCGGCACGACCGAAGGGAAGCACTGACGTGGCACCAAGTTCAACCGGTGTTATGGGCTCACATCGCGGATGTTGTAGGTGATGTAGCCAACCGTCAGTTTCCATAAAAAAAAAAAAAACTAGTATATGTATATATAGGTAGTTGAACTAAAATAATATGTTATGTACAGTTGTGCCGTCGGACGGTAAAACGATGTATGTTCAAAAGTATTGTTTTGAGATAAACGCGTTTGAAGGATTTGTGTTAAGCTAAGCGCAAACTGCCGCGATCAAGACGATCACGGCGGCGGCGGTGGCGATCAGATAGGTTATATGCAATTGCGCATACTGCCGCGCATACTGGCGCGGTCGATCGCTGCACGCGTGCGGTCAGTGCGCGGTCCGATCGCGGCGGTGGCGGCGGTGGCGATCAGATCGCGCCTGCAGCATCTGATCGCGTGATAATCATAGGAACTGACGAAAGGATGGAGGAAATAATTATAAACGAGGTCTACAATCACTAAATTCTATAAATACTGCTTACGCGGAAAAAAAAAAGTAAAAAAATTTTAAAAAACCTAAAACATAAAATACAAGTAAAATTTAAAAGTAAAAAAAAAGTAAAATTTCTTCCATTTTGTAGTTAAAAGTACGAAAATTACGAAATTACGCAACCACCGCGGCACCACAGCCGTCGAATCTGAACGCTCTGATCTGCGCGACTTTTGTACGCCACCGCCACCGCTACTTTGGCCGCCACGCTGTGACCGCCACCACCGCGCCTGTTTGCGCTTAGCTTTATGGCTAAACGCTGTAACTAGGCGGTGTTATGGTGAAACGATGTATTGAATATTACATCGTCGTGGCATACCTTAAATGGAGGGTTCTGGAAAAAAATGCATCGTTTTACCGCACAGAATCGTATGTTTTTGGACATACATCGTCATATCGATCTTCATAACTTCTTCAGTGAAGGTCCTACAAAGATAACATTTATATTGGGTGATAGGGCACGCCAAGAACTTTCGATTGAGCCGTGTTACGTAAAAACGCTGTATGTGCTCATACATCGTTTTACCGTCGGACGGCAGAGTTGAAGCGCCTTTAACATTCAAGCGATAAGCCTAAGCATTTTGTAACACTAGAAATGTGTCTGTCTGGACATATTAAAATAACAATAGTAACCCTCGTCAGCCTCGACAGCTCGGTGGTGCAGACAGTCGACTGTCGCTATTGATTGTTAAGCAACGCTGGTTGGATGGGTGACCGCTCGACCGTTGGAGGCTGACCGTGGTTCGAATTCCACCTAAAACTATATGTAGGTCCCTTCCCTTCTTACCTTACTAGGTGGTAGAGTTCAACCCGCCCGGATTGGTACCATTGTGTGTTGTGACAGCCCTGGTGACTCGGCGCAGCGTAGGTAATTATTTCAAGAAAAGTGCTCAAGATGGGTATACTCTTGTTATTTCCCTATGGTCTGGACATAGATTTAATGTATTCAATACATACATACATATCACACACGCTGAATCCCGAAAATCGGGGTAAGCAGAGTAATCGGTGTTGTGCTGCAAGAACTCTGGTAAATTACAGCACAACACCGACGACCACGCCTCGCAAAGCATTCGAACAAGATTCAATCGATCAAGCAGCAAGTAAGGCACGAAGACCCACCTGCTGCATGACTCGGTGGAAGTACCGTGCCAAGGTGAGAGGTGGCGATCCTTTCGCCCTTTAGCACGGCATCTTGTCCTTATCCCTTAGTCGCCTTTTACGACATGCATGGGGAGAGATGCAGTGGGGCTATTCTTTTTAAGTACCGGCCCCACACGGTATAATATATAATATATTCAATATATTCAATCTAATGTCCAGACTGTGTTCATCCAGGCATTGAGTGTGTCCCCAGACACATTCAATGCCTGTGTAATTATATTCTATGACACTCATACATAATACATTTTATATAAAATTATTGGTCTCGCGTTTGACATGCGTCTGTGGCGCTATTTAGAACTGCGTTAGAGGCCGAACCGCGAACGAAATGGCCTGTTCTCTCTTACACGCGTTGGTTAGCTGCCACCGATCACGCAATATTGAAACTGATCTAAAAATCCATTTGGGTTAAGACCATGACGAAATGTGACACAGGGGGTTTCAAGAATGGGCGAAAATACCGCGACGTATTCAATAATGGACGACCCCCTGCAGTGGTGACCGGAGGGTCTACTTGAGTTTCCGCTCGAGCTGCTCCGCGATCGCCTGCAAGAAGTCCTCCGTGTGGAGGAACATGCCCTCCTTCGTGTTGTCGAGCCCGTGGATGCAGATCGTGAGGTCTTTCGTCATTTTGCCGCTGTTGATGCATTCCACGCACGCCTGCAAGTAAAACATACATACATACATAAAGGGTAGGCAGAGACAACGGATCTCCACATGCCACGATTCTCTGCCGCCTCTACCGCTCTCATAACGTTCTTCATACATGCTCGTCGGTTCTTACGCACTTGACCCTTTTTGAGCACATGCCAAATTTTTATTATTATTATTATATTATGTCATCCATTTATTTCCACATTTCTTTTTATATAATTTTTTTTTTTTTTTTAAATAAAAACCTAAAATTAATATAAAAATAAACGGAGTTTCCACCACCGGCAGCGGGGCGGACCCAAGCTACCGATGGTCGTGTCCCAAAGAGAGGAACCTCCGGACGATGCGTGCAGTGTCGAGCAGGGCTGCCTTCTGGATCTGGCCCTTGACCCAACCACTCAGCGAGAGCCTCTTAAGATGGTCATCGAGGCTCTTCGCTATCAGCCCATGCGCTGATACGACTATGGGCACAACGATCGTCGAGTCGACGGGCCACATTTTGGTAACCTCGTGCTGCAGATCCAGATACTTCAGCATCTTCTCTGCTTCCTTATTGACGAGGCAATGTTTAAAAAACATTTTTTTTACCAAAACACACTTTAAAAACAAGAAATTTTAATAGCAATTTGTTTTTGTTGAAACCGTAAGAATACTTAAGACTTTTTCTTTAACAAATAAAGAAGCAACGGTACCTCCTCAAGCGAGTTGGCAAAGCGCGCCAGATCCGGCGTGTCGTCGAGCTTGGCGCGGTGCGCGAGGCCGCGCGTCCACGCGTATATCGAGGCGACGGGGTTGGTGGAGGTGGGCTTGCCTGCCTGGTGCTGCCGGTAGTGGCGCGTGACGGTGCCGTGCGCCGCCTCCGACTCCACCGTGCGCCCGTCCGGGCACATCAGCACCGACGTCATCATACCCAGCGAGCCGTAGCCCTGTACACAACGTGAATGGGGTTGCCATGCATAATCTATAAAAAACATAGGTTTTTTTATGGAAACTGACACAGTTGGTTACATCATATATATAGGTTACACATGTAAACTAATCGTAGTAGATTGTAGACTAGTCGTAGTAGATTGTAGACCAGTCGTAGACTACGACTGGTCTACAATCTACTACGACTAGTCTACAATCCACTACGACTTGTCTACTATATACTACGACTAGTCTACAATATACTACGATTAGTTTACAATCTACTACGACTCGTAGTAGATTGTAAACTAATCATAGTATATTGTAGACTAGTCGTAGTATATAGTAGACAAGTCGTAGTGGATTGTAGACTAGTCGTAGTAGATTGTAGACTGATTTCTGATGTCACAACATCTTAAATCAGCGTTGATTCAATCCCCAATAAACCAACTCAAAACTGAATGGCAATCTTACATAAAATGTTTCATTTAGGCAATTCAATGAAACCGCTTATTTCCGACCATGATTTATCGTATGCAAATCCCTCGCATCCTCAATCGCGACCTTGGCACGCACTGTCGCCACCAGATTGCACTGACTACCCATTTTCGATAGCGCTCAAGATTGTGACAAGTGGGTGACAACTTGCAGACAGCGAAAGATCGATGGCCGGCGGCGCGGGCGTCCGTATGCGGGGATTAGACCATTAATCTTGTAGATAAATTGTGGAAGTTCGTCATTGCTTTTATCTACAATAAGCGAGACAATACGTTCCTGTTACTAAGAAAGAACATATGATTTCTACTTGGTCATTATACTTATCCGTGTGGTTGCCTGGTGGTTTCGTGGGATTAATATGGTCTGGATGCCTGTCGAACACACTTCTTCTACTTTATGTTTTTTTTTTATATTTATTCGTCCCTTTTCGGAACAGGCAAAACTAATTAAAGTATACAGCCTTTTCTGCTGTACTTCTAATGTCTGTTGTTTTCTTCTCGAGTCGCGAGAATCTCAAAAATATATACTTTTTATTTACGACGACGCGGCTAACAAACTTGTTCATCCGCCATCTTTTTACAACTTGACATTTGGTCTCTTTTTTTCTTCGACACATTGATGCCAGCGTCGAGTCTTGAAAGATTCACGGTATAAACATATTTATACATTACATAGAATTTTCACCGACTTTTCCGCGAGCAGAACCGTGGGCACAACTAGCCTTATATATTTGGCACTAATGCCCAATTTCGGGAAGGAGGAAGATCCTCCGATCCTTGTCTATGATTCCACTAATCTTAAGATTCCCCGAATGTATAATGAATCTGTACCGTGTGGGGCCGGTACTTTAAAAGAATAGCCCCACTGCATCTCTCCCCGTGTATGTCGTAAAAGGCGACTAAGGGATATGACTCCCTTCTTATACAGGGTGTTCGGCACATCGACCGACAACATTTTTTTGTAGGTAAGTGGGGTCATTTGCAACGTTTTGACCTTTTGTCAAATGTCACGTGGTATAAAGATACGATTTTTTTTCTTCAATTTTGAAAATTACCAAAATCCCAGCTTTAAACCCTTGTAACTTTTTTGTTTATGATTGTATCAGAACAAAATAAACTTTATTGAATTTTATGATGTATCCTTGTTCTAGAAAAAAATATTATTTGATGAAGTTAATACCATGAAAAGGTTTTATGACCTCCCAAAGTCCCGAGAACGAGTAGAAATGTGACAGAATCTTAACTTCTTAATTCATTTAAAAAAACCCGACAGCAATTGAGCGCTTCATTTTCTTTTAAAAAGTTCGCTAGTTTATGCCCTTTCCAACGATATACCACATGTCATACAAATAATTCACTATGTGGTCAAAATTAGGCACAGAGACAGAACAAAACGACAACACGTGCACTCGCTTCCCGTATTGAGAGCTTTTTCGGGAGCATTTTCAAATTTAGAATATGCAGCGGTCGCGCGGGCACTCTTGCAAATTATCCCTAATTTTGTCGTTCTGTTCTGTCTCTGTGCCTAATTTTGACCACATAGTGAATTATTTGTATGACATGTGGTATACCGTTGGAAAGGGCATAAACTAGCGAACTTTTTAAAAGAAAATGAAGCTATCAATTGTTGTCAGTTTTTTTAAAATGAATTAAGAACTTAATATTCTGTCATATTTTTACTCGTTCTCGGGACTTTGGGAGGTCATAAGACCTTTTCATGGTATTAAATTCATCAAATAATATTTTTTCTAGAACATGGATACATGGTAAAATTCAATAAAGTTTATTTCGTTCTGATACAATCATAAATAAAAAAGTTATAAGGGTTTAAAGCTGGGATATTGATAATTTTCAAAAATAAAGAAAAAAAATCGTATCTTCATACCACGTGACATCTCACAAAAGGTATCATGGGTCAAAACGTTGCAAATGACCCCACCCTACAAAACAATTTTGTCGGTCGATGTGCCGAACACCCTGTATTACTAGGCGATAGGGTTTGACCCGCCCGGGTTGATACCACCGCGCTGAATGAAAGGTCGGTTGTGTTTTCCGTCCAGTTCAGTGTAGCCGGCACGAGCGAAGGGAAGCCAACCGTGTCAGTTTCCATAAAAAAAAAAAACAAAACAAAACAATCACAGGATTTTCCTACTTCCGGCCTAAGTGAGTGTTGAAATACGGGCCTTCGATGAGTAGTTGATGTAAGATGGCCGTATAGCAGCCTCGGTTGTGTTCTCCTCTAGTCCAGTATAACCAGCAATCCAGGGAAGTCTCCGGTATGGCACCTACCTTCTCGGAGGTGACATTGGCTGGTCGGAGCGATGCGCTTTGGCCCCTCCGACACAGCCATCCATATCGGATTACATAAAAAAAAATGAAAAAAATAAATAAAAAAGTTGCCAGTACCTGAGCGACAATGTCTGACTGCACGTCGCCGTCGTAGTTCTTGCAGGCCCACACGAAGCCGCCGGAGCTCTTGAGCCCCTGCGCCACCATGTCGTCGATCAGCCGGTGCTCGTACCAGATCTTCGCGTCGTCGAACTGCTTCTTGTAGTCCCTGTGAGAGCACCCGCGGCTTAGAACCGCTGCAACTTCGTAGGGACGTCGGCTCCCTAAGTGTGTTCTATCGTCTATTTCACGGGGAGTGTTCGGAGGAGCTGTTTAATGCGATTCCGTCGTGCCCATTCCACCTCCGCACTACGCGTACTGGGCAGGGGATACAATCGACCTACCGAGGTTTGACCGACCAACCGGTTCTGTAGGTCTGTCATTCACAGGACCGGGAAAATGAAAAAAGAGAAAAAAGAATAGCCCCACTGCATCTCTCCCCGTCGCATGTCGTAAAAGTCGACTAAGGGATCGTCAGCCTCGGCAGCTCAGTGGTGCGGTCAGTTATTGGATGGGTGACCGCCCGACCGTTGGAGGCTGACCGTGGTCCGGATTCCACGTTAAACTGTAGGTCCCTTCCCTTCTTACCTTACTGGGTGGTAGGGTTTATCCCGGCCGGGTTGGTACCACCGCACTGAGCGAAACGTCGGTCGAAACGGCTATGTAAATAGTTCCGTGTTTTCCGTCCAGTTCAGTGTAGCCGGCGCGAAATGAAGGGAAGCACTGATATAGCACCTAGTTCACCCGGTGTTATGGGCTGACATCACGGATGTTGTAGGTGATGTAGCCAACCGTGTCAGTTTCCATAAAAAAAAAATAAAAAAAATGTGGAACGCACTCCCTGCACATAATATTTCCTCCCAAGTGCAGCCTGGGGTTTTTCAAAATGGGCGTGAAAAGGCTCCTGTCAGGCCGGCATGGCATTCGCAATCCCCGTGCATCACAGAATGTCCATGGGCATCGTAAGTCACCTACTCGTAAGTGAAACGGTGCCACATGTCGCGCTTTCTATAAAAAAAAATGTGTATTACCTATAGCACAGATTACTTAATAGTTACTTCGTAACAGATAAATCACTCCATAGAAAAAGTTCCATACCTTCGGCTTTAATAGCCTACTGTTTTACGTCGCCAATCGCTGCATGCGAAAATGTACCTAAACGATCGAGTGTAAAGTGATTATTGCTTTGCAGCTGCGCGCAGTTGCGTGGGCGAGCGTGTAGGTACGCTCCGCGCGGCTGACGAATTTCCACTGAATTAGACCGCCCGCGGCCCGCTGGGCGGTAGGTAGTTAGTGCGCGCAAGTAACATACCTAGAGTGTGTGAGGCCTGCCTCCACTATAATACATAGAAATGGAGCGCCGTCTATGACCAAGAATCACTCAGCTTCATTGAACTTTTTAGGTCACATAATAAGATTGACAACACTCCATAACCTCATGCATGATGTCAACCTGAACAATACGTAATTAGCTTGGCTACATCACCTACAACATCCGCGATGTCAGCCCATAACACCGGGTGAACTAGGTGCCACGTCAGTGCTGCCCTTCGGTCGTGCCGGCCACACTGAACTGGACGGAAAACACAAACTATTTACAATAGCCGTTTCGACCGACCTTTCATTCATGGCGGTGGCACCAACCCGGGCGGGTTGAACTCAAAATTTCGAAAGTGACCGGGGAGCTCCCCGGTAAGTCCTGTACGTACTTTTGGAAGACCTCCTCGAAGATGTCCTTGAAGCGTCCGTCGTAGTGCTTGAGAATGGTGTTCTTGGTTGACAGGTACAGCGGCCACTTCTTCTGCAGCGCCACCTGTTTGCGTGTCGTGACTTTAGGAACATGTCATCATCATCATCATCATCAGCCTGTATCGGTCCACTGCTGGACATAGCCCTCTCCCAAGGCACGCCACCACACGCGGTCTTCCGCTCTTCTCATCCATCCACTCCCGGCTACCTTTGATGTATGATGCCTAAATAAGAAATCAAACTATAAGGTGCAATCAGTTTCAAGGATAAGGGGGAGCAATTTCAAGGATAGATGGGAAGGGGAGTAGTTTTAAGAATTGGGGGGAGCAGTTTAAAGGATAGGGGGAGTAGTTTTAAGAATTGAGGCAGTAGTTTTAAGTACTGGGGGAGCAGTCCGAAGGATAGGAGGGAGCAGTTTCAAGAATAGGGGGGAGTAGTTTTAAGGATCGGGGTAGCAGTTTCAAGGATAGGGGGAGTAGTTTCAAGGATCGGGGTAGCAGTTTTATCGATAGAGGGGATCCAATTCGTCGATGGGGGGGGGGGGGGGGGGGGGAGAAGTTTCATCATGAAGGAGGAGATCTTTCATACAGAGGAAGGTTTGAATGTTTGCTGTTCGTCCTCCCCCAAAACCAAAGTTTAGTTCCTTACGGAAAGCTGAGGGTGCCTTGCTCATTCATTATGCACGGCATCTTATCCTTACCACTTAGTCGCCTTTTACGACATGCACGGGGAGAGATACAGTGGGGCTATTCTTTTTAAGTGCCGGCCCCACACAGTAAATTAGTCATAGGTATTGATAGAAATTAAACAAATACGTCGTTGACAAATACTTTGAAAGTTGACATGAAAGTGGCATTTGATAAAAAAACAATGGTCATACCGAAAACAGGATCTGACAGATAACAACTTCGTGTAACTGACAATCAGTTATTTTTTAGTATTTTATTATTAAAGCTTGCTTCCCCTGATAACGTGTCAAAGGCGCGTTGTCTGCACAATGCCGTTATTTTTAAATACATATCTTGTTGTTTATACAAACGAAACGGTTCACTGAGACCCGACTGATTGTGTTACCTTGTAACATTTTCAAGGTATTACTCAACTACTGTACCATTTCGCTATCAAATCTACTGACGGCAATATTGGCCGGATAAGATTTGTTATCTGGTGGGTTTTTTTTTTAATTACTATGGGTATTTTTCCATTGCCGTGAACGTGCGGATATTGCCGGCGACTCCGGCGAGACTTCCACAGTTCGTTAAATCCGCTGGTTATGGTGTCTCGCTGAGTGTGTGAGCAAGACCATCTTTCCTGTATGGGGACCCCCTTAATTTTTCTCTTGTTTTCTTTATTATTTGGGTGGATCAACTGTTTTCTTGTAACGTAAAACCAGCTGCAAAGACAAATTAAAAAAAAAGGTTATTACTATTTATTCCTTAGTTGAAAATCATTAAGTATAAAATACTTAGGTTGATAGGCAATTGAAATAAAAGTAGAGAACTATTTAAAATAAAACATTAACCAAAATTGTTAGGGGTGACCCAGGGGACCATTTTGTCCCCAGTTTTGTATGGAAAAAAGGGGTTGTCCTCAGGGTAACCAATATTTTTTTTTAAATTACCTACTCAAAATTATTTGTGCAGCTTCTTTCTTATTAATCAATTACTTATCTGAGAGTTGATTTATCTATTAAAATAAGGTGAATTTATCAAGATAATATGCTGTTTTCAGACAGATACCAAAAACAAGAAAAAGTTGATTCACCCATTTGTTAGAAAATCCACCATAATAATAATAATTACAAGACCAACAATTACAGGAGATTCATTATGAAGGATGGCACCATTGACATCTGCCGCGCCTGCCACAAACCTGGCGAATCCCTCAGACATGTAATCTCGGGTTGTTCGCAACTTGCCAACTCCGAGTATTTGCACAGGCACAACCTAGTAGCCAGGATCATCCATCAGCAACTTGCTTTGAAGTTCAACCTTGTCGGCTCGGAGGTGCCTTACTACAAGTATAACCCACAGCCAGTTCTCGAAAATGCTCACATCACGCTCTACTGGGACCGGTCGATTATCACTGATAGGACTATTATGGCTAATAGACCTGATATAGTGATAATCGACCGGGAGGCGCGGCGCGCAGCGCTCGTCGACATCACGGTGCCGCATGACGAGAACCTTGTGAAGGCAGAAAAAGACAAGATGTTAAAATACATCGATCTGTCTCACGAGGTTACCGACATGTGGCCCGTGGACTCGACGATCGTTGTGCCCATAGTCGTGTCTGCGCATGGGCTGATAGCGAAGAGCCTCGACCGTCATCTCAAGAGGCTCTCGCTAGAGCCACTTGCTTGGATCAAGGGTCAGATGCAGAAGGCGGTCTTGCTCGACACCGCTCGAATTGTCCGGAGGTTTCTCTCTCTCGGGTCCGACCATCGGTAGCCTGGGTTCGCCCCGCCGCCGGTGGTGGAAATTCCATTTTGTTATTTTGTATTAATTTTAGATTTAGGTTTTATTTGTAAAATTAATATAAAAAAAGAAAAAATGTGTAAATAAACGAATAAATAACACACATTCTGGGATAATTTCATCTGGCTACCTTATTTGGTTTATAAAATACAGCCCTTTAAAGGTAGGGCAGACGGATAGCTAGAAGAACAGATGGTGTAGGCAGAACCTAAAAATGAACACGAAGCAACAATAAGTCACCTGGAACGAGGAGTGGGCGAAGGAACGAATGGATTCGTCCGTGTTGTACATGCCCATGACGACTCCGCCCGCCTTGAACTCGTACACCAGCCGCGTCATCTTCTGCCCGTCCGCTCCGGTGAACACAAGCTCCGCCTGTAGATACGTTCAATATTTTATACATTTCACTATACATACGTACATATCACACACGCTGAATCCCGAAAATCGGGGTAAGCAGAGTAATCGGCGTTGTGCTGCAACTCTGGTAAATTACAGCACAACACCGACCACCACGTTTCGCAAAGTATTCGAACAAGATGCAATCGATCAAGCGGCAAGTAAGGAATGAAGACCCCACGTGCTGCATGACTCGGTGGAAGTACCGTGCCAAGGTGAGAGGTGACGAGCCTGTCGCCCTTTAGCACGGCATCTTGTCCTTTCCTTATCCCTTAGTCGCCTTTTACGACATGCATGGTGGGGCTATTCTTTTTAAGTACCGGCCCCACACGATACATATTTTATATCATATATAAATATATCTCATGGGTTTCCGCGCGCGGAATAAATACAACATTTTATAAAACCCGACTATGAAAAAGGAAGGAAATGGGTGAATCAACTTTTTATTGTTTTTGGTATCTGTCTGAAAACAGTATTATCTTGATAAATACACCTTATTTTAATAGTTACAGCAACTCTCAGATAAGTAATTGATTAATAAGAAAGAAGCTACACAAAGAATTTGGAGTAATTAAAAAAAAATTGGTTACCCTAAAGACAACCCACAGAGGAGGACAAGCACTTTTTTCCCTACAAAACTGGGGACAAAATTGTCCCCTGGGTCACCCCTAAAAATTTGGTTAATGTTTTATTTTAAATTGTTCTCTACTTTTATTTCAATTGCCTATCAACCTAAGTATTTCATACTTATTGATTTTCAACTAAGTAATAAATTGTAATAAACTTTTTTTTATTTGACTTTGCTGCTGGTTTTTACGTTACAAGAAAAAGTTGATCCACCCAAATAACAAGGAAAGTTGTTCGAAATTTTGTAATCGGACGTGTATCGAATAAACAGCATTTTCGATCAGCTATCCTTGTTATCCTATTAAATAATACGTCCTTTTTCGTAGTCGGGTTTAAAAAAATAAATTATCATACCATGAAAAGGTATTCAAATTATGTGCTTAAAGATTATTATATAATACTATGATTAATCTATACATGTACGTATGTACATGTATAGATTTTATATATGATTTGATGATGACGTATGTACATGTATAGACATATATTACGTGAATTAACACTTGAGCGATGTGGGTTTGCAAGCAGCACTCAACGAGCGTAGAGAGACAAACATTTGCACAGGTGTCGTGACATACAAGTCACATAATTATGTATATAGAACAATATGTTGCTGTTAGCACGGCAACAGTGAAGTGTATTTTATGAAATTTTAATTCCGAATCTGAATATGAAAAGACCAATCTTAGTTGATTCATTTTGCAACAATTTGCTGAATAAGAAATGACAAATTAAGATGAGAATTTTTTTCCCACTGGCAACAAATTTTTTTTTTTCAATACGTCATTTTCAAACCCAAGCATTAGAGCCGTGTATAGTGAAAATAGGATGCATTTTTAGCTCATTAACTGGACACCGAGTGGCTAAGCTCAAGTGGCAGCGGGCTGGGCACGTTAGCCGAAGAGACGACGACCGTTGTTGGAGTAACCGTGTTCTACACTGGCGGCCGTGGACAGGAAAAACTGAGTGTGGGAAGACCACCCGCCAGGTGGAACGACGACGACATCAAGTACGTCGGCGGAAAGCAGTGGTCTGTACCGCTGAAGGCCGGGAGGACTGCAGGAAAATTGGAGAGGCGTATGTACAGCAATGGAACCATGCACACTGAGTGACTAACTGGTGCAAGATCGCAACCTGACTGAGGAAAATCCACCTGTAGAATTTAGAAACTTCACGGAAAACGGAACCGTCCAGAGAATATCCCGGATAATTCCGTTAGGACTCAGCCACACGTTGAAGGAGAACAATGCGTACCTTGCCCGGGGTAGTCACCACGAAGTCCTGCGCCTTGTACTGGTCGCCGCGGTCGTGGCGGCCGATAACGATGGGCTTGGTCCAGCCGGGCACGAGGCGCGGGATGCTCTCGCACAGGATGGGCTCGCGGAAGACGGTCCCGCCCAGGATGTTCCTGCTAGTTCCGTTAGGACTCAGCCTCACGTTGAAGGAGAACAATGCGTACCTTGCCCGGGGTAGTCACCACGAAGTCCTGCGCCTTGTACTGGTCGCCGTGGGCGTGGCGGGCGATGACGATGGGCTTGGTCCAGCCGGGCACGAGGCGAGGGATGCTCTCGCACAGGATGGGCTCGCGGAAGACGGTCCCGCCCAGGATGTTCCTGCTAGTTCCGTTAGGACTCAGCCACACGTTGAAGGAGAACAATGCGTACCTTGCCCGGGGTAGTCACCACGAAGTCCTGCGCCTTGTACTGGTCGCCGCGGTCGTGGCGGCCGATAACGATGGGCTTGGTCCAGCCGGGCACGAGGCGCGGGATGCTCTCGCACAGGATGGGCTCGCGGAAGACGGCCCCGCCCAGGATGTTCCTGATAGTTCCGTTAGTACTCATCCACACGTTGAAGTAGAAGCATGCGTACCTTGCCCGGGGTAGTCACCACGAAGTCCTGCGCCTTGTACTGGTCGCCGTGGGCGTGGCGGCCGATGACGATGGGCTTGGTCCAGCCGGGCACGAGGCGAGGGATGCTCTCGCACAGGATGGGCTCGCGGAAGACGGTCCCGCCCAGGATGTTCCTGATAGTTCCGTTGGGGCTCAGCCACATTTTCTTCAGTTTGAACTCTGCGGGCAAGTTTTTTTTTTTATCTGATGTGTGAATATTCTGTAGTCTAAAAGGGAAGTTGTGTGCAAGTTCGACTAGAAGACATTACATTTTGCAATAAGTTCGACTTCTGCACAGCAGAAACATGCACGCATTGAGTATTTCTAGTACAATACGCGGCAGTAAATAAGGTGCATCGGGCTTTAGAAAGAGACAATCCGGTTATAGAGCGCCGTCCCTGTCGCACAGAGACGTACGGTTCGTGCGACGGGAACGGCGCTCGACAACCGGACTGTCTCTTTCTAAAGCTCGACACGCATTGTTATGAATATATAAATTGAGATCTATATTATATTGAGACCCTATAATAAGTTGAAGATTTACTCCCCTATACAGGGTGACTGGAAATTCGATCTATTCCTTGAAAGGGTCAATCTATTACTAGGATCTATTACTAGAGGTTATTTGGAACAATTTAATCCCCTTCAACTGTTTTTTTTTTTAATAAAAATTTACATAAAAATAAAAATAAATTGTCATTTAAGACCTTTTATTCTGAGATATTGAGAATTTTGGGCCGATATTTTTATTTGAAATGATTGGTAGCTTACCAGCTTTCAGAAAAATATCAATGGAGTGCCCAAAAATAAGAATATTTTTTACAACTTTTTTTTTTCGATTACAAGTCAGAAAGTATCTCGGAAAACGCTCATTTCCGACGCCCCGTTGATGGGAGTTAAATTAACCTCTAGTATAATCCCTTTCAAGGAATAGATCGAATTTCCAGTCAACCTGTATATGTTGAAGATCTACCCGCTACATAAGTTGAACAACCACCCCCTACATCTACCACATCTATCCTCTCTCCCATGGTGATCTTGGGCGGGGATGATGCAGATTGTTCAGCCAAAACCCAATGATGGCTGAGATTCCAAAAAACTTGGACGAGGATTTATATATGTAAACGAACAGTATAGATAACTAACTAATTAATACGAATAACCTTTTCAAGTTTTTTTTTTATGGAAACTGACACGGATGGCTACATCACCTACAACATCTGTGATGTCAGTCCATAACACCGGATGGACTTGCAGCCACGTCAGTGCTTCCCTTCGGTCGTGCCGGCTACACTGAACTGGACGAAAAACACAAACTATTTACATAGCCGTTTCGACCGACCTTTCATTCAGTGCACAAGTAGGTAAAATATTTGTAGAGCATTAGGTAAGTATATGATAATAATGATCACTATATCAGAACACAAATAAGGTCACAGTCATAAAAGCGTGCGATATGAACCTTATCTATAACCGCGTACCTAGTAGTTCTCTGCAGCGACAAATGTGTCTGCAAATATACCTGCTGCGCTGCGACGGAAGCCGACAAACACCAAACATGATTACTTAGAATAATTTTGAGACAAACATTCCGGGCGAACGCAAATGTATATGTACATTGTGTACTTGGATGAGTGAGTGTGAGTGAGGAGCGAGCGAATGAGTTAGTGAGTGAGTGAAAGTGTGAGCGATTATGAGCGAGTGGAAGTAAGAAAGGGCTGGTGAGAGTGAGGAGTGATTCAGTGAATGGATGAAATAAGTCAGCGAGTGCGTGAGTGCAGAGTGCGTCAGTGAGTGAAGATTGATTCGAGTCTTTGAAGAGTTCAGTGGGTGAGTCAGTAAGTGAGCGGGTGAGCGAGCCAGTGAGTGAGTGGGTGGTTGAGTAAGAGTGAGTGAGTGAGAGCGTGAGTGGGTGGGTAAGTATGATTGAGTGAGTGAGTGATTAAGAGTGAGTCAGTAAGAACGAGTGGGTGAGTACGAGTGAGTGAGTGAGTGAGTGGGTGAGTGATTAAGAGTGTGTCAGTAAAAGTGAGTGTGTGAGTGAGCGAGTGGGTGAGTAAGAGTGATTGAGAGAGTGAGTGAGTGGGTGGGTGAGTAAGAGTGAGTGAGTGAGTGAGTAAGAGTGAGTGAGTAAGAGTGAGTAAGAGTGAGTGAGTGAGTAAGAGTGAGTGAGTGAGTGAGCGAGCGAGCGAGCGAGGTGGCGTTACCCTCGACGCGCTGCTCGTCCGGCGTGATGGTTGCGCACTTGATGCCGACGTTGTGCTTGAGGACGGCGTGCGCGGCGTCCACGGTCACCTGGTCGTCGGTGGCGTCGCGGTGCGGCAGCCCCAGGTCGTAGTACAGGCTCTCCAGCTGCACGTCAACGTGTCAATCGTCAATCAATACATATAATATACGCGAGCTGTGCCCGCGGCTCCGCCCGCTCTCATAATTGACTTCTCTGCTAACCTCATAAGCCATTTAGCGTGATAGTAAGTAGCCTATAGTTGATGGGAAGAATCAAGCTATCCGTAGAATATTTTTTTATTAAAATCGGTTCAGTGGTTCTCGAGTTATAAGCGGAACGACAGACAGATAGAAAGCAGACGTTGGATTTTATTATAGGTAAGGATTATAGAAATAAAAGTTTTTGAATAGAAAATAGGCCAAGTGCGAGTCGGAATCGCGCACCGAGGGTTCCGTACTAAGGACCACACAATAATATTAGATACAGAAATATATTATATTTGTGCTATGAATTTATTTACCAAAAAAATTGTGTTTTCTTTCATTTAGTTCAGGAGCCTTAGTGCGAGCTCGACTTACATTTGACCGGTTTTATTATTTTTTATTTATTTAAACTAGAGTTTGCACTATAATCACACCGAGTTTGACGCTTGTATTAACCTACCGTTTTTACGATAGAGCAAAAACAAAAAAACACCTTTCTTGTATGGAGACTCTCCTTAATTTGTTTTACTTTTTTTTATTATTATTATTGGTTAGGATATCCGCCATAATAAATAACACACATTTTGTGAAAATTTCAACCGGCTACCTACGGTTCAAAAGATTTCCTTTAAAGATGAGAAGAATTATATAAAGCATTCAAAGAAGGCCGAGAAGTGGTAGTTGATCTATCTCGTTCGGGTCGACCTTCAACGGATTCATGATGACAGGTTTTCTTCGATTACCGCGGTATGGCACTCTCCGAATTCCTTCCAAAAGGACAAACGGTGAATAAGGAATATTATTTAGAGGTCATGATGAGGCGTTTGCGTGATAGTATCCCCCGAAAACTGTCAGATTTGTGGAAAGACAGTTCATGGATTTTGCACCACGATAATTCACCATCAGCATCACACAAAGCACGATGATGCAAGATTTTTTAGTAAACAAACTGAACGAATGTCATCGACCAAGCACCGTAATCAACTGATATGGCCACGATTGACTTTTTCCTGTTTCTCAAACTAAAATTGCCACTTCGAGGAAGGTGTTTTGAGTAGATAGTAGTTAGTTAGTAGAGAATAGAATAGAATAGAAATGCTTTATTGCCCACCAAAACACAAACAGACAAGAGATACAGAAAACAGAAGATAACATACAGAGGAGCAATAGAAATAAACAATAATTCACACAGAAACAAGAGAACAGTAGCGTGCAAAGGCGGACTTATCACTTTAAGTGATTTCTTCCAGTCAACCTTTTGGTTGATGGATGAGAGTGGGTGATGCGTGGGGAAGAAATATGGCAAGAGTAGTGCAGTGCAGACATTTGGACGGGAGAGTAATAAGAAATAAGTTGTAAGAAGTTGAGGTATTGCCTTCAGCTCTCCTAGAGCTGAAGGCAATACCTCAATCAGCCTACGAAAAACGTATGGAAGACTGGGTCAAGCACTGGCGTAGTTGTATTGAAAGCGGAGTTGTATTGCAGTAGGCCCTACTTTGAAGGTGACAAAATAAATTTTGTTGAATAATTTTTTTCCTTGTTTTATTTAACAATTCCGAATACTTTTTATTACACTGAATGTACATAAAGTTCATTCACCTAAACATAAAAAATAAGGTTGTTTACCACAAAAAGTCTTGCGGAATCTGTTGTTCTCGGTAGTGGTGAATCAATTTCTGTTCAAGTGTATCGATAACCCAGCAGGACCCAGTGTTTGTTTTTAGATGATGATGTGGTAAACATAATGTTCTCGCGCCGCGCCATGCATGACGCGCTCGGGTGCTGTGTTGAAGTTCCCAAATTATTTGGCGGTTATTTAAACGTGAGCTTTTAACAATATGAGATTTTGATTGGCGACCTATTGCAATTTACAAAAACTGTTTCAAAAAACATTGCACCGACTTCAAAAAACAACTATTTCGCAACTATTCATATTCGGACCCTTTAGGTGAAGGGTACAAAAGCATAAAAGGGGTCCATCTATCAATTTTCAGGTGTGCGTTTGTACCGCCTTCAACTCAAGGGTACGAAAATTAATCAAAATATTATTAAATAAAATTTTAACACTTTTCAGTTCTAGTTGTTTTTTGAAGTCGGTTCAATGTTTTTTAAAACTGTTTTTTATTTCACTCTCTTTAGTTATATTACATAACAAGTTCTGCGTAGAATTTGGCGTTAAACCAACCCGACGACGTGTTTTTTCAGTGATTGGTACACACTTCAAAGTCAATATCTTGAAAACTACTGAACCGATTTTGATGAAACTTGCACTGTTCCCTAAGTTGAAGTAAATGTAAGCCAATAAAATAATGGTCACAGTCCGATTAAATGAAATTTGGCACACCTGTTTAGAAGCCCACATAGAACTTATACGAATATTGTGTAATTTCAACGATATTACATACATACGTGTATAATTGATAACCTCCTTTTTTTGAAGTCGGTTAAAAGTAGTAAGGTAGGAAGATAATGCCCAAAGGGCGAAGTCTCCGGCATGGCAACTTCTCATCATTCATCATCATTCTCTTTGGGTTAAAAATACTTGGTTTTAGGTTTCCGCACCCCATACGTTTTATTATTGCGGATATAGCAACAAAATATAATAAAAAATAGAAAAAGTAAAAAATTAAGGGGTATCCCATACATGGAACGTGTTTTTTTTTTACTTTTTGTTTGTGGTGCTGAATCCTCGGTGCGCGAGTCCGACTCTCACTTGGCCGGTTTGGTTTTTTTAGCAACAGGTGCCCGCAAAATGTTTAGGTAATATAACTATGTAACTATACACCAGCGGCGATTCCTTTAAGTTGGCTAGGTTGGCGGCGCCAAACCAAATAAAATGAATGCCAGCATTAATATCGAAGTATTAATCAAAAACAAATGTGAAAAAATATCGGGGTTATATTATTTTTATTGTACCCACGATGAATAAGCTAAAACGTCAACCCCGTTACATTATTTGAAATTTCGCGCGCATCACACGCGGACGACGGCGAATGACGACACATCAAGGCATTCATTGGCCGGTTGGCTACATTTGAAGCGCCATCGTATTCCATACAAGCGGCCGATGTCCCGTTCGCGCCGCTGATAAGCGTTTCAGGTTGGCGCAGCGGGGAGCGCACTTAGCGACTAGCGAGCTAGGCTAGGTACGTTGTGTGTGCGTGTGTGTGCGCGCTGCTGCGGCAGCGTATGCGTGACTGCTTTTTAAACAAAAATGGACCTGTTATGGATGAATCTTGCGCGGTGTTTTTTTTTTATTGATTATTTATTGGCTATAATGGCAAACTCCAGTCCGAAATCTACAATAGAAGATCTTTTCGAAAAACCCTTCTCAACGAAGACATTTTCTGAAAAAAACTTTTATTTGTTCAAAACGGTCGCCCTTGCCCAAGTTTGTCGAATTTGAAGTCTGTACATAAAGACAGCAAAAGGGAATATTTTATGGTCTTTCAGTTTTTGAAATCATTGTGGTAGAAATAAATTAACGCGTAAGTTATGAAATTATGAAAAATAAATCCTTAGCCAGAGCCAACCCAATAATCAGCACCAGGAGTCGCTACTGCTATACACATACAGTAAAATAGAAGATACCCTCAAACATTCACATGACTCCCTTCTTATATTACTAGGTGGTAGGGTTTAACCCGCCCGGGTTGATACCACCGCACTGACTGAAAGGTCGGTCGAAACGGCCATGTAAATAGTTTGTGTTTTCCGTCCAGTTCAGTGTAGCCGGCACGACCGAGGGAAGCACTGACGTGGCACCAAGTTCATCCGGTGTTATGGGCTGACATCACGGATGTTGTAGGTGATGCAGCCAAACGCGTCAGTTTCCATAAAAAAAAAAATATATTCAGCAGTAAACCTTTCCGTCAGTCGACAAAATCATTGTTCATCGTTCAATTATCGTTTCACAGACTATTGATAACTAATGACAATTTGCACGCAGCACGCGAACTGCAGCGCGCGGTGCACGAGCATGAATGACATTGCGTCCGCACACGCGCACGCAGATTGATGGCAATCACTTGCGCATACACATCTAGGTAACTATTCAAACTGGGCCAATTATCACTTCATGACTATCAATTGGAAAATACTATAGTCCCTTTTCGCTCGCTTGTTGAAAAACATGTTTTAAGCATTAGGTGATAAACTCAATATTTATGCAGATCAACAGTATCCTTCATAAGGAGAATATTGATCCTCATAAGAAGAATAGTGACCCTCATAAGAAGAATATTGTTCCTCACAAGGAGGATATCGAACCTGCGAAGGAGAATATTGATCCTCATAAGAAGAATAGTGACCCCCATAAGAAGAATATTGTTCCTCACCAGGAGGATATCGATTCTCCGAAGGAGAACATTGATCCTCATAAGAAGAATAGTGACCCTCATAAGAAGAATATTGTTCCTCACAAGGAGGATATCGAACCTCCGAAGGAGAATATTGATCCTCATAAGAAGAATAGTGACCCTCATAAGAAGAATATTGTTCCTCACCAGGAGGATATCGATTCTCCGAAGGAGAACATTGATCCTCATAAGAAGAATAGTGACCCTCATAAGAAGAATATTGTTCCTCACAAGGAGGATATCGAACCTCCGAAGGAGAATATTGATCCTCATAAGAAGAATAGTGACCCTCATAAGAAGAATATTGTTCCTCACAAGGAGGATATCGAACCTCCGAAGGAGAATATTGATCCTCATAAGAAGAATAGTGACCCTCATAAGAAGAATATTGTTCCTCACCAGGAGGATATCGATTCTCCGAAGGAGAACATTGATCCTCATAAGAAGAATAGTGACCCTCACAAGGAGAATATTGTTCCTCACAAGGAAGATATCGAACCTCAGAAGGAGAATATTGATCATCATAAGATAAATAGTGACCCTCATAAGAAGAATATTGTTCCTCACAAGGAGGATATCGAACCGCATAAGGAGAATATTGATCCTCATAAGATGAATAGTGACCCTCATAAGAAGAATATTGTTCCTCACAATGAGGATATCGAACCTCAGAAGGAGAATATTGATCCTCATAAGAAGAATAGTGACCCTCATAAGAAGAATATTGTTCCTCACAAGGAGGATATCGATCCTCATAAGAAGAATAGTGACCCTCGTAAGAAGAATATTGTTTAAATGTGATTTAAGATTACCGTGGTTAACATTCATAGTGGAAATATTTATCCGGTGCTAGCACCGCTGAGGACAAAAACATTAAGCACCAACAATAAGGACACTACTAGTGCATTTTGTCTGTCAGCGGACCTCCGGAACGCAGCTCAAAGCCAACATCTTCAAACTACCTACAGCTATAATCTCCGTCAACGGCGGAACATGTCAAACTGGCTAGTTCCTCGTTGACCGCCGCCGGACACAGAGCTCGCTTGAAAATGGCTCGAATGTTCGAGTCGAAACGTCGCGGCAACGCGATACAAAAACCGTGAGTAAAGCCGTAAATAAATATTTCTACTAAGAATATTGTTCCTCACAAGGAGGATATCGAACCTCAGAAGGAGAATATTGATCCTCATAAGAACAATAGTGACCCTCATAAGAATATTGTTCCTCACAAGGAGGATATCGAACCTCACAAGGAGAATATTGATCCTCATAAGAAGAATAGTGACCCTAATAAGAAGAATATTGTTCCTCACAAGGAGGATATCGAACCTCATAAGGAGAACAGTGATCCTCCTACAGAGAATATTGATCATCATAAGGAGAATATTGATCCTCACAAGGAGAATATTGATCCTCATAAGGAGAATAATTGATTAAATTGAATGAGGAAAAGCGACACACCCAAAGTGGCCAACTGCCTAAAGAGCGGTTATTTTTAGACCCATCAGTCTATATATAATACAAGCTGTGCCCGCGGCTCCGCCCGCTCTCATATTTGACTTCTCTGCTAACCTCATAAGCCATTTAGCGTGATAGTAAGTAGCCTATAGTTGACGGGAAGAATCAAGATATCCGTAGAATTTTTTTTTATTAAAATCAGTTTAGTGGTTCTCGAGTTATAAGCGGACAGACAGACAGACAGACAGAAAGCAGACGTTGGATTTTATTAAAGGTAAGGATAAGGAAGGAAGGATTAAAGCATATAAGCGTTGTCTTTCGCCGAAACGAATGTTCTTGATTTAATCTATTTTGTTTTGAAAGACAGGTTTTGAACTCGAGTCTCCCTCGTGCGAAAAGGCCACATGTCATTAACCCGACTGACTTGACTGGCCATTATTCAAGCATATAAAAAACTTCATAGACGTATGGAACTTGTAGTATTTATTGCCTTTTTGTAATCTACGTATTTACATAATATGAATGAATGTTTTGCGTGCTTAAAGATATAGACGAATGCCTCATCATCTTAAAATTTCTGACCTCTCAGATATTCCTTCGGTCTCGGAAATAAATATAAATCACAAGGGTTGAGGTCTGGTGAATATTATGGAGGATGTTCAAGTATTTCAAAGCCAGCCTCGTGAGTGGCGGCCATTGCAAATGCGGACTTGTGTGTCGTGCGTGCGTGGCGTTATTCTGGTGAAACGGAATATCATTCGCGAGTTTGAAATGATATACATACATACATATCACACACGCTGAATCCCGACAATCGGGGTAAGCAGAGTAATCGGTGTTGTGCTGCAAGAACTCTGGTAAATTTCAGCACAACGCCGACCACCACGTTTCGCAAAGTATTCGAACAAGATTAAATCGATCAAGCAGCAAGTAAGGCACGAAGACCCACCTGCTGCATGACTCGGTGGAAGTACCGTGCCAAGGTGAGAGGTGGCGAGCCTGTCGCCCTTTAGCACGGCATCTTGTCCTTATCCCTTAGTCGCCTTTTACGACATGCACGGGGAGAGATGCAGTGGGGCTATTCTTTTGAAGTACCGAACCCACACGGTACAGTTTGAAATGAATGACTCAAATAAAAAAAGTGTTGTTTTATAGACAGCCAAAACTTCAACGGAAGATCGACACAGCCAATAACACTACTCGCGAAATCACGCTCAGAGAGGCGCCATGCCAGCTACAAGGCGGACAAAGGGGTCGCCTGTGGCGCAATGATTCAAGTCTCCCAGCTTGGGATCACCAATTAGACGGATGGCGCGACGCTGGATAGAGTCCAAGGACGCCAATAAGAGGGCATCCGTCCCACAGATGACTACAGCACTCCATTACTGGGCGAACTTGCGCTTTATACATATAGCATAAGAAGTTACGCCGGTGAGAGGAACCGCCTGCTGCGGTAAAGTACGCCCAATTTCTTCGAGGCAAGTGTAGCTTTGGACCAGTGCCGGACTTGTACTGTTCTTATCTTAAGTACAGGCCACTTGACTTTCGCCGCCCGCGCATAACATAAATAACATAGGAAAATCGCAATGGGTACTTAAAACCTTTACCCAAATGATATTTAGCATAATAGACCGAAAGCTCTATCCACAAGTGACTTGCGTCCATAATCGCGCACAAACTTGACGGCTTACACTATACGTGTATACCGTGTGGGGCCGGTACTTTAAAAGAATAGCCCCACTGCATCTCTCCCCGTGTATGTCGTAAAAGGCGACTATGGGATATGACTCCCTTCTTATATTACTAGGTGGTAGGGTTTAACCCGCCCGGGTTGGTACCACCGCACTGAATGAAAGGTCGGTCGAAACAGCTATGTAAATAGTTTGTCTTTTCCGTCCAGTTCAGTGTAGCCGGCACGACCAAAGGGATGCACTGACGTGGCACCAAGTTCACCCGGTGTTATGGGCTGACATCACGGATGTTGTAGGTGATGTAGCCATCCGTGTCAGGTTCAAAAATAAAAAATAAAAAAATAATACCAAAGCGGATGTAATATTCTTTAGCGCCGCCGTCGGAAATCTGCCGCCCCCCTGAAGTTTGCCGCCCCTAGGCCGCGGCCTATACGCCCTAATGGGAAATCCAGGACTGCTTTGGACTCTATGAAGCCCCTAAAACCGACATCTTTGTTCAATTCCACGCCCAGGAGGTCTTTAGGATTGTTAGGTATGGCCGTACCCTGAAACGGAACCCTGGAAGGGAAACCCGTCAGCCTTGGTAGAGAAGCCGCATGTTTGAGTGTTTGCTGACGTTGATATCAACAAGGTGCTCGCGGTTCCACCTTAGTCACCTTTTACGACATGCACGGGAAGAGATGCAGTGGAACTATTCTTTTTAATTACCGACTCCACACGGTACAAACAAAACAGCGATGTCGAAGTAGCGAGAACATGACTAATAAATACCTTGACGTATGGGAAGATGAGTTTCTCCTTGATCTTCTCCCAGATGATGCGGGTCATCTCGTCGCCGTCCATCTCCACGACCGGCTTTGCGGCCACCACGCGCTTTGCGGTCCCATCTGAACACACAAAGATTAATTTTAATCATACAATAATCATGCTCATGAAAAGTGGTAGAAAAATTCTAAACAACATTAAAATAATTAAGGGGTGTACCCCTTAATTTTTTACTTTTGGCTTTTTGACATGAATTTGATGAAACTTCTTTATCCTGCTGCCGGAGGTTTTTACAAAAAGTTGCGTTACGAAAATTATGTACTTTTGGCGACTTAGATCTCGAAAACTGTAAGAGTTACAGGAAGGTGAGGCACATCATCTTAAAGGTAGTTCTTCCGACTTGCTAAGACAACATACCCGAGAGTCGTACATCAACTTGCAATTTCTTTCTTTTAGTAGAAAAAAATATTTTTTTAATCGTTTTTTTTTTTTTCAAAATCGGTTCAGCCGTTTCAGAATAAAAAGGAAAAAGTGTTTGAGAGGGCATATTATCTCGGAAACTACTGATCCATGACTACTTATCCGCTGGGGAAAATGATAATATTTTTTTTTTGTCGAAAACTACTTCCCCCACAACTACTCGTGTGCATGGTGGGACAAGCAAGGATAGGTATTGATGAGATCTTCATCAAATTCACGAATCTGCGGCCGTGTCTCCGACACAGCCCACTCGCTTTTTTTTATTATTTGTTGCCATTAAGTCATATTCTGTGAAAATTTCGGACTTTCGGACGGACGGACGGACGGACAGACGGCGTAGGTAGGCTTAGTACATAAACGCGTATTATGGTCAATCAATCAGTTCTTTCAAAATAACCAATTTCAAGAACATTCAGTTTGCCTACGAGCCTACAGTTTAGTTAGTATTTTCCTAGTTAGGGTACTCAAGTGATAGATAACTATAGTTGACGTAACAACCAATTGCTCCCCAGCTGGCATAATTGGCTCAATTGCTCTAATAGCCTCTTACACGCCCGAGGAGCGCTTACCTACACCGTTCTTATCTCATTATTAACCAATTTCAGTCATCATTTCAGAACTATTCTTGAGACTCATTTCATTAGGATGTTCGGGGAGCATTTTTGCGAGCATTTTTGCTTTTCCAAATGCTTAAATGCAAAGAGTTTGTATTACGTCCTTTGCTTAAATGTTAAAACCGTGATTAGGAAAGGCATCCGGGGACCGTCGCGTCGTCCGTCGTCGGGCCGGGACGTACTTCAAGCAGCGAATTAGCTTTGCCATTCGAACGCTGGCTGCGTCCTTCATGGGAACCATCCCATTGATACCCATGATGATTGAATATTTTTGTTACACAATTTTACGTAGTGTTTCTCTGTAAAATATTTTCTTTATGTAACTTGTATCTAGGTCAGTCAGTCAGCTTGTAAGCGTCCACTGCTGGACATACCCTTGGCTGCCCTTGCAGTTGAGTATGAGGAAACTTGCCTATGTCATGTTTATTCACAAGATATTGAACAATAAAATAAACTGTACTGATTTGCTAGCACAAATTAACATAATATGTACGTGTACCTAGGAGTACGGTTACAAGGTGTTCTGGTTTGTTCCATATTCGAAGTGCCAAGGGAAAAGGCGCCCACTTTACAGAATTTGTAAAACTTATAACAGTAGTTTTAATTCCATTGACATACTTGCAACAAGTCAGCGTGCTTTTAGAGACATTATAGTAAAACAATTTGAGAATAAATGAATAGGAATTTTTAATATCACCCTCAGTATAGAATACCAAACAAAATATTAAAAAAATTGGGTCTGGGTCCGTGCTCCACCTAGGTTCTCCACCTGGGTGGAGAATGGGATACTTACAATTTATACCATATACCATGCTCCAACTGATAATATTATTGTACAGTCCATGACTTAAGAATGAAATATATGCATGAAGATAAATACGAATAAAAGTCAGTTGCTTGCCGGACTCTGCGTTTCAATCATTGTCTCCCGCTCCCGTCTTTACAAATTGTAAAAATAAAAAAAGGAAAATAGAAATAATTAATGTATTCAGTTTTAAGTTGGAGTATAGGTTGGAGTTGGCAAAGAGTACTGTTAAGTTTTATATGAGAGTTATTTGTTTGTTGATTTGTTAATTATTTCTTTATTTGGGTGGTGGGTTTATTTTACGCTAATTGCAGCATAGTCTACCTACACTTATGTACGGGAGTGAAAGTTGGGCATGGCAGACGAAGCATGAAAGCTGTGGAAATGCGCGCGTTGAGGAGTATGTGCGGAGTTACAATGAAAGATAGATTGAGAAATAGTGTAGTGCGAGAGCGCTGTGGGTTGAAAGAAGGATTGAGAAAGGGATGCTTCGGTGGTTCGGTCATGTTGGAAGAATGGATGATAGGAGACTAACGAAAGAAATTTATGAAGCAAATGTGAGTGGAAGAGTCGGGAAGGGTCGCCCTAGACGCACGTACCTGGACCAGATCGGGCATGTGCTCAAAAAGGGGCAAGTGCTTAGTACCCGTAACCGACGAGCATGCATGAAGAACATTATGGGAGTGGAAGAGGCGGCAGAGGTGTGTCAGGATCGTGGCACGTGGAGATCCGTTGTCTCTGCCTAACCCACCGGGAAACAGGCGTGACGCTATCTATGTATGTATGTATGTATGTATGCAGCATAGTCTGTAATTGGTTTTTGTTATTTATTATGTAATATTATAATAACAATGTTTATATAATTTAGTAATAAGCCATACTTATTGTTTTTACTTTGTTGCAATAGACTCTATGGCATCTATATACCTCTATTGAATAGAGGTATAGGCTTTAGATTACATAGTTACCATTATTTCTTGTTTGTTATTTGTGTTGCCATGTTTAAAGCAGTTGTGTTGCCCTTGAAATAAAAAAATAAATAAAAATAAAATACGCCTCTCCAACTCTCCTCCAGTCCTCCCGGCCTTCAGCGATACGGAACCACTGTTTTCCGCCGACGTACTTGATGTCGTCGTCCCACCTGGCGAGTGGTCTTCCCACACTCCGTTTTCCTGTCCACGGCCGCCAGTGCAGGACACGGTTACTCCAACCCGCTGCCACTTGACTTGAGCTTAGTCACCCCGTGTCCAATATCGACTACTTTTTAGTGCGTCGGCGGATTGCCTCGTTACGCACCATATCTGTGCGTGTAATAAATAAGGTGTCTTCAAGCGTCGTATTAACGGGCTAGACAGCCTAGCAACAGTCCGCAAATCTGCTGGCATGGCACCTAACTGAGCGTGGTTTCGCGAGGAGAGGTGATTTTGGCTCTGTCGACTGCACTATTGGTCTCTCGGCACAGCCACCCATGCTGGTTTACATTTTAAAAAATGATCACGTAACGATATTCCCAGCATGGCTCGCTCCATTGCTCGCTGGGCTAATTTCAACATTTGGACAACAGCGACCGTCAGAGTTCACGTTTCACACCCGTGTATCTAGGTGTTTATATGTTAATTGTATTTTGTTTACTGAAATTAAATGAATAAAATGCAATGTAATAATGTTTACATACAATATGTAATAATCAGAGAGCTAATAGTATCCGCTTCAGCGTCACACTCACATGGCTTCCACGTAGTTCTGCAAGATTTCTATCCAGAGGCGGATTTTCCTTAAGGTCGACATAGGCCCGGGCCTAGGGCGGCCAGATATTAGGGGCGGCCAATCTGTACCTGCTGCTGGAAGCAGTGAGCGCAGGTACAGAATAGAAAGGGTGCCGGCCGGAGCAAGTGCGTGCGACGTGCGGGAGTGGTGAGCGCGGCGGCGGAGACGACGCACTATTTACGCGGACAAAATAATTTAGCTATGACGATAAGGTCAATATTGCCGCAAAACTTATAAAAAATACTTTTGCTAATGTAAAATAAACCGAGAAATAATATATTTCTGGCAGGTTGAACCGAACGCAATACTGATTTTCGTACAACTTCACATTTGTATCTATGCTGTAAACTTGAAAGGGGCGGCTGCATTGAATTAGGGCGGCTGGTACTAAACGGCCTAGGGCGGCTAAGGCTGCTAGTCCGCCTCTGCTTCTATCTACCTATATTAATAACGAGAAGCATGAAACTATGACAAGCGAGTCGTGGCGGAAAATTTTCTGCAGCCAGTGAGAGGTGCGTTTTCATTCACTTGAAATATTTACATACATAGCGTCACGCCTGTTTCCCGGTGGGTTAGGCAGAGACAACGGATATCAACGTGCCACGATCCTGACACACCTTACCGGCCTGACAGGAGCATTTTCACGAACCTTTTGAAAAACCCCAGGCTGTACTTGCGAGGAAATAGATGGGCAGGGAGGGCGTTCTACATTTTATGGGTGCATCCCGTCCCTGCCCAGTACGCGTAGTGCGGAGGCGGAATAGAAACGACGGAATTGCGTTAAACAGCTCCTCCGAACACTCCCCGTGAAATAGACGATAGAACACACTTAGCGAGCCGACGTACCTACGGAGTTGCAGCGGTTCTAAGTCGCGTGACACTGACACCACAGGGTCATCCACAACTCCACTATACCACAGATTACTTAATAGTTACTTCGTAACAGATAAATCACTCCATAGAAAAAGTTCCATACCTTCGGCTTTAATAGCCTACTGCTTCACGTCGCCAATCGCTGCGTGCGAAACTGTACCTAAACGATCGAGTGTAAAGTGATTATTGCTTTGCAGCTTCGCGCAGTTGCGTGGGCAAGCGTGTAGGTATGCTTCGCGCGGCTGACGAATTTCACTGAATTAGACCGCCCCCGCGCCGGCGGCGGTCCAACGGGCGGTAGGTAGTTAGCGCGCGCAAATACATAAGAGTGCGTGAGGCCTGACTATACTCAGTTGATCTGTCTATAGGTAGACGCCAGTTAGTGAAATATTATGTCTACCCTCGCAAGGTACCTACATATTGCGTGACGTCTGGGAGTCTGAAATTAATTGTTATCTCCTTCGGCCTCAGGGCTATTATCTGTTTGCTTTTGTTTTAACATTTGCAATACTAAAAGTGGTGTATTGTTTACGAATATTAAGCATCCACGCGCTTATCTACGAAATAATGAGCCTAAAATAAAAAAAAAATATTGGGTATATCTCCTCCATAGGACCTCTTACGTTATTTATGTAAAAAATTTCGGGAGGGTTACCGTAGAGACTCCGAACTTCGCCTATTGATCCTGTCTTCGCCTAAAATCAGTTATTAGCAAAATCTTTCTATTTTGTGTGGCTACACATATTTTGAAAACGGTCATAAAAACATTTTTCAATTCTGGCAACATTACACCCAACACCTGCTACAAACTTTACTCGTATTCGTCAGTGTCACCATTTTTGTTTTGTTGTGTACCGAGTGTCTGCGAGGTGGTCCCAAAGTATTCCTTCTACGAAGGCATCGCAAGCAGGTAAGTACCTGTTATTACGTTTACAGGTTCAAACATATAATCGACTTTTAATATACAAAGAGACACTAGCGGAACTTCAACGAATCAAAAGTTATTTGAGTAGGCAATGTCAGGATATGTTTTGCAAACCGGTCGAGCCATAACTTCGCCTACCATTAGGGTTGTCACAGTATGTCTCAATTTGTTTTCTTTCTTTCACTGTGGAAGAGATTCTGATAAAAAATTTGCCTAATAATATTACCAAAAGCATTTTATTATGTATAATGTCTCCATTAATGCAGGCTTCTATTTAACTTCACCTGTTAGTGGGTGCGGGTCGAATTTTGCAAGTTAATTTTAAATCACTTAACGACGGAAAATTGAGCCGAAATTTTGCAAATTTTTGTGTAGTTCTGATGAATATAATATTGAAATTGTTACTTTACAGTTTGCTGTAAGGACGCGTAAGCGGTACGTGAGAGCACCAACACATCAACAGGACTTCATATCAAAGCAAGACGGGAAGGCCTAAAAGGTCTTATATCTACTTTTATTTTAAGTATCTACACTTGTACGTAAATTTTAATGCTAATAAAAAAATAATACACAAAAATTGACTTTTGACAACCCTGCACAAATTTTCAAGTTTGTATGAAAAATGCCCGTTTGGGTCACGTAACTTCGCCTGCCTTATAAATATTTGACAAATTGAGACTTAACACAATGCAGTACAGTACATTTTTACTTTTAAGAATTGTGCAGCATGGTGTGGCAATTGGAGATCATAGCATAATGTTGCCAAGAACAAAAAATTTGGTAGGCGAAGTCAGGGAACAGCGCCTTGACTTCGCCTAGCTAAGAAATATTTTTTTAAATTAGTTTTCACTATGGAAGAAAGGGTATTTTATTACATTAAACTATGAACAGTTATTTCAACTACCTAACTAAGGCTATATGAACATCTTAATACCTGTATTTTTGGCGTGAGATCAATTTGGGTATAAAATCCGGGCGAAGTTAGGGGTTTCTACGGTACATAGCCAATTAGCCAATCAAATAAACTCATTCATTACGCAAAAAAATTATATGTTTTTAGCATTACTTTTCGAGAAATTTAACAAAACATGTTTGCTACCTAAACATTAACCTGTGTGTAACTTTGCTGACTGAATGTCTTAGAGATGCAAGGAAGAATGAGAGACAATTAACTGCCACGTGGTTAGACTTTGAAAACGCCTTCGGTTCGGTGCGCCATGAGTTACTATTAAAGGCGCTAGAGTGGTATAATGTGCCACCTCTGATCTGTAATATAATAGCCTCCTACTACAAAAAACTTTCCTTTGTAATACAAGTAAAAGGCGAAACGGAGAAGACACCGGAAATTCGTTACGGCATAGGACTTTTCCAGGGTTGCTGCCTCTCTCCTGTCACATTTAACATTGTTATCAACATTCTAATTGATACGCTTGTCGTAAAAGAAAAGAAATGGGGATACAGGTTCAAATATGGAGACACATATATGGCGGCCATCCTGGCATTTGCGGATGATATTACGCTGTTAACCCGCAATCCAAAACAAAATCAGTCGCTTCTTAAGGTGGTGGGTGACTATTGTGAATGGACCAAAGGGATGAAAATAAAACCAGCGAAGTGCTACTGTTTGAGCTTAACCAGGAAAGGTTCAAAGTTTACCTCGAGCAATCCAGGTTTGACAGTAGCCGGAAAACCAATCGCAACCGTGGCTGATGAAGCTCCTTTTAAATTCTTGGGCAAAAGGATCACCAGCAGAGGAAAGGAGCATCCTACTGATGATATTGTCCAACTTTTCGAAGAGAGCCTCCGCCAAACTGACAATCTTCCCCTCCTGGGTACACAAAAGGCATGGATTTACGATAACTACCTGACATAAAAACTTTCATGGCCATTTCTCGTCTACGACTTCACAAAGCAAAACCTGACTAAATTAGACTCGTATGTGACCAGATTCCTGAAATCATGGTTTGGACTGGCTCACCCGGCTGACTCGTCAACGCTATACAGATCTCACAATAACTTTGGACTGAACATTAAGAAACCGTCGATATTTTATCAAAAGGCGAGAATAGCCAAACGATGTATACTCAAAGACTCCAATGATAGCGCTATTCAAGCCTTACCCAACACATCACTATCAGATGAACTGGAATCGAGACTCGACTTCTACAAATCATTCCAAGTTGGTACACGCACCAATAGATCTGGATTGGGCATAGAAACAGCAAAGTCTGATAAAGAAATACTGAAAGGTTTTGCTCAGGAGGACATGGAACAAGGCTTCAAACTTCACGCCTTAAACCTAGAAATGCAGAATGATTGGCTAACAGTGGGTGACTTCTGCATCCCTCCTGCATTGAAGTGGAAATCCATAATATACAACTGGTCCCCTGAGCTGCTTAAGTTCTACTTAAATGCATTCCAGCTTACTCTCCCCGACCCGAGTAACCTAGTTAGATGGGGGAAATCTACAAATAAACTATGCCCGTCATGTAAGGAGTTCGTAGGCACGGCCAAACATTTGTTATGCGGATGCAAAATACTACTTGAGCGAGGCCAGTATTCCTACCGTCATGATAAAGTCCTCCAAATCATCAGAGAGGCCATCAACCTGTCAATTGCACGGACCAGGAAAGGGCAAACCAGTAGCGGCTTCCAGAAGGTCAACTTTGTGAAACCTGGAGCCAATAAGCTGCCCAAAGATAGGACTAAACCTTCTTCAATTTTGGGAGCAGCAAAGGATTGGGAATTGTTGATGGACACACATGAGAAGCATTACCAAATGCCTTCGGAAATCTGTACCACAGCATTAAGACCGGATATACTCATATTCTCAAAAGCGACAAAGCATGTAGTACTTGTTGAACTTACAGTTCCATGGGAAAGTAACATACCGAAGGACCACAACATCAAACTTAACAAGTACTGCAACTTAGTAGACCGGATTGTGAGAAACGGATTCAAGACTGATCTCTTCGCTGTGGAAGTCGGAGCAAGGGGACTACCAGCGAAGTCGCTCTACAGTCTCTTCAAGAATCTAGGGCTCCCAAGATCGACGCTAAGCTCATATATGGAGAGAGCTTCGAAAACGTCACTGGAAGCATCCTACAGAATATGGATAGGTAGAGAGAGGGAGGTCGAGAGCGGGACTGGTGGTTTCCCCGCGTCCTAGTCAACGCAGACTAGCTGACGAGGGCTTGACGCGAGCCGAAACGTGAAGCATGCGCGGGAAACTTAGAGTGGCCACTCGCTAGTCCCGGCCTCGATTAATACCCTCCTCTACTGCCGATGGGCCCGGATATGTTCGGTGAAGCCATCGTAAGCTTAGATCCACACCTTCCTTCCAAACGCAGAACCACAGAATAGATATTAGTACTGGCGTGCAGAACAGCTATTTGTTGTAAGTAAGTCACAAGGTCACTATGATTGGTTTTTAAAGCTACTTTTTGATTTTATTTTTTTGTTAGGAGAAAAAATGTTCCTATAAATAAACATATGTTTTTTTCTTACGTAAATTGTTTATTTGAGTGCGTATGTAACCCTTCCGAAATTTTTGACATAAATAACGAAGCACCTTATATAGTTTACAGGAAAGCCTAACGAAAATCCTAAGTCTTAAAAGTTCTCAAGGAAAACGGAATGGTACGGAACCCTCTAGACGCGAGTTTGACTCGCCCTTAACCGTTTAATTGTTTTTGTATCTTATGTATGACAAGCTGTGCCCGCGGCTCCGCCCGCTCTCATATTTCACTTCACTGCTAACCTCATAAGCCATTTAGCGTGATAGTAAGTAGCCTATAGTTGATGGGAAGAATCAAGCTATCCGTAGAATTTTGTTTTATTAAAATCGGTTCAGTGGTTCTCGAGTTATAAGCGGACAGACAGACAGACAGAAAGCAGACGTTGGATTTTATTATAGGTAAGGATAAGGATCTGATGAATCGTGTGGTGGTAATAAATGCGATCTGTATTTAAGACGAGACGGAAGTCAACTTTCTCCATACAAAATCGCCTTTCGGCATTTATGTTTTCTAGCCCCCTAAACCTTATCCGATTTTTACAATTTTTTTTTTACAATCTTTGTCGTTTATGTTTAGAAAAGTTAAGAAAAAGTAAAAAGTTCCCATAGAAAAAAAACCAAGTGTACGCGACATCTACCGAATAGATTATGAAGCATTTTAACTAATCATGACATTTAACTATTAAGAAGCATTTCATAACACGCCATAGATGGCGTGAGTGGCGGCGTTAGCCATGACATGGCGATACGGAACCCACGGTGCGCGAGTTCGACTCGCACTTGGCCGATTAATTTTTTTTATCAGTTTCCATAAAAATTTATTGAGTATATTGCTGTATTAATTATACCTACCTGTATACATTTTTCAGTCAAAATGTGCATAGAATTTGCACAATGCAATACATCAAGACGATCACGGCTTTGGATAACAGAATGACAGACAGATTAATCATCCATCAGTCAAGCTTGGATGCCGACGTAAAGCCGGGTCTCCTGCGCATGTTTTTTCGAAAAGAATACACAAAAAACCTGATCCTCCTCGAGGGTGATATTAGCTGCGCCTGAGGCTTCGACCTCGGACACAGCCAGCTAGTTCGGAAACAATAAAAAAAAAAAAAAAACAAAAACATGAATACTCTATGGTTTTTAAACAAATGTGGATGGCCACGCCCCAATGTTTCGATGTTTCTGTGTAATGTTTTGAAAAAAAAAACATTCGCAGGAGACGCGGCTTAAAATACTAAACTGACATTACACAGTATAGGCACAGATATTTAAGGCGGAAATAAGACTCAAACCGTGCTACCCGAGCGAGCACTGATGATTGAAACACGAACCGTATGCAGATGTAAATAGGTGCGAGATTCGTTCTACTCGTGCGGTGGCTGATACGTCGCGCCGACGATGAACGTTTGCGCGAAAATCACACTATTATATTAAATTTCACGTGTTGGAAAGATGAAAACAAAAATACAAGATAATTCAACTTGAATGTACAATTTTCGTACTTTTCGTTATTTTTTGGAGATTTATTTTACACCTTTTCAAAGTAGTAAAATATAATTTTTTTCGCTAAGTTTGTTAATTAAAGATCAATACATATAACATATATTTTTTACAGATTTTTTTATCTTTACCAATAGCTCAATAATTTCGTTTAAAGTTGACCTTTTGAGTTTTATTTCCGCCTTAAAGTTACCTTAAATCTACGCCATAGGAAATTATTTATCGGTAGACGGTGATCATTCTGTTACGTAACTATTTTTAATGCACTGTGAGTGAAGTCTCTTCGTCGTATCAACATTTGTTACGAGTATTAAATGTACCCCTCCCTCCTTCTCAATTGCAACCCTTGGATAACTCTAGTTCAGTAGAGCCAGCGATTCAGTGTCAGCTTTGACCGACATCACATCACATTCAGTGCGGTGGTATCAACGCGGGCGGCTTAAGGTGATGTGATACTGCGTTCAATTTCAGAAGTGTACCCCCAATATTACTTACCTGACAGATTCAGTTTTAATATAATATACAATGTAGAACTTCATCTATCAGCGCAGATCGATAGCTATTTCAGAATACGATTTGATTAACTTTGCTCGATAGAAAAAAATCATGAACATGCCTCTGAATTTAGTTATAAAAACGTAGGTATTTAAGGCAACGTGACCAAATCAATGCTTTGGAAAAATATATTTTATTTGTTTAATATATAGTTACCTATCTAAATATGTAGCTTTATACTTTTTTGTTTCGATCCGTAGTTTTGGAACAAAAAAATTTTAACCAAATTTTTGATTGATTGATTGTGTTACATCCTGCTCCAACCAGCAAAAGCGGCGCCTTGAAAGAGGAGTACGGGTGAATACGGGTTAACAGGGCCTTAAGCCCTACCACCTAGTCTAGTACAAGGTAAGTAGGTGCTATGCACGAATCTAGTTAGGAATGTGGAAATGTTACATTGCGTAGAACAAATTGATCAACAGAACCTTCTAAAGTTCATTTTCATTGCAGCTTTTTTAATCGAATTTGATTTTTTATTTCAAATGCTAGTAACATATTGACACAATATACATTTTCATAGTAAGGAAGACGTGCGGGCAGGTAGCATTGTTTGGGAAAACTAGTATTTTAAAATAATAAAAAAACTTAGCTATCGTAAAGCTCACTCCATGAACTGTTCAAAGTTCCCTCCAAATAGGTCACAATACACAGACGTTTTATTATTTCTCTATGGGTCAATGTCACTGGACGGACGCAGGCAGTGTTGCCAACTCAAATTTTGAAATTCTCCTAGATTGACTTCGAAAATCTCCTAAAAATCTCCTAGAAAATTTTCATCCTCCTAAAAAATTCTCCTGTTATTCAAATTATAAAAAAATCACCACATTTTTAGTGTTCCTTATTCGTACGGGACCATATTATTACTAAGCCTAGGCCATCGGTCCGTCCGTCTTTCTGTTTTACATATAAAGAGCTGTATCTTTTCAGCCTGAAAACCGGTCAAGTGCGAGTCGAACTCGCGCACCGAGGGTTATCTGTCAGTCAGTCAGCGTGTAAGCGTCTACTGCTGGACATTCGCCTTCAATTTTCCACCAGTCTCTCGGCCTTCAGCGGTACGGACCACTATTTTCCGCCGACATACTTCATGTCGGCGTCCCACCTGGCGGGTTGTCTTCCCACACTCCGTTTTTCTGTCCACGGCCGCCAATATAGTACATGGTTACTCCAGCGGTCGTCGTCCCTTCGGCTAACGTGCCCAGCCCACTGCCATTTTAGCTTCAACCTGGTTTCCAATATCGATTACTTTGCTGCGTCGGCGGATCGGAGACCTTGTCTGCCAAGCAGTATTTGACCGAGATATACTTACGCACTACTCTTCCTTCAACCTGTTCGATCACTTCTCCGCCAATAACGATTTGTCCTCCCGTCATAGCCACGATTGCCATTCTAACCACCACGTAATTCGTCTGTTTTAATTATTTGTTTTTTTTTATATTTTTAACCACACCAAGTTTGTCACTTGCACGTATTACCGTTTTTACGTTAGAGCAAAAACAAACAAATATATTTTTGACGTGATAACGTCTTATAAATTGATGAACACCGGCTGCACGCACGAAAAAGTGTCACGTTCCATCTGAGCCTGTGTGTGCAAGCGAGAGCGCGTAACAAGCGATAGAGAAAGAGGCACAAACGGCCCAAGCGGCAGTGTTGCCAAACGTACGGTAATTGCCGTATCGTACGGTAATCGAGGCTAGAAATCGACAAATGTACGGCGTACGGCAGCGAGAGGGGTGCCGTACGAAAAAATACGGTAATTCTTATAGCTGTGTTTCTGTATGACGTTATCACGTAAAACTATCGTCCGTAAACCGACTTTACAGACAACCATTTTTTTTTAAACAAGTTTCTTGTATGGGAAATCCCTTAATTTTTTTCTTATTATTTGATAGGATGTCCGCCAATAATAAATAACACATAATTTGTGTAAATCACAACCAGCTACCTATTACGGTACAAAAGATACAGCCCTTAAAGTAGTGCGGACTGACGGACAGACTGTCGATGTAGGCTTAGTAATACTACTGATTATTACAAAGAATATATGTAAATAACATTGATTGATAACAAAATGATCGTTCGGTTTGGCCCGCCCGGTAGTCGGCTGGTTGGTCGATCGATGCACGCACCGCACACACTCACAGAGTGTCACGTTATCCTATCCAAAGTGCAAGAAGGTGAACCTTGCTCTTATCAAAAGACAAATCCTATCGCATATTGTGTGACTTGAGAAGTTGGTTGGTTGATTCGCAGGCAGTTCATTCATTGTGTTGTCAACGTACATTCCGACATATTTGTTTGTTACTAGTAAACATATGTTTTAATTTTAATCCCGAGTTTCTCACTCCTAAATCTTCTCCTGTAGTGATTTTCTTTCTCCTAAATTTTCTCCTACTCTCCTGACAGGCAAAAAGTTCTCCTAGCACCACTGAAATTCTCCTGAATCTAGGAGAAAATCTCCTAACATGGCAACACTGGACGCAGGGTTACATTACATAGCGTACATTCGACTCTCGTGGACTCGCAATGATTTTCAAGGCTTCATTGTGTCTTTCAAGACGAATCTGATAAGGATAGGGCTACAGTAACGCACATCCGCGAGAGAACGCAGAATACATGCTTAGTTGCTGCTCATTTCTTCACTGCCATTAGACAGAGACGCCACCAATATGAATAATGTACCGGCTCAAAGCTTGCCGCAACCCGCTGGCTGTCACTCCTGCCTGCCTGGCCTGTCAGCCAGACCGCAGGCAGACGCAAGTGCAAGCGGTGATGGTGAAGTGATTCTGATTATTGAAACTTTACTCACAATTTCTAACTGCAACCGCGTTGTCTGTTACGTGCGCTAGCAGCCCTCGTGTTAGGCGAGACATCTTATGAGAATTTACTCTTAACAAGAAGGAAATAAGTTAATTTTACGCCGCTCGCCGGAGATAGCCGTACACTGCCAACCGCACGCACACACAGCTGTACATAAAGTACGGAAGAAAGAATCAGCTGTCCGTCTAGTCGTTGCGTTGCGGCGGAGTTGCGGACTCACTCACTCGTTCTGTCTCCTTCCCTACCATTCGCCCGCACCGCGCAGCCATCCCCCCTCCCCCCGTTGCTCGAAATCCCCCACCCCTCCCCAGCCGCACACAACGCGTTGAATGAAGCGCGGCAAGGCAACACGGGAGGAGAGATAAATGCATGCAGCCGCGCTATACGAACTTCCCGCCTGCCTGTCCGTTCTATTCACACCACGTTACAAGTTTGACTCAACTGATTGATATTGATGGCATAATGCTTCTCGGATCTCGGCCATTGAATTCTACCGTAATTTTGTTAACTTTTATTGAGCCAAAATTGAACGCACACAGCCGCTTGTAAACTAAGATAAATGACAGACAGACGCGCGCGAATTTGCAAATTTGAGAGCAAGAGGGAGGTAAATATGAGGTATGGTATGGTAACGAAGCTGAAGGAATGTGAAGGGTGGTGCTCTTTTTTGTGCACATTGATATAATAAATATCGATATCGATAAATTGAAAATGAAATTAAATACATATACATATAAATAAATAGCACATTATTATTGGTAAGGGATCAGGATAAGATGCCGTGCTAAAGGGCGATAGGGTAGCCACCTCTCACTTTGGAACGATCCTTCCACCAAGTCATGAAGCAGGTGGGTCTTCGTACCTTACTTGCTGCTTGATAGCTGTATTGTCCGAATTCTTGGCTCAATGTGGTGGTCGGTGTTGTGCTGTAATTTACAAGAGTACCTGCAGCACAACTCCGATTATTCTGCTTACCCCGATTGTCGGGACACAGTGTGCGATGTATTATTATTATTGTTTTGAATTATAATTGAATAAAATTAACTAAACATTCAAACATTATGGGAACTTTAATTATATACGTGTCTTTAAGTGCAGTAATAGCAATCTAGATTAATTAATTTAGTGTCAAGGATATTCATAGTTATTCATCTCCGTTGTAACGACCTATAAGTAAGCGAGTGTGGTGAATGGCCCATTGAATTAAAATCATCATATATTTTTCTCCTTTAGAATTATATATTTATTTTAAATAAATTTTCTACCTGACTGGATACGAATTGATGCAAAGACGGCGGAATGAACGTATGATATGAATATGCGGAAAGAACGTTTCACGACATCCGAGCCTATCCCGAGAACTCGAGTCGAGCAGATAGGTAGTTCCTTCCTTGAGCAGGCAGGTAGCAATAACTCTAGATTGAGTTCAATCAGAATCACTCACGCACACAGTAGGGCTGCCATCAATTTCTTCCAAGATATGTGATACTGACAATGTACTCCTTATCAGCACTTTTTGGAGTTTTTATGAGCGTTAATTAATTAAAAGTTAAAAAATTAAAGTTATCGCTAATTTGTCTAATCGTGTTTTGGCAAATTTCTTAATAATTACATACTTAAATAATGTTAACATGTTTTTAACTTTGTTCTTAGTGTTGGGATACATTTTGTATATTTGGATTCTAAAATTGTTACTTATGATAATTATTACACTGTGAAGAAATTATTATTCATTTTAAAGTTTTAATAGGTATTTTATTTTTTATAAATTTTTCAACAACGCTCTTCCAATGCCAACCTAAAGCAACCCTAGTCACACACAACACAATGACGCCATTGCTCCCACCCGCTTCCCTTCCTTTCCTCCCAACCTTGACGAGGGAAGAGTAGAACAAGTGAGACTTGAGAGGGACATATATATAGAGCACAGAATTATATAGATATCATATTCGGAATGTATTGTACCCTTGAGGCCAGAGGGTCGAGGGGAAGTGTGGATTGAGCGGCCGCGTCGTCATTCGCGTCGGTCGGTGGCAAGCACACACGATATTCGGGCCCCTTTTATAAGGATTCTGTGGGTCAGTGACCGAATGGGCGCCGCGGATCGACAGTGGCCTACGTGCTTTGTAAGGATACTGAACACGTTCGAAGAGCAAAAAATGTAACGACATCCTGACCATAATAATGTAAGTAGAATTGTCTGTCTAGTGATTGATAATATATATAACTACTTACTACCTCGGCGCAAACAGAGCACGTTGTGCTAATTGTTATTAGGTAGCGGATAATCAAGGCGTACGTGTCAGTTGCAACTGCAAGTGGTAGTTGTTCATCCGTCGCGTCGCTCGCCTTGAGTTATTTATCGAGTCGATATAATTATTTTCCTCCGCAACAGATGGAAGCTCGATGGTTAGATATTTATCGTGTTTTTTATTTCAACCATAAATTTGGTGTACTGGGCTTATTTTACTCAGTTCTCAGTAGGAAGGTTCTCTCTCTTATCTCGTTCCGTCCGGGTCACGTAACACTTTATCTAATTAAACTATGCCATGTTGCTGTTCATGGCTGGCAATAATGCGTAAGAGCGACAGCATTATTTACTGACGTCAACATAAAAATACATAACTTTGAAAGATAACAAATAAAGTCAGCGCCAGCCACGCATATTGTTACCTTCACTTGTACGAAATGTATCGCTTCGAAGATTGGTGTAATATTATGTATGATGGATGATGTGCGTCAATGCGGAACTGATAAGTAAAGCTGCAGTGGCGTAAATCCGTGTTACGGATTTGAAAGACCATCGAAGCGCTTTTTTTTACATACCACTGAAACTAAATAGGTAGGTATATTGAAATTTGAAATGCTTGTGGAGAACTCTTTGCTCCCAAATACTTAAAAGTTGGTCTGATTTGTGCACAAAAACTAAGGGGGCGTAGCCATGTTTAGTTTTCGGGAGGTGTTTAAGAAATAAAATCAACGCAAATTATATTTCAAATACGTTTACTAATTTTACATTTTTATTTCGGGGGGGGGGGGGGTTCAAACCCCTCTGGCTACGTCTGTGACAAAATTATACCTGCATCACAAATAATTACGGGGCTACGGGGGCAGCGGGGCGCAGCGACACGGCGTTGAATAGCACGCTAACTCACACAAAAACCCGTAGATTTCACCCAATGGCCATGTCGGGTGCATTACCGAACGCTTTGAGTTTTCTGACCATCGATGTTTCTGACTGGTTGAAATCTGCGAATAGAGAATATTTGTGTGAGTAAACGTTCGAGTTAACGCCCCCGCGCCGCCGCTTCCTTAGTGGCGTGAATAACTCGCAAACTCAAAAAGTTGCAGTTAGTTAATAAATTATTTCAAGGCTACTTGTAAATTTTTTCATTATCTAATTTCACTGACAAGGTGTTATGGGCTGACATTATAGTAGGTGATGTATGCAACCGTGTCAGTGTCGATAAAAAACAATCTTGCACTTTCTTCGTTTGTTCACTTACAATGTGCACCTATAGACCTAAACACAATAACCAAGTGCGTGCGTTTGAAACAGGAAATATGTATATCGTTGTTTATTTTTTATGTGTAAGAACTGTTTTATTAATTGAATAAATACATTTGATGTTGTAATTTGATAATTACAACATGAAAATGGATCACCAATAAATTAAACCTAACTTTAAAAAAAATCCCATCAAATGAAATTAAATAACCGCGAAATTAAGTACCGCGTGGGGCCGGTTGAAATTTAATAAATAGATTATCGACTGAACGTTTTAATTCTCTTTTTAATTTGAAAAATATATATTCAGATAGCTTCGATTTCTGAAAGTACCGCAGTGAAACCATTTAAATTAATACATATGTCTAAAATAAATAGTACCTAACTAACATCCGATAACTGACAACGACATACGTGACTTATCCTATCAGTGTTTATTTAGGTTATATATAACAGTTGGAATCTAAGATGATCGACATATCTCTAAATGTGGCGGTGGCATTTAGACCTGATTTAAGATATGTTATCAAAAACTAAAGAAGTCAAAAAAAGTTCTCTTAGCAGATCTTGTACAATAATGTTTTTGTTTCGTGTTTTTTGTGTATTGTTTCGAAAAAAAACACGCGCAGGAGACGCGGCTTAATATAAGCATAGTGACGCCATCTGTGCAGCATAAAATGTATTCTCGTAAATATCGCATGTCTGCCGCACGATGATCTTAAAATGACTAAACGAGTAATTCCAGTTCGGGAGTAATTGACCTCTATTGTGAGAAAAACTATAGCAGCACCGCAAGTGTTGGTTCAGTCAGACGGACGACGCGACGTCGTCAGTCGACCAGCTTGTTGCTACAAACAAGCCAGCAGCAGCCGTACCATCACATAATAACTAATTATAATTTGCACAGAACACTGACATCTGATGAGAGTCAATGTCAAATATAATAGCTTATGCAAAGAACATGTGCAAAGAAATGGCATCTAGCATCATATGACGACCCATGTTTTGTGCTAATTAACCCATTTGATACGTACGCGATAAGAAATGTTCCGAATCTATCACACGCTTATAAGGACACTTTGCGTATGCAAGTTTTCATTTATTTATCGACTCGCAAAAATCTGGAATGTCTAATCGATTGCCTCAGTTCGAAAAAAAAAGCTAAGTAGCTATATACATAAACAAAAGGATGGTTGGAAAAAATCTCTGTAAGAGATAATTGTGCTCTTGCACCTCATGTAAATATTATATTGTGCTTGTTTCTATTATATGTTTTTTAAGCAATAAAGTATTTTCTATCAAATATCCATAAAGTACCTTCTTCTTCTTCTTTTTTTAAATAGTGGCAACCAAACGAATAGGAAATTCGTTTATTACTGCCAGTATCCAGTGACGGAGTTGCACGGTATGCAATAAAAAAAACACCTGCAAGAGAAGCATTTCATAACTCAGACCAATCAGTACAGGCTGTACCTTCAGGGGAATAGTTCCATCAGCCCTCATCATCAGCTATGGTGCTTACACCAATCACTTACATCGATTAGGTAAGTATTAGAAGGAACGGTGCTATGCAAGATGAGTTATCTATCATTCGAAAATGTGTGTGTGTGTGTGCGTTCTCGAAATTTACTGAGTGGAACTTTCGTTAATATTATATCAACGAAAGTTCCACTCAGTAAAGCTAGATGATAGATTATGATGAACTATGATGAATTAAATTATCATAACGTTGATTTGAAGCATTTAAAGCGTTATAAACATTATTTTTTAAATACCTATACGTTACAACTACTATTATAGAATTAAATAACACAGCTCAATAAAACAATTGTAATATTTTAAAAATACTGTGACGTCGCCATCTGGCTGGTATAATGATTCTAGTGACAGTTCTCTAAAATGTTATAAAAAAGGTGGTCTGTCATAACAAATAGCTGAAACTGAAAGGATAAGGAAAATATACGATTCTGGAAAACCTGATCAAAGAATTTTTCTTCACCCGTGGACGAGCCACGTAACAATTGGTGTCAGAAGTGGCACGGGCTGAAGATGAACGCGGAAGGTGTAACGACGCGCTCAATGGCGGCAGCTAGCGCTTCTTCAGAACTGTCATTGGAGGCGATGTTTGCAGCTATTCAAACGCAGCTGCAAGCGCAGTCACAACAGTTCCAAGCGTTCCGGGATGACCAGGCACGCAGAATCGAAAACCTAGAAGGCAACATCTGCGCTAAAGTTGAGGCTGTAGAGAATTCCTTCGGAAATTTCGTCGAGGACTTGAAAGGAGTAAAAGAGGAGGTGACAAACAATTCCTCGCGTATCCAAGAGCTGGAAGAGACCGTCAATCATCTGGATAAGAAGATAATTGACGTAACACGCACTGAGGTAAAGCGAATTGGAGGCGGATATCAAGGCGGACACCAGGCTGTGCCTCACAAGTTCACAGTACCCTCCTTTGACGGAACTAGCTCTTGGCCTGCCTACCGTCGACAGTTTGATGCTGTATCCGAGGCGAGCGGCTGGAGCGACGAGGAGCGGGTTACAGCGTTGACGATATCGTTGCGAGGCCAAGCTCTGGAAGTTCTCGAGGCTCTTTCCAAGGAAAAGTGCGACTACATTGCACTACTCGACGCGTTGGAAAACAGGTATGGAGAGAAACATTTACGCCATGTCTACCGTGCACAACTTCGTGACCGTGTGCAGAGATCAACTGAAGGACTCCAGCAGTGGGCTTTGGAGGTGGAAAAGCTGGTACGCCGTGCTAATCCAGATGCGGGGGAGGCAAGCATCACGTCAACTTTGGTACAAGCGTTCATAGATGGCATCCGTGACCTAGAAGTAAGAGCAGCTGTATCACTGGGGCACCATGAACTCCTAAAGGACGCATTGGCTCACGCGCTGGAGGTAGAAGCAGTGAGACACGAGGCAAGCGGGCACAGAGTCCGACAGATGCCTGCTGAGGAGCAACCACCAACTCAAAGACGACCTTTTGTTATGAGGTGTTACAGATGCGGTGGAAGAGGGCATATACGCTCCAGTTGTCCCGAAAAACCACGTCAGACTGAGGAACAGGAGTCGGTGGGCCGTCGCGTTGAAACCCCACAGGGAAACGAATAAACGTCAGGGCCACGGGGCGGGCGCTGACGGAAAGGTTTGTAGTCCCAAGGATGACTATATGTCAGGCAAATGATGGCAATAGTCTATTAGTGGACGGGCTCGCTAATGGAAAACGCTGCATATTCACTCTCGATACAGGAGCCACCCGCACTATCATAAATCCAGCAATTGTTAACAGTCTTAAACCGCACAACCAGGTTCACATCGACCTACGAACGGCTACTGGTGACCGTATAGATGTTTTTGGTCAATGTGATGTCCGGTTCAGGCTTGGAGATAGAAACTATGACCATCCGTGTATTGTGGCCAACATTACGGATGAATGTGTTCTGGGATTAGATTTCCTCAAAAGATACGAATGCATTTTAAATGTTAAACAAGGAATCTTGTTGCTGGATAATAATGAAGTTTTTCTTCGCAGAGAAAGTGTGTCACCCGGATTTGTGCATTTGTTGAAGAAAGTCGGAAAATGCAGTGACAGTTGCAGAAAAACTGATCATCACCGAAAAACCAAAACATTGTTGACTGGCACACAAAAAAATAATAATGTTGGAAAGTTGTCAAATTTGAATTTGTCGCGTTTAATTTTGGAATGCAAACAAAATGTAGAACAGAAACATTTCGAACAAATTCAAAATTTATTGATAGAATGTCAGGATATTTTTGCCATGGAGGAAGGAAAGTTTGGAAGAACCAATGTGGTTTCACACAAAATCTGTACCGGTATCGAGACACCAATAAAGCAACGACCTCGCCGAGTTCCTCTAGCGAAGCAAGAAGAGGTAAATAAGATGCTTGATGACATGGTGAAAGACGACGTCATCGAGCCATCCTCCAGTCCATGGTGCTCTCCAGTAGTTCTTGTGGGAAAGAAGGATGGGAGTACTAGATTCTGTATAGATTATCGTCGTCTAAACGATATTACGAAGAAGGACAGCTACCCGTTACCTCGAATCGACGATACTTTGGACACCCTTCAAGGTTCTACATGGTTCTCTACTCTAGACTTGAAAAGTGGTTACTGGCAAGTAGAGATGAATCCGGCAGATAAAGAGAAGACCGCTTTCTCGACGGGGCATGGACTTTGGCAGTTTAAGGTGATGCCGTTTGGCCTCTGTAACGCAGGAGCTACCTTCGAGCGCTTGATGGAGTTGGTGCTCAGTGGCCTCACCGGTACAGCATGTCTAGTCTACCTCGATGACATAATTGTCGTGGGGAGAAGCTTCGGCGAGCACCTGAAGAATTTAAAACGAGTATTTGAACGCCTAAGAGAAAATAATTTGAAGCTCAGCCCAAAGAAATGTAAGTTATTTCAACGAAAGGTGAGTTATTTGGGCCACGTAATATCGGAAAGTGGGGTCGAGCCAGACCCCGAGAAGATTACGGCCGTGAAAGATTGGCCTACTCCGTGCAACAAAACTGAGGTACGAGCATTTCTTGGTATCAGTTCATACTACAGAAGGTTCATCAAGGAGTTCTCTGCTATTGCTAAGCCCTTACATCAATTGACAGAGGATAATCGTCAGTTCTGTTGGAACGAAAACTGTGAAAGAGCTTTTGTCGAGCTGAAGAGACATCTTTGTGAGGCGCCTATACTGAGTTATCCAGATGCAAGTTTGGAATTTGTCGTTGACACAGACGCAAGTAATACTGCAATGGGCGGAGTACTCAGTCAGGTCAAAGATGGAAGAGAAATGGTCATCGCATACTTCAGCAAGACTCTTTCAAAACCAGAGCGCAATTATTGCGTCACTCGACGAGAATTGTTGGCTGTAGTAAGGACGCTTCAACACTTCAACAAATATTTAATTGGACGGAAGTTTCGCCTGCGAACTGACCATGCTGCACTTCAGTGGCTACTCAATTTTAAGAATCCGGAGGGACAGGTGGCTCGATGGTTGGAACAATTACAAGAGTATCACTTTTCTATAGAACACCGAAGAGGAACAGCTCACCTTAACGCAGACGCGCTGTCAAGACGACCCTGCCCTTTGCCGTGTAAACAGTGTGAAAGACAGGAGAACAAGGAAGCGGAAACAGTGAATCGCATGCGTCTGGAGCGTACTGATGATGGATGGAGTCAAGACTCGCTTCGCTTAGCCCAACAGGAAGACATAGACCTCAAGCAAATTTACAAATGGAAGGCTGATTCTTCGGAGAAACCAGCGTGGAGCCTAGTCGCTGCGTTGAGTCCCAGAACAAAGAGCTATTGGGCCCAGTGGGAGACGGTGATTTTGGAAAATGGAATTCTTCATCGTGTATGGGAATCGCCGGATGGAAAAGACAAGACACTGCAGTTTATCGTACCCCGTAAGCTGGTCCCTGATGTTTTACGGGAGACTCATGATGGTATATCTGGAGGTCACCTGGGTATGAAGAAAACTTTAGTAAAAGTAAGGAAGCGCTTCTACTGGATTGGGTGTCGCAGCGACGTGGAAGACTGGTGCCGCAGATGCACCATCTGTGCGGCTGTCAAGGGACCACAAACAAGATCTCGAGGGAAGCTGCAACTATACAACGTTGGTGCGCCATGGGAAAGGATCGCGCTTGATGTTGCAGGTCCGTTCCCAGTAACAGATGACGGAAACAAGTACATACTCGTAATAATGGATTATTTCACCAAATGGCCGGAAGCCTATGCCATACCCAATCAAGAGTCTAAAACGGTTGCCAGAAAGTTGGTGGAAGAGTTAATCTGTAGGTTTGGAGTTCCGTTGGAAATCCACTCTGACCAAGGAAGAAACTTCGAGGCCAGGCTGTTCCAAGAGCTGTGTGAACTAATGGGGATGCGCAAGACTAGAACCACGCCAGCTCACCCACAGTCGGACGGCATGGTAGAAAGGTTCAACGGGACTCTAGAATCCAACTTAGCCAAGCTGACAGAAAGTCATCAACGCGATTGGGACAAATTAATCCCATTGTTTCTCATGTCATACCGCTCAGCTGTCCATGAAAGTACAGGAAGAACTCCATCTGAAGTTTTGCTTGGAAGAGAACTTCGACTACCCTGTGACCTGTTGACTGGAACTCCACCTGGTGCTACGGAGCTCGTAGACGACTATGCATCAGGACTGAGGGAACGACTCGACTACATTCACGAGGTTGTCAGGGAAAATAATTGGAAGTCAAGCGAGAAGATGAAGACCAGATACGATCGCAGGGCGAACGCTCGAATTTTCGACGAAGGATCTTTCGTCTGGTTCCATAATCCGAAGAGGCGAAAGGGCAAGTCACCGAAGCTACAGCCACGTTGGGAGGGTCCTTTTAAGGTGATAACGAAGATATCTGATGTGACCTACAGGATACAGCGTGGAACACGAGAGAAGCCCAGAATCGTTCACGTGGACAGGTTGGCACCGTACTTGGGTTCAAATGATGTTCGGGACGAACATCCTTAAGGAGGGAGCAGTGTGACGTCGCCATCTGGCTGGTATAATGATTCTAGTGACAGTTCTCTAAAATGTTATAAAAAAGGTGGTCTGTCATAACAAATAGCTGAAACTGAAAGGATAAGGAAAATATACGATTCTGGAAAACCTGATCAAAGAATTTTTCTTCACCCGTGGACGAGCCACGTAACAATACATAATCCGAATGCGCCGTGATAGCGTTCGTTGAAACTTCGTTCGTATCGTGGCAATTCGTAGCGTGGCGGGGGCGACCGCCGCCATCGGGTTGTCTGTCTGTCTGTCAGTTCAGTTCGTTACGCGTCGCCGCCGTCGCGGCTTGTGCCCCGTTGTGAATATTTCGTGTACGTATGTGAAACGTTAGCCGAACCACAAAATATCGCGGTTTCCAGCCCCTTTCGTGTAATAAAGCTGAAAAAGGTGGGTCTACTATACACGCAGGCTCATTTATTATTACTATTTTAATAAACTGTTTCTGTAACATAATAATATTATGTTGTGAAAGGAAGGGAAAAGAAATGCTTTTTTTTGCAAAATGTTTAAGCCGGAATGTAATTTTAATGTCATGAACATTATTTTCTATTATATTAATAAGGTTATGTCGAATGTCATACGCACGCACGCACGCGTAGTATGTAATCCTCTGAGATGTAATCTCGTACTCTGCGATTCTAGCTAGCGCAAAGTGCCCGGCTCAGTACCTAGGTATTAAGACTAAATATAGCGCGTAACTAACTGCGATTATCGTCGCCGTTAGTGAGCACTTCATTTCATTTATATATAACACTGCATGTTTGTATTGATTCGTGAAATGTACAGCTAAATTGTCACTAGTTTAGTTAGTGTACTTTGTAGATTTCAATAACGACATTGAAACTTAGGTAGATACTAATCGAAACTAGCGGAAGATTCTGTGCAAAAATAATATAATTTATATATTTTTTATTTTTTTATTAGTATCTAAACATAAACGGATTCATCGATATGAAGGTTGGTTGAATGGTTGGTCAGCCCTTAATAACCATAGACAAGCTTTTGATGAAAGTCAGGAAAGGGTTTCTAACGTTAATTTCAGCCAGAACTTTCTACCTTTACGAAGGAATTCACGGGAATTCAGTAGGTAATTGTGATTAGAGTGGTTCACTAAAATGTAAGCTAAAATGATATTTCACAATTCTTCATTTCTAAGAATCTCCATGATCCTCTCCCACCCACTGCCCTACATTTCGGAAAAAATCAGTTTGAATTACTTTGAAATTTGAATACCTTAGTCGGCGGCAGCTGATTGGCGGCAGATTATGAATTGTTTGTATTGTCTTTTTTTTTAATGACAGATCTTTCTTCAGCATTGACACAGCATATATATATATGCTGTGGCATTGACCTATCCTTTTCCGACTTACGTGCAGGACGGCCTGCCTAAAAAAAAGCGGCAGTAGTGTTCGTTCACAGATAAATAAAATAATTGTTCGCAGTGTTGCCATGTTAGGAGATTTTCTCCTAGATTCAGGAGAATTTCAGCGGTGTTAGGAGAAGTTTTTGCCTGTCAGGAGAGTAGGAGAAAATCTAGGAGAAAGAAAATCATTACAGGAGAAGATTTAGGAGTGAGAAACATATATTTACTAGTAAGTAACAAACAAATATTTCGGTATGTACGGTGACAACACAATGAATGAACTGTTTGTGAATCAACCAACCTCTCAAGTCACACAATATACGATAGGATTTGTCTTTTAATAAGAGCAAGGTTCCCCTTCTTGCTCTTTAGATAGGATAATGTGACACTCTGTGAGTGTGTGCGTGCATTGATCGACCGACAAGCGACTACCGGGCGGGCCTAACCGAACGAACACTTTGTTATCAATCAATGTTATTTACATGTATTCTTTGTAATAATCAGTAGTATTACTGAGCCTACGTCGATAGTCTGTCCGTCAGTCCGCACTACTTTAACGGCTGTATCTTTTGTACCGTAATAGGTAGCTGGTTGTGATTTTCACAGATCATGTGTTATTTATTATTGGCGGACATCCTATTAAATAATAAGAAAAACAAAATAAAATTAAGGGCTTCTCCATAAAAGAAACGTTTTTTTTTTCTAAAAAAAAAATATTTTTTGTTTGGTTTTGCTCTAACGTAAAAACGGTAATACGTACAAGTGTCAAACTTGGTGTGGTTAAAAACTAAAAAAAAAAAAACAAATAATTAAAACAGACGAATTACGTGGTGGTTAGAATGGCAATCGTGGTTATGACGGGGGGACAAATCATTATTGGCGGAGAAGTGATAGAACATATTGAAGGAAGAGTATGTACGTATATCTCGGTTAAATACTGCTTGGTAGACAAGGTCTCCTTAAGAAGGTCGAGGGAGGAATTCAACTGAGTAGGGCTGCCTCGGAAATTTAAAATTCGCCCCGAGGTCTAACCTGTATATATTATGACCAGCGCGTCCTACCGTTTATGACGTACGGGTGTGAAACGTGAGCTCTGACTAAAGTTGTTTTCAAAAGTTGCCCAGCGAGCGATGGAACTAGCCATGCTGGGCTGGCATGGGAGTATAGCTAGGCGAAATGGTGCGTAATGAATGACTAATGAATGAGGGGACGACGACCGTTAGAGTAACCATGTACTACATTGGCGGCCGTGGACAGGAAAATGGAGTGTGGGAGACCACCCGTCAGGTGGGACGCCGACATGAAGTATGTCGGCGGAAAGCAGTGGTCCGTACCGCTGAAGGCCGAGAGACTGGAGGAAAATTGAAGGCGTATGTCCAGCAGTAGACGCTTACACGCTGACCGACTGACTGACTGACAGAGAACCCTCGGTGCGCGAGTTCGACTCGCACTTGACCGGTTTTCAGGGTGCAAAAGATACTGCTCTTTACAGGTAAGACAGACAGACGGACGGACAGACGGCCTAGGCTTAGTAAAATGGTCCCTTACGTATAAGGAACACTAAAAATGTGGTGAAATTTTTATAATTTGAAGAACAGGAGAATTTTTTAGGATGACGAAAATTTTCTAGGAGATTTTTAGGAGATTTTCGAAGTCAATCTAGGAGAATTTCAAAATTTGAGTTGGCAACACTGATTGTTCGTTCGTCTGTGGTCTGTCTGTGATTGATCGATCGATGACGGTTACGTGCTTTGGTTACGTGCTTGCTATTCTATCTACAGTAGAAACCAAACTTAAATGCGGCTGTGAGATGCGCCCGTGTGTCTGCGCAAAAGACGATTATTAGGGCAGAGGGGGGGAGGGCGGAAGGTGTGCAAAGGGGGTATCGGCGCACCCTACCGCGCTCCCCCGCGTTGCTAGGATACGACCGCGCGCCGTCGCCGCCCGCGTCCTGTCGCCCGCGCACTCCCCCCTCATCTGTGCGTGCGCCATTGTACAGTCACTCACTATTTATTTGTTTCTTCCGTAGTATCGCGGTAGATTTTCTACTATGGTGGTTTCACACATGGTTATTCGTATTCGTGATTGTTGCGAACATTTTAGTTTTATCTCACTCTAACCAAGCCATTAAAAGGAGCCGAAACGGAAATGTTTATCAAATGTTTGTGTACATACAGCTATGTGTGGTGCTAGCATGATAAATGTTTATTGACGAAGTGCGTTTACCGGGGTCGCCTGAACGACACCAACACGTCGTCAGTTCAAACCGGTTTTAACCATGATCGATACATCGGTGTGCAAAAACATAATATAATACAGTAATATATAAAAATAATATAAAGCAAGACTCTCTTTTTTGACCTAAGTACAAATGATAATGTAAATTAATTTTATAAATTTTCTGGCAAAATATTCGATTGTATATTTTATTTGACTATACATGCGCAGTCAAGCGGCCGAACTTCAGGCCAATACGCATTTAAGTTTGGTTTCCACTGTACGCAAATCATTCTCGCGCCTGTTCTAATTTCACAGTGGAGTCCAACCAAACGTTTTCCCGCTTTTTTTTTCAGTTGCCGGTAGACGAATAGGCGGTGAACGTGATTGTGGTGGATTGTGCCCGTGATGTGCGGGCGGCGGGCGGTGATGGTGCGCGCGAGCGCGCCGCTGGCGCGGCTCTGGCGGCGCGGCTACTGCAGCGCGCCAACGCCGGGCGTTCCATACACGCGCCTCACCATCGGCGTGCCGAAGGAAACGTGGGCTGATGAGAAACGGTAAATAGTTTTGAACCTCACTCCAGCAGTGTTAAACATAGCAGTGGGTACCTGCTAACAGTGCAGTCCCTATAGCCTATTGTGAATAGCTTCTTCCCTTCCTGCACTTTTTTTTGTCATTTTATGGCAATATGTATTTTTTTTTATGGAAACTGGCATAGTTGGCTACATCACCTACAACATCTGTGATGTCAGCCCATAACACCGGGTGAACTAGGTGCCATGTCAGTGCTTCCCTTCGATCGTGCCGGTTACACTGAACTGGACGGAAAACACAAACTATTTACAAAGCCGTTTCGACCGACGTTTCATTCAGTGCGATGGTAACAGCCCAGGCGGGTTGAACCCTACCACCGAGTAAGGTAGGAAGGGAAGGGATCTACAGTTTTACGTGGAATCCGAACTGCGGTCAGCCTTCCAACGGTCGAGCGGTCACCCATCTAATTACTGACCGCGCCCAGTGTTGCTTAACAATCAATAGCAACAGTCGACTGTCTGCACCACTGAGCTATCGAGGCTGACAATTACATATACATTGGTACATTACATATAACCGCTGGCTGCATGCGTGCATTCGAAAAACGCAATATGAAAGGTCTGAAAAGAGTTACTGAAAAAAAAAATCTAAAAATATTATGATGTCTGGATAAATTAGTCAACCATTATTCAATAACTGTGTTAAGTAGATATTCAGGGGATGGCTTTATACTGGAGATTGATTTACCCCACCCCCTCTGCCGGAGTGGAGGGGGGAAGGAAGGAGGGGTGTTCTTGTATGAATAATTATTTTTGGATGGATAATAATGTTTTGTATTTTTTTTATATTATAATGGGGGTGGCTTAGAAGACGGGACCGGAGGGGGAGGGGGAGGGGGAGGCTGGGATGTTTTGGTGGTTAAAAACAAAAAAATTACCAGGGTTAAGTTATAGAATATTAGAATATTAACCCTAACCTAATTTTGAGGCAACCCATGTCGTCTTTGCGTACATTTCTATACAATATCAGTGTTTTGGTGCTTTAAAAAAAAAGTTTTAATTTGTATATGAAAGGATGCAAGGGAAGGGAAGGTGTGGATCTAAGCTTGCGATGGCTTCACCGAACATATCCGGGCCCATCGGCAGTAGAGGAGGGTATTAATCGAGGCCGGGATTTTTTTTTCTTTTTTTTTTCTCCGAAACTACCCATTTTACCGCAAATAATTATTTTACCAAAATTCGTCTTTTATCTCAGCCTACACATTAAGCTTACCAGCAACTTGCGACCTCCTCGGCTCCCCAGTACCTATAAAGCCACACCCGTTATTAAATATAGTTTTATAATTTGTTTACTGAATTATGTTTTTTATAAATTTCGAAAATAAGTCGTAAAAGGCTACTAAGGGACAAGATGTGCTAAAGGGCGACCGGATAGCCACCTCTCACCTTGGCACGGTCCTTCCACCGAGTCATGCAGCAGGTGGGTCTGGGTGCCTTACACTTGCTGCTTGAGAATTATCTTGTCCGAATGCTTTACTAAATGTGGTCGCCGGTGTTGTGCTGCAATTTACCAGAGTTCTTGCAGCACAACACCGATTACTCCGCTTACCCCGATGGTCTAGATACAGTGTGAGGTACCTATGAATTATGTATGTATTATCATTGATTTTATCCTTACCTATAATAAAATCCAACGTCTGCTTTCTGTCTGTCTGAGTGTCTGTCTGTCCGCTTATAACTCGAGAACCACTGAACCGATTTTAATAAAACAAATTTCTACGGATAGCTCGATTCTTCCCATCAACTATAGGCTACTTACTATCACGCTAAATGGCTTATGAGGTTAGCAGTGAAGTGAAATATGAGAGCGGGCGGAGCCGCGGGCACAGCTAGTAACCTATAAAATCAATGGTATTATCAATAATAATAATTGTTATTATTTATTAATGAACTAGAAGCTTAATATGCTGATGTGTTCATGTCTATGATGATTACTGCTGTTGCTATTTGTTATATTTCTTAAATTTTTAAATACTTGTCAACTCTATTTTTGAATGTGTTTATTGAGGGTGCTTCAATAACTTCCTCGGGTAGTTTATTCCAGCTGTTTACGATTCTTTTTTTTTTTATTTAGTTTATTTTTAGGGCTTTTAACAATAATTTGTTAATATCAGCCCCATAGTACTCATCTTCTCCATCCCTTAGGGCCCAGAGTCCCTAAGAGATAGAGAACGCTCCACGAAATTTAACACAATCACTAAATCCCTCTCACTTGGGCTCGCCAACAGTTTATGTATGCTAAAAAACAAATTGAGTCTGTCCACCCTAAGTGACGTTTGTCAGGAAGCGCTTCCTTGCTTCGGTTGGAACGCTATATTGTTATTGTATACATTTATTTAATAATTCTACACACAATTTTTACATTAAATAGCTATATACAAAATGAATATAGAAAAGAAGCGGGTTTGCCACGGGCTTCGGAGCGAGCCCAAGCTACAATTTATTATTATTATTGTTTACATACACTAGCAGCTTAAAGCTGTTTTTTTTTTATGGAAACTGGCACGGTTGGCTACATCACCTACAACATCCGTGATGTCAACCCATAACACCGGGTGAACTAGGGGCCGTGTCAGTGCTTCCCTTCATTTCATGTACGTCATGTACATATATCCATATTCATATTTATATTTATTAATTCCTTTGGTACCACGGTACACTCGAATAAGTCAGGCATATACATGTTGTTGTTGTTGTTGTTGTTGTTGTTGTTTTGGTTTGGGGTTGGCTCTAGGCCTGCAAACTAATCCCGCTTGGTTGGGGACCTTCGTGCAAAACCCCGCAGTCTCCAGCTACCCCAGCCACCCTATGTCTTCCATGAAAGCCACAAGTCGACCGGGGTGTCTGCAGGCCGCTTATCCCTTAGTCGCCTTTTACGACATGCACGGGGAGAGATGCAGTGGGGCTATTCTTATTAAGTACCGACCCCACACAGTACAGGCATATACATTTACACACACATTGAACAGAACACATTAAAAAATATTATTAGCTATGTATTTATTAGTAAAATGTTTGAATGTTTGAATGTTTTTTACATTCAGTCAGATGCGTGTACATCGTAGTTGGTAATAATTGGTAGTGCACTTGTTTTTGTGGTTTTTTTCTTCATGTAATACTATATCATTTTTTTTCTAAAGTTTATAATTTTTAATGTGCTTATCAAGTCTGTTTTTTTTAACTGTTCGCTAAAGTAGCACTAATCACTTCCTCTGGGAAATAAAATATATTTATTAAACTCAAAACAAAGAAACAACAAACACAACATAAAAGATGTCCTCTATAGGGGCCAAACACATTGTCACTAGGACGGACGCAGCATTCTCCCTCTGAATGGCGATAGAAACACGCTGACGGAAAAATGCTGCAGCTCGCCGGTCACCTGAACATTCTATTAATTGTTTGCCAATTTTGGGGAAATAAAATATAAATATCAATCCATAATGTATTATTGAAGATTAACAATAATAAATATTTATTTATTTTATTATTTTAAACACCGACAGCTGACAGCTGGTGCGTGTATTCTGTTTTTTAATTTATGAGTGCACTTGTATTGTTTTTAAGTATTTTGGTTTGTTTGTTTTTTGTTTTGTTTTTTTTTGTCTAATTGCTTTTTTAAAGAATTAACCGAGGGAGCGCTGACGGTGTCCTCAGATAATTTGTTCCAGGCCCTTACGACCCGGTCCGTCAGAAAATGCTTCCTGGGGTTGGTTCTATGTGTGGGCCATTTTAGTTTTAATGAGTGACCGCGAAGACGTTCTTCAGTGCTCCTTTCGTACATTGACTGTAGACTTGGTACATCGTAGCATTCTTTTAGGATTTTATAGGTTTCTATAATGTCTCCTCGTTGTCTCCTTTCCTCAAGAGTTGTTAATCCCAGTGCCTGTAAGCGATCTTCATATGTTTTAGTTTTAATTGATGATACCATCTTTGTTGCATCTATATGATGACGTCTGTATGATAATCATATAGACGTCATATACGACGACATATTATCTATATGATAATATGTGACGTGTTGTTGAAGAGTGTCGGTGGTGCCCGCCGTGGTGTCGAAGCTGGTGAAGAAGGGCTTCACGGTGCGCGTGGAGGAGCGCGCCGGGGCGCTCGCCAACTTCCCCAACTCGGCGTACGAGGAGGCCGGCGCCTCGCTCGTCTCCGCTCAGGACACCTTCAAGTCAGGTACGCATTTACCTCCAGCTACCTAACTCGCAGAGGTGCAATGGGCTGTCATCGCGGTTGTAGTGGTGATGTAGTCATCCCTTTCAGTTTCCATAAAAAAAGAGGTCCGTCCAGTTCAGTGTAGCCGGCACGACCGAAGGGAAGCACTGACATGGGACCTAGTTCACCCGGTGTTATGGCACAGATTACTAAATAGTTACTTCGTAACAGATGAATCACTCCATAGAAAAAGTTCCTACCTTCCGGCTTTAATAGCCTACTGCTTCACGTCGCCAATGGCTGCGTGCGAAAATGTACCTTAACGATCGAGTGTAAAGTGATTAATTCTTTGCAGCTGCGCCGGCCGCGCTCCGCGCGGCTGTTTATATTCTTTGGGCAGCCCATTGAAATTCACCGCCGGCGGTGCGCCGGGCGGTAAGTAGTTAGCGCGCGCAAGTACATAGAGTGCGTGAGGCCTGGTTATGGGCTGACATCACGGATGTTGTAGGTGATCTAACCAAACGTGCCAGTTTCCATAAAAAAAAAAGGTCAAGTGCGATACAAACTCGCGTGTAGAGGGTTCCGTACCATTCCGTTTTCCGTGAGAACCTTAAGACTTAAACTATAAGAGATCGTCGCATGTCGTAAAAGTCGACTAAGGGATCGTCGGCCTCGGCAGCTCAGTGGTGCGGTCAGTTATTGGATGGGTGACCGCCCGACCGTTGGAGGCTGACCGTGGTTCGGATTCCACGTTAAACTGTAGGTCCCTTCCCTTCTTACCTTACTGGGTGGTAGGGTTTATCCCGGCCGGGTTGGTACCACCGCACTGAGCGAAACGTCGGTCGAAACGGCTAGGTAAATAGTTCGTGTTTTCCGTCCAGTTCAGTGTAGCCGGCGCGAAATGAAGGGAAGCACTGACATAGCACCTAGTTCACCCGGTGTTATGGGCTGACATCACGGATGTTGTAGGTGATGTAGACAACAGTGTCAGTTTCCATAAAAAAAAAAAAAAAAATTTTTTTTCGAAATTTTAGATTTAGTCATTTCGGAAATAATGGTGTGGAATACTCGATTTTGTATATATTTCTTTAATATATTTTAAACTATGCATTTTAAAATTGTAATGCACAGTGAGGATTTACTTATTATGAAGCACAGACAAATTTTTTTAACTACGGGAAAAACAAAACACGCCCGACATTTATTCCGAATTTTTTCTAAACTAAAATTAACAATTTCCCTTTACATGTCATAACCAAATTAAAACTCAAGACAGCCATTAAAACTCCGAACAACATACATACGAGGCCATTGAATCTTATTCACAAAAAAGGAAAGAAAAAGAACAAAAATGAAAAGATGAACAAAGACAAATAAAAAAAAGCCAAAAAAAGAAAGAGGTGTCAGAATATATTATTTTTCTGTTTGAGTGCGGAATTCTTTGTAGGTTTGTTTCATATCAATGGATAGGTCTTTTAATTATCTATCTAAAGTGCTCTCTCGTTCTAATAAGAAAAAATCACTGAAATAGTAATAGTACTAGACGAATACAGTACATCTGTACCCGCGCGGGTACAGATGGCAGGCGGTGGCGTAAGTAATACGGGCTCAGCGCAGAGCAGTTGGTAGCCGGAGGACTTACGAAATACCTGCTCCGCGCGGAGCATTTGGGAGCCGGCAGGTTGAAATTGTAAAAAAAATTAATTTTTTTAATCCTTACTGTTAGCTCTTTAAAATTATACCCCGCACAATATGAAAATTTAACCTTTTTTTATTAGTATGAAATTGGCCCCCCATATTAATGTAAAATAATTTTTTATCTAGTTTTTGACGAACGATATTATGTGCGCGTGATCAAGATCTATCGTTGTAACAAATTTCAAGTTTCTATGTTAGTTAGTTTTCGAGAAAACCCTGTCTGTGACAGACGGACGGACACCGGAGTGATCTTATAATGATTCCGTTTTTCCTTTTAAGGTAGGAAACATAAAAATTAAATATTTTGCAGATATAATACTGAAAGTGCGGCCGCTGCTGGACAAGGAAGTGCCGCAGATGCGGGAGGGGGGGACGGTCATCTCCTTCCTGTACCCGGCTCAGAACCAGCAGCTCATCAAACTGCTTCAGAACAGAAAGATCGATGCCTTCGGTGAGAAGTTTGCACTTTTTTATGTATTGGGCATAGAGTTTTTGCTACTTTTTTTATTTATTAGATAAGAGAACCCATAGGTTCTCAAAATCGTTTCTTTGTCGCACCGCTAGGGTGTGGAACTGTCTCCCGGCGAGTGTGTTTCCCGAATCATTTAACCTGGGTGTCTTCAAACGTCGTATCAACGGGCTAGACAGCCTAGCAACAGTCCGCAAATCTGCTGGCATGGCGCCTCACTGAGCGTGGTTTCGCGAGGAGAGGGGTTTATGGCTCTATCCACTGTACCATTGTTCTCTCAACACAGCCACCCATGTTGGTTTACAATAAAAAAAAACAACAAATCAGCTACCTGTCAAAAACCATATGGCGTCTATCTTTTGTTTGTCTGCAATGCAAACTACCTGTGTCGCCATCTATTATTAGTAAAGTGAATATGTACTAATCGATTCTTAGTACGTTCCTTGTATGGGGAGCCCCTTATTTTTTTTAATGTTTGCATGTTTTATTATTTGTTGACATAATTGCCATAAAAATAGTTATTATGTTAAAATTTCAATCGGCTACCTATTACGGTTTAAAAGATAAAGCCCTCGGATGGACGGACGACAGACAAACAGACAGACAGGCGATGTAGACTTAGTAATAGGCTTCCGTGTGGACACGGATCCCTAAAAAAGAAAATTATTTGATAAAACTAAAAAAAAAATCTTTTGAGAAAAAAACTTTTACATTACTCCATCACTTGCATTCAGACACTACTTTATCTTTCCAAACACCCAAATAATTGTAATCCAATCTTAAATCATTTGGACTTTCACCCGAACAATCAAATTATGTTTGGACTTATACCTATAATTCAATGATAACTTTCATAAAAATCGTTTGAAAGTAAAGTCCACTTGCCAAGGAGAGATATGTATACATCTATAGAATTTTGTCACAGGCCTATTTTTGTAAGTCAGTGAGCATTACAAGGTTCTACGAGCTTACAATATATATTTGCATTCTGTCATGTTTAGATAGATCATTCATCACCAGAGATCGGAATAGGTAGAAATATTAATACCAATTATTTTTGCGAGAAGACAAATAAGGGAGCGTTCATAAACCACGTGACGGTTTTGGGGGGGGGGGGGGGGGGGGGGTCCAGCTTTTTTGTGACCTCCCGGCACCAGCGGGGGGGGGGGGGGGGTGTCGGACCGAGTCCCGTAACCAAAAAATTCCCGCTTCGCCGAGAGAGCTGCACGCTTTAAACTACCGCGTCGTAGATACATACGTAATTTTAATTGTAGAAGTTGAGACAAAGTGGACTTAGTTATGCAAAAGAGATCCAACCCACAGCAAGTCCGAAATTGAGTTAAATATACCAAACTCCACTAAATCCACCGCTTCATTTTTTGGTAAAAAGATCCAGCGCTTTCAGTCACTATTTCGAGCAAAATGCACAGTAACAAAGTTACCAATTTAAAAAGAAACCAAGAACAAACTAGCAAAATGGATCCAGGCAGTTGAAAAAATATATTGAATACCATTTTACTATCGAAAAAATTGCAAACAAGTCCCATCCTGCTTGGATCTTGTTTGCTATGAGGATTAGTTACCATAAGGCAATTTTTAAATAAATTAATTTTTATTATTAATGTAATGAAGATCCAAACTTACTTTTATAGTAAAAAGGATCCAAATATCCATACTTATTGAAGTAAAACAGATCCAACCCTCATTTTGAATTTTGGTGAAAAGATCCAGATGAAAATTTAGAAAAAAAACCTGTTCAGAACTCGTTATTTGCTGTTGTTTATTTAGAACTAAAAAGGTTAATATTAGTCCTACATTACAAGTTAACTTTCAAATGTACACGAACATAGATGGCTTTCTGAGGAAAGATCTCATAAAACCTTGCATATCTTTTTTTTGTGTTTTTGGGGGTTTGAATCTCTTTTGCATAACTACGTCCAAGTGTGCAAATTATTTCGAACGTTTTTTACCACTTTTCACCCACTTATTTTTCAAAGAATTTAGAAGATTACATTACAAATAATGTATTCACATTATACCTTGAATTTTTACCTATGTAACTATAGGCATATAAATTATAGTTAAATCACTTGAAATATGGCTATGGTTAGGATAATAGGATAATTCTTAAATTTTGGGAGCAGCAAAGGATTGGGAATTGTTGATGGACACACATGAGAAGCATTACCAAATGCCTTCGGAAATCTGTACCACAGCATTAAGACCGGATATACTCATATTCTCAAAAGCGACAAAGCATGTAGTACTTGTTGAACTTACAGTTCCATGGGAAAGTAACATACCGAAGGACCACAACATCAAACTTAACAAGTACTGCAACTTAGTAGACCGGATTGTGAGAAACGGATTCAAGACTGATCTCTTCGCTGTGGAAGTCGGAGCAAGAGGACTACCAGCGAAGTCGCTCTACAGTCTCTTCAAGAATCTAGGGCTCCCAAGATCGACGCTAAGCTCATATATGGAGAGAGCTTCGAAAACGTCACTGGAAGCATCCTACAGAATATGGATAGGTAGAGAGAGGGAGGTCGAGAGCGGGACTGGTGGTTTCCCCGCGTCCTAGTCAACGCAGACTAGCTGACGAGGGCTTGAAGCGAGCCGAAACGTGAAGCATGCGCGGGAAATTTACAGTGGCCACTCGCTAGTCCCGGCCTCGATTAATACCCTCCTCTACTGCCGATGGGCCCGGATATGTTCGGTGAAGCCATCGCAAGCTTAGATCCACACCATCCCCTCCTTCCTGATTTTTTGTGTTAAAGCCTCTTTGTCCGAACGTTATTTGTTTTCAAGGTTATCTTGAATGTTGATACAACCATTAATTTGTAGCTACTGAAGTGTCAGTGTAAATTATGTAATAAATGGCACACTGGTTTTTTATCTAATCTAAGATGGAACGCTAAACCTTGATGAAGCAGTTCTATGTAAATACATGTAATCATTACGAAAAGATTAAAAAAAATCCAATGGAAGAGCTGTTTTTTTTTCTATTTGTTTTATTTTCGTATATTATTTTTCTATAAATAATTGAAATCTTTTTTTTGTTCTATTATTTTATTAAGTTTAATTTATTGAATTAAAACCAATTTTATTATTTAAGTGTTGATTTGCATGTTAATATTATCGTAAAAATTTATGGTGTACTGAGTCTACTATGCCCCACGCTGAGGACACTATAGAGGCGCAATTTATTATATCTTGTAATTAGTATAAATTATGGCTTTTAGGTTGATATTTTTAGAGAGTTCCAAGGATAATATACCTTTTTCGAAACTGCTAAAAAAGTCAAAATAGAATGGTAGTTCAAGACTATGAACATGTTTGCAAATCAAAATTCAAAAGAATATTTTTGAAATGTGTAGGTGATAATTAAAGGCTGCGGTACGGATACGAAACGGAAATTTTTTAAAAATCTAAAATGCGCCATATGGCGCCGAGCCACCCACAAGGTGTCTAACGACGCCCATGGACATTCGGTCGTATGCGGGCATTGCGAAAGGCATGCCGGCCTGACAGGCCCCTCTAGAAGGACCCGAAACTGTACTTGGGGGAAATATATAAGGTGTTTCATTAGTAGGTAACGATACGCTCAGGGGTGTATGTGTATCAGATACTGATCACGTTCCCATTACCATTTTTTTACGATATAAAAATCATACTTATTAAGGTTAAATACGCGGACTTCACGTATTAAATTTGAGGAGTGAGTAGGTTTTTTATATAGTAAAAAAAAATATTGGTATGGGAACGTGATCTGATACATCCCTTAGCGTATTGTTACCTACTAATGAAAGACCTTATATCATAATATTATAATGTTTTTAAAGATTGATGAAATAAAGCAGCACACTTGTATGATGTATCAACAGCGATGGACTGCGTGCCGCGCATCAGCCGAGCGCAGGCGTTCGACGCTCTCAGCTCGATGGCGAACGTGGCCGGCTACCGCGCGGTCATAGAGGCCGCCTCGCACTTCCCGAGGTTCTTCTCCGGTAACTACCGCCTACATTACGCTCTCCTGTACTTCACTGAATTCGCTCTCCTGTACAGTTCCCTCAAAACTTTAATGCCAGTCGACCTACCTCAACAAATTTGAGGTGCCCGGGTTGGTACCACCGCACTGAATGAAAGGTCGGTCGAAACGGCTATGTAAATAGTTTGTGTTTTCCGTCCAGTTCAGTGTAGCCGGCGCGACCGAAGGGAAGCACTGACATGGCACCTAGTTCACCCGGTGTTATGGGCTGACATCACGGATGTTGTAGGTGATGTAGCCAACCGTGTCAGTTTCCATAAAAAAAAAAACACCAAGTCAATTAAAAATGTTAATTAGCTATTGTGAACATAAAAACTAAATGTATGTGATCTATGCCTAATTTTTGACACTAAACTGTCGGCGGTTTATCATGTTTGATTAGAATAGCAAGACTATAGTTTGAAATTAAAAACATATAACACGTTTTTGATTAGGGAGAGCGTTTTGTGCTTTATCTGGCTGTTACCCACGGAACCCCTGTGACCCTTCCGCGGAATCCCGGGGTTCCGCGGAAGGGCACGTCAGCCGAAGAGACGACGAACATTTGATAAACCGTGTCCGACAAAAGACAATCCGCCAGGTGGGACGACGACATCGAGTCAGTCAGTCAGTCAGTCAGCGTGTAAGCGTCCACTGCTGGACATACGCTTCTCCAATTTTCCTCCAGTCACCTCTCCAATTTTCCTCCAGTCCTCCCGGCCTTCAGCGGTACGGAACCACTGCTTTCCGCCGACGCACTTGATGTCGTCGTCCCACCTGGCGGGTGGTCTTCCCACACTCCGTTTTCCTGTCCATGGCCGCCAGTGTAGAACACGGTTACTCCAACGGTCGTCGTCTCTTCGGCTGACGTGCCCAGCCGTCAGATGACGGCGGACATCGAGTACGTCGGCGGAAAGCGGCGGTTCCGTACCGCTGGTAGGACTGGGAGCAGAGTTGGAGAGGCGTATGTCCAGCAGGGGAAGCAGTGAGAAGTGACACGGTATATTGTGAAGTCAGTCAGTCAGCGTGTAAGCGTCCACTGCTGGGCATACGCCTCTCCAATTTTCCTCTAGTCCTCCCGACCTTCAGCGATACGGAACCGCTGCTTTCCGCCGTACGAAGTACTTGATCTCGTTGTCCCACCTGGCGGGTGGTCTTCCCACACTCCGTTTTCCGGTCCACGGCCGCCAGTGATGGTGATAATGTGAAGGGCGCACACCTAGTAATATAAGAAGGGATATGACTCCCTTCTTACATTACTAGGTGGTGGGGTTTACCCGCCCGGGTTGATACCACCGCACTGAATGAAAGGTCGTTCGAAACGGCTATGTAAATAGTTTGTGTTTTCCGTCCAGTTCAGTGTAGCCGGCACGACCGAAGGGAAGCACTGACGTGGCACCAAGTTCACCCGGTGTTATGGGCTGACATCACGGATGTTGTAGGTGATGTAGCCAACCGTGTCAGTTTCCATAAAAAAAAAGTCCAGCAGTTGACGCACACACGCTCAGTGACACTGTATAATGTTGCGCCGACACGGCACATATTATGTAGGTACTCACGTAGACGACAAGAAATGCACATGTGCGTGCACCATTGTGAATGCGACTCTACCGACCGCCCTCCGCGCACCCCTCTGGTGTGCGTCGGGTCGGCCGCCACTCGAAGTACAAAACAGTCTCCTTTTAGTGAATATACGGATAAGAGGTATCACAGCATTTTATTTATGTCACCTAACCAAGTCCCACAACATAGTATCAACCAAGGTATAATGTGAAGTGCGCACACTAAAAGTGTCCGAGGTCAGGTCAGATGACGGCGGCGGGGCGCGTGCCGCCGTGCCGCGTGCTGGTGGTGGGCGGCGGCGTGGCGGGGCTGGCGGCGGCCGCGCAGGCGCGCTGCATGGGCGCCGCCGTGCGCGCGTTCGACACGAGGCCCGCCGTGCGCGAGCAGATCGAGAGCCTCGGCGCTCAGTTCATTACTATGGACTTTAAGGTTAGAAATCCATTCTATTTCCGATAGAGAAAACCTAACAAAAAACCTTTTGTATCATATATTTTTAATTAGAAAAATGCAAATCGAAAATCATTGGAAAAAAATACATCCTGACCAGGTCCACATCATCAGGACCACATCAAATCCTGGTCGGGATGTATTTTTTCCAATGATTTTCGATTTGCATTTTTCTAATTAAAAATATATATAAAGCGAGTACCTCCGTGCTTAGTACTAACATAATGTGTTATTTATTGTGAAATAAATATTTGAATCTTATTGCACTTTTGAAGGGTTTCTTATTTTTATTTATTTATTTTAAACACTTACAAGCTGACTTTTGTATTGTTTTTAAGTATTTTCTTTGTTTGTTTTTTGTTTTGTTTTTATAATTAATTTTTAAGAGTTAATTGAGGGCGCGCTGATGCTGTCTTCAGATAATTTTTATGCCTACATAAGTTAGATTTGGAATTACTAAGGTTGTTTTGGTCGTGGCTTTGCTGTCCTCATCCCTACTATATTAATGTACTATAATTTACTATATTGTACTGTAATGTACTATATTAATACTGCTATATTAATGTCCGCCTGTAACCCCGGTGGCCTTAACCGATGCTCGCGTGCACTGCTGCAGGAAGACGGCGCCGGCGCTGGCGGCTACGGGCGGGAGATGAGCGAGGAGTTCCTGGCGGCGGAGCGAGAGCTGCTCGGCCGCGAGACGCGCGGCTCGGACGTCGTCATCTCCACCGCGCTCATACCCGGCAAGCCGGCGCCGCTTCTCATCCTCGAGGTGCGTTCTTATAAGTTTAATGTGTGTGTGTGTGTGTACGTGTGTGTCGTGTCTGTGGCATCGTAGCTCCCAAACGGATGGACCGATTTGGATGCGGTTTTATAACCACGGTCAACCTCCAACGGTTGAGCGGTCACCCATCCAGGTGTGCGCCTGCGCCTCACGCACTCTATGTACTTGCGCGCGCTAACTACCTACCGCCCTTTCGACCGCCGGCGATCTAATTTAGTGGAAGTTCGTCAGCCGCGCGAAGCATACCTACACGCTCGCCCACGCAACTGCGTGCAGCTGCAAAGCAATAATGCACTTTACACTCGATCGTTTAGGTACATTTTCGCACGCAGCGATTGGCGACGTAAAACAGTAGGCTATTAAAGCCTGGAAAGGTATGGAACTTTTTCTATGGAGTGATTTATCTGTTACGAAGTAACTATTAAGTAATCTGTGACTGCGCCCAGGTGTGCTTATGATCACGCCAGACAGTCGACCGATCGCACCAAAAGGTCACATGTAATAATTGAATGCCAACTGTGTAACTGGACAGGACGCGGTGCGCGGCATGCAGCCGGGCAGCGTGATCGTGGACCTCGCTGCGGAGGCCGGCGGCAACGTGGAGACGACGGTGCCTGGACAGGTGGTCCGCAAGTACCGGGTCACGCACATCGGGCTCACGGACCTGCCGAGCCGCATGCCGGCGCACGCGTCAACTCTCTACGCCAACAATATATCGGGGCTGCTGCTTAGTATGGGTGAGTCTATACCTAGGCCTTGGACGCGGCGGAAGTGAAGCGCTGTTAGGGCGAAAACATTAGAATTTTAACCTTAAGACTTCCCAAATATTTAATATGCTTTCACCCCTTGGCTTCCATGCCACCAAATAAGGATTCACTTATTTAGAAGCACAAATTGATTTTTTGAACTCCAGGGAAAACAAAACACACCCAACATTTTTTTCCTAATTTTTCTAACCTAATATTGCTGAATTACCCTATGCCAGCGGTTCTCAAACTTTTTTGGTGACGGAACCCTTTTGGAAAGCGAAATATTTGACAGAGCCCTAAAATAAACAAAAATTTGTTTTTGTGCATTCATTATTAATAATCATATTACAATGTAACACTTACATAATATTATATTAAAAGAGAAAAACAATTATTAAATATCTAATGGGAGATATGAAACGTTTATTATTTTTCATCAATTGGTTGATATCAGGTTTGATAAAAGAGAGTTAAGTTCGTCTGCGCAGCCGAGCTGAATCGAGCCAGAGAGGAGAGGTGTATTTTATTCTCGTATTCTCGCGGAGCCCCCACAGAGGCTTCAGACACACTTTGAGTATCATTTGATGTAGCTCATGAATTTTACTATTCAAATAAGGCACTCTAAATAACGTGAGATTAAAACTCAGTCTATCATCCTGTCAGAAACGACTTAGATAAAAAAAAAATTTACAGCCGTCAAAATAATTGTTATCTCAAGACCTGGGAATATTTTTAAAGTGTGTTCTATAATATTTTTTTGTTTGGGGCCGACCGACCCTTCCGTTAGTCTTTACATGAATTATTGTAATGTTTACCGGTGATACATGCAGGAACGAACGACCACTACCACGTGAACCTCGCGGACGAGGTGACGCGCGGCGCGGTGGTGCTGCACAACGGGGAGCTGCTGTGGCCCGCGCCGCCGCCGCCCAGCTTGGCCGTCGCGCCTCCGCCGCCCAAGGCGGAACCCGTTCCCGTCGAGCCGCCCAATCCATTCAACGAAACTCTGAAGGATACATTCTTATATTCCACTGGTAAGTTAACAGACGATTTGTGGGTTCGGTTAGTCTGTTTTACAGATACTATCACGGACGCTGCTCTGCGGAACTAGCATCCCTTATTCCCTGCCACCCGTCCTATCTCCGCATGACTCGTCGCAGAGAGACTCAGCACACTTTTGTTGTTGACATTATTGGGCTTTTGAAAACCCATCGGTTCTCTAAATCGTTTCTTTGTCGCACCGCTAGAGTGTGGAACTGTCTTCCGGCAAGTGTATTTCCTGAATCCTTTGACCTGGGTGTCTTCAAGTGTCGTATTAACAGGTTAGACAGCCTAGCAACGGTCCGCAAATCTGCTGGCATGGCACCTAACTGAGCGTGGTTTCGCGAGGAGAGCTGATTTTGGCTCTGTCGACTGCACCATTGGTCTCTCGGCACCGCCACCCATGCTGGTTTACATAAAAAAAACTATTTGTCAATTCTCGTAAAAGACTACTAGCAGGCATCACGCACTCTATGTACTTGCGCGCGCTAACTACCTACCGCCCGGTGGCCCGCCGGCGAGTATAATTCAGTGTGCTGCCGACAGCCGCGCAGAGCATACCTACGCGCGCGCTCACGCTACTGCGCGCAGCTGCAAAGCAATAATCACTTTACTATCGATCGTTTAGGTACATTTTCGCACGCAGCGATTGGCGACGTGAAACATTAGGCTATTAAAGCCGTAGGAATGGAACTTTTTCTATTGAGAGATTTATCTGTTACGAAGGTCTGTCTGCGCGGTCCTTCCACCGAGTTGTGCAGCAGGCGGGTCTTCGTGTCTCACTTGCTGCTTGATCGTTATCATGTCCGAATACTTTGCGAAACGTGGTGGTCAGTGTTGTGCTGTATTTACCAGAATCCTTGCAGTGCAACACTTTCATATTCGTTTTCGATGCGCGCTAAAGTTTTGCATCGATCTATCAGCGTGACCACTGTTTCGCATCCCTATCGAAAATGATGTTTATTACGACGAGAGGCAGGAAGAAATAATTTTAGTATAGCGTCTGTGGGTGAGTTCTGTACTCTCTCTCTCTCTTCTATATAGATTTATGGAAGTCAGCTGTCAGCTCGACAAATCCGAGACGAAACTTCCTGTCAAATAGAGCAGTGGAAATGTGGAACAAACTGCCCGAAGATGTCGTACAAGCACCCACCACCAATTCCTTTAAAAACAGGCTCGACAAACACCTAAAAAAAAACACCAAACTAAACTAACATAAAAATAACAAAGCACCAGTGAACTTAGACATGAACACATCAGCTTAGGCTGTTCGTTCATCAAATAAATAAATAAATAAAATAAATAAAAATAATTGCATTCTGCAATAAGCCCACCTTTTGCACAGCAAACAATTAATATGTTGATTCATAACCTCAAAGCTGTTTAAGCTTTGCTGTATAATTTTTGTACAATTGTGTGAAGGAAATTACAAAGAAGTGTTTGATTCTAGGACTCGCAAGTTTGATCGGTCTGGGAGTTGTGTCACCAAACCCAGCGTTCACCACAATGACGACCACACTGGCCTTGGCAGGTAAGAACTATCAAGCAAATATCTCGCAAAAAAAAAACACACCAGGTACTTGTACCGTGTGGGGCCGGTACTTTAAAAGAATAGCCCCACTGCATCTCTCTCTGTGTATGTCGTAAAAGGCGACTAAGGGATATGACTCCCTTGTTATATTACTAGGTGGTACGGTTTAACCCACCCGGGTTGGTACCACCGCACTGAATGAAAGGTCGAAACGGCTATGTAAATAGTTTGTGTTACCCGTCCAGTTCAGTGTAGCCGACACGACTGAAGGGAAGCACTGACGTGGCACCAAGCTCACCCGGTGTTATGGGCTCACATCACGGATGTTTTAGGTGATTTAGCCAACCGTTTCGGTTTCCATAAAAAAAAAATTGTATTACGGATAGTCCACTGTGCAGGGGATGCTTGGCGAGCGATGAAGCGGCCGAGCGTGTTTTCTTGGAGTGCAGTGCGCTTGACAACCAACGTAGGGACATACTCCGTTCTCCATCTTCCGTGGAGGCGGTCTGCAGACACCCCGGTCGTCTTGTGGCTTTCATAGAAGACGTAGTTTGGCTAGCTGAAGCTGGCGTAGGGGTAGCTGGAGATCGCGGGGTTTTACACAAAGGTCCCCGATCAAGCGGGACTATTTAGCAGGCCTAGAGCCAACCCCAAACCAAATCAACAAGAACAACATCTCGCAGGTGACGAACATAGCACTCAATGACTTCACCGAGCACATCCGGGCCCGTTGCAAGTATGAGAAGGTTTCGATCGATCACGAGACCAGCGAGCAAAGGTGGGCACCGTTAATTAGAAATTTAACTTCGTTAATCCTACTTCCGTTACTCAAAAACTTTTGAGCCGTTTGATCCGACGTTTCGTTCAGTGCGGCGGTACTAACCCAGGCGGGATAAACCCTACCACTTAGTAAGGTGGAAGGGAAGGGACCTACAGTTTAACGTGGAACCTGAAACACGGTCAGCCTCCAACGGTCGAGCGGTCACCCATCCAAGTACTGACCGCGCCCAAGTGTGCTTAATAACAGTCAACCGACCGCACCACTGAGCTACCGAGGCTGACAGATGGAAATAACTATCACTAACACAAACTAATAGAAAAACGTTAGTTTAACGATTTTCAAACGTTTGGCGGGTAACGTTTGATAAATTTCAAACGTTAGTTTACATTCGTTATTTTTTAGTGATAGTTTTTATTTTGATAGTCTCCTAACGTTTGCGCGAAATAACGTTATTACGATCCCTGCTTGAAGAAACAATAGACGGATTGCAGGTAGCAACTATTATTTATTGTTACAGCAGTATGTTAATGCGTGAACGTGTGTGTGTGCAGGCGTGGTGGGCTACCACACGGTGTGGGGCGTCGTGCCGGCGCTGCACTCGCCTCTGATGTCCGTCACTAACGCCGTGTCCGGCATCACCTGCGTCGGAGGCCTGCTGCTCATGGGCGGCGGCTACGTTCCCGAGACACCCGTGCAGGTCTCTTGGCAGCATCAATCTGGGGGTCTACCGGCGTTAACTCACTCCCTAACTCACACAAATACTCGCATATTTCAACCAATAGCTGGGCTGGAAGCCTCACTGAACGCCTTTTGATTGGTTGATTGAGATCGTTTCTCATACTCACATGGGCGAGTGAGTAACGCCGGTACAGGGGCTGTATCAATCATGCAATCAATCAGTACATTAATATCATAAATCGCGTATCAAATGATGTTTAAGATCACACTCCACCATTATCGGTAGAGTGATTCAGAGTAGTACCATGTGGGGCCGGTACTTAAAAAGAATAGCCCCACTGCATCTCTCCTCATGCTTGTCGTAAAACCAAGGGATAAGGACAAGTTGCCGTGCTAAAAGGCGACAGGTTCGCCACCTCTCACCTTGGCATGGTACTTCCACCGAGTCATGCTGCAGGTGGGTCTTCGTGCCTTACTTGCTGTTTGATCGATTGAATCTTGTTCGAATACTTTGCGAAACGTGGTGGTCGGTGTTGTGCTGTAATTTACCATAGTTCTTGCAGCACAACACCGATTACTCTGCTTACCCCGATTTTCGAGATTCAGCGTGTGTGATATGTATGTATGTATGTACAGTGGAAACCAAACTTAAATGCGTAGTCAAATGTATAGTCAAATAAAATATACAATCGAATATTTTGGCAAAAAATTTATAAAATTATTACATTATCATTTGTAGGTAAAAAAAGAGAGTCTTGCTGTATTATATTAGTTATGATTGTGCACACCGATGTATCCATCATGGTTAAAACCGGTTTGAATAAATGAACACGTGTTGGTGCCGTTTCGGGTGACCCCGGTAAACGCACTTTGCCAATAAACTTTATCATGCTAGCACCACACATAGCTGTATGTACACAAATATTTGGTAAATATTTCTGTTTCGTCTCCTTTTAATGGCTTGGTTAGAGCGAGATAAAACTAAAATGTTTGCACGAATAACCATGTGTGAAACCACCATTAGCAGAAAATCGACCGCGATACTACGGAAAAAACAAATAAATAGTGAGTGACTGTACAATGGCGCACGAACAGACGAAAGCGGGGCATGCGCGGGCGACAGGACGCGGGCGGCGACGGCGCGCGGTCGTATCCTATCAACGCGGGGGAGCGCGGTAGGGTGCGCCGATACCCCCTTTGCACACCTCCCGCCCTCCCCCCCTCTGCCCTAATAATCGTCTTTTGCGCAGACACACGGGCGCATCTCACAGCCGCATTTAAGTTTGGTTTCTACTGTATGTTATTTGTTAATGAACTAGCAGTTTAATATGCTGATGTGTTCATGTCTATGATGATCACTGGTGTTGCTATTTGTTATATTTCTTCGATTTTTAAATACTTGTCAAGCCTATTTTTGAATGTGTTTATTGAGGGTGCTTCAATAACTTTAGTATCACATTCCACCATTATCGGAAGAGTGATTAATTTAAGAAAAGTTTACATAAGTAAGCATTTCTCAAATGAGAAAAATTTATTTAAGTCTGCCCACACAACCTGATTGGAACCTTCTTGGAGTTGAAATTGGATGTGTCGGAGAATCCCAATACACACATACATAGCGTCACGCCTGTTTCCCAGTGGGGTAGGCAGAGACAACGGATCTCCGTTTATCATACATATTTCTTTATAACGGAGTTTATCATAAATATTTCTTTACAGTCTTAACACATTTGCCACAAACTATTCTTGTTCGCCTGCATGCACTTCTCCCACATCCCAAAGGTTAGTTAGAATTAACCTCGCCTGTTGTACCTAATTTTTATAAATTGGTGTTCAATAAAGAATATATACATACCAGGGATGTTGCGGATATTCGCATCCGCATCCGTAAATGCGGAGCATCCGCATTGATTTTGACATCCGCATCTGCATTCGCATCCGCATTAAATCGATGCGGAGCTCATGCGGATGCGGATGTCGTGCAGGTTGAGACTTGAATGAAATTGGGCGGAGTCCGCGAGTGGCGCGCGCTGCAATTGACCAATAGGAAGGGAATATGCTGTGCGACGGTGCAGTGCAGTGCTGACGACTTTGTTTTCCATTATTATTGCGTCATTTCATTCCATCACGTTTCGTGTATGCATGCGTGTCTAAACACGCGCGACGACGCGTCATCTAAGTTGAATTTCCGACTCGAGTATTCCACCTCCACTGTATATAGTGCGGCGAAGTATAGTGTCCCAGAAGTGAATGTTATTCTTATAGTGTAACAACAATGTCACCACCGGTACGAAGTGAGATTTGGACTTATTTTAAGGCGGATGAAAATGATCGCAAAAAATCGCTGTGTATAATATGTAATAAAACATACTCTCGCAAGGGCCGCACCACTACGTCTTTTAAAAATCATCTGCAATCCATGCATCCAGAAGAGTTCAGTCGGTTTCAACGTTCGAACATCGAAAAACAATTGCAGAAAGATCAATAAAAGATATTAAAAGCATAATATCTTTTATTCAAGGACTTAAACTAACCGGCTCTTCAAGCCATCTTGTTAACATCCGCATCCGCATCCGCGGATGTGAGCGTCCAAAAATCCGCATCTGCATCCGTATCCGCGGATGTCAAATAAATCGCATCCGCAACATCCCTGATACATACATACATACTGTTAGCGCGCACGTTCGTGGCCTCTGCGGGCGGAGGCCGATAGATCTTTAAACTGTTATCCCGGCTTTGTCTTCGTACTTAAACCACGCAATAAAACCTAATTAGATAAATAATTTAATGTCATTAATAAAAAAGAGGTTTCGTAAACGTCGTTCCTTTCAGAGATTGATTCACAGCACTATACATTCCATTCTCGCTTTCCTGCCGGAGGCCACGAACGTACGCGCTGACTGTACATACATCCATCTCCACTTGCCACGATCCTGACACACCTCTGCCGCCTCTTCCACTCTCCTACTGTCATACACGCGCGTCAGCTATGGGTACTACGCACCTGACGCGAACCCTTAAGCGCATATCCGATCTGGTCCAGGTGCGTGCGTCTAGCTAGGGCGACCCTTCCCGACTCTTCCACTCACATTCACTCCATAAATTCCTTTCATTAGTCTCCAGTCTTCCAGCAACTGTTGAAATCCCTGTAGTAAATCCTAATAGTAAAACCTGTTCATATTGCCGAAATAAATTCTTAGTTACTCCCAGTAGCTTGTGGAGCTTCGTAACTAGGCCATTTTAGGTCAAATGTATGTCTCATTTTCATGTAAAGGTACTCTGCGGTTCGATAGTTGGTACTTGTTATAACTAGCACTCACATACTAGATGCTTGGTATAACTTCCTTCGAATGTAACGGACTACGTTTGCGTGTTCCGCAGTGGCTGGCGAGCACAGCGGCCCTCATCTCGTTCGTCAATGTGTTCGGAGGCTTCCTCGTCACACAACGGATGCTGGATATGTTCAAGAGGTTTGTATAATCCTTCATTTCAAAGTTAGATGGTTCTTGCCAAGTATAAAGCAATCCTGATCCTCTTCTTCTTGGTGGGGAGTTTCCGCATTTTGGTCGCTCAACTTGTACCCATTGTGCATGTCAGCCCGGTCGCTACTCCATCCAGCCCAGCTTCAAGAATTCCTGCAGGCGGCCGACGTCCTTGCATGCCTCTTGGTGTGTCCCTTGATTTTCGATGATGCTTGCCCGCTCATTTGCCACTAACTCGCCTGTAGTAGGGCGTGGGATGGTGTTTCTTCAGCCTCCATGTATCCCCTGCACAGAGGGCTATCTGTTTAACTCAACCCTGATGTACATGGCCAGGAATAACACAAGCTGGAACGCCCCCAAGTACATGCCCCATAGTCGACATATGTTTCAAACAGCATTGTAAAACATTGTTTTGTGTTTGTAATGTTTATGATTTAATCTGTGGAAATTTTTTCTAGGCCCGGAGACCCACCAGAATATGGATACCTCTACGGCATCCCAGCGGTAGCTCTTATGGGCGGCTACATTGCCACAGCTCTGCAGGTATTATGCAGAACTCATCTATGATTATGATTATGATTTAAAGTCTGAGAGTTAGGACCCCTGAGCCCTGCGACCTAGGAAGATCTATTGTGATCTCTGAAAAGTTTATAGCTCACCCCCAAGTCCGATTTCCGCTATGAACCGAGTTATATTGGGTTTGAGTATTTGGCATGGGTTCCAAGAATACGGCTTTTACTGTGAATGAGCACTTCACATTCACAAAGGATGTGTACGGGCATTTCATACTCTTTTATACAGAACCTGCACACAGGTTTGTCGCTAAGGCCCATTTGGTGTAGGTGTTTGAACTGATCTATTATCTTCTTCTAAGTCTTTCTAGTATGCCTTAAATTATTGCTTAAACCTTTAAGCCTAAATAATCTAAAAAGTGAGGAAGTACACACAACATGTTAAGGGTATGTGAAATAATAAATTTTGAAAAGTTATCCTGGTCGCTGCACCACTGAGATATTATATTCATTGCCTATGTATTTTTAGAGTTCCATAATTTAAGTTACGAGAAATGTGCCAGTCTTTTTTTATTTGAATAGAATACAATTAGATACTCTTATTGCACACAATTAAAAGAAGAGCAGTACACGAAAAGAACCAACGACCAACCGCCTTCTAGAGCCAACCAAGAAGCAAATGATTTCGCCCAGTCTGCCTTTATACAATTTGTTTCTTATTAACATTATTTGACGTTACCAGGGCTACCCCGAAGTACACCAGCTGGCGTACCTAGCGTCGTCGCTGTGCTGCGTGGGTGCTCTCGCGGGGCTCAGCTCGCAGGGGACCGCGCGGAAGGGCAACAACCTCGGCATGGTAACACGCACATTTGCTTACTTACGTTACCCCACGGTGTTTATCGTCATGTTAACGACTGCTCTGTTGTTCAGGTCTCTGGCCTTGTGGAGACGTAAGTTTTACATCAATAAGGGGTATCCTAACACTACTAACCTGAGAGGGCACTCGAGAAAGCTCTATCACAATCGGTTTAAGCAGAACCCCCGACGACACTTTCTCACCAACAGAGTAGTAGAATCTTGGAACAGTCTACCCAGTGAAGTTGTAAATGCTGTCTCTGTGAATAATTTTAAAAACAAACTGGACAATCATATAAAAAATATATATATAATATTAACTAAATAAGTGTTGTGATATAAGCGCATCAGCTAATAGCTGTTAGCCTATTAATAATAATATAATAATATAATCCTTTACACCTAATAAGTGGGTGGAATCGACCTAAGTTCGTCTCAGGAAATCTTGCTTTTATGTAAACAAGAATGCCCGAAATATGTATTTCAGTGTCAACATTTGCTTAGCCTTTTCTAGCAGAACTTTTTTTTATGAAAATTATCATGGGTGGCCGTTTCGAGGGACCAATGGTGCGGTCGACAGACTCTCAGAAATATACCCCTCGTGAAAACACTGCAGTCCAGTATAGCCAGCAATCCAAAGGGAAGTCACCTACCTTCTCGGAGGTGATATTGGCTGGTCGGAGCATGTGTTCTGACTTCTCTGACTCAGCCACCTATAACGGATTACAAAAAAAAAATTATAATTTACGGAATCGAGGTGCCAAAATATTTCCAACTGGTCGAGACATATTTTTTCTCTTTATTTCCGGTTTGCATCTATCTAGTGAAGAATTGCCATATTTTAGTATAACCATTTTATAAAATTTTAGAAACGTACAGATTCTGACAGGTGATTGAAAAATAAAAATAATAAAAAAATTCATATTGGGTTAGCATGAAATGAATATGCATTTTTTCCAACACGCTAGCAACACGGGAAGGTGAGCAGCATTGAGTCAGTATTGCAGAAATGCATTTTAGCATAAGTCACCTAATTTATGAACTAAATGTGACCCAGGCTCTATTCAACTTAACCAGGTCTTTGGCTTCAGGAGTCGTAAGTTTAAACCACCAGTTTACACCACACATAAGTGCTTCGCTTTATCCTTGATTTGATTGCATGGACTATGACTAGTAATTGTATGGTCTCCAGAAGTCGTGCGCGTGCTAAAGGGTGACAGGAGGATAGCCACCTCTCACCTTGGCACCATCCCTCCAAAGTCATGCAGTAAGTATGTCACTGTCTTTGTGGTTTACTTGCTGCTTGATAGTTATCTTTTCTTTAATTTCAGTTATTGCCCGGAGTTCTTGTCAGCACAACTCTTATTACTCTGTACACCACGATTGTCAGAATACAGTGTGATTGTATGCATGCATTGTCTCCATCAGATAGGAGTTGCTGGCGGCATCGCCGCGACCCTGGGAGCTCTGATGCCGAGCGCGGAGGTGCTGGCGCAGATGATCGGCGTTGCCGGCATCGGGGGAGCGCTCGGCGCCACTATCGCCAAGAGGATCGACATCACTGATCTGCCGCAGCTGGTCGCCGGCTTTCACAGGTACCGCGATGGCAGAACTTGAAAATACCGGCCGCAGAGAAGTGGCTTCATCGAAGTCGATGCGCAAAAAAAAACGGTGGCTAATAAAAAAACATTTTTTTATGTAATCCTGTATGGGTGGCTGAGTCGGAGGGGCCAAAGCACATGCTCCGACCAGCCAATATCACCACCGAGAAGGTAGGTGCCATACCGGGGACTTCCCTGGATTGCTGGCTATACTGAACTAGAGGAGAACACAACCGAGGCTGCTATGCGGCCATCTTACATCCAGTACGGTGGTATCAACCCAGTCGGCTACAATTTGAGCCTACCACCTAGTAAGGGGCAAGGGAAGTGACCTACAGTTTTACACCGGTTCCGAACGGTGAAGCAGCAGGCGTAGGTATGCCGTTAATTTTTTCGTCAAAAAAAACTCATTGGTACGCGCCGACCGGATTCGAACCTCGGACCTCTCGCATGAGAAGCCGATGCCGAAACCATTCGGCCACCCGCCGCTTAATCATATTGTTATCTCCACACATTTCTTAAAATTTATTTCAGTTATTGCCTCCAAATGTCTCAAAATCACTATAAATAAAATGTTTATTGTTATCGAATCCTGGTCACGGAACCACTGTAAGCGGCTTTGTGTGCATGTGCAGTCTAGTGGGGATGGCGGCGGTGCTGACGTGTCTGGCGACATACATGCACGACTTCCCCGCGATGGCGCTCGACCCCGCCGCGGCCACGCTCAAGACTTCTCTCTTCCTCGGAACGTACATCGGTGGCATTACCTTCACGTGAGTATTCTATTCTATACTTTTCAAGTTGACTGGCAGATATTGCCATAGGTCCGCCTTTTGTAAAATGTATATTGAAGCGCAAGGATATTTCTATTCTACTTTTTTTATTGAGAGCGCGACTTATGGCGCCGAGCCACCCGTAAAGTGTCCAACCACACCCATGGACATTCGGTCGTATGCGGGGGTTGCGAATGCCATGCCAGTCTGACATGTGCCCATTCACGCCCCTATTGAAGATTCGTGCTTGGGTGGAAATATATGGGCAAGGAGAGCGTTGCAGAGTTCACCGGTTCTGTAGAGGAAAGATCTGCAGAACCGATTGGTACACATTCGATGGCCTTATTCCTTAGTCGCCTTTTACAACATGCGGGAAGAGAGATGCAGTGGGGCTATTCTTTTTAAATACGGGCCCCACACGATACACACCAGCTATAAGTGTGTCCAATGTACGTAAGAAAGTGAATAAACAATGTAATGTGACATCAGGGGGTCGCTGGTGGCGTACGGCAAGCTGCAAGGCACTCTGTCGTCGGCGCCGCTGCTGCTGCCCGGCCGGCACGCCATCAACGCGGCGCTGCTGGCCGGCGGGCTCGGCTGCGGCGCCGCCCTGCTCGCCATGCCCGAGGCTCCCGGCCTGCCGCTGCTCACCGCCGCCGCTGTGCTCAGCGGCATTCAGGGGCTGACGCTCACCGCCGCTATCGGAGGTACCGTGTTAGAACTTAGATGAATTACAAAAATGCACTTATCTCACTTGAAATGAGAAAGTGGAACTGATATAGATCTCAGACTAAAAAAAAATATTTTAACTATCTGCGATTAGTCTTCAGACTATAAGCGGCAGACTATGGCATGGTTCATGCTTGGTGAGTACACCATCCATCGAAGATGCCTCAATTATTCAGCTCGACTATTTTATTTCTGGTCACGACTCCAGTATTTCTTCTCTCTTCAGCCTTTTCTCATATGGGGTGTAGTTACATGGCCTGCCAGCTGGTTAAGGTGTTTTATGAGCCTTTTTTTTATATTATTTAATTATATAATCATCATTATATTATACAAATATGAGAAATCTTTTACCACCTGGTCAGGAGCCACTCAAAACATCTTTTTTTTATGGGCAGCTCCACATTTGGCATCGTTCCGCCTACTCGCAAGTGGTAAACGATGTTCATGGACATTCTGTAATGCCCGGGAGGATCGCGAATGCCATGCAGTCCTGACAAGACAGGAGCGTTTTCACGCCCCTTTTAAGCAAACCCGGCTTTTACTTGTAAGGTAACAGATTAGCAGGGAGGGCATTCCACATTTTCCTAGTTCTTGGAATAAATAACCAACGGAACCGGTTCCACCGTCTATGGAAAAGTGATGTTGTCTGAACAGGTGCGGACATGCCCGTGGTGATCACCGTGCTGAACAGCTACTCGGGCTGGGCTCTGTGTGCCGAGGGCTTCATGCTCAACAACTCCCTCATGACCATCGTGGGCGCTCTCATTGGAAGCTCCGGCGCCATCCTGTCTTACGTCATGTGCAAGGTTTGCCCGCAGTGCCTTTCATTTCCTCCTAACGACGTGTACAATGTCATTTTGTAGTGATATCCTTATCCCATCAAGTTTGAGGCCTCGAATTTGGGCTAGAAACTGCTAAAACCGGGGCTTTCTAACTGACCTTTCAACGTTCATGTGATTCTTCGAGAGAGTGTTGACACCGAGTGGCCTTTTGTGTCCTCCGTGGTTTAAGAGCTTCCTTCATCTGTCATCATCACCCTGCATTTATCATCTCTCTCCATCTGTCATCATCGTCCTCCATTTGTCATCAGCATCACTTATCATCACTCTTCTACTGTCATCGCCCAACCTCCACTTGTCTTTCTCATCTCTCATCACCCTCTATTTGTCATCATCCTCCATTTGTCATCAGCATCACTTATCATTTGTCATCAGCATCACTTATCATTTGTCATCACCCTCCATTTGTCATCATCCTCCATTTGTCATCATCCTCCATTTGTCATCAGCATCACTTTTCAATCAGCATCATTTTTCATCAGCGTCACCTATCATTTGTCATCAGCATTACTTACTATTTGTCATCATCGTCCATTTGTCATCAGCATCGCTTATCATTTGCCATCAGCATTACTTACTATTTGTCATCATCCTCCATTTGTCATCAGCATCACTTATCATTTCTCATCAGCGTCGCTTATCATTTGTCATCATCCTCCATTTATCATCAGCATCACTTATCATTTCTCATCAGCGTCACCTATCATTTGTCATCAGCATTACTTACTATGTGTCATCATCCTCCATTTGTCATCAGCATCGCTTATCATTTGTCATCATCGTCAATTTGTAACCATCATCACTTATCATTTGTCATCACTCTTCTTCTGTCATCGCCCAACCTTATCTGTCATCTCTCATCGGCTCCATTTGTCCTCAGATAGAGGATCTGCCAACCATATTATTGAATGTGTGCTATGCAGGCGATGAACCGGTCACTGCCGAACGTGATCCTGGGCGGGTACGGTGTGGTAACGAGCGGTGGCTCGGCGCGGCCAGAGGGCGCCACGCACACGGAGCTCAACATCGACGGCGTCGCAGAGCTCATCTATCGCGCCTCCTCCATCATCATCACGCCAGGTCACTGGGCTCTTTCCAGTTCATATTATACTCCTTTAAGGTTCCATACCGTACGATTACTAAGCATACGCCGTCTGTCCGTCCGTCCGTATCCATCTTTAACCGCTCTGGCCTTATTCTTGATTCATCTTCTCCTATCTTGATTGATCTTCTCCTATCTTGATTGATCTTCTCCTATCTTGAGTGATGTTCTCCTATCTTGATTGATCTTCTCATATCTTGATTGATCTTCTCCTATCTTAATTGATCTTCTCCTATCTTGATTGATCTTATCCTATCTTGATTGATCTTCTGCTATATTGATTGATCTCCTATCTTGATTGATCTTCTCCTATCTTGATTGATCTTCTCCTATCTTGATCGATCCCCTATCTTGATTGATCTTCTCCTATCTTGATTGATCTTCTCCTATCTTGATTGATCTTCTCCTATCTTGATTGAACCCCTATCTTGATTGATCTTCTCCTATCTTGATTGATCTTCTCCTATCTTGATTGATCTTCTCCTATCTTGATTGATCTTCTCCTATCTTGGTTGATCTTCTCCTATCTTGATTGATCTTCTCCTATCTTGATTGATCTTCTCCTATCTTGATTGATCTTCTCCTATCTTGATTGATCTTCTCCTATCTTGATTGATCTTATCCTATCTTGACTGATCTTCTCCTATCTTGATTGATCTTCTCCTATCTTGATTGATCTTCTCCTATCTTGATTGATCTTCTCCTATCTTGATTGATCTTCTCCTATCTTGATTGATCTTCTCCTATCTTGATTGATCTTATCCTATCTTGATTGATCTTCTCCTATCTTGATTGATCTCCTATCTTGATTGACCTTCTCCTATCTTGGTTGATCTTCTCCTATCTTGATTGATCTTCTCCTATCTTGATTCATCTTCTCCTATCTTGATTCATCTTCCTCTATCTCGATTGAATCATTCTTAAAAAGTCTTCTTCTATGTTTTCAAGTGTTATAACAGCTGTTATTACTTCGTCTGCCGCAGGCTACGGTCTGTGTGTTGCGAAGGCGCAGTACCCGATCGCGGAACTCGTCAACTCGCTCAAGGAGATGGGCAAGAAGGTCCGCTTCGCCATCCATCCCGTCGCCGGTATGTCTGCTTTTGGAATAAACTGTACACCATATGATCAAGGGATACATTGAACTGGACGGAAAACACAAATTATTTACATAGCCGTTTCGACCGACCTTTCATTCAGCGCGGTGGTACCAATCCGGGCGGTTTAAACCCTACCACCTAGTAATATAAGAAGGGAGTCATATCCCTGAGAGAATGTTATATAATATACTTGTGGTATCTATTTTTTTTTTTATGTAATCCGGTATGCGTGGCTGAGTTGGAGGGGCCAAAGCGCATGCTCCGACCAGCCAATATCACCTCCGAGAAGGTAGGTGCCATACCGGAGACTTCCCTTAGGATTGCTGGCTATACTGGACTAGAGGAGAACACAGCCGAGGCTGCTATGCGGCCATCTTACATCCAGTACGGTGGTACCAACCCAGTCGGCTACAATTTGAGACTACCACCTATAGTCTATTTTTTGGGAAGACGAAGTAAATTTACATTTGACTGACATTAGAATGTTGCACGCTTTGCACCACTAGTGATTGACACGACACACCTTCACACTTATGCGCTACCTGTGGCGCTGCCTTAAACTTAACATTTTTCTAGCTAGTTTTTGCTTAATATGTTGTCAATTAAATCCACAATTAGGTAAATATTAGAGTTTACAGCATTTCATTAGTTAATCAATCGATAAAAGTATCGATAGCAACTACATGCCTATTTAAAATTTGCCAGAAACTGGCAACACTCCAAAAGTCACTTTCCTCCGTCTTCCAAAAAAAATTGGTTGTCTGTAAAGTCGGTTTACGGACGATAGTTTTACGTGATAACGTCATGCCGATTGTGCCTCTCTATCGCTTGTTACGCGCTCTCGCTTGCACACACAGGCTCAGATGGAACGTGACACTTTTATCGTGCGTGCAGCCGGTGTTCATCAATTTATAAGACGTGACGTTATCACGTCAAAAAACAGACTGTAGTAAGGGCCAATGTGTGAGTGATGGTGATTTTTGTATTGTGGCGCGGGGCAGGTCGGATGCCGGGGCAGCTGAACGTGCTGCTGGCGGAGGCGGGCGTGCCGTACGACGACGTGCTCGAGATGGAGGAGATCAACGACGACTTCCCCAACACGGAGCTCGTCCTCGTCATCGGTGCGTGTCCTGCTCCCTTCTGTACCCTCTCAACTTTTCAGCGGCTGACCCGTACCACTTCGTGGCAATCGGCCGATGCACCAAATTAATCGATATTGTACAGTCAGTCAGCGTGTAAGCGTCCACTGCTGGACATACGCCTCTCCAATTTTCCTCCAGTCCTCCCGGCCTTCAGCGGTACGGAACCACTGCTTTCCGCCAATGTGCTTGATGTTGTCGTCCCACCTGGCGGGTGGTCTCCCCACACTCCGTTTTCCTGTCCACGGCCGCCAGTGTAGGACACGGTTACTACAACGGTATATTGTACACCGAGTGGCTAAACTCAGGGGCTGGGCACGTTAGCCGAAGAGATGACGACCGTTGGAGTAACCATGTCCTAAACTGGCGGCCGGGGATAGGAAAACGGGAGTGTGGGAAGACCACCACGCGCCAAGTTGGACGACGACATCAACTACGTCGGCGGAAAGCAGTGGTTCCGTACCGCTGAAGACCGGGAGAAGGGGAGGAGAATTGGAGAGGCGTATGTCCAGCAGTGGACTCTTACACGCTGGCTGACTGACCATAGCACTTGGAGTGTGTTAGTGCTCCGCACCAAAACGAAAGAAGCCCAAGTATTATTTTTATCGTACACACATCTTGTCAAGAACATTTGAATAGGTAAGGACGTCGGACCTTCCCCGCGCCAGCATAACACGATGTTTGTATAAACGTAAAAATGCCATTCGTTACCAACCAATCAGAGCGCGATACCGCCCGATACCACCCAATCAGAGCGCGTGCCGTCCCCTCCGCTGCCCGCGGAGCTCGGCGACGCTGTTTCTCATATAAGCATTGGACAGTCCGACGTCGAAATTCTCTAAATGTTCTTGCATCTTGTCTTGTGGTATATAGTTGAATAGCTGTTCTCGAGGATTTTTTATATTTTTAGATCAGTTTTTAAGGTGGAAATAAGACTCAAACCGTGCTACCCGAGCACTGATGATTGAAACACGAACCGTATGCCGATGTAAATAGGTGCGAGATTCATTCTACTCGTGCGGTGGCTGATACGTCGCGCCGACGATGAACGTTTGCGCGAAAATCACACTATTTATTAAATTTCACGTGTTGGAAAGATGGAACAAAATATTTGTCGCTACGATTATACGGAAAAATATTATCTATATTTCTATGAGGGTCTTGTATTGAAACAATTGATGTTTCTCAAGATAATTTAACTTGAATGTACAATTTTCGTACTTTTCGTTATTTTTTGGAGATTTATTTAACACCTTTCCAAAGTAGTAAAATATTGATGGTTCCGGCAACAAAGGTCGTAAAAGCCATTTCGTTTCCGGCAACAAAGGTCGTAAAAGCCATTTTGACGAAATGGCTTTTACGACCTTTGTTGCCTGAAACGAAATGGCTTTTACGACCTTTGTTGCCGGAACCATCGATATAATTTTTTTCGCTACCTATGTTTGTTAATTAAAGATCAATACATAACATATATTTTTTACACATTTTTTATCTTTACCAATATCTCAATAATTTCGTTTAAAGTTGACCTTTTGACCCTTATTCTCGCCTTAATGTTTCTTTTTACAAAAAAGTGCGAAAAAAAAAGCAAATGGACAATGGATGCTACCAATATGTCAGTAAAAAGTATGTCCCGTGGTAACACATGTGTCTATGGCACCACAGCTCACGGCAAATTGTTGTCAATAAAAATCATGTTCTACCGCTCGTGAGATATACTGGAGGATTTTATAATTATCAAATGCTTCCAGGCGCCAACGACACCGTGAACAGTGCGGCGGAAGACGATCCCAACTCACCGATCGCTGGCATGCCTGTCCTCAAAGTGTGGAACGCACAGCAGGTATGAAATCTTACTTCAGGGCTTATCACCTACAACATCTGTGATGTCAGCCCATAACACCTGGTGAACTTGGTGCCACATCAGTGCTTCCCTTCGGTCGTGCCGGCTACACTGAACTGGACGGAAAACACAAACTATTTACATAGCCGTTTCGACCGACCTTTCATTCAGTGCGGTGGTACCAACCCGGGCGGTTTCAACCCTACCACCTAGTAATATAAGAAGGGAGTCATATCCCTTAGTCGCCTTTTGATTTTTACCACCTGATCAGATTTTTACAATTCTTTTTTTTTATAATAAGGACAGATCAATCTACGGACCTGTGTCCGTAGATTGATATATGGAGAGAGCTTCGAAAACGTCACTGGAAGCATCCTACAGAATATGGATAGGTAGAGAGAGGGAGGTCGAGAGCGGGACTGGTGGTTTCCCCGCGTCCTAGTCAACGCAGACTAGCTGACGAGGGCTTGAAGCGAGCCGAAACGTGAAGCATGCGCGGGAAATTTAGAGTGGCCACTCGCTAGTCCCGGCCTCGATTAATACCCTCCTCTACTGCCGATGGGCCCGGATATGTTCGGTGAAGCCATCGCAAGCTTAGTTCCACACCTTCTTTATTTTTTTATTTTTTTTTTATATCCAATGTAATGATTCAATCAATAAAGCTTTAATGAACTTTATGATAACAACATTTAAAAAAAAATATTTTTTTCGTACGGAAAACCAATATATTACTCTGGCCTCGTATATTTAATCTACAATGTTTGTGTTAAATTCAAACACTCAAGAGGTCACAGCTTGAATCTCAATGTAACAAGCTTCTCAACCGAAGCAAGAAAACACTCCCTGACTAACAGAATCGTAAACAGCTGGAATGAACTGCCCGAGGAAGTTATTGAAGCAACCTCAATAAACACATTCAAAAATAGGCTTGACAAGTATTTAAAAATCGAAGAAATATAACAAATAGCAACACCAGTGATCATCATAGACATGAACACATCAGCATTTAAGCTGCTAATTCATTAACAAGTAATACAGCCACTACACCTACACCTACGGCGAGGGCGACGTCCACCATCGGCCAGCTTGGGGTCATCGGGACTTCACGTCCCGTCTAGTGCCCCCGCTACCGGTGGTGCGTGCGACCACGAGGCGACGCGCGCGCGAAGATTAAGACTTCAAAGAGCTGCGCGACGATGTCGCCGTGCAGTCCGGCGGATACCGAGCTCTCCGAGATGGGGGTGGTGGTGGCCTACGTGTCTAGTACCACCACCTATCGCTCGTAGCTTGCCTCGCGTCGTCTCGGAGAGCTCCGTAGCCACGGCCTGCACCCGCCGGTGTGCTTGGAGGCCTGCCTCCCGCCGCCGGCTGTATTACCGTTTTGAATTTTTTTATTAATTTTGTGTATTTTTATTACTTTGTATTTTTAATACTTGTATAATATATGTAAAATTAATACAAAATTTTGAAAATGTGAAATAAAGAAGAAAAATAAACAAAAAATACAGGTACGTAGATTAGACTGTCCTTATTACAAGAAAAAGGAATTATAAACATCTGTCAAGGCTTAGGGGTTGGGAAAACATACGGGGTAAGCCTGATTTTGTATGGAGCTAAATAATCACGTGACTCACTGCTCTCAATTCCTAATCAGGATTTCTCTTATATTCTTGTCTGACTACACTGAGCCAGGTGAAAGGCAATGTTTTTTTTTTCAGTTTTTGTTTTTTCTGATCTCACGCCATCTTCAATCGGAATGTGAACTTTATCAGATTGTACAAGAACCGTGTGGGGCCGGTACTTTAAAAGAATAGCCGCACTGCATCTCTCCCCGTGTATGTCGTAAAAGGGGACTAAGAGATATGACTCCCTTCTTATATTACTAGGCGGTAGGGTTTAACCCGCCCGGGATGGTACCACCGCACTGAATGAAAGGTTGGTCGAAACGGCTATGTAAATAGTTTGTGTTTTCCGTCCAGTTCAGTGTAGCCGGCACGACCGAAGGGAAGCACTGACGTGACACCAAGTTCACCCGGTGTTATGGGCTGACATCACAGATGTTGTAGGTGATGTAGCCAACTGTGTCAGTTTCCATAAAAAAAATTATAATAATAATACAAGAAGTTTGTCCAAGTTTTTTTTTCTCATGTAGTTTTTTACGTATTCATCCTTGTCGCCAGGTCGTAGTGATGAAGCGTTCGATGGGCGTCGGCTACGCAGCGGTGGACAACCCCGTGTTCTACCGACCCAACACGGCGATGCTGCTCGGCGACGCCAAGAAGACGTGCGACGGCTTGCTGGAGCGGGTCAAGCATCTCGCGGCGTGATGAAACGCTCGCTAGCACAATCCTAAGGGTAGCTCCACACGTACGTAGATGCTCGACGAGCAAAATTGATAGAGCAAGCTTGCTGCGAGCCATGTTCGACGTTGCATCCACACCTTGGGTTTTGTTCGACATGCGCGACTGACATGCTCACTGTGCGTCGTATTGTATCGAGCCATGGACGACTTGTTGCTGTGTCTTGCGGGGTATCCACCCTCCGCCGCTCGTGGGACCGACTGACTTGCTCGAAGTAGCGGCCACAGGCACAAGCATGCTCGCAGGCTCGCATCGAACGTCGAGCAAAAATTATGCAGTGTTCAATCTTGTTCGAAGCGAGCATTTGCTCGATGTTGGACGTTCGAGCATGTATCAAAATTGGTCTACACGTTCGAGCATGAGTCGTACTTGCTCGAATGAACGTAAAAACGACAAGCAAGCACGTGCGTGTGTACTTAGCTTAATGCACTTTGAAACGTGTCTCTAGACCAATCGAGCTTGGGAGTAATTGAGTTGACGTTTGCACCGTAGTGGACATGCAAAATTAACTTTTATCGAAAGAATACCTCGCGTGTGCAAGGTATTATGGGATGGCATAGAAGAAATATGAATTTCTATTATCGCCCTTAGTACACTGGCGCGTTCGTATGCGGCAGCGAAACAACGAAAAAACTGTAGGTAAGTTGTATGGCAGCGTTTCGCATATGCTGTATCTCACTCTACTATATAGTGAGATGAGATAGTTGCGTCCTTGTCGGTACTGTTTAGCAGGTAACTGCGAAATGGTCGTTACACAGACGCAGACATTTCGCTAGTGGTATTTCGCATCGCAAAGGGGTCACCACGCGTTTCGCATAACGGGAGCCGGAAATATTGTTGAATTTTATTCAAAATTATCCCGAATTATATGCAGTTGGACACGTGGATTACAAAAATGAGTACAAAAAAGAGGTGGCATGAAGGAAAATTCAAGAAAAGACTGGGACAGATGGTAGGAAATTTAAGCTACAATGACATTTATTTGCAAAAAAACTGCAGTGTACTAACTTTCCGCAGATGTTTAGCCACCGCAATAGTTTCGCAGAGACTCGCTGCCGCATACGAACGCGTCGGTGTACTAAGGGCGTATAAAATCTATAAAGATTGATCTCTTTACTCACCTCAGGTTACATGAGGGGGTGTCAGCTCAGTGAGACCTTAAGTCCACGACTAGTGATGCATTCTCGACGTAGGTGAAAAAGAGTTGGCATAATGGAAGTACTCCAGTCGATTAGTCTAAATTGTCTAGGTTAAACCTTAGAGTTAATATGGCAAAGTGGAGACAGTAGTAAAGACCGAGTGCTTTTGAGCTAAGGGTCAGGTAGGTACTTCTCAAGTCACTCCACGTGTAGATATTGGCCAAGAGATGTGGTCGCTTGCTCCCATCAGCATCACTTTACTCGTATGTGCGATTATATTAATGAAATTCAGTGATATTGTCGGTAGTCATAGGCAAACACTAAACATAGTAATAATGTAATCGATTTACCGGCGCGATAGTAGCGAGCGCATCACTGCAGCTCAATGTTTGTAACGTGGCACCTAGCTCACCAAGGTCTTATGGGCTGACATCACGGATGTAGTAGGTGATGTAACCAACCGTGTCAGTTTCCATAAAAAAAGGCAGTAAGCCCATTTCATCATTATTACGAGGAACGGTGCGAGACTAAAAAGTAATTTTAAATATATTCTAAAATAGCCCGAAGACATTCTCACTGGAATAGACTACCAGAATCTTTATGCTGGCACTAAATTGTATGGTACTATATAGCGTAGTGCAGTTTTATATACCATACAATTTACAGCCTATCCAAAAATTCTACTGAGATAATAATTCAAGTGCGTGTTTGGGCTAACAGGAATAATTGGGTTGAGTTTTGCATAAAAGAACCAACTAACATTGGACAATTGGTCTTACAGATCTCAATGATTATTGGATACACTGCGAATCGGAAGTGAGTTGAAGTGGAGTGCCAAACTTCTTGGGACCAATGTCTTCCAGGGCTTGTTGTAAATACATTTTTGACACAACTTGATTTTCTCTCCTCTCATAGATTTATTTGCATTCAGCATTCAAACTAGATATTTCTGTTTGAGAAATTCTATAGGCAAATGTGACAGAAAATTCATCAAACATCCGGCTCGAAGGACCATTATTTGGTTTGTTACATATAATTTAGATAAATGCTCGGCGGTTTATATTGACCGCTCCAGCGTCAACGGGTTAATTCAGACTGAGGGGGTAGAGATCGTCTATTCTAAAAATGAACGCCCCTCCACAAATCTTTATTGTTTCAATGTGGAAGTGGAAATACCTACTGCAACGCTTGCTTGTGTGCGTGCGGCGATTTTACGATTCGCCCGCGCAACTAGTAGGTCAACTAGTTTGTCAGCCTCGATAGCTCAGTGGTGCAGACAGTCAACTGTCGCTATTGAATGTTAAGCAACGCTGGGTGCGGTCAGTACTTGGATGGGTGACCGCTGACCGTTGGAGGCTGACCGAGGTTCGGATTCCTCGTAAAACTGTAGGTCCCTTCCCTCCTAATATTACTTGGTGGTAGGGTTTAAACCCGCCCGGGTTGGTACCACCGCACTGAATGAAACGTCGGTTAAAACGGCTATGTAAATAGTTTGTGTTTTCCGACCAGTTCAGTGTAGCCGGCACGATCAAAGGGGAAAGCACTGACATGGCACCTAGTTCACCCGGTGTTATGGGCTGACATCACGGACGTTGTAGGTGATGTAGCCAACCGTGTCAGTTTCCATAAAAAAAAAAACAAAAAAAAAAAAAACTAATCATGCGATCAGTGCATGTTTTGCCTTTGTATGGCGAAGACCTCGCGCTTTGTATGGAATGACACGTCCGCTCTGTGGTGCGGTCGCGTCATTAATGCATTAGTTGGCCAACAGATCCGGCTAGATCTAGCCGGTGAATGAATCAGGCTGAATGACCAATGACAGAGAACAAATTTGTGTGTATTGCGTCTGTAAATCTACTGTGCATGTGAGCGTAAACAAAGTGGAGGGGCGTTCATTTTAATATTAGACGATCTCTACATGCATTTTGTTGGCATACAAAGTAATGTAGGTAGGTATTTAGACGTGGGGGGTTTTTTTAATATCCCAGTGCCATTGACATACATTCGTACAATGTTTATCATGAAACACATTTTATAATATTTATAAAATGAAAATTATTACTTGTAGGAAATTTAGTAATAAATAATAAGATAGTCTTTATGAGTAATATCAATCGAGTGCTACATGTTCAAGGTAGTAATTTTATTCCTCATTGCGATATTCCTATTTTTTCTTCTATTATAAGATTTATTAATTTTTAAATATTTTTACCTTCACATGAATTCCATTTTTATTTATTGCCTTATTATATTTAAGTAATTAAGCAATTAGTATGCAGTAAGTGAAAATGTATGCCATTACATATTAAATCTACGGGCGCACGCACAGAAAAACAAAACAAACAAATAATAAACGAAATGACTGACCACTCGAGAGTTACGATTATTACTGCACATTCATCTAAGCAAAAAAATTTAAATTCTGGGGAACAGGAGTCGCTTCGCACTCCTGCCGCTATTCTTTAGACGTGGAATCACGGTGGCACGTGGAGAATGCATGTATGTATAGTCCGTTCACAGTTATTTTACCTCTAGCCATCAAGTTGGCTAACCTGAGCTCTGTGTTGCCATAATTGGTTCGTACTATTTCCCTGTACGAAATATTTGAACATATTTTTAGAATAGAATAGAATAGAAACTCTTTATTGCACACAAATTGAAAGAAGAACAGTACACGACTAGAAACAAGAAATGCAGGAGTGCGCGAATGGTGGACTTATCACTACAAGTACAACAGGTACTTATACATAATTTCCATTACCACGGGTAAAATATTAATAGCAAGTAACTCTTTTTAGGACCGTAGTACTAGTGACAGCAAGTGGTGCCAACCTAGCGGAAGATACAATGACATGTGTCAGAGGTAAAATAACTGAACGATCTGTATGTTCTCTTGATAAACAATTAATTTCAAAATCTGGTTGTCATGGTTACTCTTGAAATGAATTGAACGAATCATCTAACTTTGATGACTCTCTATGCCTGCAAATAACAATAATATTTTTTTTTATTAATTATTATTGTATCTGCGCCACCTTCCTCATTTTGCTGATATATGTGTTTTGTATGTGTGTTACTTAGAAACTGAGCATTGACCATTTTCCCGGTACATGTTTCATGTCGGTGACGTCACTGCATCCCACCTTATTCCATATGAGTAAGACGTGATTCCACGTTAAAATATGTACAATGTGTTTATAATTTTTGTCATAAAAATTATAAGGCAGCCGTGAATTTGCATTTATTATCTGAGTTTTGTAAAAGTGAAGAAAGACCTAGGTGCTGAAATATTTTTCATACATTATTAGCTACAGTCTAAAAGTGTAATAAAATAACAAACATTGACCGAAATCTTATTGTACGCGTACGATCTGAGTGCTTTTGCGTTATGAGGTGAGGCGCGGGAGCACCTCCCCCCGCCGACAGACCTCCCCGCGCGCGCCTTCAGTGTAGTGGTAGAGAGTGTTTCAACTAAAAGTTCCCTTCGCCGTTATGTTGGCTCCACTGTCTATCTGTCAAAACAGCGTTGAGGGTTGCTATGTGTACAGATTTACCCGTAATTATCGGTATTTACCGTATTTATTAAACGGTAAATACATTATTAGGTAATATGATCTTCACAATCTGGCAACGCGAATTTAAGCACTGACAGTGGAGCCAACATAACGGCGAAGGGAATTTTCAGTTGAAACGCTCTCTTTAGTGCTGACCTTGACGTCTTTCGCACGCGCATCGATAGCTTTACTACCTACCTACAAGTGTGCGCAGTATGTAAACAGTTATATTTTTTAAAACAATTGTTTGCTCTAGTGTAATTTATCGACATATCGCACCGTGAAAACCATATGGTCATAACTGCACATTTTTGGTGAAATGACCTTTGAATGCAGTCTAACTGAAAAAAAAAATAGCTTTTTAATTCTATATGGCAATATCTGCTACGACGTTTCCATTGGACGTGAGAAATGTAAGTCCTTATGGCTTTTTAAAGAAACATCAATTGCTTTAAGAACCATCAAGCACTATCTGCAGTTATGACCCTATGGCTTTAAAATACTTTTCCAGACTTGACTTTACAGACTTTAATAAGACAGATCCATATGGTCACATTTGCAGTTAGGGCTAAATGGTTTTTAAATTCCTGATAAGTGGCAACATTTCATGTTGTTTATTTGGAGTCATAATACCATATCGGCCAAAAATTTAAAACCAGACGGTCATATCTGCTAAAATACCTACTTCCTGAAGTAAATCTTACATACTTCATAATTCATACTAAACTACTTAAAATTCAATATATTATGTATAAATATCAAGCATACAGTTTCATTTCTGGAATTACAAGAAATAATATTTACTTAAAACGCTCATAACTCAGAACTTTCATATTTGCACATATGACCCTATGGTTTTCATGGTGCGATATCACTGATTAGGTCGCAGCACTAGTGCATTCCTCAGAGCTGCATTCAGGTCCTACGCGTACAGTAATTGACTTAGAGCCAATATTCATTGAAATTAATAAACAGGAAATACTTTTTTTAAATAAATCTGATGAACCACTTCTAAGTTTATTTTTTCCATCACCCCTCCATTTCATGTTAGTGGATTTTAAATTCACGTTCACACGTACCACACCACAATTTGCATGTCGTTCGTCGGAGTGTTGCTCCGCATAAGTCTGTGAGTGCTGTGATGTGTTTCCATACTCATGTACTCGTACTTCCCTCCACAGATTGTCACTTTTTTGTTGTGGTGTGGTTGGAATGTGCTAGGTCACCAACATAGAGTACATTATCTCACCAAGCGACTAAAATATTTTATGCACTGAAATACTTAGATTTTCTTTGCTCGCATCACAAAACTTTTAAATTTCGCGCTCTTGCAAACAGGTTGGAAACATAGACAACTTTTGGAGCGCAGCAGTTTTTATTATTCGGTTTGCAACAAAGAGTTGCATTGCACCGATCTCATAGAATTGGTGTACACCCATTACATTACACATAAATAATTTATAACGTAGCATTCATTATGCCGGCACTTCACTTGGCTTAGCGTATTCGTGTTTGTTGCAAACATTTTAGTTTTATCTCGCTCTAAACAAGCCATTAAAGGGAGACGAAACGGAAAAATTTGCCAAATACACGAATACGCTAAGCCAAGTGAAGTGCGGGCATTACACTTTCTTGTATAGCAGGAGGCCTTACCAGTAGTAAAAATATTTGCTTTTTCGCTCAAAAAAGGACAGTGCGCGATTACATAAAGAAAGCAACAGAAAACCTAAAGGAGGAATAATATTACTCTATGGGAATAAGAAAAGAAAAGAAAAACAAAACTAAATAAAGACAAGACTGTATGGGTCTGACTGAACAGTAGGCTTCCCTACAATAGGGCGAGTGGAAAAAAAAACGCTGCTGGAAAAAAAACCTTGTTGCCACGCACACACAACGCATATTATTATAATTTATCGAAAGTCGAGAAGCGAAGCAAGTTCGTCGTTCGTCGTACATTATAGTGGTGTATAGATAAGGTGTGTGTTGACATTTGAAAGGACAATGGGGGTAATACTTTGCGGAAAAACTAAATCCACCGCCCCGACATAATCTGTTAGCGTGGCTATTCCCTAGAGTGTTTTTATAAGCCGGAGGCGCGGGGGGAGTGCAGCCACCGTCCGCCCTAACAAAGCGCAGGCACCCGTGTGAGCCGGAGCGGCTGAGGCTGGTCGCCGGTCGGGGATTTGATTTTTTATTTCCGCAGGCTAAGTCTTTTCTAATAGCAGTGTTTTGTGGTCCTTTATGCTCCTGTATTTTTTATTTATTTTTTACGAGGTGTACGTTTTGGAAACCTGCCCCCACGCGCCAACCACAAACCAAGCATGGCTATACGGTCACACTATCCTTGCCTTTCCGTAAGAAAAAAAAGTTTACTGCCTGTCTAATCCGGTTTGACACCTGACAGCTCTAGCGGATCCTGCGCCTCCTACGCTCTACGCTCCTTTCGAAAACACGGCTCGGGTTGACTCGGCTCGAAAGCGAACCAACTGAATCCGATATTCGTTTGGTCGTTTATGTAATTTGGTGGCTCAGTGGTATAAGAGTGTAGGGTTTTTATTTTTTCGATCGTGTCCCTCTTGTCAAATTTTTTTTTGTTTTGTTTTTTTAAGCAATGTTAGGGTTTTAAAATTAGGTTATGGTTATTTTTTTTATAACCACCTAAGAAAGCTTTATTTTCGGAAATACAAACGTAACAAAAACGACATGCGCCGCCTCAACATTAGGTTAGGGTTAATATAGAGAAGACGCATATTCTATATATTAACCCTCGTTATCTTTTTTTAAACCACAAAAAACATCACTAATACATACCACAATCGCTCAATCGCGCAATCAAATCGCTCGAAAATATCAAACCAACTGACCGCGTTTTGAAATTTTAATCAGTGCTGTCCAAGAACGTCCTGTATTATGGGAATAAAGAAATAAAAGTTATCACAATAGGTTACCTATTATCGTACAATTATTTATAAATTATAAAATTTATTTTTACAAAAAATTTCATTTAATTTTTTAAATTAAATTATTTATTATAAATTATACATTTTTTAATAATTATCTTTTAATTATAATCATTGACTTTTATAAAAAAAAAATAAAATAAAATTAATTTTTTTAAATAAATTTTTTTATAATATAAAATAATAAAAATATAAATGTTATATTTTGCAATAATTTACTTATAATTATAAAAAATATTTTACAAAATGAAAATTCGTGATGACTAATGAGGATCAGTAAAGTAACAGCAAATTCAATAGAAGTTATATCCACGTTGTTCATTATGGCGTAAGAATGGCATATCTTTTTGAATTATTAAAATCGGACCATTAGTTACGGAGATATTATCAATAAACTTAAGCAGTTTCTGCCGCTAAAACTCAGTGCGCCACGGATACGCGTGACGTCACTCTATCTCAGACCCGCGCGCTCGCGCTAGCCAGCCAACGCGCACTCATTCGTCGAGGGCTGTATCTCTTGAACCGTAATAGGTAGCCCGTTGAAATTTTCACAGAATATGTGTTATTATGGCCGATATAACAACAAATAATAAAATATAGAAAAAGTAAAATATTCATGGGGGTTCCCATAGAAGAAAACAAGGGAGTTCGACTCGCACTTGGCCAGTCTAAATAGTATAAATTTTGCATTGTGCCGAAATGTACAAATACGTATATAAAAACGCCAGAGAAACTGATGTACCGTGTGGGGCCGGTACTTTAAAAGAATAGCCCCCGTGTATGGAGCACTCGTCCGAACCAACCAAATGAACCCAAACTCGAGGGGGTTACTAGTAACGGTTGAAGAGTTCCACTGTCCACCTCCTGTCTCCATCATCAGACCCTCGTCACCAAGTGTATTGGTAAAAGTATGGGACACTCGTCCAAACCTACCAAATGAGTCCAAACTCGAGGAGATACTAGTAACGGTTGAAGAGTTCCACCACCCACCTCCTGATTCCATCATTAGACCCTCGTCACCAAGTGAATTGGTGGAAGTATGGAGCACTCGTCCAAACCAAACAAATGAGCCCAAACTCGAGGGGGTTACTAGTAAAGGTTGAAGAGTTCCACTACCCACCTCCTGACTCCATCACCAGACCCTCGTTACCAAGTTGAAACAAATAAACAAGGAACTAAAACCGTTTAAAAATAGTTTCTCTGGCGTTTTGATAGACGTATTTGTCATTTCGGTACAATAAAATATTTATACCTTGTGAAAAAGTGAAACCAGGCACAAATCGGACACTTAATTTGTTTACAAATTAACCAAACATAAACACTGCGCGCCTTATCACTTCCAACAGCTTGCGGAGCGGCGTGCGACCCAGTGACGTCACACACTCCGCGGCGCGACTAGTCGAAGATCGGCGCATTCATTTGATTGCTACTAGCTCATTTTTGGTCGTACGACAAAAATAATTCCACCAATGTTTTGGATTTTTCATGGCCTTCAATACTACATTCAAAACTAAAAACCGCGTTGATCCTTATTGAATCGTGTTTGTAAATTACCATTCAATTTACAATGTCGAATGAAGCGAGCGAGCGGGCGGGGGCGGCGGTCGCGAAAGATCGTGTCGCCGCCGCGTCCTCGCCGCACACGTAGGACAGCGCACACTGGTTCAAGTTGTATGGGGCTGCGGAAATAATCCAGTAACTTCTAAAATACTTAACATATTTCGATAATGTTTTTTTTGCTGGTTTCGTAATTTATAAACACATTGATTATCAAAATATAATTTGGCAATTTTCAGAACAAGTCATAAAAAAAAATTAAGTAACGATTTGCAGGTTTAGTAATTAATTCCGCTCAATATATTTGCAGGAATTCTGATAATAATAAGAACACCAACTCCTTAAATATTATCAAGCGGCCTCAATTGAGGCCTTGTCAAATCAAAAAGTCATAGAAAAGTGTAAAGTAATGCATAAAAAGGAATTTAAATTCAAATAATTAGCTGTTTGGCTTCGTCTCTAATAGGTACAATTTTCTTCTTTGGTTTTGGCCTTAGACTCGTTATTAGAGGATCAGAGGACAGGAGGATCATGTTCATCACATCTTCATTAGTCGTAATTCTGCTGCACTTCCTGGAATGAAGAAGCCGATAGCGTTTGTAGTTCTGCATACTGAGTTCCACCTTTGATTGAATTGAGCCACAAAACGTTTCAGCACTGCACTCACCACTGTTTCAATTTGAGATTCATTTAGAGTTGGGTACGTATTTTGGAAGTAAAGTCGTAGTTTTTGAAAATCACGATCACACTTGATTAGTTCACTGCACAAAACAGAGTAGGGGATCGCGACACTATCCATTTCGTGAAGGAGATGTTTACAAGTTGGAAAGTGGTTATTAAATGATTAAAAATTAAGGATAGTAATATAAATTGATCATTACATTAATGAGAAGGGGAAACCCCAAATGAGATTAGCAACATCCATTTTTTTTTTATGGAAACTGACACGGTTGGCTTACATCACCTACAAAATCCATGATGTCAGCCCATAAAACCGGGTGAACTTGGTGCCACGTCAGTACCTCCCCTCGGTAGTGCCGGCTACACTGAAATGGACGGAAAACACAAACTATTTACATAGCCTTTTCGACCGACCTTTCATTCAGTGCGGTGTTACCAACCCGGGCGGGTTAAACCCTACCACCTAGTAATATAAGAAGGGAGTCATATCCCTTAGTCGCCTTTTATGACATACACGGGGAGAGATGCAGTGGGGCTATTTTTTTAAAGTACCGGCCCCACACGATACATCCATTCATAAAGCGACGTTAATTAGGTACTAATGTGCGCTAATGATTGCGCGCAGTTTCACTAATCACTCACCTGGTGCATTCAAAGTGCGATTACTCCCAAAGTGCAAAAAAGTAGCAGCTGAAATTTATAGATCTGATCGACGAAGGTATAGAGTATATTTTAATATGCATCCGAGCACGTAGGCAAATGTAGCTAAACTTGTAGCTCTAGGAGTTTGTATTTTATTTCACATTTTTTGGGGATATATTTGAAATTTATTTTGGAAGAGGAGAATTCATGAATACAAATTTTTTTTATATTTTAAGGAAGATAATGCTTAGGCACTCGATAATAAATAATAAAAGTATTTGTGTAATAATTAATAAGATGTACAAAAAATTAAATTCTTATTGATCATAAATCTTAAATAACGCTGCAAATAAATTGAGCAACTTTGAGCGTTTATCCTGCGATGTGTAAAGAGTTTAAAAATAAAATTAATACTGTTCAGTAAGCACTAGTTATCTGACTATATGAAAATGCTATAGCAGATATCGTGTATTCAATTTTGTAAATTTGAATTATTTCCGCCCATAAACCATAGTGCAGCGTGGCCGCACCGTACCGCTTCGCGTTCAATCGCTCGACAATCGCGTCGCACCGCGCCGCGTTCGCGTTGAAATCGCTCACGTAGGACGCCGCGTAAAGGAGCGGTTGTAGCATCAAGCAGGTCTTTCAGGTGGCGGACCCCTGTCTATCGCGTTCTGTCTGGCTGTCTGACTGATAGGTGACATCTGTCTGACTGACATTCATTCATAATCCGGTCCGGTGGCAATTATTCCGGTGATATCGGATTGGATCGGTCGCGGTTCCGTCGGTACTTGGTACTTGTACTTGGTAGAGTTTGTTTGTTGGTAGTTTGCTTGAATCCGTCGTGTTCCGGTCGCCCACTCGCCCTCCGCCGCCAGCGCGCTACAGTTCGGGTTCGGTTGAATTATAGCCAGCCAGCTCTCATTCGTACAGACTCGCGTAATACTTCGCACGCTGTAGCTCGACTGAATGGTGTGATGTGAGATAGCTGCGTAGGTGTAGGAAAAAGAGAGCAGGTACACTCAATGTGGCCGCACCGTACTGTCTGATAGACGTGCACAAGTAGTTGTCGCTAGTCGCTGTATCATGGTATGTTTCCGTTTGGTTTTCTCATTTCATTTAAATTTGGAATTGTGGAATATCCTTGATTGTGGTCCCTACTAACACACGCACACCATAAGATTAACCCTTCCTATAAAATATCGTATTCAGCTTCTAATAATAAAGATGACAGCATAATGTAAGCAGTTTGCCGCCAGCCGGTGTTTATAGAATAAGGCCATGGAAGCTAGATAAAGAATGTAGGTAAACAAACTCTCAGGGGTTTATGACATTTTTATTTGGGGAATTTTTATTAGTAATAAAAATGTCTACAAATTCAAAACGACCAGGGTGATTGTGTTACCATACTGAATATTTCAGGGGGTTAATTTGTATGGAAAACGTAAGTAGGTAGATTCCAAAAAAAGAAGGGTGGCAGAATAAAAAAAATTAAATTCTCCTTACTTAAATTTTTGTAATACTTGACCTGTTTACTCCAGCGTTATAATAATCCTGAGTCCCAGGCGTTCTCGCCGCACCGCAGCCTCGAGCATCGACCTTGACCTAAACTCAAATATTTCATCAAATAAAGAGGCTAGAGCAATAAACTCTTTTGCAACTTATAGCTAATGAAAATACCTACAAAATGAATGGAAAAAAAGTGAGGGCTTACTTGTTTAGAAGCACCAGATATTTTAGTTAGATATAATGTCTATTATAGAATACTACTAAGAATTTTTGTCAGCCTCGATAGCTCAGTGGTGCAGACAGTCAACCGTCGCTATTGAATGTTAAGCAACGCTGGGTGCGGTCAGTACTTGGATGGGTGACCGCTGACCGTTGGAGGCTGACCGAGGTTCGGATTCCTCGTAAAACTGTAGGTCCCTTCCCTCCTAATCTTACTTGGTGGTAGGGTTTAACCCGCCCGGGTTGGTACCACCGCACTGAATGAAACGTCGGTGTAAACGGCTATGTAAATAGTTTGTGTTTTCCGACCAGTTCAGTGTAGCCGGCACGATCAAAGGGGGAAGCACTGACATTGACATTGTACCGTGTGGGGTCGGTACTTAAATAGTCGGGTAAAAAGAATAGCCCCACTGCATCTCTCCCCGTCGCATGTCGTAAAAGTCGACTAAGGGATAAGAAAATTCGTCAGCCTCGGTAGCTCAGTGGCGCGGTTGGTTAGTCAACTGTTATTAAGCAACGCTGAGCGCGGTCAGTGATTGGATGGGTGACCGCTCGACCGTTGGAGGCTGACCGTGGTTCGGATTCCACGTTAAACTGTAGGTCCCTTCCCTTCTTACCTTACTAGGTGGTAGGGTTTATCCCGGCCGGGTTGGTACCACCGCACTGAACGAAACGTCGGTCGAAACGGCTATGTAAATAGTTCGTGTTTTCCGTCCAGTTTAGTGTAGCCGACATGAAATGAAGGGAAGCACTGACATGGCACCTAGTTCACCCTGTGTTATGGGCTGACATCACGGATGTTGTAGGTGATGTAGCCAACCGTGTCGGGTTCCATAAAAAAAAAAAAAAAAAAAAAAAAAAAAACATGGCACCTAGTTCACCCGGTGTCATGGGCTGACATCACGGACGTTGTAGGTGATGTAGCCAACCGTGTCAGTTTCCATAAAAAAAAAAAAAAAATAATGTGCGACCATCAAATAAAGTTTTGGGCCCCGATCGGCGCATCAGGAAGCCGAAGTGTGAAAACGAATTGGGGCCCTGAGGAGTAAACAGGTTAAATCTCAGAATGTACGGAGAGCACAAATTCTTTTTACAAAAAAGAAAAAACCGCATTGTGTTGTTCACAAAGGGCATGGATTCTTTTTTGGAATCTACATAGCTTTCGATACAGATTAACTCCCTGAAATCTGCATATTTGCATAGTAACAAAATCACCGCGTTCATTTTGAATTCGTAAACATTTTGATTATTAATAAAAATTCCCCAAATAAAATTTTTTTTGCCCCAGACTGAGCAAATGATGTCATCAATACGATGTTTGTTTTATTAAACAAGTTTTACTGCAATGTTTTGTAAGATCCTCAGATCACAACAGCTGGACATAGTGAGAATTTTTTCATATACATTATATGCTAATTGTATTCTATCGGTAATCTCGTGGTTGTAGATATAGTAAAATGGTCTCAAGAAAATTATTTTAAACCAATATGTTCATATTTTGTTTTCTTATTATTAATCTCTCATGTTCAAATTACTTCAAAATTACTATAGCCCCAAATAACAGTACCTACAACAGGTAGGCTTGCCAGGGGCCTGGAATTTTCCGGTTTGTCCTGGGCCAGGCTCCCGTGTCCCGGGCGAAGGATAATTTTGTCCCGGAGAGTACAATTTATCGCAGGAAGAAAAATATGTGTGTACATACGACTAGATGTCGCGCAAAAAACTCAGCACAGAGTGGAATCGGTTGATTTTATTTTATTTTTATTTTTGTTTTCGGTCCAGTTCAGTGTAGCCGGCACGACCGAAGGGAAGCACTGACACGGAACCTAGTTCACCAAGGTGTTATGGGCTGACATCACAGGTGTATTAGGTGATGTAGCCAACCGTGTCAGTTTCCATAAAAAAAAAAACAATTGCATCCTCGGCTGTGTTCATCTCCCATCCAGTATAGCCAGCAATCCTAAGGGAAATCTCCGATATGGCACCTACCTTCCTTCTCGGAGGTGATGTTGGCTGGTCGGAGAGTGTGCTTTGGCCCCTCTAACTCAGCCATCCATACTGAATTACATGAAAAAGTACTTAATATTGACTAAATAATGTAAAACGAGGTCACTGTCGAATAACATCCGTTTAGTTGTGGTCATGCTTCACCCTTGATTACTTCATCCACGTTGCTATCAGCTAGTAGACATACTTACTTGCTTGTACATATTGTATTTTTGTACAACTGGTTTTTACAATAGTAATTTACCTTAAGGCGGAAATAAGACTCAAACCATGCTACTCGAGCACTGATGATTGAAACACGAACCGTATGCCGATGTAAATAGGTGCGAGATTCATTCTACTCGTGCGGTGGCTGATACGTCGCGCCGACGCCGATATATTAAATTTCACGTGTTGGAAAGATGGAAAACAATATTTTTTTCGTTACGATTGTAGGAAAAAATATTATCTATATTTCTATGAGGGTCTTGTATGTAGTTGTATTGTAGTTAAATTATCTTTAGAAGCATAAATTGTACGTACATTTAACTTGAATGTACAATCTCGTACTTTTCGTGATTTTTTGGAGATTTATTTAACACCTTTCCAAAGTAGTAAAATATTTTTTTTTCGCTGTATTTGTTGACTAAAGATCAATACATAACATATATTTTTTACAGATTTGTTATCTCTACGAATAGCTCAATAATTTCGTTTAAAGTCGACCTTTTGAGTCTTATTTGCGCCTTAAAGGCATTCAATCCTTATATTATCATATAATATTATCGTATTATATATACCTTTAGTATGTAGTGTAAGTGTAAGCGACGGGTGGCCGAGTGGTGTGGGAGCAGCAGGTGTAGGTATGCATGTAAATTTTTTCGTTAGAAAAAACTCATTGGTACACGCCGACCGGATTCGAACCTCGGACCTCTCGCTTGAGAAGCCGATGCCCAAACCACTCGGCCACCCGTCGCTAAAATTATCACTCTGCTTACCCCGATTGTCGGTATTCAGCGTGTGTGATATGTATGTATTTAATGTAAAACTATTTCATGAATGTCTCTCGACAGGCGGAGAAAAGTATGGCTGGTGCGAGTAAGCCGGCGCCCGACGGGGACCCCGGCTCGGGGCACGCGGCCGACGTGGTCTCACTCATCTACAGCTTCTTCAAGAAGGTACGTTCGCGCGTTGCAGCTGTACCGGTAAGCTTTTGAGAGATCACAAGTAGATCTTCCTAGGTCGCAGTGACAGAAGGGCTCAGGGGGCCGCAACTCTCACACTTCAAATCATACACTCACCTACGTGGGCACTCATTAAAACTAAACCGAACCTCAAGCAAATCAAACCCACAAGAAAACACTTTATTGCCAACCGGGTAGTTGACTCGTGGAACAGACTCCCAGAGGAAGTGATTAGGGCTACTTCAGTGAGCAGCTTCAAAAACAGACTTGACATCTATATGCGGCGGGTGGCCGAGTGGTTTGGGCATCGGCTTCTCATGCGGGAGGTCCGAGGTTCGAATCCGGTCGCCGTGTACGAATGAGTTTTTTCTGACGAAAAAATTTACGTACACACCTACACCTGCTGCTTCACCGTTCGGAACCGGTGTAAAACTGTAGGTCCCTTCCCTTGCCCCTTACTAGGTGGTAGGCTAAAATTGTAGCCGACTGGGTTAATACCACCGTACTGGATATGTAAGATGGCCGCATAGCAGCCTCGGTTGTGTTCTCCTCTAGTCCGGTATAGCCAGCAATTCAGGCAAGTCTCCGGTATGGCACCTCATAACTTCTCAGAGGTGGCATTGACTGGTCGGAGCAAGCGCTCTGGCCCATCTGACTCAGGAGCCCATACCGGATAAAAAAAAGAACAAATTTTCTGGTGGGATGTATCTTTACATCGGCCTCTGTGTGTGTAGGAATAAAGAGTCAATTGGTTCAGCGGATGTTCAACCTGTTACTCTATAACAGTGCTGCTGTATCTCCATTTCATTTTACTTAATTGATCTTTCTGTGCTCCCACTTGTACACTTGAGGAGGTTAGGTTTAAAAGGTAACAGATCCACTTTAGACAGATTTTTTTTATTAATTTGTTTTATTTAAAATGCCGAATTGCATCGATTCCACACCTTGTAATTATCAAAATGTACTCAAATCCGATTGATTTTAGCTACCAAAAAGTGACATTGGACATTGGTCAAAAGGTGACAAATCCGAAAAAGTCGCCACTAAATTATTCCTCTTAGATCACTTTACATCAAAAGGGCAACCAATCTAAACCAATTTCCCTGCATAATGCCGCCGTGTGTTCTAAAAGTAACATATTCAAATATTTTCGTAATTTTGTGGGGCGCATATCCTTATACTTGTGGAAAAAAAATGTAATAAATCCATTACTCCAGTACAAAAAGGCACAAATCAAAAATTCTAATCCATGTATTCCTTATTCTACTGCACAATATTTTTTTAATCTTTGTATGATACGAATGATCTCTACTAGTATTATTTTTATATGAAATTAATATAAATATTTCTGTAATGGCTTAGGGACCATAATGTTTTTTGTGTTTTCTGAAAAAAAACCTAAAGTGGATTTGTGACCTTTTGTTCCTAACCTCCTCACTTGTACAATTGTATGTGCCCAGTGGCGGCACTAGGCGTCGGCGACGTCGGCGAACGCCGACGGCCTCGCGCCTGAGGGGGCCTCGCAAAAATTTGTTTACCCTAGCTGACTCCCTTTGGGATCGCGCGATCCCAAAATATCTCATCAAAGTATGGTGGCACACTTTGGGCTATTGCTTGTTGGGTTATTTATTTTAATTTATGATCATTCATGTAATTTTTGTTAACATTTGATTAGCAATAAAACGCATATACTCATACATCAGTCTCATACCTATTTATCGTTTTCTTTCTGACTGGGAAATGAAAGAGGCCTCGCAAAGCTGATGTCGCTGACGTCTACATTTGGTCTAGCACCGCCACTGTATGTGCCGACTCGAACAAATATTGAGCCTAGAATAACAGATTGGCGAACGCACGCTTAGCGCTTTAGTCTCGTTTCAATCAGCTCGCTAAAGCAAGATACATCTGTGTGTCTCCAAACGATTTTGTCAATTTGGTTCCGTACTGCTGAAGGCTGGACATATGCTTCTCAAATTTTCCTTCAGTCCTCCCGACCTTCAGCGGTCTGGAACCACTGCTTTCCGCCGACGTACTTGATGCTTTCGTCCCACCTGGCGGGCGGTCTTCCCACACTCCGTTATCCTGTCCATGGCCGCAAGTGTTCAAAAAATGTTCTAGAGTCTATTGTTACCTCCCCTGTATATGTTATTTATAAGTATGTATGTTTATATATCATATATATTGTATATATTTATATATATATATATATATTTGTCCCGCGAACAAAGTTGCGTCCACCTATTACAAAATTTTCATATAATACTGCGTCCACCGCACTTGGGCTTCCGTATACGGACGCAACTTTGCAACCTCTGTTCTTTTAACTAGAAATGACTTCTAATGCCATCTAGAAGCGTTCTGTGAAAACACCCGTGAACACAACCACGGACGCAACTTTACTGAAAAAGTATACAAATTCGGGTATTTTAGTTCAGCCAAATCCCGAGCGGCGCAGGTGGCGACACTGAGCGCGCGTATACCCTGCCCCGCGCCCCTGCCGTATATAAAATATCGATTGGCTCAGTAGTATTGCGTCCGGTATTTGGAAAGCGTAATTTAACCTCGCCCGGGCCTCTCGCGTGGGACCCCCTCCCCCCCCCCCCCCCCCCCCCTCCCCTCGGCGCATATAAATGAGCTATTAGCACGATAGTACTGCTTCCACTATTTCTAATGCATAGTAACCTAGCCCGATCGCCTCTCGCTCGCCCGGCGGCGCTCCCCCCCCCCCCCCCCCCCCCGGCGCATATAAATCAGCTATTAGCACGATAGTGTTGCTTCCACTATTTCTTTCGAATGCATAGCCTAGCCCGAGCGCCGCTCGCTCGCCCGGCGGCGCCTCCCCCCCCCCCTCCCCTCCCCCTCCCCCCCTCGGCTCATATTAATCAGCTATTAGCACCATAGTATTGCTTCCACTATTTCGAATGCGTTGTTTTAGTTAAGTCACTGGTCCATAGCTTTGTGTGAGTGGTGTAGTATTAACGAGTTTTAGCCGCGTAGACAACAGACAGAACCAACCATAATATGTAGTTAGTTATCTAGATAGGCGTGTACCTTATGAATTTAAACTTTCATAATGAGGAGGAGGCGGTGAACAAAAGCGGACATGTCCACCCACATAGATTTATTTTTTACTAGCTTTTGCCCGCGGCTTCGCTCGCGTTTAATTCCATAAGGACAAAGTAAGTCACAAACGGCAAGTCGCTAGGGGCGAGGCCGAAGGCCGAGCTTCGTTCAGGTAAACAATGTTCTCCCTAGAAGAAGTAAGTAACTAAAGGCGAGGTCGAAGGCCGAGTTACGTTCGGGTAAACGATGTACTCTCTAGAATAAATAAGTCACTAAAGGCGAGGCCGCAGGCCGAGCTACGTTCAGGAAAACAATGTGCTCCCTACAAGAAGTAAGTCAATAAAGGCGAGGCCGAAGGCCGAGCTACGTTCAGGTAAAAGGTGTACTCTCTAGAAGAAATAAGTCACTAAAGGCGTGGCCGCAAAGTGCTACTTAGAAGTAGTAAGTTACCAAAGGCGAGGCCGAAGGCCGAGCTGCGTGCTAGTAAACGATGTACTCTCTAAAAGAAATAAGTCACTAAAGGTGAGGCCGCAGGCCGAGCTGCGTTCAGGTATATGATGTACTCTCTAGAAGAAATAGAAGAATTAATTGTAAGAATTTCTCATTCTAAAAAAATAATTAAATTATTATTTAAAATCAAATAAATTATAATTAAAAAATTTTGCTAATATTGCTTACCTGGACGCAGCTCGGCGTTCGGCCTCGCATTTAAAGATACTTCTTCTAGGGAGAACATTGTTTACCTGAACGCAGCTCGGCCTGCGGCCTCGCCTTATTTCTTCTAGAGAATACCGATTATTTAAACACAACTCGGCCTTCGGTTTCGCCTCTAGTCACTTACTTCTCTAGGGCGGATATTGCTTAACTGGACGCAGCTCGGCCTTCGGCCTCGCAATTAGTGACTTACTTCTTCTAGAGAGAACATTGTTTACCTGAACGCAGCTCGGCCTCCGGCCTCGCCTTTAGTGATTGATTTCTTCTAAAGACTACATCGTTTGTAAAACTTGACGAGTCTAACTGCAGTGTGCTGCCTATAGATGATTAATAAACAATAAAGCAGCTCGGCCTGCGGCCTCGCCTTATTTCTTCTAGAGAGTACCGATTATTTAAACACAACTCGGCCTTCGGTTTCGCGTTTAGTGACTTACTTCATCTAGGGCGGATATTGCTTAACTGGACGCAGCTCGGCCTTCGGCCTCGCAATTAGTGACTTACTTCTTCTAGGGAGAACATTGTTTACCTGAACGCAGCTCGGCCGGCGGCCTCGCCTTTAGTGACTTACTTCTTCTAGGGAGAACATTGTTTACCTGAACGCAGCTCGGCTTTCGGCCTCGCCCTCAGTGACTTACTTTCTTCGAGTAGTATGAAGAGAGTATATTGTTTATCTGAACAAAGTTCGACCTTCGAATAACCTTGGAGTTAGTGATTTACTTTGTCCTTTAATTAATTCAGCGTTATGGTATATAGCCTATAGTTAAACTCCAGAACTCTCTTTGAATCGGTGCAAACCGCATCAAAATTTGTTACTAAATGCCGTTCATACTATACTTCAAAGAACAAAGTCCTCTCATACAAAACGTTCACCCTCCTTTTAACCCCTTTAAAAGGTGAAAATCAAAAAACCGTGATACACGTCTTCATTTGTTTATGCTCAGTAGCCTTAATTAAAATTTTTATATTTCTAACTTCAAAGGACAAAGACTTTCATACAAACTTTCATCCCCTATTTCACCCCCTTAAAGTTTAAATTTTCAAAAATCCTTTCTTAGTGGATGCTTAGGTCATATAATAGAACTACGTTCCAAATTTCAACACTCTAAGTCTTACGGTTTGGGCTGGGCGATGATGAGTCAGTCGGGCGTAGTCTCGAAGAATAAGTACGAAGAAGTCTTCGTAGTATAGAAGATCGATAGATAGATAGATAGATTTTTTTTTATTCAGCTCATATTTATGTCGTCCCTGAAGTACTTTCATTCAAAACCGCTTCTTTCCTATTCAAAATAATACTCAAATATGCATTTTCAGTCAAAACCAGACTTGTCCCATTAAAATTAGAAGAAAATATGATTGCACCTTCATTTACAATCAAAACGGGATCATAAGTCGGGGGTCATCATAAGTCCTTTTCATGGTATTAACTTCATCAAATTATATTTTTTCTAGAATAAGAATATTCGTAAAATACAATACATTTTATTTTGTGCTGATACTAACATAAACAAAAAAGTTACAAGGTTTTAAAGCTTGGGTTTTGGTAATTTTCAAAAATAAAGAAAAAAAATCGTATGTTGATACCACGTGACACCTGACAAAAGGTATCATCATGGGTCAAAACCTTGTAAATGAGCCCACGTATATAAAAAAAAAAAATTTCGGTCGATGTGCCGAACACCCTGTATAATAAATACTATTATAACGAATACAATAATAATAACAATTTCAATTATTACATTTTGCAATCACTTCTATATTACAGCGCGCAGACACAACTTTTCCCTCAAATTGTTTGGATAGGTTAGATTAGGTTACGTTAGGTTAGGTTAGCTTAGGTTAGGTTAGGTAAGGTTAGGTTTGGTTAGTTTAGATTAGGTTAGTTTAGGCTAGGTTAGGTTTTTTTAGGTTGTGTAAGTTTGGGTAGTAAGGTTAGATCTAATAAGGTTAGGTTGGGTTGGGTAAGGTTATGTTAGGTTAGGTTAGGTTACGTTAGGTTAGGTTAGGTTAGGTTAGGTTAGGTAAGGTTAGGTTTGGTTAGTTTAGATTAGGTTAGTTTAGGCTAGGTTAGGTTTTTTTAGGTTGTGTAAGTTTGGGTAGTAAGGTTAGATCTAATAAGGTTAGGTTGGGTTGGGTAAGGTTATGTTAGGTTAGGTTAGGTTAGGTTAGGTTAGGTTAGGTTAGGTTAGGTTAGGTTAGGTTAGGTTAGGTTAGGTTAGGTTACATGCACATGAGGATGTGTTACATTCAAATTTACTCACAGGTTGACCTAATCAAAGAGTGTTAATTTTAAAAAATATGTGGGAAGCAATATCTAATGTCGGTTTTTTAAAGTACATTTTGACTTGAATTCGAATGTCGAAATTGTTAGTTAATCGATTGGAAGCAATAGTGCCTGTTTCTTGCAGAAGGTACAGTAAATATTTTGACTTTAATTCGACCTTTAGATTGGAAGCATCAATGTAATTTGTTTTTTTATTTAGTGTATATTTTGACTTTTATATGACCTTTGTTAGTGATGAATGGATTGGAAGCAATAGTGTCGGTTTTTTTTATATTTAGAGTATACATAGTTTGACCTTGACTGGATTGGACTGGCTGGACGCCATAATGTGTATTATAAAAGGAGTCAATTCTGTGTGTAAATTGAAATGTATACTCATAATATACAGGGCGGGTGCCGAAATGTCTGTAATATGAACAGACGTCATACGGAGGGTGAAATGAAAACAGCATATATAAATACGAATAAAAATATCGAAATAAAAAGTAATCTGCCCATATGATAGAAAGTTTTTATTACACTATTTTCACTTACATCCTTATTATATACTCTAGAAGTGATGGACGCAGCAAGTATCTTTTTTGAAAGGACGCAGAAATGATAGCGGGATGTATATATATATGTATGTTTCTCCATTTATTTGTATTTGTGTTTTATTATCTGTTTAATTATATGTCTATATTTTATCATCCATCATTCATTTATTTCTTCTCTGCCACTCCACACTTTTTCATAATAACCCAAAGGTTGGCTGGGGGAGAACGCCTACGGTGTTAAGCTGTACCTTTTGCAAAAAACATTTCAAGTGCAATAAATATATTTTGATTTGATTTGATTTGAAGTGTAGGACACGGTTACTCCAACGGTCGTCTTCTCTTCGGCTGACATGTCCAGCCCACTCCCACTTGAGCTTAGCCACCCGGTGTCCAATATCAACTACTTTGGTGCGTCGGCGGATTGCCTCGTTGCGCACCATATCAATGTCGAGGAGGAAATAAATAGGGTGACGCCACACTTATATTTGGCCAAACCACAACTTACAAGCAGTGGCGGCTGGTGACCTATGGGACTGGGTGTGCGGCGCACAGCAAACCCAATCCCATAGGTACCTAGTGCACATTGTGCGCTAACTTACTCGTAGTACTAAACCCAAACGTGAATCTAATGGATACCGAGACGTGATTTTTTATTTTATTTTCATGTCTGAGTTAATTGCCCAAATTATGTAAAAGTATTCTCACTCAACAGATACATAGTTGAAAGACAAAATAAGGTAAGGATAAAAGTGATAAAATTATTAAAATTTAAGTAATAAAAATGTACTCACTTTTAGATTGAAATATGTAGGTATGGTGTTTTGAAGAACACGCCAGCGAATTTATGAAAATTATGAAGAAATCAGTCACACACACACACACCACACACACTACAGTTTGATTGGGTAGGGTAGGTCTAATATTGTTCTATTTATAATGTAAGTCTATTCGTCGGGTTTTATCTTTTATTTATTTATTTATTTATTTATTTGATGAACGAACAGCCTAGGCTGATGTGTTCATGTCTAAGTTCACTGGTGCTTTGTTATTTTTATGTTAGTTTAGTTTGGTGTTTTTTTTTTAGGTGTTTGTCGAGCCTGTTTTTAAAGGAATTGGTGGTGGGTGCTTGTACGACATCTTCGGGCAGTTTGTTCCACATTTCCACTGCTCTATTTGACAGGAAGTTTCGTCTCGGATTTGTTGAGCCGACAGTGACATTCAGCTTCAAGCTATGGCCTCAGAGATGACTATTTGTATTTCTAGTAAAGAGGTTCTCCAGTTCTGGACAATCATAATGCTGATTGAGAATCTTGTATGTTTCTATGAGGTCACCCCTTTCTCTACGTTGCTCCAATGTTGTCAGGTTGAGGATTTTTAGTCTTTCCTCGTATGGTTTCCTCTTCAGTGATTTTGGTATCTTGGTCGCTCTTCTTTGAACTCTTTCTAGGAGAGTAATATCTTTGACGAAGTAAGGATCACTTTTTTGTCACGCACTAGAAACACAACCAGAGTCCTAATTGCTCGAAGAACCAAAGCGACACTTCACTGCGCAGTGGCCACTGGCCACCGAGCCGCGGCCGCCGGGGCGCCGCCGCGCGCGAGGCGTGGCCGGCGCGCGCGCCCGCCCCCGCCGGCCAGCCTTGCCGCGCCGGGCAATGAAGAAAACTTCACAATGTACTGTTAACTGACGAAAAGTCGTTCAAACTGCTAAAAAACTGATTTGCAAAACATCCCGGCGCGGCAAAGATATATTACGTACAATATTTCATCTAAGCGGCGCGGGGCGGCGCGGAGCGGCCATTATCGGTCGACGCGACGACGACGGGTCTCGCCCCGAACTGAGAGAGATGGCGCGGCGCGGCGAGCGATCTATCGGATGATCGCGCGACCAAAAAACGTCTAGGTCTTTGGGTGATTCCATTTTTGACTTTAAAATAGCTAAATATGCAGTATCATTAATGTTCGTCGTAACATTCGAATATTTTATAAATTACCATTCGATTTGATACATATCAAATCAATATTCGAATAATTCAAATATTCAATTGCAAACTCAATCTGTTATATATATTTAAGAAACACCCATATTCCAAAAATGGACTCGCCTGTCGGTTCGTGCAACAGCGTATACGCAGGTACTTAGCGCTTGTGTGTGTGTGACTTCGACGCAGAGTTTAGATCGCCCCCGCCGCGCCCGCGCGCCCGCGCCCCACGCCCGCGCGTGCCTGCCCTGCGGTCGGGTTTACGATCTCGGCTTACATCGGCTCATCGTCGGCTGGCCCGGTCGCGACGTGTCGCACGCGCGTCTATCCACAATATACTGTCCTTCTTTTTCCGTCGTGTGTCACACGCAGACTGCAACCTTGTTCCACACATAATCGTATGAAGAGTGTTTTGTTTCACACGGCGGGGCAGCGGCGTTTAACATTTTCTCATAGTAACACGTTCGCGGTGTTTTGTGATGCACACGGCGGCGAGCTCGGCGGCGATACGTAGTAAGTAGTACGTATTACGTACAGCAAAATCGTGCCTTGTTGTCTAGGAAATAGCACGAGTCAGTAAGCCTGGAGGCGCTATACATAGGAGGACAGGGGTAGCCGCGCGTCGGCGCACACGCGCCAGCGCGTCAGTCTAGCGCTGGCGACCGATCTTAGTCTCCGTCCGCCGCTCAGGCGGAGCGAACGTGCGCGTCTGTCACAAAATGCCTCATTGTGCAGTGCTTTGGTGCAAAAAGTCGTCGAAAAATTCAAACTTGAACACAGATGGAGTCACCTTTCACGAGTAAGTACTTTCATTCAATTTGATAGCATTTTTCGCTTGAATTTCAGTAACAAACATCGGCGTAAATATGTATGGAGAGCTCTTTTCTGCTTACCCACCATAGGTCGACTATCGTGTTGGATGCAGTTAGCTCTTGTAATTTTTTTTGTTTATTGATTAATATGTATGTTAAATGTATACAGATATTTCATGCATTCTGCCTTATTGCCAAAGGACATTTCTTCTAGTCAACCTCAGCAGGTTTCCTCGTTCAATATTCGTTTATCGCGCTTTTTTCATTCAACCAGTACCTACCGGTTTTTACTTTTGAGCGACTCTAAAGGAATTAATTTCTTTAGGTCATGCGTCTACCGGAAATTAGTCTTGTTATGCTTAGCATTAACAAAATTAATTCATAATGAATACCCCGTTAGCATTTAGCACTGCTAAGCGCCCTGATGAATAAAAATTAATGCTAAATGCTAAGCAATAATCACATTTAATTTTAATTAGCATTGCTGTTTCCTTCGTAAAACTTTGTTGGTTCGTTTGTTTTGGAACGCACAAAGCAATGAAGTATGTGCTATTTATCTGTGGTACTGCTAAATGCTAAATGCTATATAGCGCCTGCGCTCCGCTGCTAGCTAGCTAGCATCTAAATGCGAAATGCGATGCGATCATGCGAGTGAGGGGTCGGAATTATCATCTGTCACGTGATCATTAGTTTTGGTCATATCTACAGAACCACTGGACTTAGACCCATCGTGTTGGTACTCAATCTGAACGTCTCGATGAGATCTATCCATCTGTCACATTAACTATTGTTTTGGTCATAACTCGAGAACCACTGGTGCTAGACCCATCGTGTTGGTACTCAAACTTCAGGTCTCGGTGAGATCTATCCATCTGTCACATGAACTTTTGTTTTGGTCATAACCCGAGAACCACTGGTGCTAGACCCATCGTGTTGGTACTCAAACTTCAGGTCTCGGTGAGATCTATCCATCTGTCACATGAACTTTTGTTTTGGTCATAACTCGAGAACCACTGGTGCTAGACCCATCGTGTTGGTACTCAAACTTTAGGTCTCGGTGAGATCTATCCATCTGTTGCGCGACCATCTCTCGAGACACATGTTAGTTCTTTAGTTCAACAATAACAATGTAAATGTCAACAATGTAAACAGTAACAATGTAAATGTCGTAAATTGTGCTTTTAAATTTAATTCAATTGTTCAAAAGTTACCAAATGAAAATTTTAATATAGATACCGATCTATAAATAAACAATTAAGTAAATTATTGTTCTGTTTCAAATATATGTTTCTATTACAGACTACACAGCCTTTCATTTGTTATTTTATTAACCCTTATATAACAAATTCACACCGTCAAACTGACAGAGAGACGCATGGTACATTTTATAAGGCTCTAGCTGCATGGCTGGTTAGTTTGTTAAAAAAGGCAAAGCCTGGAAAACCTCATTTTACCCTAAAAAAATTAAATATCCAGGTGGGTATGGCTGGTTAGTTTGTTAAAAAAGGCAAAGCCTGGAAAACCTTATTTTACCGTAAAAAAATTAAATATCGAGGTGGGTACTCATAAATTTTTTATGGTAGGGTAGATTTTCGCGAATTTTTCGCGAAGTCATATTGCAATATAATTTGTCATATCGTTGGCTAAGTAATTAGCAAATAGTTGTTAATAATATAATAATTTTTTTTTTTGGTTACAAAACTTTTCGACTTTCTAACATTATTTTTTTAATTTTGGAAAATTCCAATAACAAATACTCCAATAAGATAATACCAATGTACGAGGTCTTACATATCATTGTTTTGGAAATTTGATGTAGATTTATAATAAAGTATCCGAGGTATCTCAGAACTTAGAACTATTATCGTGTTTATGCGAAAATCTGCAAATTCGCAAAATTGTGAAAGGGGCGTTGCCTTTGTTCATTTAAGAGAAAGTTATATTATTCCCTTGATGTAAAGAAGGGTTAAATATTGTTAAATCCGTTTCATCTTTTCATCGCGAATCGACACAATGAGCGACTTATTGTATGAATCCCGTTCAAACGTATGGAAGACTGGCGTCACGTGGCTACCTACTCGCTCGGCCAATCACGGCGTTCCATGCGCCGCTCCCGCCTCAGACTTCACACCCCTTTGGCGGCTACCTCGGTTCTCATACAAACGATGCCGTATTTCGTATCCAGGCTTACTGACTCGTGAGGAAATAGGAACGAATTCAGTTTGATATTTTTACTTCGATCGGCGAGATTCATGGAGAATGTTTAATATTTTAATTTATTTATTTCTTTCGGGTGAAGGCGCTGTTTTGTGGTAGTGCGGCGCACGAACGCACTTAAGGGCCAGCCGCCACTGCTTACAAGTGATGCGGTTAACCACACCGCACTTTCATACATGCTTAGTATATATGTGCTGGTACGGTTCTGCTATTCAGGGATGCCTAAATAATTTTCAGGAAGTATGGGATATATATTTATTAGAGATGCAACGACTGTCCAGCCACTTTTGCAGTCGCCGAATAATTGGCGATTATTCGGCAGAATCGCCGATTAGTTGTCAGTTGTTGCGATATGATTTATTTTTTTATTTGCGATTTCATGTAAAACTAAACCACCATTTTCAGTCAATGGATGGAAAAAAAAAGGTTCCAGCGAAGTTTCTTGCCAGTTCTTCTTCGCTGTGATAATCGAACGCTGGTTAAATGTTAACATACTACTCTGTCAAGAAAGTACCGGGAAAAGATCAATAATACACAAAATATTAAATTATTCTTCAAAATTTATGCTATCACCTTCAAATTAGGTTCCTTCCGAAATAATATACTTGCGTCAACGCATAATCAAATTATCAAAACATTTTTTAAATGCATTTTCTGGAATAGACTTCAGTTCTCACCGCGAATTCTCTTTTCTGTCTTTTATAGAGTGAAAACGGGTGCCCCGAAGTGGTAATTTGAGTTTTGGAAACAGAAAAATGTCGGCCGGAGCCATATCCGGTGAATACGGTGGTTGTTCGATGGTATTTGTTGATTTTTTGGCCAAAAATTCGTTCACAAGGATGACCTTAAGCGATTGAGTTTTTGAAGAAAATTCAAATCTCGAGCGGCAACGTCTTTCATGCCCAAGCGATCGTTTAAAATGGTACGAATCGATTCGTGAGACACATAAAGTTTAGCGGCTATCTCTTTCAAACTTGAGTGAGGATTCCGTCACCATTTCCTTCACTTTAGCTATATTAACTTCAGTTGAAGACGTTGATGGCCGACCAGAGCGAGGCAAATCTTCCACCACATCTCAACCCTTTTGAATGCACTGTACCACTTACGTACACGTGTTTTTGATAAAGTCGATTCACCGTAAGCTTTCTGTAACATTTTCAGCGACTCGGAACACGAAATTCCATTTGCGATGTAAAATTTGAGACAAACTCTTTGTTCGATATTTTTATCCATTATAAAAATCGCAAAACACACTTGAGATGAACTAACAAAATCGAGCACTGTAAACGAACTAAATGACAGATGGGGCTCAAACTCTGCACCAATATAGAAAACAGTTGTGTCAACTTAGCGACAAAAAGAATTATTTGAATTGAATTTGGAATTAGAAGTAAATTGTCAATTCCCGGTACTTTTTTGACAGAATGTATGACGAATCCCAGTGCAGTGTACGCTTTAGAAAGAGACACGCATTATTTAATGCCGGAAACTGTACCTTTTTTTTATGTAATCCGGTATGGGTGGCTGAGTCGGAGGGGCCAAAGCGCATGCTCCGACCAGCCAATATCACCTCCGAGAAGGTAGGTGCCATACCGGAGACTTCCCTGGATTGCTGGCTATACTGGACTAGAGGAGAACACAACCGAGGCTGCTATGCGGCCATCTTACATCCAGTACGGTGGTACCAACCCATTCGGCTACAATTTGAGCCTACCACCTAGTAAGGAGCAAGGGAAACTAGGGAACCTACATTATTGTAAATAGCTATATGCTTTCATATATAAATAAATAAATGGTAAATAAATAAAAAAAAATTAAGGTTGACAGGAAGAAATCACTTGTAGTGATAAGTCCGGCTTTGCGCACTCCTTTATTCCTTGTTTCTTGTCGTGTACTGTTCTTCCTTAAATTTGTGTGCAATAAAGAGTTTCTATTCTATTCTATAAATAAATCCGGATTGCGGTATCGGTTGTGGCATCAGACTGGCTATCTAAAACAAGTTACATACAACTAGTTACTGTGTAAAAAAGAAAAGAAATTTAATAAAAATGTATTGTAGAGAGTGTTCCATATAAAAGTTCACTTCGCCGTTATGTTGGCTCCACTGTCTATCTGTCAAAACAGCGTTGAGTACGTTTCTATGTGTACAGATTTACCCGTAATTATCAGTATTTACAGTATTTATTATACGGTAAATACCGATTACATTATTAGGTAATATGATCTTCACAATCTGGCAACACGAATTTAAGCACTGACAGTGACACTGGCAGTGGAGCCAACATAACGGCGAAGGGAACTTTTAGTTGAAACACTCTATAATGTAATGTTTTAGACATCAATAATAAAAAACTTTTTACTTTTTTTTTACTTTTAGGTGTCGATGGTGGGCGCCGTGTACGCGGTGGGCTACATGCAGTGGAGCGTCGCGTGGCTGCTGGGGCCGGTGGTGCTGTCGGTGATCCGCGACAGCTGGCGGCGGCAGAGCGAGTACCGGCGCGCGCTCGCCAAGTCCGCCGCCTGCAGCTCCGAGAAGGACGTCGTGCTGGCGAGGATCAACGATCTGCCCGCTTGGGTGAGGAGTGCATTTTTTTCCAATATAGTTTATTATTTTTGTGTTATTATTTCATTCATTTATTTAAACATACCTACTACCAGGGTTGTTGCTGATGCACATTTTTTTCATATCAGCTGATGCTGATGCTGATATTTTATCATTGACATCAGCTGATGCTGATGCTGATATTTTATCATTGACATCAGCTGATGCTGATGCTGATATTTTATCTTTGACATCAGCTGATGCTGATGCTGATATTTTATCATTGACATCAGCTGATGCTGATGCTGATATTTTATCATTGACATCAGCTGATGCTGATGCTGATATTTTATCTTTGACATCAGCTGATGCTGATGCTGATATTTTATCATTGACATCAGCTGATGCTGATGCTGATATTTTATCATTGACATCAGCTGATGCTGATGCTGATATTTTATCATTGACATCAGCTGATGCTGATGCTGATATTTTATCATTGACATCAGCTGATGCTGATGCTGATATTTTATCATTGACATCAGCTGATGCTGATGCTGATATTTTATCATTGACATCAGCTGATGCTGATGCTGATATTTTATCATTGACATCAGCTGATGCTGATGCTGATATTTTATCATTGACATCAGCTGATGCTGATGCTGATATTTTATCATTGACATCAGCTGATGCTGATATTTTATCATTGACATCAGCTGATGCTGATGCTGATATTTTATCATTGACATCAGCTGATGCTGATGCTGATATTTTATCATTGACATCAGCTGATGCTGATATTTTATCATTGACATCAGCTGATGCTGATGCTGATATTTTATCATTGACATCAGCTGATGCTGATGCTGATATTTTATCATTGACATCAGCTGATGCTGATATTTTATCATTGACATCAGCTGATGCTGATGCTGATATTTTATCTTTGACATCAGCTGTTGCTGATGCTGATTTTAATTATTTTCTTAAAAAAAGGGAAAAATACTGAACTATATGAATATTATGAATTTATATCCAAAGTTTTGGTTGATATTGAAATAAAAGATTGTGTTTTAATAATTTTGTCACATTTAATAAAAAAAAAAAAATCAATCTGATACCAGTACCAGTTTAGTAATTAAATTATTAGTATTGGATGGAGCTTTGGAACAATTTGGAACTGTATGTGCTGCTTTTTCGGCAGCGAGTCTGTTCCGAGAAGGTTTGTATATTATATAGCAATATGGAACTGTATCAACGGTAGGTTGTATTTTCACAACTCGAACATCATCATCGATCAGTGCGGCTGCTGATGCGATGCTGATGTTGAAAATGATGCTGAAGTTCCGCGGATGCTGATGCTGATGTTCGCGACAACCCTGATCGAAACTTACAAACTTTACCTCTTTATGATATTAGTGTATAATAGTATTGTAGATAGCATTTACTTCCTCCACACAGTGGTTTACGAGTAACATCATTCGAGAGAAACCGATATTTGGTATCCGCTGGGTCTTGAACTCATAAATAGCAATAATTACATGTTGCACCCAGGGTTGCCAGATGGTTCAGTTGAAATAACCGGACATTTTTCATCAAAGGTCCTTGGACTTTTCAGGTACTTACAAAATTAAAGTTGATTTTACGTACCAAATGTTTCATGACATTTACTTTTGAAAATAGATGGGAGATAGAGTATACATAAAAGGGTTGAATTGATTGCGAACTTACTGAAAAATGAAGAAGAACACAGTAATATTAGTATTAAAATGTTCTGAAAAAGTAAATAGAAGAAGGAAATTTTCTTCTGAAGAAGAAAAACCGGACGTTTTGCTGTCCGGTTTTTCATTATTTTGGAGACCGGACACAAGCCTCAAAAACCGGACTGTCCGGTCCAAAACCGGACATCTGGCAACCCTGGTTGCGCCCAAGGGATACTAATGAACGCTTCATTATACGTTCGCTAATTGGTGAACTTTCCACACGCAGGTATTCTTCCCAGACGTGGAGCGCGCCGAGTGGTTGAATCGGGTGAGTGATCAGTTGAAAGCCCGCTTACACTACGTCTGTCAATTGCGGTGAACTGGCATTATAACATTATTAAAGTTTCCAAGATTCTAATATGAATAAATAAAATAAATATAATTTAAAAAAATTACAACCACGGGTGTGCCCAGGATTTTAGTCGGGGGGCGTGGGGGGTGGAGGGGGCCCCCCTCCACCCCCCCCCCCCCCACCGGTTCAGATTTGATCAAAAGATATTCCAATAATAATAATGAAATGAGCCTAGAAAATAATAGTAATTATTATAATGAGTAGTAGTATTATAGAGCCACTTAAACCTGTAGGTCCCTTTCCTTCTTACCTTATTACTAGGTGGTAGGGTTTATCCCGCTCGGGTTGGTGCCACCGCACTGAATGAAACGTTGGTCGAAACGGCTATGTAAATAGTTCGTGTTTTCCGCCCAGTTCAGTGTAGCCGACGTGAAAGGAAGGGAAGCACTGACATGGCACCTAGTTCACGCGGTGTTATGGGCTGAAATCACGGATGTTGTAGGTGATGTAGCCAACCGTGTCAGTTTCCATAAAAAAAAATAAAGAGCCTTTTCTAGGTGGTTGAACCACTGAGTCCCTAATTAGTGTGCAAACAATTTTATGGGTTTTGAGGGGGTGGGGTGTGGGGTTGAACCACCAAAACCCCTTGCTAAGTGATTAACAAGGGGTTGTGGGCGTAGCCTGTAAGTGATTAGTACTGCTCACATTGGTACAATTCTACTCGCCTTTCGACTAAAATAACTACTTTTTTAACTTACCTACTACCAATAAAGTTGTTATGTTTGTTACCTTGTACTAAAGGTGACTAAAGTAACAAACTTTAGTGGAGTGTAGTAGTGAATATGCGGAGGACGAGTGACGTGTGCTGTTTGCATCAAGAAAATGTTGAATACGTGAATTAATAATTAACAGTCGACCAAGACTGGTTTTTCATTCTGACCGAGATCCGAGAATAAAATAAATTCTCGACCGAGACCGCGACCGAGAATAGATAAAACATAAAATAAAAAATTTTAATGCGCTAATTTAGTATTATTATTTCATTTCATTTATTTATTTATTTATTTTAGACAGGCAGCCTTGGCTGATTCGTCCCAGTTAAAATTGGTTGTTTTTGTCATTGTCTTGCTTTTTTTTTTTTCGTTCTTGAGCACTCTTTTTGAGAATTATGTTTTGTTTGTTAGATATTTATCTAGTCTGTTTTTGAATTGGTTGGTACTAAGTGCGCTAATTAGCAGTTTTAACCTGTTTATTCCTTAGGGCCCCGATCAATTCGTTTTAAAGTTTCGGCTCCCTGAGACCCCGATCGGGGCCCAAAACTTTATTCGAAACATGGTCGCACATTATATCTAACTAAAATATCTGGTACTTCTAAAGAAGTAAGCCCTCACTTTTTTCCCTTCATGTTGTAGGTATTTTCATTAGCTATAAGTTGCCGAAGAATTTATTGCGCAAGCCTCTTTATTTTATGAAATATTTGAGTTTAGGTCAAGGTCGACTCTCGAGGCCGCGAAAACGCCTGGGACTAAGCGTTATTATAACGCCGGAGTAAACAGGTTAATATTCAAAATCAAACAACATAATATTATAGCACAAAAAAAGTAATTTTTCAGCATTTTCGCCCTTTAAAGAGTGTCCTCTCTCTTCGTTCAAGTTCCCAGCTCTGCTAAAGAGATTTTCACTTGCAACGCTAGTAGGCGGCTCTGATAAAATGTTAAACCTCTCACCTCGGCACGGTACTTCCACCGAGTCATGCAGCAGGTGGGTTTTCGTGCCTTACTTGCTGCTTGATCGATTGAATCTTGTTCGAATACTTTGCGAAACGTGGTGGTCGGTGTTGTGCTGTAATTTCAGAGTTCTTGCAGCGCAACACCGATTACTCTGCTTACCCCGATTTTATTAATAAAAAAAAAAAAACAATTTTATTCTTTTAAAACTAACATATTGTAACGACGCGGACACGCATTACGGGAAAAGTTAAAAATGTTTGTTAATACATTGAGCCAGTATTGGCATGAAAAACTTCTCGAGCTGTGTGTATCTACACTTAATTACGTAAGTGCATTACAAATTGACTCATTATTGAGCAGACGGTTAGCGCATCGCTCAACTATGCGCAGAAACATTAGCGTGCGGAGGATGCCTCCGTCTTTTCAATGAGTCATTTGACCGTGAAATAGATAATATGACCAGACAAACTTGTTAGCAAGTTACATTGACATCGCCCCACAGTGTGTTATGTATGAATATGAGACCATAAAATCGGACATCCTCTTTTTATCTAATCTACCATTAGAGCTCATTTTTACAAATGTAAGAGTAAAACTCCCATTTGAAAATTCCACATAGTTTAGGAGGAAAATTCAAAATTAATTATTTTTTTAATTTTAGAAAGTGAAAAAAAATTCTTCCTCGATAACTAATAACATTTTATTTGGAAAAGCTACAATGTTTCATAGAACTCGTAAAACTACATGTAATAAACGTTTAATATGCTTCGTAAATGCCAGTAGATAATTAAAAAAAAAAAATGTTGTGTATTTAAGTTTAATTTTTTTTCTCCATTATACCACAATATTAGCAATAGTTTTTTATTGTAACTCGTAGCCTGATATGTATTCTAGTTGCGTAAAAAAAAAGAGCTTTGAATTCGGTGGTATATTTGAGAAAATAAAATTTGAAAATCTGCATCAGGGCTGTCACATGATCTCGAGTGCGCGAGAAAGATAGGTAACAAAGATTGCATTCACACAAAGGATGCGTATGGGCGTTATCCTTACCTATAATAAAATCCAACGTCTGCTTTCTGTCTGAGTGTCTGAGTGTCTGTCTGTCCGCTTATAACTCGAGAACCACTGAACCGATTTTAATAAAACAAAATTCTACGGATAGCTTGATTCTTCCCATCAACTATAGGCTACTTACTATCACGCTAAATAGCTTATGAGGTTAGCAGTGAAGTGAAATATGAGAGCGGGCGGAGCCGCGGGCACAGCTAGTAAAATATACAATCGAATATTTTGCCAGAAAATGTATAAAATTATTTTACATTATCATTTGTAGGTAAAAAAAAAGAGTCTTGCTTTATATTATTTTTATATATTACTGTATTATATTATGTTTTTGCACACCGATGTATCGATCATGGTTAAAACCGGTTTGAACTGACGACGTGTTGGTGTCGTTCGGGCGACCCTAGTAAACGCACTTCGTCAATAAACATTTATCATGCTAGCACCACACATAGCTGTATGTACACATATATTTGATAAATATTTCCGTTTCGTCTCCTTTTAATGGCTTGGTTAGAGTGAGATAAAACTAAAATGTTTGCAACAATCACGAATACGAATAAACACCATTAGTAGAAAATCTACCGCGACACTACGGAAGAAACAAATAAATAGTGAGTGACTGTACAATGGCGCACGCACAGATGAGAGGGGGGCGTGCGCGGGCGACAGGGCGCGGGCGGCGACGGCGCGCGGTCGTATCCTAGCAACGCGGGGGAGCGCGGTAGGGTGCGCCGATACCCCCTTTGCACACCTTCCGCCCTCCCCCCCCTCTGCCCTAATAATCTTGTTTTGCGCAGACACACGGGCGCATCTCACAGCCGCATTTAAGTTTGGTTTCTACTGTAAATCGAAATCAAAGTTTTTTTAAGTTGGGCTCTTTTTAATTTACTTCGAAAAAGGATCTAATTAAGTACTACTTTTTGTGCGAGACATTTTTTTTTATAGAAAGCGCGACATCTGGCGCCGAGCGACCAATATAAGGTGTCTAACGAAACCCATGGAAATTCGGTCTTACGCGGGGGTTGCGAATGCCCAGCCGGCCTGACAGATGCCACTACTGCCACACTAATGTGCGCCCACAATAATGTGCGCTGCACTGTGTGCTCACACTAATGTGTACCGTGTAGGGCCAGTACTTTAAAAGAATAACCCCACTGCCAGTGGCGGCTGGCCCTTAAGTGCACTCGTGCGCCGCACTACCACAAAACAGCGCCTTCACCCGAAAGAAATAAACAAATTAAAATATTAAACATTTCCATGAACATCACCGATCGAAGTTAAAATATCAAACTGAATTCGTTCCTATTTCCTAGACAACAAGGCACGATTTTGCTGTACGTAATACGTACTACATATCGCCGCCGAGCTCGCCGCCGCCGAGTGCATTAGAAAACACCGCGAACGTCTCTTGTATTGATACTATGAGAAAATGTCTAACGCCGCTGCCCCGCCGCGTGAAACAAAACACTCTTCATACAATTATGTGTGGAACAAGGTTGCGTTCTGCGTGTGACACACGACGGAAAAAGAAGGACAGTATATTGTGGATAGACGCGCGTGCGACACGTCGCGACCGAGCCAGCCGACGATGAGCCGAAGTAAGCCGAGATCGTGAACCCGACCGCGGGCACGTGCGGGCGGGAGCGCGCGGGCGCGGCGGGGGCGATCCAAACTCTGGGTCGAAGATACACACAAGCGCTAAGTACCTACATGTATGTACGCTGTTGCACGACTCGACAGGCGAGTCCATTTTTGGAATATGGGTTGTTTCTTATATATAACAGATCGAGTTTGCAATTGAATATTTGAGTTATTCGAATATCGATTTGATACATATTCGAATGGTAATTTATAAAATATTCGAATGTTACGACAAACATTAATGCGTTACGAAAATATTTCGCTATTTTAGTTAAAGTCAAAAATGGAATCACCCAAAGAGCTAGGCAGGCGTTGTTTGGCGCGCCGCGCCTTCTCTCTCAGTTCGGGGCGAGACCCGTCGTCGCGTGACGCGTCGGTCGACCGACAATCGCCGCTCCGCCGCGCCGGGATGTTTTGCAAATCCGTTTTTTAGCAGTTTGAACGACTTTTCGTCAGTTAACATGTACATTGTGAAGTTTTCTTCATTGCTCGGCGCGGCAAGGACGCGACACCGACGCGACACAAACATTAATATCAGTACCGCACGCTGTCTGGCCGGGCGGGCTCGGGCGCGCGCGCCGCGCCGGGCACACCTCGTGCGCGGGTGCGCGCGAGGCGCGGCTCGCTCGTGGCCACTGCGCGCGCAGTGAAGTGTCGCTTTGGTTCTTCGAGCAATTAGGACGCTGGGTGGGTACATAATTTTTGCAAATAAGTCAAGACCGCGGTATCCATTAGATTCACGTTTGGGTATAGTACTAAGTAGCTAGCGCACACCCAGTCCCATAGGTCACCAGCCGCCACTGCCCACTGCATCTCCCCCGTGTATGTCGCAAAAGGCGACTAAGGGATATGACTCCCTTCGTAAATTACTAGGTGGTAGGGTTAAACCCGCCCGGGTCGGTACCACCGGACTGAATGAAAGGTCGGTCGAAACGGCTATGTAAATAGTTTGTGTTTTCCGTCCAGTTCAGTATAGCCGGCACGACCGAAGGGAAGCACTGACGTGGCACCAAGTTCACCCGGTGTTATGGGCTGACATCACGGATGTCGTAGGTGATGTAGCTAACCGTGTCAGTTTAAATAAAAAAAAAATGTGCGCTCACATTAATCTGCGCTGCACTGTGCGCTCACACACTAATGTGCGCTCACAATAATGTACGCTGCACTGTGCGCTCACACACTAATGTGCGCTCACAATAATGTACGCTGCACTGTGCGCTCAAACTAATGTGCGCTCACAATAATGTGCGCTGCACTGTGTGCTCACACTAATGTGCGCTGCACTGTGCGCTCACACTAATGTGCGCTCACAATAATGTACGCTGCACTGTGCGCTCAAACTAATGTGCGCTCACAATAATGTGCGCTGCACTGTGTGCTCACACTAATGTGCGCTGCACTGTGCGCTCACACTAATGTGCGCTCACAATAATGTGCGCTGCACTGTGCGCTCACACTAATGTGCGCTGCACTGTGTGCTCACACTAATGTGCGCTCACAATAATGTGCGCTGCACTGTGTGCTCACACTAATGTGCGCTCACAATAATGTACGCTGCACTGTGCGCTCACACTAAAGTGCGCTCACAATAATATGCGCTGCACTGTGCGCTCACAATATGTGCGCTCACAATAATGTGCGCTCACACTAATGTGCGCTCACAATAATGTGCGCTGCACTGTGCGCTCACAATATGTGCGCTCACAATAATGTGCGCTGCACTGTGTGCTCACACTAATGTGCGCTCACAATAATGTGCGCTGCACTGTGCGCTCACACTAATGTGCGCTCACAATAATGTGCGCTGCACTGTGCGCTCACACTAATGTGCGCTCACAATAATGTGCGCTGCACTGTGTGCTCACACTAATGTGCGCTCACAATAATGTACGCTGCACTGTGCGCTCACACTAATGTGCGCTCACAATAATGTGCGCTGCACTGTGTGCTCACATTAATGTGCGCTCACAATAATGTGCGCTGCACTGTGTGCTCACACTAATGTGCGCTCACAATAATGTGCGCTGCACTGTGCGCTCACACTAATATGCGCTCACAATATGTGCGCTCACAATAATGTGCGCTGCACTGTGCGCTCACACTAATGTGTGCTCACACTAATGTGCGCTCACAATATGTGCGCTGCACTGTGCGCTCACACTAATGTGCGCTCACAATATGTGCGCTCACAATAATGTGCGCTGCACTGTGCGCTCACACTAATGTGTGCTCACACTAATGTGCGCTGCACTGTGCGCTCACACTAATGTGCGCTCACAATATGTGCACTGCACAGTGCGCTCACACTAATGTGCGCTCACAATATGTGCGCTCACAATAATGTGCGCTGCACTGTGCGCTCACACTAATGTGCGCTCACAATAATGTGCGCTGCACTGTGCGCTCACACTAATGTGTGCTCACACTAATGTGTGCTCACACTAATGTGTGCTCACACTAATGTGTGCTCACACTAATGTGCGCTGCACAGTGCGCTCACACTAATGTGCGCTCACAATATGTGCGCTCACAATAATGTGCGCTGCACTGTGCGCTCACGCGCTAATGCGCCCTGTTTGTTTGCTGTCGACAGATCCTGCTGCAGGTGTGGCCGAACGTGAACCACTACGCGCGCTCGCTGCTGAAGGACACCATCGAGCCGGCGGTGGCGGAGAGCCTCGCCGGCTACAAGCTCAGCGGCTTCAAGTTCGAGCGCATGATCCTCGGCAGCATCGTACGTACATACATAGCTACCATCATAGATATACTTTATTGCATCAAAAATTGTCTTACAGAAACGAGCACAATTATTGAATATTTACATACATACATACATACATACATAGCGTCACGCCTGTTTCCCGGTGGGGTAGGCAGAGACAACGGATCTCCACGTGCCACGATCCTGACACACCTCTGTCGCCTCTTCCACTCCCATATTTACATGATGTAAATATTCGATTGTGCTCGGCTATGTAAATAGTTTGTGTTTTCCGTCCAGTTCAGTGTAGCCGGCACGACCGAAGGGATGCACTGACGTGGCACCAAGTTCACCCGGTGCTATGGGCTGACATCACGGATGTTGTAGGTGATGTAGCCAATCGTGTCAGTTTCCATAAAAAAAAATTGGTTGTCTGTAAAGTCGGTTTACAGACGATAGTTTTACGTGATAACGTGATAAAGTGGTAAGACTACTGGGAACGGTTCTAAAGTACCAGGGCAGAAGAAATTGAAAGGAGGATAATTACTATGGTGTGTGGTTACCTTCAGCAAAACTTTTGTGATGTGGACTTTTTCAGCAATTTGCAGTTTGACACATATGGCGAATCATTCTGTACCACTTCTATCGATTTCAATTATTCTTTTTTATTTAATATTACTAAAAAGAATGAAATAAAAACAGTTTTAAAAAATACGAAACCGACTTCCAAACAAAAAAAAACCTAGAACTAAAAAGTGTTAAATACCTAATATTTGGTTCTCTGTCGTTGTATTGAATCGAAATACATGAATCGATATTGTGATACATATTCGGACCCTTGTTTCATGAATATTCTAAATTTGAAATCTTTTCCGACCGGCCAGATGCGCTTAATATATTATGGTACGAGTAACCTCCTTTCAATTTGTGCTGCCCTGGTACTTTAGAACCAGAGAGATAAATGTGTACAAGCCGACGCTTGGGCCGATTGTGCCTCTCTATCGCTTGTTACGCGCTCTCGCTTGCACACACAGGCTCAGATGGAACGTGACACTTTTTCGTGCGTGCAGCCGGTGTTCATCAATTTATAAGACGTGACGTTATCACGTCAAAAAAAAAGAAAATGAGGTCTATACACCGAGAATATTTACACCGTCAGCGGGCATTTTTGAGCCGACGATGCCCAAAAGCATTCGGTTTCCAACGGGGTCTGCGAATGCCGTGGCGACGTAACAGATTGCAGTAATAAATAGGGATAATAAATAATAATAAAAAAAAGGAAAAAATATATATAATTGTTTGGTCTACCTGGCCTCATTATTCTCTTAAAGTTTAGATATGTAAAAAGGTAAATTTTACATTGCGCGTGATTAACGGCTTAACATGCAGTGTTGTATGTGAGTCATATCTCTGGAAAGATTTAATCGTTTTTATGTTGTTACTGCGAGCAATTAACATGTATGTTGATAAGCGAACTGTAAATCACGAAAGTGGAAAAAGACAGAACTGACTCATGCAAATGTTTTCCATTTTGGCTTCGGAATGTGAATTTAATGGCCGAACATTCCTGAAGTGTATTTTTTGTTTAATTTTGTACAGGTGTTGACTCACAGTTTTTTTTTTATGGAAACTGACTTGGTTGGCTACATCACCTACAACATCCGTGATGTCAGCCCATAACACCGGGTGAACTTGGTGCCACGTCAGTGCTTCCCTTCGGTCGTGCCGGCTACTCTGAATTGGACGAAAAACACGAACTATTTACATAGCCGTTTCGACCGACCTTTCATTCAGTGCGGTCGTACCAACCCGGGCGGGCTAAACTCTACCACCTAGTAATATAAGACGGGAGTCATATCCCTTAGTCGCCTTTTACGACATACACGGGGAGAGATGCAGTGGGGCTATTCTTTTAAAGTACCGGCCCCACACGGTACCAAACAGTTTTCTGAGAAAAAAAAATTATGCTTTGCACCACGCGCACTGGCCAGAGATTGCATCCCTACATGTTGGAATTACCGCGGATGCGAACCGATCGATTCTGCAGATCTTTCCTATGCAGAACCGGTAAACTGTCAATAAAAATAAAAAAATTGGTTTCGAGATATTACATTTAAAAAAATACGCTTTCGTCTAACGTGGTAGGTGGTAGCGTTTATTCCGCCCTGGTTGATACCACCGCACTGAATGAAACGTCGGTCGAAACGGCTATGTAAATAGTTTATGTTTTCCGTCCAGTTCAGTGTAGCCGACATGATATAAAGGGAAGCGCTGACATGGCACCTAGTTCACCCGGTGTTATGGGCTGACATCGTGATTGTTGTAGCCAACCGTGTCACAATCACTATGCGGCCATCTTACATTCAGTACGTATGTGTTTGTCGGTTTGTTCAGGCGCCGCGCGTGGGCGGAGTGAAGGTGTACGACAAGAATCTGTCCCGGGACGAGATCATCATGGACGTTGATCTTTTGTGAGTATACTGCACGTGCAACTAAGGTTTTCATGTCCAATTTTGAAAAAACCCTAGGCAGAAACTTAAAAACTTTAAATGAATGTGAAAGAGTGCGGTGTGCCAGGACCGTCGTTGTTCTAGGGGATACTAATCTTGGCCGGGGACCTTCCAAAACCCCTTCGGTCTCCAGCGACCTTCCAACAGACCAAAATCAGTCAAAACAGCTACTGAGCTGACCGTGGCATGTGCAGAACAGCTGTCTCGGTTTACTCCGTCGAGAGACGAATTCAATCAGATTGGGCTGCCTTCGGAGAGTTAAAATTTGCCTTGGAAAATCTGCAAAATTTAAAGACCCATATTTATGACTCCCAATTATGACGGGTACGGGTGTAAAACGTGGTCTCGGACGGTCGCTGTTGTCCAAAGGTTGAAAGTTGCCCAGCGAGCAATGGAGCGAGCCATTCTGACAATATCCCTATGTGATATGGTGCTTAACGAGGCAATCCGCCGACGCACCAAACTAGTTCCTCCGACTCGAAACTCCTCCCATCCGAAATGTTACCAGCCCTGGGTCCTTTAAGGTACACCTTAAAAAACACCTCTTGACCCTGCAACGCCAGGATGGCGGGATCCCTAAATTACTGTGATACAAAGCAACATTCTGATGAGTATCGTAAAGTGTTCTGAGATGGTATATATAAGTATATATGTTTTTTGTTTTCTTCTTTTTTATATACTGTGTACCTTATCTATTTTAATCTTAATTGTAAACTAACATAATTTTATAGTTACAAACTAACATATTTAGGCTAAGTTATTGTTATTTTAGGCTAAGTTGGATCATGTTCAAAAATGTTTTGACTGTGTGTGGGGGCAGGCTTAAATTCAGCGCCGCACACTCCCAGCTCGGAGACGAGTGGGTGTGTAGCGGCAAAGGCTGCGCCTGTCCTTTTTTCTCTTTTAGTTGTTTTGTACCGTGTTATGTTAAGGATTAATTAAGAGAAAATAAAAATCATTTCTTTCTTTCTTTCTTTTACTAGTTGATGGATGGAAATGAAATGAAATGAGTTTTTATTTGTCGCCAGTTTAACAAGGAACATATAACAGCACATCAACAAAAAATATAAAAACTGCCTTCAAAAAAGTATGAAATAAAAAAAAATCGAACCCTAGAGTTGAAGGCGGTGCGGTGCTAAAGCAAGCAAAAATGATGCATGAAAGAAAGCCTTCTTTAGCACCGCCTTCAACTCTAGGGTTGGATTTTTTTTTATTTCATACTTTTTTGAAGGCAGTTATTATATATTTTTTAATAGTTTTTTATTTCACAGTTTTTTTTAGTAATCTTTTGCTATTAATGTACTCGGCGAATTCCGCCTCGCTTTCCAATCCGATCTTGACCAAATTAAAATGGCACCACACGGGAAGCACCAGCTTTCAAATAAAAAAAGAATTTTCAAAATTGGGTCACCCAGTCGAAAGTTCTGAGGTAACAAACATAAAAAAATAAAAAATACAGTCGAATTGAGAAACTCCTCCTTTTTTTGAAGTCGTTTAAAAATGGCGACAAATTGGGCCCAACTCAGCATATGCAATAGGAGACAACGACGTTGTCTATTGCGCTGATTTCCGATCTTGACCAAATTAAAATGGCACCACACGGGAAGCACCAGCTTTCAAATAAAAAAAGAATTTTCAAAATTGGGTCACCCAGTCGAAAGTTCTGAGGTAACAAACATAAAAAAATAAAAAATACAGTCGAATTGAGAAACTCCTCCTTTTTTTGAAGTCGTTTAAAAATGGCGACAAATTGGGCCCAACTCAGCATATGCAATAGGAGACAACGACGTTGTCTATTGCGCTGATTTGCAGTTGGACCCACTTTGCCGAGAAGTAAATAAGGCTAGACTAGATAAGGCGTCACACAAATACGTTAAATAGCACGACTAATCTAACCAAACTAACCACAGCTAAAGTAAAGAAACAAAAATAATTAACTTAAACAATTACAAATCAGGTGGCAATGGGCTGGGCACGTCAACGGAAGAGAAAACGCCCGTTTGATTAACCATGTCCTACACCGACGGCCGTTGACAGGAAAACGGAGTGTGTAAATACCACCCGCCAGGTGGGACGACGACTTAAATTACGTCGACGGAAAGCAGTGGCTTCGTTCGGCAGGACTGGAGGAAAATTGGAGAGGCGTATGTCCAGCAGTGTATGTACACGCTGACTGACTGACTGACCCCGTTGGGAAACAGTTGTAGGGTTGTGTAGGTATGTAATTCTTAACACATTTGTATGAAACATGTTGCAGCTATGCCGGTGACTGCGATATCTCGTTTGTGCTGAGCGGTGTGAAGGGAGGCATCAAAGATTTGCAGGTTAGTGCAATGTCACTCGACCAATGCTTGCGAGCACAGTCATTCGTGTAAGCAGACACGGTTTCTAGGTTGCAACTCCAAAGAAATGCCTACAACCGTCTGTGTGGAAAAATGTGGTGCATTTCCACAGCATTGCTAACGGCCCGTATTGCGGTCGTTTCGGACTGAGCTTTTGTTTGACCGATGTCAGTAATACGTTTTTTTTTCTGTAATGTATTTGTTATTACTTGGAAATAAAACAATATTTCAGCACGAGCGCCCCGCGCCCATCTTGTTTTTATTCTTTCACAGACTGACTGGCGTAGGCAGTGTTGCCTACTCCCTAACCACAAATAACCATATCTCACATTTTCAATGTTTTTTTTTTGTTTTTGCTACTTATATCGTAAAAATGGTAATACATACAGCCATCAAACTTGGTGTTACTATACTGCAAACTGTAAAATAAAACAAAAAATAATAATATATTGTATGGTGGTACCACAGAGCATGAAATGCGCGCGCCCGCCCCTACTAGAGGCGCCGTGAGCGCGATTTCTCTACAACGGCGTTGAAGCCTGTGGGCGTGGCCTATGACTTACATATGTGTGTTGTGCGTGTGCATTTGTTTTGTGCGTGTGCCTAACTTGCAGCTCTTTGTGTGTAGTGTCGATACTAGCACACACACACATACGAAGCGCTAGCAGCTCAGCGTACGGTTATTAGGTTTCAAATATCATCGCTTAGGGCGCCTCTAGTAGGGGGCGCCCGCGGTAGGTATTTGATGCTCTGTGGGTGGTATGGTTGGTAACCTCGGTGCGCGAGTCCGACTCGCACTTGGCATATTAATTTTTTTATATTTTCATTACACAGACAGAGAGAAGATACCTATATTAATAAGTGTACATGGGACATACTCCGTTCTCCATCTTCCGTTACGGAGGTCTGCAGACGCCCCAGTCGACTTGTGACTTTCATGGAAGACATAGGCTGGCTGGGGTAGCTGGAGATCGCGGGGTTTTGTACGAAGGTCCCCAAACAAGCGGGACTAGTTTGCAGGCCCACAGCCAACCCAAAACGAAAGCAACAACAACAACAAGTGTACATTGAGCCTGTTTTATCGGTACTACTATGGCCATTGCTCTGACGAACTTGCTTCCCTTATCCCTCCTCCTCCTGTTCGCCTTCGCCAAACCCGCCATACTCACGCGAAACACCCCTTTGTAGCAGTGGCGGCTTTGACCAATAAATTTTAGTGAGGCGACTAAAAATCCACCTACATAGCTTAGACCTGAAGTTTGAGTACCAACACGATGGATCTAGCACCAGTGGTTCTCGAGTTATGACCAAAACAAAAGTTCATGTGACAGATGGATAGATCTCACCGAGACCTGAAGTTTGATCACCAACACGATGGGTCTAGCACCAGTGGTTCTCGAGTTATGACCAAAACAAAAGTTCATGTGACAGATGGATAGATCTCACCGAGACCTGAAGTTTGAGTACCAACACGATGGGTCTAGCACCAGTGGTTCTCGAGTTATGACCAAAACAAAAGTTCACGTGACAGATGGATAGATCTCACCGAGACCTGAAGTTTGAGTACCAACACGATGGCTCTAGCACCAGTGGTTCTCGAGTTATGACCAAAACAAAAGTTCATGTGACAGATGGATATATGTCACCGAGACCTGAAGTTTGAGTACCAACACGATGGGTCTAGCACCAGTGGTTCTCGAGTTATGACCAAAACAAACGTTCATGTGACAGTAGATGGATAGATCTCACCGAGACCTGAAGTTTGAGTACCAACACGATGGGTCTAACACCAGTGGTTCTCGAGTTATGACCAAAACAAAAGTTCATGTGACAGATAGATAGATCTCACCGAGACCTGAAGTTTGAGTACCGACACGATGGGTCTAGCCCCAGTGGTTCTCGAGTTATGACCAAAACAAAAGTTCACGTGACAGATGGATAGATCTCACCGAGACCTGAAGTTTGAGTACCAACACGTTCGCAGTTCGCGCGCGCCCAGTTGCAGCCGAACTTCGCCGAGCGCGCGCTCCCCTGCCCGCACTACACCCCGCAGCGGACTTCATTCGTTCTCGTTCGTACTCGTGTGCCCATAGGGTTATAATTATAAATAATAAAGTAGCGCAGCGACGTAATACAAACTCTTTGATATTCCTATGATAGAATTTTGCACATAATTTGAAAAGGTGCCAGGAGAGCAGCCGAGAGAGGCCGTGGGAGCTGTGTGCGCGGGAAGAAATATTAAGTGACATGTTATGTTATTTACAGAGACTCTTACGTATCTACCGATTATACCCTAGTACTTCAACATCAATCGGACCACAAAATCTTTACCTTTTTGGTAGGGTTGGCCGTGGTGGGGAGCTGTGCGCGGGAAAAAATATTGTATGACATGTTATGTTATTTACTGAGACTCTTATCTACCGATTGCACCCTGGTACTTCATGAGCTTCATGAGCGCTCGCCGCTCGTCTAGGCGAGCGCAGCGACGACGTAATCTTTCTTATGCAGCAGGATTTATTAGCGCCTCAATTGCTACATGCCACGTGGTACATCTACATGCCACGAATTCAAAGCGATATGAGCCGGATGTGTCCGGCGTCTCACCAACTGTGCACAATTTCATGCAATGTTTTTTCCCGCGCGTGCGGCTCCTTGTCATAGCTGTGTGCCTGGTACTTTTTCAAATTATGCGCTGTGCTGTATGACATGTTACTGAGACTCTTATCTACCGATTGTACCCTGGTACTTCAAGGGAACACAGAGCGCTCGCCGCCCGTCTAGGCGAGCGCAGCGACGACGTAATCGTTCATGCAGCAGGATTTATCAGCGCCTCAATTGCTAGGTAAATGCAACGAATTCAAGGTCAAATTTTTGTCTCTATGAGGTGAAGCGATATGAGCCGGATTTGTCCGGCGTCTCACCAACTGTGCACAATGTCATGCAATGTTTTTTCCCGCGCGTGCGGATCCTTGTCATGGCTGTGTCCCTGGTACTTTTTCAAATTATGCGCTGTGCTGTATGGTGCTGTCGGCATTTGCGCCAACACACGCGCGTGGACAAGTACATGTGTATTGTATACTAACACATCTTTGGCGCAGAGCTGAAGTATTTCGTTCGTCGCCTCTAAGGACCCCTCTCGCACCACCTCCCCGCGCCGCACCGCCGGCTCGCCTCCGCGCGCCGTGCACCGTTCGCTTTTTTTTTTGTCTATAATGTTCTCTGATCAGTTTGGATGGACTTTTTTTTTAATTTTCTTTCATGGTATTTTGAAATTTTTTTTTCTTTACCTTCAAGATGATTAAGTGAGGCGGTGCTTCACTTGCTTCACCTGGATAACCGCCACTGCTTTGTAGTCGACAGAAGAGTTCATCGAACTGCACGATTCTCTAAATCGTTCTTGTGCCGCACTGCAAAGGTGTGGAACGGGCTCCCAGGGAATATCTTCCCCTACTCCTACAATCCACTGATCTTCAAATCGCGGGTTAATAGCCTTTCCCCAGCGACATTAGTCCACCTCCAAGCCGGACTGGCACTCCTCGGGGGTGAAATTGGCTGCGCCTGAGGTTGCGACCTCGGGTAGAGCCACCCAGTTCGGTAGCAATAAAAAAAAACATGTACGGCAGATCCATGGGATGGTGCGCGTGGTGATGAAGCCGCTGATCCGTAACATGCCGCTGGTGGGCGGGCTGCAGGTGTTCTTCCTCAACAACCCGGACATCGACTTCAACCTGGTGGGCGTGGCGGACGTACTCGACATGCCCGGCCTCAGGTATAGCCGAGCGCGGTGATGGTACTTGACAGCCCCCTTTTCAACTGACTTCCAAAAAAAAAAAAAAAACCCCTTCAAAAATGTACGAAATAAAAAAAATCAAACCCTAGAGTTGAAGGCGGTGCTAAAGAAGACTACACAAATCACAAAGGATATCATCGCCTTCAACTCTAGGGATCGATTTTTTTTATTTCATAAATTTTTGAAGGCGGTTTTTATATTTTTTTATATAGTTTTTTATTTCACAGTTTTTTTTAGTAATTTTTTGCTATTGTGTTCGGCGAAATCGCGGGGCCCTTTCCAATCCGATCTTGACCAAATTAAAATGGGACCACACGGGAAGCACCAGCTTTCAAATAAAAGAAGAATTTTCAAAATCCGTTCACCCAGTCGAAAGTTCTGAGGTAACAAACAAAAAAAAAACAAAAGAAATACAGTCGAATTGAGAACCTCCGAAGAAGAAAGGGGAGTATGTTACTCGATTTCTCCGCCAATTCTCAACCGATTTTAATGATTCTTTTTTTCATGCGTAGGTTATATCTCAGGGCTGCTCCTTTCATAAATTTTATGAAAGAATACCACCCCTAAGGGTCGGAAATTAAGGGATGAACACTTTCACACTAAGAAATTTTTCAATCACCCACTTCCCATCAACCGATTTTAATATGTGATATTACTAAAAAGAGTGAACTAAAAAAAACATTGAACCAACTTAAAACCCCAAAAAGTATTAAATAATATTTTGATCTTGAGTAGAAGGCGGTACAAAAGCACAAAAGGGTCCATCAATAAATTTTCAGGTGTGCTTTTGTACCGCCTTCTACTCAAGATCAAAATATTATTCAATAATTTTTAGGGTTTGAATTTGGTTCAATCTTTTTTTAAAACAGTTTTTTTGTTTTGTTTTTGTTTGGTGCCCAGCCTCTTTTGGGCCATTCTTTGCACTGACACATCAAGAAGGTCCGTTGTTCGTTGGCGCCCGGGTAGTGTTACTCCAGCTACTCGAGCTCTTTCATGAAGTAGAGCCCTCTTCGCGGTCGCTTCCACACTCCATGGGCATTTCCCACATCGATAGCCCTCTATGCGGAACTCGCGGAGGACGAAACAGCCGCTCGCGTGCTTCTAGAGTGCCCGGTGGTGGCGGCAGTACGACTGCAGTTTCTTGGGAATGTGGGACCTACCCACGGAGTATGGAAGCGGCCGAAAAGGGTGCTCCGCTTCATGAAAGAGCTCGGGTGGACGGAGTAACACCACCAACGTACAACAGACCATCTTGAGGTCTCAGAACAGAGAATGCCTACGAGTATGTATGAGTATTAATTAACAATGTCAGATTAAAAAAAAATGGGCGTGTTTCAATAAAGTGTTATGTGCACGTGCACAGTGACATCCTGCGTCGCTGCATCGTGGAGCAGGTGGCGCGCATGATGGTGCTGCCCAACAAGCTGCCCATCAAGCTCAGCGACGAGGTCCCCACGCAGGACCTGCGCATGCCGGAACCTGAGGTGAGCTCTCCCTGAGTCTATGTGCACGTGCACAGTGACATCCTGCGTCGCTGCATCGTGGAGCAGGTGGCGCGCATGATGGTGCTGCCCAACAAGCTGCCCATCAAGCTCAGCGACGAGGTCCCCACGCAGGACCTGCGCATGCCGGAGCCCGAGGTGAGCTCTCCCTGAGTCTATGTGCACGTGCACAGTGACATCCTGCGTCGCTGCATCGTGGAGCAGGTGGCGCGCATGATGGTCCTGCCCAACAAGCTGCCCATCAAGCTCAGCGACGAGGTCCCCACGCAGGACCTGCGCATGCCGGAGCCCGAGGTGAGCTCTCCCTGAGTCTATGTGCACGTGCACAGTGACATCCTGCGTCGCTGCATCGTGGAGCAGGTGGCGCGCATGATGGTCCTGCCCAACAAGCTGCCCATCAAGCTCAGCGACGAGGTCCCCACGCAGGACCTGCGCATGCCGGAGCCCGAGGTGAGCTCTCCCTGAGTCTATGTGCACGTGCACAGGGACATCCTGCGTCGCTGCATCGTGGAGCAGGTGGCGCGCATGATGGTGCTGCCCATCAAGCTCAGCGACGAGGTCCTCACGCAGGACCTGCGCATGCCGGAGCCCGAGGTGAGCTCTCCCTGAGTCTATGTGCACGTGCACAGTGACATCCTGCGTCGCTGCATCGTGGAGCAGGTGGCGCGCATGATGGTCCTGCCCAACAAGCTGCCCATCAAGCTCAGCGACGAGGTCCCCACGCAGGACCTGCGCATGCCGGAGCCCGAGGTGAGCTCTCCCTGAGTCTATGTGCACGTGCACAGTGACATCCTGCGTCGCTGCATCGTGGAGCAGGTGGCGCGCATGATGGTCCTGCCCAACAAGCTGCCCATCAAGCTCAGCGACGAGGTCCCCACGCAGGACCTGCGCATGCCGGAGCCCGAGGTGAGCTCTCCCTGAGTCTATGTGCACGTGCACAGTGACATCCTGCGTCGCTGCATCGTGGAGCAGGTGGCGCGCATGATGGTCCTGCCCAACAAGCTGCCCATCAAGCTCAGCGACGAGGTCCCCACGCAGGACCTGCGCATGCCGGAGCCCGAGGTGAGCTCTCCCTGAGTCTATGTGCACGTGCACAGGGACATCCTGCGTCGCTGCATCGTGGAGCAGGTGGCGCGCATGATGGTGCTGCCCATCAAGCTCAGCGACGAGGTCCTCACGCAGGACCTGCGCATGCCGGAGCCCGAGGTGAGCTCTCCCTGAGTCTATGTGCACGTGCACAGTGACATCCTGCGTCGCTGCATCGTGGAGCAGGTGGCGCGCATGATGGTGCTGCCCATCAAGCTCAGCGACGAGGTCCTCACGCAGGACCTGCGCATGCCGGAGCCCGAGGTGAGCTCTCCCTGAGTCTATGTGCACGTGCACAGTGACATCCTGCGTCGCTGCATCGTGGAGCAGGTGGCGCGCATGATGGTGCTGCCCAACAAGCTGCCCATCAAGCTCAGCGACGAGGTCCCCACGCAGGACCTGCGCTTGCCGGAGCCCGAGGTGAGCTCTCCCTGAGTCTATGTGCACGTGCACAGTGACATCCTGCGTCGCTGCATCGTGGAGCAGGTGGCGCGCATGATGGTGCTGCCCAACAAGCTGCCCATCAAGCTCAGCGACGAGGTCCCCACGCAGGACCTGCGCATGCCGGAGCCCGAGGTGAGCTCTCCCTGAGTCTATGTGCACGTGCACAGTGACATCCTGCGTCGCTGCATCGTGGAGCAGGTGGCGCGCATGATGGTGCTGCCCAACAAGCTACCCATCAAGCTCAGCGACGAGGTCCCCACGCAGGACCTGCGCATGCCGGAGCCCGAGATGAGCTCTCCCTGAGTCTATGTGCACGTGCACAGTGACATCCTACGTCGCTGCATCGTGGAGCAGGTGGCGCGCATGATGGTGCTGCCCAACAAGCTACCCATCAAGCTCAGTGACGAGGTCCCCACGCAGGACCTGCGCATGCCGGAGCCCGAGGTGAGCTCTCCCTGAGTCTATGTGCACGTGCACAGTGACATCCTACGTCGCTGCATCGTGGAGCAGGTGGCGCGCATGATGGTGCTGCCCAACAAGCTACCCATCAAGCTCAGCGACGAGGTCCCCACGCAGGACCTGCGCATGCCGGAGCCCGAGGTGAGCTCTCCCTGAGTCTATGTGCACGTGCACAGTGACATCCTACGTCGCTGCATCGTGGAGCAGGTGGCGCGCATGATGGTGCTGCCCAACAAGCTACCCATCAAGCTCAGCGACGAGGTCCCCACGCAGGACCTGCGCATGCCGGAGCCCGAGGTGAGCTCTCCCTGAGTCTATGTGCACGTGCACAGTGACATCCTGCGTCGCTGCATCGTGGAGCAGGTGGCGCGCATGATGGTGCTGCCCAACAAGCTACCCATCAAGCTCAGCGACGAGGTCCCCACGCAGGACCTGCGCATGCCGGAGCCCGAGGTGAGCTCTCCCTGAGTCTATGTGCACGTGCACAGTGACATCCTACGTCGCTGCATCGTGGAGCAGGTGGCGCGCATGATGGTGCTGCCCAACAAGCTACCCATCAAGCTCAGCGACGAGGTCCCCACGCAGGACCTGCGCATGCCGGAGCCCGAGGTGAGCTCTCCCTGAGTCTATGTGCACGTGCACAGTGACATCCTACGTCGCTGCATCGTGGAGCAGGTGGCGCGCATGATGGTGCTGCCCAACAAGCTACCCATCAAGCTCAGCGACGAGGTCCCCACGCAGGACCTGCGCATGCCGGAGCCCGAGGTGAGCTCTCCCTGAGTCTATGTGCACGTGCACAGTGACATTCTGCGTCGCTGCATCGTGGAGCAGGTGGCGCGCATGATGGTGCTGCCCAACAAGCTACCCATCAAGCTCAGCGACGAGGTCCCCACGCAGGACCTGCGCATGCCGGAGCCCGAGGTGAGCTCTCCCTGAGTCTATGTGCACGTGCACAGCGACATCCTGCGTCGCTGCATCGTGGAGCAGGTGGCGCGCATGATGGTGCTGCCCAACAAGCTGCCCATCAAGCTCAGCGACGAGGTCCCCACGCAGGATCTGCGCATGCCGGAGCCCGAGGTGAGCTCTCCCTGAGTCTATGTGCACGTGCACAGTGACATCCTGCGTCGCTGCATCGTGGAGCAGGTGGCGCGCATGATGGTGCTGCCCAACAAGCTGCCCATCAAGCTCAGCGACGAGGTCCCCACGCAGGATCTGCGCATGCCGGAGCCCGAGGTGAGCTCTCCCTGAGTAAATGTGCACGTGCACAGTGACATCCTGCGTCGCTGCATCGTGGAGCAGGTGGCGCGCATGATGGTGCTGCCCAACAAGCTACCCATCAAGCTCAGCGACGAGGTCCCCACGCAGGACCTGCGCATGCCGGAACCTGAGGTGAGCTCTCCCTGAGTCCACGCTGCTCTTGAAAAATCTGTGCTTAGAATTTTTTGGTTAACGTTAGTTGCGTTTGGTAGTTAAAAAGAGTTTTCGAAATCAATGATGGAATGGTTAATATTGCTATCAATTTTTGATAAACTGTGGGCGATGTTATTATGTGGATAGTCACTAAAACACTTAAAATAATAATATTTATGAAAAAAAATAATACCCTGCGAAGTTTCGTGGTGGTTCTTCTTCGGTTCGGTGTAATCGAACTGGATAGAACAAAATTGTGACTAAGTCGAGTGTAGCCTTTCTGCCTTCAGAATGCTCAATAAACAAATTGACAATCAAATAAGCCGTTACGGCGAAGGAAAAATCTTTGAAAGCCAAAAATGCCTCAACTTTAAGGGACTCACTTGCAGGTGCAAGGAATTCTGACATTGTTATCGGTCACCGACGTAAACTCCGGTTACGTAGGCGGCCAAAGGGTTTAGGAATGTGTCACAGATTGGTGTAACATTTTGGCACGTTTTTTGTTCACAGGGAGTCCTGAGGATACATCTCATTGAAGCCAAGAATCTCATGAAGAAAGACATTGGAATGTTAGGTGTGTTGAGCATCAAAATATTGTTTCTATCCACCTTTGCAATCTCAATCCACATTGGATTAGCATACATGATGTCATCTGTCCAGTCTACTAGCTGGGGGCTTCCTACGCTGGGTTTACTTGTACGTGGCCTCCATTCGAGCTTCCATCTATCACAGCTGTTGGTTCTGCGATGGAACTGGTGCACAAATTTAAAGTCGCTCAACGAGCTATGGAAAGAGCAATTCTCAGCATTTTCACGATAAAAACTGATGTCATGTCATGTCATGTGTCATGTCAGTCAGCGTGTAAGCGTCCACTGCTGGACATACGCCTCTCCAATTTTCCTCCAGTCCTCCCGGCCTTCAGCGATACGGAACCACTGATTTCCGCCGGCGTACTTGATGTCGTCGACCCACCTGGCGGGTGGTCTTCCCACACTCCGTTTTCCTGTCCACGGCCGCCAGTGTAGTACGCGGTTACTCCAACGGTCATCGTCTCTTCGGCTAACGTTCCCAGCCCACTGCCACTTGAGCTTAGCCACCCGGTGTCCAATATCGACTACTTTGGTGCGTCGGCGGATTGCCTCGTTACGCACCATATCACGTAGCGATATTCCCAGCATGGCTCGCTCCATTGCTCGCTGGCTAACTTTCAACCTATAATACAGATAAAAACTGATAATTTTTTTTTTTTTTTATGGAACCTGAAACGGTTGGCTACATCACCTACAACATCCGTGATGTCAGCCCATAACACAGGGTGAACTAGGTGCCATGTCAGTGCTTCCCTTCATTTCATGTCGGCTACACTAAACTGGACGGAAAACACGAACTATTTACATAGCCGTTTCGACCGACGTTTCGTTCAGTGCGGTGGTACCAACCCGGCCGGGATAAACCCTACCACCTAGTAAGGTAAGAAGGGAAGGGACCTACAGTTTAACGTGGAATCCGAACCACGGTCAGCCTCCAACGGTCGAGCGGTCACCCATCCAATCACTGACCGCGCTCAGCGTTGCTTAATAACAGTTGACTAACCAACCGCGCCACTGAGCTACCGAGGCTGACGAATTTTCTTATCCCTTAGTCGACTTTTACGACATGCGACGGGGAGAGATGCAGTGGGGCTATTCTTTTTAAGTACCGACCCCACACGGTACAATACCGTATGTAATTGTATGTAATTGTATGTAATTGTATTGTATTCAATTGTATGTAATTGTATGTAATTGTATTGTATTCAATTGTATGTAATTGTATTGTATTCAATTGTGTGTAATTGTATTGTATTCAATTGTATGTAATTGTATGTAATTGTATTGTATTCAATTTTATGTAATTGTATGTAATTGTATTGTATTCAATTGTATGTAATTGTATGTGATTGTATTGTATTCAATTGTATGTAATTGTATGTAATTGGCAATTAGGTAAAGGTAAATCGGACCCGTACGCAATCATCACGGTCGGCGCGCAGCAGTTCAAGACCAAGCACATCGACAACAACGTCAATCCCAAGTTCGACTTCTGGTGCGAGGTGCGTATTGAGCTGTGGGCTCTCGTTCTCGCTCCAATCTCACCTTGGAGTCCTCCCTTGTTCCCAACTGCCGTGGATCAAGTCATCAGACTTGTCCGAAACGTCCTTTACCAAGCAACCGTCCTCGTTCCAACTACTCTTCACCAGGCAAAGCTGTTTAACGCGATCCCGTCGTCCCCATTCCACCTCCGCACTACGCATACTGGGCAGGGGATGCACCCCTATACAATCGACCTACCGAGGATCCAACCGGTTCTGTAGGTCTCTTATTCACAGAACCGGTAAAATGTGGAACGCATTCCCTGCTCATCTGTTTCCTCCCAAGTACAGCTTGGGATTTTGAGATGTCCATGGGCATCGTAAGTCACCTACTCGTAAGTGAAACGGTGCCACATGTCGCGCTTTCTATAAAAAAATAAAAAAAAGCAACCGTTATCATTCCAAGCGACCTTCGCCAAGCAAACATTTTCAAACCCTGAAGGGGTAAAAATATTTACCAAATAATAATCACAAATTGCATTTGATATGTTTTAACCTCTTTTCATCTAGGAAACCTCTTATTCAGACTATTGTTCGCCGAGCAAGCAAACTTGGTCAAACCTCCCATCACCGAACAACCAAACCTGGTCGAACCTCCCATCACCAAACAGGCAAACCTGGTCAAACCTCCCATCACCAAGCAAGCAAACTTGTTCAGATTTCCCGTCACCGAACATCTAAACTTGTTGCAGTCACCCAAGACCGCCATCAGTTCACCAAGCAACTGAACTTGTTCGGTGATTCACCAAGTAATTGAAGTTTTTTGCCATTGTTCACCAAATAATCAAAATAGTTTCAACCACTTTTCCACAAAACAACCTCGTTCCAAACACAAAGCAATCACATTCCAACTACCCATTTTCAAGAATATACCTTTTCCTAGATCCAACCGCCATCCACCAAGCAACTTACCTGATTCCGCCATTCACCAAGCGACCAACCTCATTCCATTACCAAGAACACACTCTCCGAGTTTCTTCATAGAGTTCTACAATCTATACTGTGCATGTCTTCAATTAATCAAACGTCATATGGCTCACTTTGAGCAGTGTTGACACCTACGGGGGCACGCGGCTCTTACACCTTTGTTCTTCTCTCTTTTTTTCTTCTGGATTTAGGTTGAATAATTTAAAATTCTATCTGCTGCTTTCTCTAAAGCGATCTTAATGACATTTTCGGTCAAACATAGCCATATCTAAAGTTGCCCCTTACTGAATGGTAGGCTAAAACTGTAGCCGGCTGGATTGATACCACCGTACTGGATGTAAGATGGCTGCATAACAGCCTCGACTGTGTTCTCCTCTAGTCCAGTATAGCCAGCAATCCAGGGAAATCTCCGGCACCTACCTTCTCGGAGGTGATATTGGCTGATCGGAGCATGTGCTCTGGCCCCTTCGACTCAGCCACTCGTACCGGGGAAAAAAAATGATAATAACTTCTTGTGCGATAGTTTGAATCTCCGATACCCTCAGTGGGGTTAAAATTTTTAAAGATTGATAGAGAGATCATTTCACCAAACCTATACTTACTTAAAAAATTTGGCAAGAAAACATTGCATTCAGCAATAAGTTCACGTTCTGCCCCACAGAAAACTGATCCATACTAAATTAACACTATGTACGTTCTAAGCTTATTAAAAAAAAAGAATTAATGTTGGTCTAAAATGGCATCGAGATCGCTTCAGAACTGTATTAGATGTGCAATAGTGAAGGTTAGGAGGTCCCGGGCGGAAATGTGGACTCTGTGATGACGTGGTAAGTACCTTCACTTGTGAGCCTACGCATCTCCGGTTCCGACACAGCAGGATTTCACGCAAGACACTATTCGGTACTATGATATGATGTAAAGTGTAAGAGTTAGGGCCCCTGAGCCCTGTTGTCATTGCGATCTAGGAAGATCTATTTATGATCTCTCAAAAGTTTACAGCTCACCCCCAAGTCCGATTTCCAATATGAACCGAGTTATATTCTTGGGGTTGAGTGCTGTATTTGGCATCAGTTAAAAATATAACCCCCCCCCCAATAATACGGCTTCTACTGTGAATGAGCACTTCACATTCACAAAGGATGTGTACGGGCGTTTCATCCTCTTTTATACAGGTCAGTACTGACTAACTGACCTGTCACATACTCTGACTTCACTGTGTCGTCAGTTCAGTTGTGATAATGTATTCACATTATACCTTGAATCTTTACCTAACTATAAGCATATAAATTCTAGTTCAAACACTTGAAATATGACTATGGTTAGGGTAATACGATGTGATGTTTGCCTAGTCCCCCCCTTAAACTACAATTTTGGTTAAAAATTATATTGACATTTCTGTCTTTTGTATTTAAATCTATATGGGACATAGTACAGAATCGCGAAAAGGCTAGTGATTTGAAATCCTGGTGTGTGGATTTTTTTTTTTCTACATTATTAGTATTACCATCTATCTATGAATACACGGGCTCTCTGCGACGAGTCGCCGGTCCAAAGCGCAATCACATAATCTCAAGATATGACTGAAAAGCCAGTGATTGAGTTTTGTTATGAATTTTTTTTCTTACACTTAGTGCCTTTTCACACACACGGCTGGCATGGGGCCGTCTATACATTTCGTCGTCAATTTTTGCCGATTTTCGACCCCCCCCCCCCTTCACCATCCATGCCCCCCCCCACCGTCGTATCGTCATTAAGTCTCTAATGACCCCCCCCCCTAATTTCATTTCAAATGACGTAATATATGGATGGCCCCCATGTGAACAGTTGCTGTAGTAGATCTATTGGATAGTATAAGAGCTTTGACACGATGCTTCGCAGCACCTAACGATGTGTGCGTGTGAACGACAGTCGCATACTAACCCATAGATCGCTACTTTCAAACGGCGTATAGTATGAGAGCGATCACACGACACATCGCCGCGCTGTGTCGTGTGCATGCTCTCGTTACTACCTTATACGCAACTGTATGCACGGCCCGGCGACCGTGTTGCGTGTGTGTGTGAAATGGGACTAACAGTCATTACAAAGATTATAACATTATTGATGATGTTTTCGTGATTTTTGGCTTTGTTGTTAATCTAATTTGCGTAATTTACCTTTGTAGTGATTTTTAGGTTGCGGTATGTTACTTTTACAATCTATTATTTTAAATCAATCAGCTTTACTCGCGGTTTCACTCCGACTTATTTGTGGCTCGAAGTTTCGGGCCAAGCGTATGACCCATCTTCATGGAGCACTCTGCCTTGTGCGACGGTTGGCAGTTCTCTGCCGCTTGGCCCGAAACGTCGAGCCACATAGCTCGGCTTTAAACCGTGAGTAAAGCTGATTGATTTAAAATAATGTCTAACAACCACGGTAATTTAAAAACCCATTTTACAATCTATTTTGTCAAAATTCAGCGTACCGTTGCAATGTCAGCATAAAATATTTATCTGTGGAAGTGCAAAAGTACATACAATAAATCTATCAAACGGCAGCTGAAGTTTGACACAGTGAATGGGAGTTTGACTCCGTGCATGATCGCGCCATTGGCCTTGCGCGCGGAGGCAGGAGCAAACATTCTGATATTACGAAACAAGCTGGCAATTTTTCCGAAATCTTACTTTGTGACTAATGTTTTGCAATATTTTTAAATTTACATTCGTTTGGTTCTGAGTGTGGGTAGTTTTCTGTCGGTCGCCACGATTTCAGTATTCTATACTTGCTATGAAATATTGCTACCTTTATCTTGTATTCAAATTAAACATTTAAGGCGCAAATAAGACTCAAAAAGGTCAACTTTAAACGAAATTATTGAGCTATTCGTAAAGATAAAAAATCTTTAATTAACAAACATAGCGAAAATCTGTTTTACTACTTTGGAAAGGTGTTAAATAAATCTCCAAAAAATAACGAAAAGTACGAAAATTGTACTTTCAAGTTAAATTATCTTGAGAAACATCAAATTGTTTCAATACAAGACCCTCATAGAAATATAGATAATATTTTTCCCTAAAAAAATATTGTTTTATTAAACGGTTTTATTTAGCTTGACTCCGTATATTTGTTTGTTTGTTTGTTATATATCTTTCCAACACGTGAAATTTAATATACAGGGTGTTCGGCACATGATCCGACAAAATTGTTTTGTAGGTAAGTGGGGTAATTTACAAGGTTTTGACCTATGGCACCTTTTGTCTGGTGTTACGTGGTATTGAGATAAAAATTTTTTTTCTTTATTTTTGAAAATTACCAAAATCTCAGCTTTAACCCCTTGTAACTTTTTTGTTTATGATTATATCTGCACGAAATAAAATGTATCTGGTTTTACGATGTATCCTTGTTCTAGAAAAAATATCATTTATTAAAGTTAATACCATGAAGAGGACTTATGACCTCCCAAAGTCTCAAAGACGAGTAAAAATATGACAGAATCTTAATTTCTTAATTCATTAAAAAAAAAACTGACAGTGACGTCAAAAAGTGACAGCAATTGAGAGCTTCATTTTCCTTTAAAAAGTTCGCTTGTTTACGCCCTTTCCAACGGTATACCACATGCCATACAAATCTTTCACTATGTGGCCAAAATTAGGGACAGAGACCAGAACAGAACGACAATAAATTTGTAACAGGGTCACCTTATCGACTTATTGAGAGCGTTTTCAGGAGCATTTTCAAATTTAGAACATGTAACGGTCGCGCGGGTACTGTTCAATTCCAATTCCAACTACTACTGCTTCCATTGTTAAATATTTAGACTCTTGCAAATTATCCCTAATTTTGGCCACATCGTGAATGATTTGTATGACATGTGGTATATCGTTGGAAAGAGCATAAACTAGCGAACTTTTTAAATGAAAATGAAGCTCTCAATTGCTGGCCGTTTTTTTTTTAAATGAATTAAGAAATTAAGATTCTGTCATATGTTTACTCGTCTTTGGTATTTTGGGAGGTCATAAGTCCTTTTCATGGTATTAACTTCAATAAATGATATTTTTTCTAGAACAAGGATACATCGTAAAACCAAATACATTTATTCGTGCAGATATAATCATAAACAAAAAAGTTACAAGGGGTTAAAGCTGAGATTTGATAATTTTCAAAGATAAAGAAAAAAAATCGTATCTCGATACCACGTGACTCCAGACAAAAGGTGTCATAGGTCAAAACCTTGCAAATGACCCCACTTACCTACAAAAAAAAATTGTCGGTCCATGTGCCGAACACCCTGTACAGTGTGGTTTTTGCGCAAACGTTCTTCGTCGGCACGACGTATCAGCCACCGCACGAGTAGAACGAATCTCGCACCTATTTACATCTGCGTACGGTTCGTGTTTCAATCATCAGTGCTCGGGTAGCACGGTTTGAGTCTTATTTCCGCCTTAACAAAGAGTGGTGATCGGCTGAATACTATAAATAATTATAGGTTGTGGCCTGTGGGCTTCTTTCAAAATTGTATCTAACATCTATTTCGGCTTCTTTCCATCTTTTCCAAATTAATTTTTCAAAATTTTATCGATGTATTTTCCAAACGCACAATGACCTGCAATTTTTACCGTAACATCCATTTCGTCTATCTCCTTTTGCCTCACACCCGACTATCAATTGGGAGTGCCTTTAAGTCTATCGGCGTACTGTGAATGTGTTTTGACTTTGTGCGTGTGTGTGCGGGTGGATTGTGCGCGATCAGGCGCTCATATCGCAGTCGCGCGGACAAACGCTCCATGTCGCGCTCCTAGACAGGGACGATGCGGGCGCTGACGAGAGCCTGGGCAGGTGAGTAGCGTGGTGGCGGGCCGCGGGGCGCCGGGGGCGGAGGAGCGAGCTCACCGGCCAATGTGCACTCGCCGCATGCGTTACCTGCACCAAAAAAGAGTGAATAGGAAAATGGCGCGCACGAGTGGTATAACCCAATTTTTATAACTATGCACTTCGAGCTGTCAAAGTCGTGAGGTTGGTAGGATTGAATTCACCCCCCGCTTACTTCCTAACCTCTCTGCCGACGCCTATCAGTACACGCCCTTGCTGTGTGTGTGTGTGTGTGTGTGTGTGTACTGATAGGCGTGCGCGGAGAGGTGAGGAAGTAAGCGGGGGGTGAATTCAGTCCTGCCAACCTAACGACTTTGACAGCTCGAAGTGCACAGTTATAAAAATTGGGTTATATCGCACAATATCGCAGCGAGAAAGCGTGCGAGAGGACGCAATTTTCATATGATTTCTTTATTGGTGCGACTTTCACCAATGCTAGATGTTGCACAATCGGTTTGAGAGCATCACTACTGCATCCACAGGGACAATTTGACATTATAACAAGATGGCGTAGAACTTAACTAATGGCTACAGAAGACATGCCCAGGTCCATTGTAATAGGCGTAGAGAGGGGTCCACATGGGAATTCAATTGGTAGCCACCTTTTGTGTCCAAAAGCATTAACTGGAGTCCCTAAGTCACAGACGATTTGTGGGTTCGCTTAGTCTGTTTTACAGATACTATCACGGACGCTGCTCTGCGGAACTAGCATCCCTTATTCCCTGCCACCCGTCCTATCTCCGCATGACTCGTCGCAGAGAGACTCAGCACCCTTTTGTTGTTGACATTGGGCTTTTGAGAACCCATCGGTTTTCTAAATCGTTTCTTTGTCGCACCGCTGGAGTGTGGAACGGTCTTCCGGCGAGTGTATTTCCTGAATCCTTTAACCTGGGTGTCTTCAAGCGTCGTATTAACGGGCTAGACAGCCTAGCAACAGTCCGCAAATCTGCTGGCATGGCACCTAACTGAGCGTGGTTTCACGAGGAGAGGTGATTTTGGCTCTGTCGACTGCACCATTGGTCCCTCGGCACAGTCACCCATGCTGGTTTACATAAAAAAAAAACTAAGTTAACGGTTGACTGTAAGAAATCTCTGTAAGGGATAAGTCCGCCTTTAAACCTTGTGTAAATTTTCTAATGTACTTGTGACTGTTTAATGTTTATTGGAGCATTAAAGCATTTTCTATCTATCTTTCTAACTAAGCATTCATAATATTAACACTTTGAAACTTACCACGCAATATCTTGATTTTCCACTGTGCGTGAAATTGGGAAAAATGTCTTAAACAGAATGATTGCTATAATACGAGTAATGTAGGTGACGAACACATCACTCCATTGCTTCACGGAACACATCCAGGCCCATTGCCTGTAGGAGAAGTTTTCAAGCGAGCACGGAACCAGCGAGTTGAATTGAATTGAAGTGTTCTGAACACCAATATAATAACTAACTTTTATTGTAGTGAAATGAAAAATTCGAAACTGTATTGTTTCTAAGTTGAGTTCCAAGCCCGACACTGCGGTTACAGCTTGCACCTATCACAGAAAGTATCCAGAATTTAAACATAAAAAGAGATTGACGCCTATAACTATCAAATTTTCCCTGTGGATACAGCGCACACGGAAATCATTTTCATCGAAACACTCGTGTGCACCTGGTATCAGAGTGTAAACACGTGCTTACGCTGTGTTTACACCGGCCTTACCATGTGCAAACGGTAGAACATTCACGGAAAACAGAATTTACTAACAGTTTATGATTATTGATTACACACATTGTGTAGTAGAATGTAGTAACTCTTAACTCTGCCGGTGGGTACACGGTGGGGGTACCTAAGCTGCGCCCTGTATCCCCACCCTGTTCCGCATCGGAAAAGTTTGTGTTTTTGTGTGTAAGCCACACCAGTGCATGCTCAAAAATCCCTGTAAATAATGTGCAATCTTCTTAAAAATCTTTCCTATAATTCGACGAGATGAAAATGTTTTCCAAGCATGAAAAATCTTAGATCGCCCGTGATGGACGTGTTTGGATGTCTGCATCAAACTTAGTACTAAAATGTATCGAATTTATTTATGGTTCAGTTATGACGTTCGACATACAGAACACTGACACACGTCCCACACGAATACACCCAATTGGACATTAACACATTCTGTGCCAATTTGTGATGGGGTGATATTATATTTTTCTCAGGTATCTGGTAAAGAGTGTTTCAACTAAAAGTTCCCTTCGCCGTTATGTTGGCTCCACTGTCAGTGTTTAAATTCGTATTGCCAGATTGTGAAGATTATATTACCTAATAATGTACCCGTAATATCGGTATTTACCGTATTTATTATACGGTAAATACCGATTATAATTACGGGTAAATCTGTACACAGAGCAACCCTCAACGCTGTTTTGACAGTTAGACAGTGGAGCCAACATAACGGCGAAGGGAGCTTTTAGTTGAAACGCTCTCTAGCACTACTAATCTCAAAATATATCTGCAATGCACAAAAGATATTAAGAATAGTTGAGATACATTGAGAATTTTGTGGGAAAAGGGAAACTCACTTCAAATTGGCATAGATACGATCTGATTGCCTTGTTTTATTTTTTTTTTCTTGGCAAGATGTTTAGAACATTTCACATAAAAATCAACATATCTAACAAGCGTATCACCGAATACATCCGCCTAACCGCTTGTATATGTTACCCACACGGTCGTACGAGACAACACTCGGAGTTAACGGCCACCGTATGTAAGTAAATATATCTAAGTTGCGTTGCTCTAGAACAGGGTTACTCAAAGTGTGGTACGCGAACCCCCAGGGGTTCGCCATTTGATGGTAACGCGACGATGGCGCGCGACGACGCGACGCGTGGGTTTTCACACCTGGTAATGCTAAAAACGAAATATAGAAATCGACTTGATGTGGAGTCAGAATTGAGATTAAAATTGTCCAAAATTTCACCTAAAATCGACTCATTGTGCGACAAGAAACAAGCCCACCCATCACATTAATTACTTTCGTCAATCAATGTATCACTGTTTAAAAACCCTTTTTATTAAATTAAAAAACCTTATAAACTAAAGTTTGTTTTTCTAATTTTCCTTTCCTTGGGGCAGGAGTTGCGTTAGGGCAGGGGTTCGCAGTCGTTTTGAAACTCTACTAGGGGTACGTGACATCATAAGTTTGAGAAACCCTGCTCTAGAACCCTCCTGTCGCTCTTGTACTGTATTGCTCTATCCGCATCACTGCAATGTGTCTAGGTCACTCGGAGCGAAGGCAAGATAATGCAACCGGTATAAATGTCTTTTCGAACTCTTGCGCTAATTGCTGTTTAGGAAGTGAAAACTGTTTCCGCGGTGCTACAATTGTCATCATTTCAGTGTCCTGGCGTGATCAGCAGCTGTGTCGCTGGTTTTTTGAACATCGCTTCGACTAAATGATCGAATGGCTTGGGTGGGAGAAAAAATGCAGCAATTGGTACTAAAATTGCCATACAATTATTTCATTGGACGGAATCGTTACGAAGTGTCAAAAATGCTGTGATCAAGTCACCAAGATTATTAACTGCAACTAGTGGTGAAAGGTTTTTTATTTTTTATTTTAGGGGTTTAAGAAGATTTCAGAGTCACGTAACAGGATCTTTGACCTGTGGCTTATAGCCTTAAATAACCTAAGGCTTAGGGTGCCGCCCTTTCATGCGACAGGTTTGGAAGCTGAACCCCAAGTCTCATCAATCAGTTTTTCGAATTTTCGAAAAATGTATATGCATAACCCGTCACTTCAGTGAAATGATACAACAGCTCAGAGGTTACAATGCTTTTATTCCCAAGCTGCCGCTGGGTTGCGGGCGCTCACTGTCCTTGCTCTAATGCTGTGTGATGTGTCCAAAGGCGTTGATAAGTTCGCGGAAGTGCCAAGCGCTGGCGTGCGAACTGTGGGACTGGGACCCGGGCCTCGGCATTCAGAACGACGACTTCCTCGGCAGGTCCGTTTGTTACAACCGTCCCAACGTGTTGGTTACAACTGTCCCAGATGTTACAACCGTCCCAACCTATTGGTTAGAGCCATCTCAACCTATTGGTTACTGCCATCTCAACTTGTTGGTCACAACCTGCTCCGACTTGTTGGTTACAACTGTCCCAACATGTTGTTTAATTGTCCCAACCTGTCGGTTGCAACTGTCCCAACCAGTTGTTCAATGTCCCAAACTGTTGGTTACAACTGTCCCAAACGGTTGGTTACAAATGTTCCAACCTGTTGGTTACAACTGTCCCAACCTGTTGTTAAATCCGTCCCAACCTGTCAAACCGACAACCAACATTGACCAACACGGTTTTGGACGTGCTTAATATTCCGATTGCCGTTTCACTAATCTGGTTGTTTGCTGTGCTTAACCTCATCTCAGAATGACAATGGTGACGGTTTCTTTGTTGAGAATACGGCCATGTTTCACTTTCACTATTCTTATTGAAATCTGTAAATTTTAATGTATCCGTCACTTTTTTTTTTATTTTTAATAATTAAATTTTTCCAGTTATGGGCAGTTCAGTGCGTGCAGTATCAAAATAAGTAATGTCATTCAGGGAGCGAGATATAATATCGGTTTTCAGTTTCATATTTGGAGTGAATTTTTCTCAATGTTTCAAGTCAGTGGGCTTTTTTCCATTAATATTATCGCTAAAATATTTATATGCTAAAATAAACTTTTAACATTCACCGTAATTGCTATAACAATAATGTTCCTACACCCGTAGATGGTGCGAATTAATCCAACGAAGGTGTGGAACTAAGCTTGCGATGGCTTCACCGAACATATCCGGGCCCATCCGGGCCTGTATGTTATATTTCAACACCCGTATATGGTGTGTATCCATATATATGATATATACCTACACCCGTAGATGGTGTGTATTGATGCATATGTATGTTATATTCCTATACCCGTATATGGTGTGTAATAATTATATAATATCTACAACCGTAGATTGTTCGAATTAATCCATATATACAGGGTGTCCCAGAAACCGACGATAATCCTTTGACAGGAGATAGGGCTGCTAATTACCTCTCAGAATATCTAATTTTAGGTTTAGTAAAAATGGCTTAGTTTTTGATATATTGTCATTTTTGTAAAAATCCAAAGTTTTCTCCCTCAGCTCATTTTTTTAAATGCCACAAGTACAAATGTAAGATTTTCTTAAATCTAGTTTTGGTCAAATATTTCTGAAAAGTAAGGCTTTCACATGGTATAATTTATTTTTTAATGTTTAATCCTGCTTAGCTGAAAAACGACTTAAGAGCCACATGTAAAATTTTTTTCAGCCTCGTCCCTAGAATTTGGCCCTTTGCGGTGAAAAAAAAATTACTACACTAAAGTGGCATTATGCAACAAATATACGCCCATCTAATGTAGTTTTTAAAATAGTACATCACTTACATATTTGCCCGATAATTTATAAGATATTGTTATTTAACTGCAAAGCGACCTCGGAATTTGATAACTGTTCTACCAACTACGAATTAGAATAAAATAAACGCTTCGAAGTAATTGGTCTTTGTTAACCTGTTAAAGTAGATGTTCAAATTGTTTACCACCTGCACGAATGCTAGCTCGACATCTTCTCACAAATGCCCGGTTGATGCGTCGAGCAAGTACTCGATGCAAGTGCAGATACGTTCACCTGAGATGAGTTTCTGGGACACCCTGTGTATATAGGGTCATTTTTTATTAAGTGAAGTCCCTTAAATGGTAGGTTCTATATCTGAAATGGATTCACGTTTATGATGTTAATTTTACTTTACGTACCTAAAGTTAGATTTTTTTCTGGACATGCCACATAGTAGTGCCCATGCATACTAACTAATATACCCTGAACATTTCAATAAAATCGGTCCAGTACTTTCAGAGTTATTAAAAAATGAAAAAAGTTTACATTTACGTGCGCGCATCGCGTCATTCGCGCGGGACAGCTGGGTGGTCGTTGACCCGTGTGAATCAAAAAGTAGCTCAAGGCCGCACGCGTCAGCTGTTTCGCGCATAAGAGATGCACGTAAATGTAATTTCTTTCATTTATTAATAACTCTGGAAGTACTGGACCGATTTTGTTGAAATTTTCAGGGTATATTAGTATGCATGGGCACTACTATGTGGCATGTCCAGAAAAACATCTAACTTTAGGTACGTAAAGTAAAATTAACATCATAAACGTGATCCATTTCAGATATAGAACCTACCATTCGAGGGACTTCACTTAATAAAAAATGATCCTGTATATTTTATATACCTACACCCGTAGATGGTGTGTTTTGTATCGACCACGTGTGTATATAATGCGTACCGAACATGGTGCGTATACATTTATATATTTATTAAATATGGTGTGTGTACATTATATGCATACTGAACATAATATCACAGAACATAAAAAAAACGAGTAGACGTAAGCTTACGTGTGGTAAGCTTAGATAACTACGACAAGAGATCTTTCGTTAGCCGTAAGGCTAGCCTTAGTTTTTTCGATAGCCTTTCGCTACAGTCAAGGAAAACAATAAGCTAATAAATAATAAAGAAAATTACATGTGTTTCTATATTACAATTATTAGATATAGATATGTACAATTTATTATATACAATTAGAATAAATTTTTCTAAAGGTGGTAAATTTTAACTTGGAGTAGGTATCAAAGCAAATTTTTTTAAGTATGACAATCCGTCGACGGAAATCAGTGGTTCCGTACCGCTGAAGGCCGAAGGAAAATTGGAGAGGCGTATGTCCAGCAGTGGACGCTTACACGCTGACTGACTGACTGACCTGATAATTCGGTTACAGTGGGTCTTCATGCTAATAAGTAATTCTTCTCGTTTTTTTATATGTTCCGTGGTGTGTAATGTGTATGCGTTATATGCGTACTGTACACGGTATGTATACATTATATGCATCCCGAACACGGTGCGTTTATGTTATATGCTTACCTAATACGGTGTGTATTATTATATGGTTACCGAGCATGGTGCGTATACGTTATATGCTTACCGAAGACGGTGCGTATACGTTATATGCTTACCGAACACGGTGTGTATACGTTATATGCTTACCGAACATATTAATCCGCATATATAAATATGTAAATACATAACGAGCGGTAGCGCTAACTAACGGGGCGCTTGTATAACGCGTGTGTGTGTGGTGTGCGGGGCCAGTGTCTGCTGTACAGTGCGCAGACTCGGTGCAAGCTTCGCCTGTACGATTGGGACCGCACCGGGCGCGACGAGGACCTCGGCAGGTCGGTTCGCATTGCGTCACCCGCGGCACGTTCAGTCAGACGTGTCCGCCGGAGGGATCACATAGAGTAAACCTTGTTGCACTCACTAAAGTTTGATAAGTACTTAAAAGGTGCTTCGTTAGTCATGTGAAAAATTTCGGGAGGGTTACATACACACTCAAATAAACACGTTACGCAAAAAAATATTATGTGTTATTAGCATTACTTTCCGAGAAATTTAACAAAATATGTTTGCTACCTAAACATTAACCTGTGTGTAACAGTAGGTAACTTGCATTGTACGGGGTCAATGACCGTACTATGTTCAAACGCAGAACAGCTGTTTGTTGTAAGTAAGTCACGAGGTCACTATGATTGGTTTTTACAGCTACTTATTTCATTTTATTTTTTTGTTAGGAGAAAAAATGCTCCTTTAAACATGTTTTTCTTACGTAAAGTGTTTATTTGAGTGTGTATGTAACCCTCCCGAAATTTTTGACATAAATAACGAAGCACCATATATACTCTGTTCGGCCAGTGTTGAGAGTGACTCTTCACAGGTTACCGCGCCTCCCAAATCCCGAGGGGGTGAATGCTCGTTTACATAGCTCAGTCTTCACTTGGAACACATTCGACACGGACGCATGCGTTTGTTCTTAGAGACATTACGAATACGATTAGCGGGTTCTCATAAGTATTCCATCCGAATTTGTATAGACAATTTCCCAGAATAATACAAATATCGGTAAGATTTTTTTATCTTATTTGAGCAATTTAATTATTTCTAAATTATTTCTTGACAAACTTTATTACTTTATTTATCTTTCAAAAGGATTACCTCTTGACAATAAAACTGTCGCCCTTTAGCACGGCATCTTGTCCTTATCCCTTATTCGTCTCTTACGACATGCACGGGGAGAGATGCAGTGGGGCTATTATTTATAAGTACCGCCGTCACAGAGTACCACCGTTTTAAACTAATCATTTAATAATATTGACCGTCGTGTCGGGTAGTGAGTGCAAAAAGGTTGTACAAATGATCATTTTTCTTTTCACTGTACACATTTCCCTACACTGTACGTATACGCACACACATACACAAAATGTTGAAGATATAAGCGTGTGGAGTATGCAGTGAAAATTATATATTATGCGTTCATACCTTGTTAGTCAAAAGACCCAAATTACTTATCAGTAAATTACATTTTTTTTTTATGGAAACTGGCACGGTTGGCTACATCACCTACAACTCCCGTGATGTCAGCCCATAACACCGGGTGATCTTGGTGCCACGTCAGCCTTCCCTTCAGTCGTGCCGGCTACACTGAACTGGACGGAAAACACAAACTATTTCCATAGACGTTTCGACCGACCTTTCATTCAGTGCGGTGGTACCAACCCGGGCGGGTTAAACCCTACCACCTACCTAGTAATATAAGAAGGGAGCAATATCCCTTAGTCGCCTTTTACGACATACACGGGCAGAGATGCAGTGGGGCTATTCTTTTAAAGTACCGGCCCCACACGGTGTTCTATCATTATAGTATACAGTTGTTGTAGAAACATATTTGGGCAATGGACTCGAGGTTGATGTGTAACTCCTGATGTAAAGGTTTACACATCAAAAACATTATAATCTTTCATCATATCGCGCAAACCTTACGCTTATATAGTCTAAAGCAGTGGTATTCAACTGGTTTCGCCCTAAGAGCTACTTGCATATTTATGTCAAACCCAGCGGGCACCTTCAAGTAGGGACAGTGCCCAGAGGCGGACTAGCAGCCTTAGCCGCCCTAGACCGTTTAGTACCAGCCGCCCTAATTCAATGCAGCCGCCCCTTTTAAGTTTACAGCATAGATACTAATGTGGAGTTGTACGAAAATCAGTATTGCGTTCGGTTCAAACTGCCAGAAATATATTATTTCTCGGTTAATTTTACATATAGTAAAAGTATTTTTTATAAGTTTTGCGGCAATATTGACCTTATCGTCATAGCTAAATTATTTTGTCCGCGAAAATAGTGGGTCGTCTCCGCTCACCACTTCCGCACGTTGCACGCACTTGCTCCGGCCGGCACCCTTTCTATTCTTTACCTGCGCTCACTGCTTCCAGCAGCAGGTACAGATTGGCCGCCCCTAATATCTGGCCGCCCTAGGCCCGGGCCTAGTCGGCCATAAGGAAAGTCCGCCTCTGACAGTACCTATGTATGACGTTTACCTATAAATTTTAATAGCATAGTTGGCTATTTTGATTTTCATACAAATTTAAATACTGTAAATCCATTATTTACAGGATTGCCAACATGTGGAATTCACTCCCACCTGCATGCTTTCCTCTAATGTACGTTCTGAGATCCTTCAAACATAATGTGAAGGTGCACCTAGCCGGCCGACATGGTATTCGCGGCCCCCGTAAATATCCGAATGCCAGTGGGCGCCGTCAGACTACAAAAATAAAATATGTAGCAGATTTTGTCATTTTTGCATCAAACACCCGGTATGTTATACCGGGTGTTTGATGACCATAGGTCATAAAGCAAACCAGGTACTCCTGAGCCTATTTGGAGCAAAAAAGTTAGATGGCATTTTGTTGAACGGTGAACTTCTTTTTTTTTCCATACTAAACTAAATAAATTTTATTTAGTTTAGTACAAGTAGTTTCTGTACCGTGTGGGGTCGGTACTTAAAAAGAATAGCCCCACTGCATCTCTCCCCGTCGCATGTCGTAAAAGTCGACTAAGGGATAAGAAAATTCGTCAGCCTCGGTCACGAGTCAGTAAGCCTGGATACGAAATACGGCATCGTTTGTATGAGAACCGAGGTAGCCGCCAAAGGGGTGTGAAGTCTGAGGCGGGAGCGGCGCATGGAACGCCGTGATTGGCCGAGCGAGTAGGTAGCCAAGTGACGCCAGTCTTCCATACGTTTGAACGGGATTCATACAATAAGTCGCTCATTGTGTCGATTCGCGATGAAAAGATGAAACGGATTTAACAATATTTAACCCTTCTTTACATCAAGGGAATAATATAACTTTCTCTTAAATGAACAAAGGCAACGCCCCTTTCACAATTTTGCGAATTTGCAGATTTTCGCATAAACACGATAATAGTTCTAAGTTCTGAGATACCTCGGATACTTTATTATAAATCTACATCAAATTTCCAAAACAATGATATGTAAGACCTCGTACATTGGTATTATCTTATTGGAGTATTTGTTATTGGAATTTTCCAAAATTAAAAAAATAATGTTAGAAAGTCGAAAAGTTTTGTAACCAAAAAAAAAAAAAAATTATATTATTAACAACTATTTGCTAATTACTTAGCCAACGATATGACAAATTATATTGCAATATGACTTCGCGAAAAATTCGCGAAAATCTACCCTACCATAAAAAATTTATGAGTACCCACCTCGATATTTAATTTTTTTACGGTAAAATGAGATTTTCCAGGCTTTGCCTTTTTTAACAAACTAACCAGCCATACCCACCTGGATATTTAATTTTTTTAGGGTAAAATGAGGTTTTCCAGGCTTTGCCTTTTTTAACAAACTAACCAGCCATGCAGCTAGAGCCTTATAAAATGTACCATGCGTCTCTCTGTCAGTTTCACGGTGTGAATTCGTTATATAAGGGTTAATAAAATAACAAATGAAAGGCTGTGTAGTCTGTAATAGAAACATATATTTGAAACAGAACAATAATTTACTTAATTATTTATTTATAGATCGGTATCTATATTAAAATTTTCATTTGGTAACTTTTGAACAATTGAATTAAATTTAAAAGCACAATTTACGACATTTACATTGTTACTGTTTACATTGTTGACATTTACATTGTTATTCTTGAACTAAAGAACTAAAGAACTAACATGTGTCTCGAGAGATGGTCGCGCAACAGATGGATAGATCTCACCGAGACCTAAAGTTTGAGTACCAACACGATGGGTCTAGCACCAGTGGTTCTCGAGTTATGACCAAAACAAAAGTTCATGTGACAGATGGATAGATCTCACCGAGACCTGAAGTTTGAGTACCAACACGATGGGTCTAGCACCAGTGGTTCTCGAGTTATGACCAAAACAAAAGTTCATGTGACAGATGGATAGATCTCACCGAGACCTAAAGTTTAAGTACCAACACGATGGATCTAGCACCAGTGGTTCTCGAGTTATGACCAAAACAAAAGTTCATGTGACAGATGGATAGATCTCATCGAGACGTTCAGATTGAGTACCAACACGATGGGTCTAAGTCCAGTGGTTCTGTAGATATGACCAAAACTAATGATCACGTGACAGATGATAATTCCGACCCCTCACTCGCATGATCGCATCGCATTTCGCATTTAGATGCTAGCTAGCTAGCTAGCAGCGGAGCGCAGGCGCTATATAGCATTTAGCATTTAGCAGTACCACAGATAAATAGCACATACTTCATTGCTTTGTGTGTTCCAAAACAAACGAACCAACAAAGTTTTACGAACGAAACAGCAATGCTAACTAAAATTAAATGTGATTATTGCTTAGCATTTAGCATTAATTTTTATTCATCAGGGCGCTTAACAGTGCTAAATGCTAACGGGGTATTCATTATGAATTAATTTTGTTAATGCTAAGCATAACAAGACTAATTCCCGGTAGACGCATGACCTAAAGAAATTAATTCCTTTAGAGTCGCTCAAAAGTAAAAACCGGTAGGTACTGGTTGAATGAAAAAAGCGCGATAAACGAATATTGAACGAGGAAACCTGCCGAGGTTGACTAGAAGAAATGTCCTTTGGCAATAAGGCAGAATGCATGAAATATCTGTATACATTTAACATACATATTTATCAATAAACAAAAAAAATTACAAGAGCTAACTGCATCCAACACGATAGTCGACCTATGGTGGGTAAGCAGAAAAGAGCTCTCCATACATATTTACGCCGATGTTTGTTACTGAAATTCAAGCGAAAAATGCTATCAAATTGAATGAAAGTACTTACTCGTGAAAGGTGACTCCATCTGTGTTCAAGTTTGAATTTTTCGACGACTTTTTGCACCAAAGCACTGCACAATGAGGCATTTTGTGACAGACGCGCACGTTCGCTCCGCCTGAGCGGCGGACGGAGACTAAGATCGGTCGCCGGCGCTAGACTGACGCGCTGGCGCGTGTGCGCCGACGCGCGGCTACCCCTGTCCTCCTATGTATAGCGCCTCCAGGCTTACTGACTCGTGGCCTCGGTAGCTCAGTGGCGCGGTTGGTTAGTCAACTGTTATTTTATTACGCAACGCTGAGCGCGGTCAGTGATTGGATGGGTGACCGCTCGACCGTTGGAGGCTGACCGTGGTTCGGATTCCACGTTAAACTGTAGGTCCCTTCCCTTCTTACCTTACTAGGTTTATCCCGGCCGGGTTGGTACAACCGCACTGAACGAAACGTCGGTCGAAACGGCTATGTAAATAGTTCGTGTTTTCCGTCCAGTTTAGTGTAGCCGACATGAAATGAAGGGAAGCACTGACATGGCACCTAGTTCACCCTGTGTTATGGGCTGACATCACGGATGTTGTAGGTGATGTAGCCAACCGTGTCAGGTTCCATAATAAAACTGCTACTACTGGTAGGCTACTAGGGGCCCGCGAACTACTGGTTGGACACCACTGGTCTAAAGTCTAAACACACACTCACGTACATCGATGCATGATCAACACTATACATATATGCAAAAACATGTACACAATCAAATTACATTATGTATCATATGAATATATAGGATGTTGACCCTTTCGATGCTACCGTTTTTTATGTGGCTGCGAGACGGACCTCGTCGAATGTGACCGAAATAAATGTATTAAGGAAGACCAGATTTATTTATTTCGATTACTACATGATATAGAATTACTTAGTACTATTATGTACATACAATACATATTTGTTTATTTATACACCCATCTGCATAACATATCGCATGGATTAACAATCATTTCACCACAATGTAAATAACACGGGGGGCAGTTAATTGTATTGTAAAATCATGAACATAGCGAGTTATGTAGTACACATTTACATACAGAAAAACTAAAGTGAACGCAATTATATTTTAATCAGTTGTTGTTATTGGGTTGCCCGCTAACACTGTGTTGCATGTGTTTTTGTAGCTCATTTGGTAGTTTGTGCTAAATTAGAATTTGCCTGAAATGCATCAATCAAGAGAACAAATGTGAGTCAGAGAGAGAACAAATCAAGAGTCAAAATGTGTCCTATAACAGCCGCCATCTTGTAAACATTGCACAAATATAACCTGGTTATTTAAAGAAAGGGATTGAAAATGGCGGCGCTCCTATTCGCCTCTTGCTCACACAGTATTGCCGTCTATATTCGCACGTATAGACAGCAAAAAAGTTTTTGTTCAGTACAAAACAATTTTTTTTTGTTTTGACCTAAGATAATGGGCGTTTTAGGCGTAGTCAAATGGCAAAAATGGAATCCTTATAATTTTATTTCGTCCTGTCCGTCCGTACATCACAGCCATTTTACTCGGAGACTATTGAGATTACATAGATGTGGAAGGAAGGTGTGTTCTATGAACCGCTATACAATGGTGATTAAACTCCATAAATAAATCACTAAAGTACATTTCTTAAGGACTACAGTATATATTTTAAAGCTTCTAACTTAATAATCTAGCATTAAACATAAAAAGCTTTCTAAGCAGCCCCAAAGAAAACTAGAAAAAGAACACTTTACAGATAAAATAAATATAAGCAATTGTTCCAAGACAAAAATTTGCAAACAAAAAAACATACTGTGCAAAATTTGCATGCAGACTGTACAGCTGTAAAGCGGCGCCATTTTCAATCCCTTTCTTTAAATAACCAGGTTATAACGCCATCTTGGAATAATCATAATATAAAAATTATCCAGAACAATTGTGAGTGTTCGGTCAATATTGACCGAACGGTTTTATAAGGGTTACAAAAAATTGCATGAACATCTATTTTATAGGAATTTGTGTTTCAATGTAGAAATTATAGGTATGTGTGGCGTTGACGTGCTACGGCTGATATCTGGGACGTACCATCAAATTCTTGGGGTAGTTTGCTTAGCTTCCACGCTTCACACGGATCAATCTGAAAAAATTATTGACTTTTTTGTAGTGATGACACCCCGTTCTGAGTCTGCAAAAACAAGATTGCTGTCACTTAAAGTAGATTTGAAAACACTCATTACATTTTCGTCACATTAGTTGGACACAGTTTGGATAGTTTGTATTGTTCCTTCATCATTGTCATGCTTACAGATGCTCGTTGGATATTGCCCAAGTTGTTAGAGCCGGCAGAATGGACACTGTGAGTAACTTACTGCGTTTTATACACAGAGCACGAAATACCCCCGCCCGCGCCCCCTCTTAGAATATTATCGCCCTAAGCGATAATATTTGAAACCCAATAACTGGACGCAGTGCTACTAGCGCTTCGTATGTGTGTGTGTGTGCTAGTATCGACACTACACACAAAGAGGAGCAAGTTAGGCACACGCACAAAACAAATGCACACGCACAACACACATAATATGTAAGTCATAGGCCACGCCTACAGGCTTCAACGCCGTTGTAGGGAAATCGCGCTCAGGGCGTCTCTAGGAGGGGGCGCGGGCGGGGGTATTCCGTGCTCTGTGGTTTTATACAACCTGAATTGGATGAAATATTTTACTTACAGTAGCGTACCCCCCCTTTCTCTATCGTTTCCTCCTTCTTTCCACTTTAGACTTAGTTTTGGTTCTTCATTAGGTTAATTTAATTCTAATTACTTTTTTTCCTGTCTAAATATGAATTTTCCTCTGTAATATCAAGTATCTTAATCGTTCTTTGAACTTTTGGGCACAGCCATCCGTGCCGGCAGTCTATATATAAAAAAAAAAAAATTTACCCCGGCCGTTTATTATGTACGGGTGTGAAACGTGCAATGGAGCGAGCCATGCTGGGAATATCGCTACGTGATATGGAGCGTAACGAGGCAATCCACCGGCGCACCAAAGTAGTTGATATTGGACACCGGGTGGCAAGCTGCGTCTAAGCACGACATAATGTACTGTTTCTTAAAAAAATACACATGCAGTTCATTATAAGTGTCAAACAGCATTCCTAGCTTCCCTTGTTACCTTACTAGGTGGTAGGGTTTAACCCGCCCGGGTTGATACCACCGCACTGACTGAAACGGCTATGTAAATAGTTCGTGTTTTCCGTCCAGTTCAGTGTAGCCAGCACGTACGAAGGGAAGCAGTGATACGGCACCCAGTTCACCAAGGTGTTATGGGCTGACATCACCGATGTAGGTGATGTAGCCAAACGTGTCAGTTTCCATAAAAAAATGAGTAGTATCACGAAATGGTGAGTAATGTGGTAAACGTGGCGGTGTGTGATTACAGTGGCAGACGCTGCAGCAGGCCAAGCACGGCATGGTTCGCCTCATCCTCTCCTGGCACAGACTCTCGCCGAACAACACCGACCTCAGTGCCGTGAGTACACACATACATCTTTTTTGATGTGATGACGTCACATCTTATAAATTGATGAACACCGGCTGCACATACGAAAAAGTGTCACGTTCCATCTGAACCTGTGTGTGCAAGCGAGAGCGCGTAACAAGCGATAGAGAGGCACAATCAGTATAGTCAAAGTTACCATGGAAACGTCTTAAGAAGTAAAACTGTCAAGATCAGACAACAGAAGTTTATTGATGGCCAGTCACAAGATAATTAATCTTTGTACTGGAAATATAATTACTGATCTTTGCTCTATGTACTACGATTATTCCACGTCATCACGTAAAACTATCGTCCGTAAACCGACTTTACAGACAAGCAATTTTTTTTAATATCTCCTTTTTTCTTGCTGACTCATCTGTCTCCGCAGAGACATTCAGTGTCAGTTTTTTTAATTTTGTATCTGGGCTTGAGGGGTGTGGTTGCACTGATGCATCCCTGTTGTCTTTCAGTCCTCCTGTAGCAGGTCTTGGGGTATGATTAATTTAAAATACACATTACGCCTGGATGTGCGTGCATCCAAATCAGATCAAATCCAAAATCACATCCATCTAAATAAAATTTTCCCGAACAACAGCTTTATAATTGTTTTTTGTAATTCTTTGCAATGTTTCAACGTGATTTGGAATGTTGCTATAGTCGAGACTGAAGAAGCGGAATTCAGGTCTTACTACCAACACACTAAATTATTGTTGACCTGCCAAAGAAGGCTGATTGATCTGTCAAAAAGCAAGCTTTATTCACACAGCCCCTCATGCTCACTCGTTCTAATAAGAAAAACTCATCTAACTCGCAATTAGCTTTATTTTTAGTTTTTTTTTTCTTTTTGGGCCGCCCGGCCCCATCGGAAGTCAACGGTTGTAAGGGTTTGGGGGCCGACCGGTTCCATCGGAAGTCAACGGTTGTAAGGGTTTGGGGGCCGACCGGCCCCATCGGAAGCCAAGAGGTTCAGACGGCTGGTTGGAGTAAGGCCGTGGGACGCGCAAAAGGCCTGCACAAGAGCGGGCTTAGGCGCGGAGAACGAGTCCGAACAACAAGAACAAGAAGCCAAGAGGTTCATGGATAATTAGGCAGTTGTAGTTGTTAATCTTTAATAGATTGAATCTCCTTATTGACAGCTGTGTTCTCTCGTTGCAGGCGCTGCTGGAAACGCAACTGTTCAAGCTGGCCGGTCTGAGTGCGGGCGTACTTTCAGTGTACATTGACTCATGCAAGAACTTGCCCGTAAGTACCCCCTATGCTCTGGCTTACATTATTATTATAGATGTAGTATACACTGGCAGCATTAGCGCTCGGCTACACAAACGATTGTATTACCAACTAAACAGTTTATTTGAGTTGGGCATGACGGCCGACTTCTCTCCAACCCAACTGTTTAGTCGTTGAGGACGGTTGGAACACGGACAATTGTCATTAGCTCTGCATAGTGCAGCATAACCCAACTTTTTAGTCAGCCGCCGTCTAAAAAGTTGGCCGCTGTAGGCGTTGTTCAACTTTTTAGTTGAGTTGTGGAGAGTCGGTGCCGACTAAACAGTTGAGTTGGCGTTGGCGCCCTCGTCATTTTGCATGTATTTTTGTACTTACAACAAACAGCTGTTCTGCGTTTGAACATAGTACGGTCATTGAACCCGTACAATGCAAGTTACCTACTGTTACACACAGATCTAGTGACCTAGTGACTTACTTACAACAAACAGCTGTTCTGCGTTTGAACATAGTACGGTCATTGACCCCATACAATGCAAGCTACCTACTGTTACACACAGGTCTAGTGACTTTGTGACTTACTTACAACAAACAGCTACATGCTGCCGTTGTCTACTCCCTAAAAACCCCTAATAAAGACACTTTGCAATGACATGTTCAGAATACAAGTCACACTTGCGACAGAAGGGATTGACAAATTAGTTATATTATTGGCGCAGAGTGCCCGAACGCAGTCCAAGCCGGACCCGTACCTGACGCTGTCGCTGGGCCGGAAGACTGAGAACTCCGGCGTGCAGCTGCGCACCGCCAGCCCCGTGTACGAGATCGGACACTCCTTCCTCGTCACCAACCCCGAGACAGATACTCTGCGGCTCAAGGTACCCTGTTGATGCTTGTGACGCTTGCAAGTGCTCCAGTAAATTCACATCAGGGTTGTTGCTGATGCACAATTTCTTCACATCAGCTGATGCTGATGCTAATGCTGATTTTAATAATTTTCTTTAAAAAAAAGGGAAAAATACTTAACTATCTGAATATTATGAATTTATATCCAAAGTTTTGGTTGGTATTGAAATAAAAGATTGTGTTGTAATAATTTTGTGACATTTAATAAAACAAATCAAATCTGATACCCTTACCAGTTTAGTAATTATCTTAGCAATTAAATTATTAGTATTGGATGAAACTTTGGAACTATTTGGAACTGTATGTCTGCTTTTTCGGCTTCAGCTCCACCCCTCAGCGGTCATGTCACGACTCGAACATCAGCATTAATATCAGCATCGATCAATGCGGATGCTGATGCGATGCTGATGTTGAAATGGATGCTGAAGTTCCGCGGATGCTGATGCTGATGCTGATGTTCGCAACAACCCTGATTCACATACCCAGGGAGTGAGACGTTTGGGGTCTGCCCCGCAGCGGCGGTGCATGAACTTAATTTGATGTGTGCAAGATACAGTTTGCGAGGCCCTATCAATGTTGCCAATACTTCAACAACCTCATCAAATCGCAATAATACTGCCAGTGTATTATTGCAATATTCACTGCCTCTGTCCTGCTTTCCCATGTTGTGTCTAATAAAGGCTTTATAGTAAGCTTTAGTTTGAATTTGATTAAGTCTAAACATGATATTTTTCATGAATCAAAGCTGCATGAACATTCGAGGCGCGAGGCCCCTCGGGCCGCGAGGCCGTGGGCGGTCGCCCACGCCTTGCGCAGCCTCTGCTGCCCCGCCTCTCTCTGAAATGTAAAAGAGTTATAGCCACCAGGGCCGTCTCAAGGGCGGGGCGAGCGGGGCGGGCGCCCCGGGAGCCCTGCGTTAGAGGGGCGCCGCCGATTGTTAGGCCACACAGGCTTTCCGCCGCCTAAGCTTTCTCTAAAATTACACGAGCCAAAAAAACACAGGATCACTCAGCGCAAGTGTGCGTTCTTCAGTATTGGCCATAAGTATATTGCCCGGTCTGGTCTAAGTTTGGGCGACTCCGAAAAATTTTAGTGGGATTTTGGGCTACTTCAATAAGAAATTGATTTGCGCGGGGAGCGTCTAGCGGCTCCACGCGCGGCGAGCGGCAGCAGCGAGCGGGAGCGGCTTGTGTTTGCCCCGGGCACCTATTACTCCAGAGACGGGCCTGATAGCCACAATTGTTCTTCAGTCGGTTACTTTCGTGTTTTCGCGCTTGGATTATCCTCTCATCATCATCATCAGCCTGTATCGGTCCACTGCTGGACATAGGCCTCTCCCAAGGCACGCCACCACACGCGGTCATCCGCTCTTCTCATCCATCCACTCCCGGCTACCTTTTTTAGGTCATCTGTCCACCTAGTCGGGGGGCGTCCCACGCTACGTTTGCTTGTACGTGCCCTCCATTCGAGCACCCGTCTACCCCATCGGTTGTCGGGTCTGCGACAGATGTGCCCAGCCCACTGCCACTTCAGCTTGCTTATTTTCTTAGCAATGTCGACTACCTTAGTTCTTTGACGTATCACGTCGTTACGGATTTTATCGTCAAAGAAATGCCGAGCATTGCTCTTTCCATAGCTCGCTGAGCGACTTTAAATTTCTGGACCAGGCCCATCGTCAGGGTCCACGTTTCCGCTCCGTACGTCATTACTGGCAGAACGCACTGATAGAAAACCTTCGTCTTCAATCACTGTGGGATGGAGGATGAAAAGATGTGGATTATCCTCTGATTGTCTATAATTGTACTAATCTTACCATTATCTCTACAGAAGAAGAGATTATAGATTACCGTGAGATAATCTTAACATTTGCGTAATCGGAGGATAATCCTTTTTAATTGGGCCTAAAAGTGAGTTCGTTTTTTCCGTCCAGTTCTGTGTAGCAGGCACGACCAAAGGGAAGCACTGACGTGGCACGTAGTTCACATAGGTGTTTTTGGGGCTGACATCACGGATTTTGTAGGTTATACACGGTTTTGCAACCCCGAACGTAAAACCCGAAAGGGGGTGATTCTGTACGTGAAATAGAACAACTTTTGTTCTACTTTTTAATTTGAAGAACACAAATTTTTTTCTCCATACATTTTCAGAAAAAGTATTTAAAATTTGCATGGAAAAACATTTTTTTTTTGTTTAAAAAAAAATTTTCCTTACATAAGTTGTTTATTTTCACATATACAATAACCCCCTTATGTCAGTTAAAAATATTACGGGGGCAACTGCAACACCGTGTATAGCCGACCGTATCAGTTTCCATAAAAAAAACTGAATAGACGAAACTGCGCCATAACTCGTTGCCTGCCTGCAGCGGAGAAGTTGGTTTCACAACATGACTAAAAATGTGTGATTGTCGTTTGCAGGTGCTCGACCAGAAGACCGGCTCGTCGCTGGGGGAGTTGGACTACGCAGTGGCGCCGCTGCTGCGCCAGGCGGACCTCACGGTCATCATGCAGCCGCTCGCGCTGCACAAGTCCGGCCCGGAGTCCAAGGTCGTCATGTCCATGTGCCTGCGGGTGAGTGTTGCACCACATCACAGTCTTCTAGACCAGAAGACCGGCTCGTCGCTGGGGGAGTTGGACTACGCAGTGGCGCCGCTGCTGCGCCAGGCGGAACTCACGGTCATCATGCAGCCGCTAGCGCTCCACAAGTCCGGCCCCGAGTCCAAGGTCGTCATGTCCATGTGCCTGCGGGTGAGTGTTGCACCACATCACAGTCTTCTAGACCAGAAGACCGGCTCGTCGCTGGGGGAGTTGGACTACGCAGTGGCGCCGCTGCTGCGCCAGGCGGAACTCACGGTCATCATGCAGCCGCTAGCGCTCCACAAGTCCGGCCCCGAGTCCAAGGTCGTCATGTCCATGTGCCTGCGGGTGAGTGTTGCACCACATCACAGTCTTCTAGACCAGAAGACCGGCTCGTCGCTGGGGGAGTTGGACTACGCAGTGGCGCCGCTGCTGAGCCAGGCGGAACTCACGGTCATCATACAGCCGCTAGCGCTCCACAAGTCCGGCCCCGAGTCCAAGGTCGTCATGTCCATGTGCCTGCGGGTGAGTGTTGCACCACATCACAGTCTTCTAGACCAGAAGACCGGCTCGTCGCTGGGGGAGTTGGACTACGCAGTGGCGCCGCTGCTGCGCCAGGCGGAACTCACGGTCATCATGCAGCCGCTAGCGCTCCACAAGTCCGGCCCCGAGTCCAAGGTCGTCATGTCCATGTGCCTGCGGGTGAGTGTTGCACCACATCACAGTCTCCTAGACCAGAAGACCGGCTCGTCGCTGGGGGAGTTGGACTACGCGCTGGCGCCGCTGCTGCGCCGAGCGGACCTCACGGTCATCATGCAGCCGCTCGCGTTGCACAAGTCCGGCCCGGAGTCCAAGGTCGTCATGTCCATGTGCCTGCGGGTGAGTGTTGCACCACATCACAGTCTCCTCGACCAGAAGACCGGCTCGTCGCTGGGGGAGTTGGACTACGCAGTGGCGCCGCTGCTGCGCCAGGCGGACCTCACGGTCATCATGCAGCCGCTAGCGCTCCACAAGTCCGGCCCGGAGTCCAAGGTCGTCATGTCCATGTGCCTGCGGGTGAGTGTTGCACCACATCACAGTCTCCTAGACCAGAAGACCGGCTCGTCGCTGGGGGAGTTGGACTACGCGCTGGCGCCGCTGCTGCGCCGAGCGGACCTCACGGTCATCATGCAGCCGCTCGCGCTGCACAAGTCCGGCCCGGAGTCCAAGGTCGTCATGTCCATGTGCCTGCGGGTGAGTGTTGCACCACATCACAGTCTCCTCGACCAGAAGACCGGCTCGTCGCTGGGGGAGTTGGACTACGCAGTGGCGCCGCTGCTGCGCCAGGCGGACCTCACGGTCATCATGCAGCCGCTCGCGCTGCACAAGTCCGGCCCGGAATCCAAGGTCGTCATGTCCATGTGCCTACGGGTGAGTGTTGCACCACATCACAGTCTCCTCGACCAGAAGACCGGCTCATCGCTGGGGGAGTTGGACTACGTAGTGGCGCCGCTGCTGCGCCAGGCGGACCTCACGGTCATCATGCAGCCGCTCGCGCTGCACAAGTCCGGCCCGGAGTCCAAGGTCGCCATGTCCATGTGCCTGCGGGTGAGTGTTGCACCACATCACAGTCTCCTAGACCAGAAGACCGGCTCGTCGCTGGGGGAGTTGGACTACGTAGTGGCGCCGCTGCTGCGCCAGGCGGAACTCACGGTCATCATGCAGCCGCTCGCGCTGCACAAGTCCGGCCCGGAGTCCAAGGTCGTCATGTCCATGTGCCTGCGGGTGAGTGTTGCACCACATCACAGTCTCCTAGACCAGAAGACCGGCTCGTCGCTGGGGGAGTTGGACTACGTAGTGGCGCCGCTGCTGCGCCAGGCGGAACTCACGGTCATCATGCAGCCGCTCGCGCTGCACAAGTCCGGCCCGGAGTCCAAGGTCGTCATGTCCATGTGCCTGCGGGTGAGTGTTGCACCACATCACAGTCTCCTAGACCAGAAGACCGGCTCGTCGCTGGGGGAGTTGGACTACGTAGTGGCGCCGCTGCTGCGCCAGGCGGAACTCACGGTCATCATGCAGCCGCTCGCGCTGCACAAGTCCGGCCCGGAGTCCAAGGTCGTCATGTCCATGTGCCTGCGGGTGAATGTTGCACCACATCACAGTCTCCTAGACCAGAAGACCGGCTCGTCGCTGGGGGAGTTGGACTACGTAGTGGCGCCGCTGCTGCGCCAGGCGGAACTCACGGTCATCATGCAGCCGCTCGCGCTGCACAAGTCCGGCCCGGAGTCCAAGGTCGTCATGTCCATGTGCCTGCGGGTGAGTGTTGCACCACATCACAGTCTCCTAGACCAGAAGACCGGCTCGTCGCTGGGGGAGTTGGACTACGCAGTGGCGCCGCTGCTGCGCCAGGCGGAACTCACGGTCATCATGCAGCCGCTCGCGCTGCACAAGTCCGGCCCGGAGTCCAAGGTCGTCATGTCCATGTGCCTGCGGGTGAGTGTTGCACCACATCACAGTCTCCTAGACCAGAAGACCGGCTCGTCGCTGGGGGAGTTGGACTACGTAGTGGCGCCGCTGCTGCGCCAGGCGGAACTCACGGTCATCATGCAGCCGCTCGCGCTGCACAAGTCCGGCCCGGAGTCCAAGGTCGTCATGTCCATGTGCCTGCGGGTGAATGTTGCACCACATCACTGTGTCCTTACGTCGATGCCGTCACGCAGCGTGTAAGCGTCCACTGCTGGACATACGGCTTTCCAGGCTTATGGCTTTTCCTCCAGTCCTCCCGGCCTTCAGCGGTACGGAACGACTGCTTTCCGCCGACGCACTTGATGTCGTCGTCCCACCTGACGGGTGGTCTTCCCACACTCCGTTTTCCTGTCCACGGCCGCCAGTGTAGGACACGGTTACTCCAACGGTCGTCGTCTCTTCGGCTGACGTGCCCAGCCCACTGCCACTTGAGCTTAGTCACCCGGTATCCAATATCGACTACTTTGGTGCGTCGGCGGATTGCCTCGTGTACAATAAGGTATCGGATCGGTTGGGGAAAGGCTTCAGTCTGTGTTTTTCCCATGGGATTATTTAGAAATAACGGTACAGCTATGGGGCCTCGATCTGGCATATGTACATGATCACTGTACTCGCAAGAGTGCGGGTGTAGACGTCTGGATTTTGTAGCTGCAAGGCTGGTATCTCTGGATGTCTATAAACAAAACGTAAAATTATAAAATGATAGTAAGAAGGTGTACAATAAAGTATATTTAATTATCATTCCATCATATTGCGCGTAGATACTGCGCGAGGCGGTACGCGAGGACGCGGAGGGTGAGGATGGTGCGGAGAGCGGTGAGGCGGGCGGGGCGCCGGCCGGGGAGGAGCGAGCTCCGCCGTCCAGCGCGACCGCCAGCGTCACCGACAGCGTCAGCACCAGCGCCTCCGGTTCGTACACGCACATTACAAGTTCACCCGCTGTTATGGGCTGGCATCACGGATGTCGGAGGTGATGTAGCCAACCGTGTCAGTTTCCATAAAAAAAAAAAAAAAGTTTTTTTGCGCTAGAAAGCTTTATTATTACACTAGCTTTTGCCCGCGGCTTCGCTCGCATGAAATTCGTATTTAAAAAGAAGAAAGTAACTAAGCCCGCCTTTATTTCGGCGCGCGGAACAATTTGGTTTGTATGAGAGCCACATCTTAGCATAACTGGAGCAAAATTTTATTTAGCCTATCCTGTGTCCTGTATAGTTAAATGTGCTTGTACTATGTTTCATCGAATTCAGATGATCGGTTTAAAAGTTGTGGAAGAACATACATACATACAAAAAAGATTTCTAAAAATCGTAATTTTTTTTTTTTTTTTATTGAAACTGACACGGTTGGCTACATCACCTACAACATCCGTGATGTCAGCCCATAACACCGGGTGAATGTGATGCCACGTCAGTGCTTCCCTTCGGTCGTGCCGGCTACACTGAACTGGGCGGAAAACACAAACTATTTACAAAGCCGTTTCGACCGACCTTTCATTCTGTGCGGTGGTACCAACCCGGGTGGGTTAAACCCTACCACCTAGTAATATAAGAAGGGAGTCATATCCCTTAGTCGCCTTTTACGACATGCACGGGGAGAGATGCAGTGGGGCTATTCTTTTAAAGTACCGGCCCCACACGGTACAAAAATCAATTTAGCTTTAGTATTATGCATAGAGTCCACAAACGCAATATCTCATAAAATAAATCAACTTACTCCATAACCGTCCCTTACAGATTTATTATTAGTATTTATGATTTAATCACACATTTCTTTTTATATAAATTTTTCATTTTTACAAAATTAAAACCTAAAAGTTGTACAAAACAAACGGCGTTTTCACCACCGGCGGCGGTGTGAACCCAGGCTACCGATAGCCGGGTCCCAGGGACAATGCGTGCAGTGTCGAGCAGGGCTGCGTTCTGTATCTGGCCCTTAATTATTATTATTTATACACTATAGCAGCTTGTTTGCTTGTTTTAACAATGTATTTTTAATTGTACCGTGTGGGGCCGGTACTTTAAAAGAATAGCCCCACTGCATCTCCCCCCATGCATGTCGTAAAAGGCGACTAAGGGATAAGGACAAGGTGCCGTGCTAAAGGGCGACAGGCTCGCCACCTCTCACCTTGGCACGGTACTGCCACCGAGTCATGCAGCGGGTGGGTCTTCGTGCCTTACTTGCTGCTTGATCGATTGAATCTTGTTCGAGTACTTTGCGAAACGTGGCTGTCCGTGTTGTGCTGTAATTTAACAGAGCTTTGCAGCACAACACCGATTACTCTGCTTACCCCGATTGTCGGGATTCAGCGTGTGTGATATGTATGTATATGATGTATTTTTAATTTTTTATAAATTTTTTTTTTCTATAAGGCGAAATATTGTAATTTGTCTTCACATTGAAATGCTCCGTACGCAGTGACCCCCAGCCCGGTGCGCAAGACTCCGCCGGCGCCGCTGCCGGCCGCCGCGGACTCGGCCAGGTTCCTGCAGGAGGAGCTCATCATCAAGGATACCGGTGAGAGATTCCTATATTCTGATATAGATTGCTGTTGTTTTGGTTTGGGGTTGGCTCTAGGCCTGCAAACTAATCCCGCTTGGTTGGGGACCTTCGTGCAAAACCCCGCAGTCTCCAGCTACCCTATGTCTTCCATGTTAGCCACAAGTCGACCGGGGTGTCTGCAGGCCGCTTATCCCTTAGTCGCCTATTACGACATGCGTGGGGAGAGATGCAGTGGGACTATTCTTATTAAGTACCCACCCCACACAGTACATTCTGATATAGAACGAAGACCTCTGTTTCAAAAGTGAGAAGAGGACTCGCTAGGCTTAACTTGTCGGAAAAGAACGGGAGACCGTGCACTGAAATTTAGACCTCCTCAAATAGTTCAATAGTTCTCAATAGTTCTCCTCAAATACTTCTCTCGGTCGGGTGATCTTGGACTGAAGAGAAGGGTAAAGGGGGAGGGAGGGGGATTGTCTGCTATTGTGTATTGAAACTAATAAATAAAGCTTTTTTTTTTTATTTTTTTTTATGGAAACTGACACGGTTGGCTACATCATGACATCACCTACAACATCCGTGATGTCAGCCCATAACACCGGGTGAACTTGGTGCCACGTCAGTGCTTCCCTTCGGTCGTGCCGGCTACACTGAACTGGACGGAGAACACAAACTATTTACATAGCCGTTTCGACCGACCTTTCATTCAGTCCGGTGGTACTAATCTGGGCGGGTTAAACCCTACCACCTAGTAATATAAGAAGGGAGTCATATCCCTTAGTCGCCTTTTACGACATACACGGGGAGAGATGCAATGGGGCTATTCTTTTAAAGTACCGGCCTCACACGGTACAAGCTAAAAGATTATTAGATTTTTAGAGTCGATTCCTCGAAGTTCTTCCTCGCCGTTAGTGGTCCTTTCAAAGTGTCTTCCATCTCGGTCCTGCATACATGGTGCACTGACCGATACGAAGTGAACGCTGGTTTCTGCCTCCTCCCCCACATTGAGCGCACAGTGGGTCGTCACTAAGGCCAGCTATGTGGAGATGTATTTTTTTGTCTATCACCTACTCTTAGTTATAAGTCTGTTTTTTTTTCACAGCACTGTTTTTTCTGTTGTCTTATGTGCGTACAATGATGGATTTATATTTTATTAAGTACTAATAAATACGTGCATTATCATCATTCTGTATGCCGATGATCGGGGTAATCAATTTCAAAGGCAAGTCTCCTGTACCTTAGCGTACCTGTAGGTACCTACCGGGTACCTTCTCGGAGTTGATGTGCTCTGGCGCACTGACTGAACCAGTTTACTTAAAAAAAAAGAGTAATCTGTGTTGTGCTGCAACAAATCGGATATTTTTTATTAATATAACTTTTTAAACCTAAAAAACCTGTTATGAACACATCAGCTAGAGCTGCTTGTTTCTTAAAATATAAATAAATAAATAAACATGTGCCAGACTCTGCGGAGCTGCAGAGCGAGCGGCCGGCACCGCAGACGACGGCGACGGTGGCGGCGGAGGTGGCGGCCGCCGCGGCCTCCGCCCCCGACCCCTCCCCGCCCGGCTCGCCCAAGCTCGTGCACCGCAACTCCACCGTCACCTCGTGAGTTTCAACACCACCACCATTACATTATTGGAAGGGGCCGACCAGGATGTCCCTCATCGAAATAAAATTTTGTCACCTTCGGCAGCTCGGTGGCGCTATTGATCAATGTCTCATCGCGAAATTAAGCATACAGGAAGTCAGAACTTTGATGCGTGGCCGTTCGATCGTTAAGGCTATGCATGGTTCGGATTCCACATAAATCTGTAGGTCCTTTACTAGGTGGTAGGGTTTAACCCATTGTGACTGAATGAAAGGTCGGTCGAATAGGCTATGTAAATACTTGTTGTTTTCTTTACAATTCCATCAGTACAATGGATTTTCTATGGTCCTAGTGCGCAGACCACATCAATAACTACACCATTTCAATAGTATACACATCCTCGAAACTTTGCTAAAACGTTCACTTTACCATTCGACTTAATAAGCTTACGTGCCCTTTTGACAAAACACACGCGACGTGTGGTTACATAAGTCGATGTTGATCGGTTGGCAGTGAGTTTAGAATCACTCTCAAAGGAGTTGAATTTGGTAGGAGTTATGGATCACATTTCAGAGATGAAGGGCGAAGATGTTGGGTGCAAGAATTGATCCTTGAGGCACACACCCCTTAGTTAGTATATCTCACTTCAGATAAGATGCCACCAACTCTCGCTTAATAATGTCGGCTCACCAAGTATTTCCATGTCAGCAGTTTTCCCATTGTACTGAGATGTTCCAGTTTCATGAGTAGGCATAATATGTCGGTTCACTTTGTCGAATGCTTGTTTGAAGTTCAAATATTACATCGACTGGGGTTTTGTGATCTGCGAGTGTGCATTATTATAAGTGTGATTGTCATCTGCGAGTGTGATTATAAGTGCAATTGGGAGCCACGAGTGCAATTGTCATAAGGACTTGCTTGTACTTGGCGCAGGTCGGCCGGTGAAGCGGGGCTGGGTCGGATTCAACTGACGCTGCGCTACTCGGTGCAGCGGCAGACTCTAGTGGTCGTCGTGCACAAGATCATGTGAGTATTATTATTGCCTGTCCCGTCCTGATGCGTGTACTCAGAAGAATAAGTCTCTCATTGGACGAGTCATCATCATCATCATCCCCGTGTACCTATGTCATTTAAAGGCGACTAAGCACAAGATGCCGTACTAAAGGGCGTACTACAGGGTAGCCAACTCTCTCCTTGTTACGGTCCTTCGACAGTCATAGACAGGTGGGTCTTCGTGCCTTACTTGCTGCTTGATAGTTTATCTTGTCCGAATGCTTTGCTAGACGTGGTGGTCGGTGTTGTGCTGTATCTATCAGAGTTTCCTCTCCAGTTTTCTTGTCCTAATATTTTGTTATAAATATAGTGGTAGGTGTTGTGCTATAATTTAGAAGACTGACCGACTACATTTTTCCAAACATCCTCCCAATTTTCTGCTTGTTTACATACATTTCATACATACATATCACACACGCTGAATCCCGACAATCGGGGTAAGCAGAATAATCGGTGCTGTGCTGCAAGAACTCTGGTAAATTACAGCACAACACCGACCACCACGTTTCGAAAATTATTCGAACAAGATTCAATCGATCAAGCAGCAAGTAAGGCACGAAGACCCACCTGCTGCATGACTCGGTGGAAGCACCATGCCAAGGTGAGAGGTGGCGAGCCTGTCGCCCTTTAGCACGGCATCTTGTCCTTATCCCTTAGTCGCCTTTCACGACATGCACGGGGAGAGATGCAGTAGGGCTATTCTTTTTAAGTACCGGCCCCACACGGTACTGCTTTCTGCTTGTTTACTTTTATTATTTAACTTTCGTTAGTATTATGTTTCTTTGATTCTTCTTCTTTTGTTGCTACCTTATTATGTTTTCAATGAAGACAGGTTGACTGGCAGAGATTGCCATAGGTAATAAGTTCCCCTTTTGTAAAATTTATATTTAAGTGCAATAAAATATATTTCTATTCTATTCTATTTAATAGGTACTATGGGGCTGGCATAGTCGCTAGGCGGCTAAAGTCCTATTCAAATACAGATTTTTAAAAAACCGGCCAAGTGCGAGTTGAGCTCGCGCACCGAGCGTTCCGTATCGCCATGTCATGGTTAGCGCCACTCACGCCATCTATGGCGCGTTATGAAATGCTTCATATTAGGTCAAATTCATGATTATTGTTGTTGTTCGGACTCGTTCTCCGCGCTTAAGCCCACTCCATTGTGGGCCTTTTGCGCGTCCTACGGCATTACTCCAACCAGCCGAGTTCTTCCAGGAGGCGGCACACTCTCTTTGATGATTATGATCATGATTAGTTAAAATGCTTCATACTCAATTCGGCAGATGGCGCGCGCGCATACACTTTTTGGTTTCTTTTATGGGAACCCCGTGAATTTTTTACTTTTTCTTATTTTTATTATTTGTTGTTATATCGGCCATATTAACACATATTCTGTGAAAATTTCAACAGGCTACCTATTACGGTTCAAGAGATACAGCCCTCGGACGGACGGACGGACGGACAGACAGACAGACGGCGTAGGCTTAGTAATAGGGTCCCGTACCGGATACGGAACCCTAAAAAGCCAAAAAATCCATTACATGTCTACTCTTTCAGTGCAAGTTTAGTTTACCCGAGCGAAGCCGGGTTCGCAGCTAGTATACAATAAACTGACTGACTACATTTTTCCAAGCATGCTGTCCCTCAGACGCTAGAGATGGTTTGTAGAATTGCTTAAATAGATACTATGGGGCTGACATCGTCGCTAGGCGGCTAAAGTCCTATTCAAATAAACAAAAAAAAAACCCTTAGACTTGCGACCGTACCACAGATTACTTAATAGTTACTTCGTAACAGATAAATCACTCCATAGAAAAAGTTCCATACCTACGGCTTTAATAGCCTAATGCTTCACGTCGCCAATCGCTGCGTGCGAAAATGTACCTAAACGATTGAGTGTAAAGTGCATTATTGCTTTGCAGCTGCGCGCAGTTGCGTGGGCGAGCTTGTAGGTATGCTTCGCGCGGCTGACGAATTTCTACTGAATAAGACCGCCGGCGGACCGCCAGTAGTTAGCGCGCGCAAGTACATAGAGTGCGTGAGGCCTGACCGTACTGTAACTTGTTGAGTGATATGGCTTGCGTGACGACAGGAACATCCCGCTGAAAGACCCGAGCAACATCCCCGACCCGTACGTGAAGCTGTACCTCCTGCCGGGCCGCGGCAAGGAGACGAAGCGCAAGACGGCCGTCATGCGCGACAACTGCGACCCCGTCTACGACGAGAGCTTCGAGTACTCGCTCGCCGGCCCGGAGCTCGCCGCCCGCCGGCTGGAGGTGACCGTCGCATCGCACAAGGGCTTCCTCGGCGGCAGCCCTGTCATCGGTCAGGTGCGTGCACACATAGCTCCACGACAATAGCGACCCCGTGTACGACGAGAGCTTCGAGTACTCGCTCGCCGGACCGGAGCTCGCCGCCCGCCGGCTGGAGGTGACCGTCGCATCGCACAAGGGCTTCCTCGGCGGCAGCCCTGTCATCGGTCAGGTGCGTGCACACATAGCTCCACGACAACAGCGACCCCGTGTACGACAAGAGCTTCGAGTACTCGCTCGCCGGCCCGGAGCTCGCCGCCCGCCGGCTGGAGGTCACCGTCGCATCGCACAAGGGCTTCCTCGGCGGCAGTCCGGTCTTCGGTCAGGTGCGTGCACACATAGCTCCACGACAACTGCGACCCTTTGTACGACGAGAGCTTCGAGTACTCGCTCGCCGGCCCGGAGCTCGCCGCCCGCCGGCTGGAGGTGACCGTCGCATCGCACAAGGGCTTCCTCGGCGGCAGTCCTGTCATCGGTCAGGTGCGTGCACACATAGCTCCACGACAACTGCGACCCTGTGTACGACGAGTGCTTCGAGTACTCGCTCGCCGGCCCGGAGCTCGCCGCCCGCCGGCTGGAGGTGACCGTCGCATCGCACAAGGGCTTCCTCGGCGGCAGTCCTGTCATCGGTCAGGTGCGTGCACACATAGCTCCATGACAACTGTGACCCCGTCTACGACGAGAGCTTCGAGTACTCGCTCGCCGGCCCGGAGCTCGCCGCCCGCCGGCTGGAGCTGACCGTCGCATCGCACAAGGGCTTCCTCGGCGGCAGTCCTGTCATCGGTCAGGTGCGTGCACACATAGCTCCACGACAACTGCGACCCTGTGTACGACGAGAGCTTCGAGTACTCGCTCGCCGGCCTGGAGCTCGCCGCCCGCCGGCTGGAGGTGACCGTCGCATCGCACAAGGGCTTCCTCGGCGGCAGTCCTGTCATCGGTCAGGTGCGTGCACACATAGCTCCACGACAACTGCGACCCTGTGTACGACGAGAGCTTCGAGTACTCGCTCGCCGGCCCGGAGCTCGCCGCCCGCCGGCTGGAGGTGACCGTCGCATCGCACAAGGGCTTCCTCGGCGGCAGTCCTGTCATCGGTCAGGTGCGTGCACACATAGCTCCATGACAACTGCGACCCCGTCTACGACGAGAGCTTCGAGTACTCGCTCGCCGGCCCGGAGCTCGCCGCCCGCCGGCTGGAGGTCACCGTCGCATCGCACAAGGGCTTCATCGGCGGCAGCCCTGTCATCGGTCAGGTGCGTGCACACATAGCTCCATGACAACTGCGACCCCGTCTACGACGAGAGCTTCGAGTACACGCTCGCCGGCCCGGAGCTCGCCGCCCGCCGGCTGGAGGTCACCGTCGCATCGCACAAGGGCTTCCTCGGCGGCAGCCCTGTCATCGGTCAGGTGCGTGCACACATAGCTCCACGACAACTGCGACCCCGTGTGCGACGAGAGCTTCGAGTACTCGCTCGCCGGCCCGGAGCTCGCCGCCCGCCGGCTGGAGGTCACCGTCGCATCGCACAAGGGCTTCCTCGGCGGCAGCCCTGTCATCGGTCAGGTGCGTGCACACATAGCTCCACGACAACTGCGACCCTGTGTACGACGAGAGCTTCGAGTACTCGCTCGCCGGCCTGGAGCTCGCCGCCCGCCGGCTGGAGGTGACCGTCGCATCGCACAAGGGCTTCCTCGGCGGCAGTCCTGTCATCGGTCAGGTGCGTGCACACATAGCTCCACGACAACTGCGACCCTGTGTACGACGAGAGCTTCGAGTACTCGCTCGCCGGCCCGGAGCTCGCCGCCCGCCGGCTGGAGGTGACCGTCGCATCGCACAAGGGCTTCCTCGGCGGCAGTCCTGTCATCGGTCAGGTGCGTGCACACATAGCTCCATGACAACTGCGACCCCGTCTACGACGAGAGCTTCGAGTACTCGCTCGCCGGCCCGGAGCTCGCCGCCCGCCGGCTGGAGGTCACCGTCGCATCGCACAAGGGCTTCATCGGCGGCAGCCCTGTCATCGGTCAGGTGCGTGCACACATAGCTCCATGACAACTGCGACCCCGTCTACGACGAGAGCTTCGAGTACACGCTCGCCGGCCCGGAGCTCGCCGCCCGCCGGCTGGAGGTCACCGTCGCATCGCACAAGGGCTTCCTCGGCGGCAGCCCTGTCATCGGTCAGGTGCGTGCACACATAGCTCCACGACAACTGCGACCCCGTGTGCGACGAGAGCTTCGAGTACTCGCTCGCCGGCCCGGAGCTCGCCGCCCGCCGGCTGGAGGTCACCGTCGCATCGCACAAGGGCTTCCTCGGCGGCAGCCCTGTCATCGGTCAGGTGCGTGCACACATAGCTCCACGACAACTGCGACCCCGTGTGTGACGAGAGCTTCGAGTACTCGCTCGCCGGCCCGGAGCTCGCCGCCCGCCGGCTGGAGGTGACCGTCGCATCGCACAATGGCTTCCTCGGCGGCAGCCCTGTCATCGGTCAGGTGCGTGCACATAACTTTTGTACCGTGTGGGGCTGGTACTTTAATAGAATAGCCCCACTGCATCTCTCCCCGTGTATGTCGTAAAAGGCGACTGAGGGATATGACTCCCTTCTTATATTACTAGGCGGTAGGGTTTAACACGCCCGGGTTGGTACCACCGCACTGAATGAAAGGTCGGTCGAAACAGCTATGTAAATAGTTTGTGTTTTCTGTCCAGTTCAGTGTAGCCGGGACGACCGAGGGGAAGCACTGACGTGGCACCAAGTTCACCTGGTGTTATGGGCTGACATCACGGATGTTGTAGGTGATGTAGCCAACCGTGTCAGTTTCCATAAAAAAAAATCATTACACAACACTACACTGCATTTACACTCACTAGACACACACACACATGTTTGATCCTACTAAACTAAAGTCTAATCAGGGAAACAAAATGTGACCAGACTTCAATGTATGTACGTACAACTTATGTTTTATCTGTTTGTCATTAGGCTGTCTGTTTTCTAACAAATAAATAAATAATACAAACCCAATAAAACAGCGTTGTGTTTCCTGCAGGCAATCGTGAACTTGTCCGAGTACGACTTCTCGCAAGCGCAGACGTTCTGGTTCGACCTGCTACCCGAGGCGGCGCACGACTAGATCACGCACAGTGACCCGGACGACTCTGCTCTGTCGCACCGTGTACCCGGTCACAGTTGAACAAGTATCTCACGATAGATCACAGCGAACACCATGTTGGCTGATATCTATTTGCCAGTAATAAATGTAACAAAGATTTTGGTAGGAGAGCGTAGATATGTGAAGGAGGCGTGTCAGCGACATGGTAATATGGGGAGATTTGCCCATATTAATTTATTGATGTGTGCGTGAGCGCACGTGGATGCAACACTTTGGATTGGCCACAAATCACTGGTGCGAATGTGTACGTGCGTTCGTATGTATGAATTGTGACTGTGTGCGATCGGAAACTGGCGATAGCGGTTCCGATACGACGCGGCGTTCATGACACATCTTCTCTGCTTCCAAAATCTTTGAAACGTACCAAGGTGCATTTCTTCCAACGTCTGCCGAACATTAGGCCGTTTTCGCCAATCAGACTATCAAACGTGGCCACTAAAATGATCGGTTGCTTGGTTCAAAACTAGTGTACTCAATTGTGTAATCACGGGTGACAACGCCGCCACGGTCGCTGGTGAATATTTTAAATAATGTATTGGTCACCCACATGATCTGACTTATATATAAATGTGGCTCATCTCTGTAGCGCGAGGATTTTTTTATAAAGTTATACTAACTTTCTGTTCTATGTATGTAAGTATACCCTCTCTGTATAACTTGTACAAGTGTTCGAGATGTTCCTATTGACATACTGGCAACTTTAAAGCCGTTCAGTTGTAAAACTCGAGCAATTAAGTAAACTGGGAAAGGTTTATATTTTGCGAGTTGTTCTGAAATCCAGCTAGTGCCAGAAACTTAAATTTCCGAAAATGGATATCATTTCAGTATTCAATCCTCCAAGCCAAATGAAAATTCTAATTTTTTTTTTAGAAAAAAAAATTTTTTTTTTTAATTAATGAAGTACATAAAATATGTATATTGCAGGAGGACGTATAGAAAAGTACTCATACAGGGTGTACCGAGGTAACCGTGCGCGATTTTTTTTTAAGTCAACAGTCTAGATAAAATTGTTCTCTCCTGTGACTGTTTTTTTTTTCATACAATATCATCCATCTCATGAAAACTTTGAAAATACTAAATGCCCACTATGACGTTGCTAAATTTAAACCGGTGTACACAATGGACGCTAATACGAAACTTCGTGGTCATTGCTAAAACTAAACAAAACTATAGTTTGTAAAATATAGCTTGATACGCGTGACAGATGTCAGAGTGACATTTCTTTGTATGTGTGACAGCTGTCAGAGTGACATTTCAACAAAGTATGACGTTGTATTGCGTGCATTTTACTGTAAAAAAATACGGAACTTCATGCGAGGTATTCTCGATGACATCTGTCACGCGTATCAAGCTATATTTTACGGAGAAACCCACTGAAGTACTTTCCTTCTAACCTAGTGGTGGTCCCATGGAATCCCATGGAATGAACTGCCTCAAGAAGTGATAAGTTTTATCTGAGGGAGCGGTTTTAAAGACCGGTTGGCCGAACTAAATAAAAATATATTTAAAGCTAGTAAGTGAATTTTTTCTTCAAAATAACAACAAATTAGGATAAAATAAAAGTGAGACTCAAATACACTCAACACACAAAGTACACGGGTCAGCTTAAAGCTGCCTATATAGTATACTACATGAATAATGATAATAAAAATTCAAAAATACCTTAACAAAACATCGCCATATAGGCTGTGGTGACTGGTCGACGTACGTTTCTATACGCCCAGCTAGTGTGATGTGATGACACGCGAAGGGAGAGAGAGGGGGGACGTGGCTAGTTTAAAATGAATTGAATCTTGTGTCTTATTTATAACAAAACATTTTATAGTAATATTTACATTTACTCTTGTTACCGCTTGCATAAATCTATCGAATATTCAATATAATTGACGTTTTATACGCTCATTACCAGGGAAGTGAGTATAAATACCTGATGTTGGTTAAAAATGTATTGGTATGGAATTGATTTGAAAATAATTCTTGAGATTTTTAATAAGATATTCATACATTACAGCATGTTACAAGCGTCAAAAGTTACTAACTATATCACTACCAGGAAATATTTTTCAAATCCCGGAATTCCCGGGAATTTTTCAGAATTCCCAAAACAAAAAACAAATTTTTTTTTATAGGAAGCACGGCATATCGCGCGCGCCAAACTAACGCAGAGCTGTATTCGGACGGCGCCCATGGGCATTCGGATATTTACAGGGGCTGCGAATACCATGTCAGCCGGCTAAGTGCACCTTCACATTATGTTTTAACCACTCCAAGTTATGTCTTCTCGCCAACATTTGGGATTTATATTCTACCTATTCCGATGCCTGCTCATTACGTTTAACAAGCCTTAACGATGTTTTACGTTTGATTTTGTACTTAATCTAGTGTTTCTAATTATTCCTTTAGTTAAGATTGTTCTTATAAAGGTTAAGCTTAAATTGTGTTTTGTTGAATCAAAATGTTGAAATCAGTTTACACTCAAAATATTTTATGTGTAATTTTTTATTCCTTTTATATACAAAATAGGGGTGTGCTGTAGTATAAGGCCTGCTAATTAGAAATTGCTGGTAGCTGGGACTGGTAGGTGAGGGTCTATGGAACTATTACCAAAAAGAATTGTTTGCCGGAAATGCGTAGTTTCGGAAAAAAAAAAAAATTTCCCATACAATATTAATTTTTCATACAATATAAAAAATTTGTTTTTGTTTTTTTAAGGCACCAAAACATTGGTTTTGAATATAAATGTATGTAAAAACAAGGGAAGTGGTATGGGTGAATGTTTTGGTGGTTTAAAAAAAAAATAACCAGAAAATAAGCTAACCTTACCACCTTTGGTGGTTTAAAAAAAAAATAACCAAAAAATAACCTAACCTAATTTTGAGGCGGGGCATGGCGTTTTTGCATAAATTCCTATTCAAAATAAATGTTTTGGTGCATTAAAAAAAATATATTAAAAATCTAAAATTAATTTTGTATGAAAAATATTTTTTTCAACATTTTTTTTCTCCAAAACTACGCATTTCCGGCAAACAATTATTTTTGGTAATAGTTCCTTAGACCCTCACCTACCAGCCCCAGTTACCAGCAATTTTCTAATTAGCAGGCCTTATACTACAGCGCACCCCAAAATAGAATTGTATTTACACGCATTGTCAATTCCATCACCTGCAAATGTAATTTGTGAAGTTGGTGTGGAATGCATTTATTTTTTTATATACAAATTGTCTTTAAAACATAATATTGGTCGCCGTCCCTACGATGACATAAGTTTCCTATGCTTAAGTTTTCTTACTTTTTTATATTGTTTTGCTTAACTGTACGCTTCAAAATGAATTATATGAATAATAAAATGTTACTGTGTGTTTTAATTTAATTTATGAAGGAAGATTGAAGAAATTTATAAAATATTCATCGATATGTGGTAGCACCGACCACAGTATAGGGGACTAAAAATCAGCACGCCTCCCGTCTAGGTACTTGCATACGCTGGAAGCGCAACGTAACCATGTCAGCCGACATGCGCCGCTGCTGAGTCGCTGCCTACCCGAATCCCCGCTTCATTCTGCACCCTCAATTTTTTGGCACGCACTCTGTTTCAATACTGCAAAAATGTGTTAATTGTCTCCCGCAATCGCAAAAATAAAACAGGAGCGGGGACGCTGAGGTAAGGGGTACATAGGTTTTTTTTTTTTTTTATGGATACTGACACGGTTGGCTTACATCACCTACAACATCCATGATGTCAGCCCATAACACCGAGTGAACTAGGTGCCATGTCAGTGCTTCCCCCTTTGATCGTGCCGGCTACACTGAACTGGTCGGAAACACAAACTATTTACATAGCCGTTTCGACCGACCTTTCATTCAGTGCGGTGGTACCAACCCGGGCGGGTTAAACCCTACCACCTAGTAATATAAGAAGGGAGTCATATCCCTTAGTCGCCTTTTACGACATACACGGGGAGAGATGCAGTGGGGCTATTCTTTTAAAGTACCGGCCCCACACGGTACGGTTGGGCGGTGTGTGAACGCGGTGCTAAGGGATTCGGAAAAAACCAATCGCAATTATTCACTACACACGGACACTTTTGGACGACGTCCGAGCTTGGAGTAAGGTTTGTACTTGTACTATGAAAGGAAAATGCCACATATTAGAAAAACACCGGCCAAGTGCGAGTCGAATTCGCGCACCGAGGGTTCCGTATCGCCATGTCACGAGCAGCGCCACTCACGTCATCTATGTATTAGTTAAAATACTTACTCTTATACTCTTTTCGGTAAATGGCGCGCATACACTTTTTAGTTTCTTGTATGAGGACCCCGTTAATTTTTTACTTTTTCTTATTTTTATTATTTGTTGTTATATCGGCTATAATAACACATATTCTGTGAAAATTTCAACAGGCTACCTATTATGGTTCAAGAGATACAGCCCTCGGAGAGACAGACGGCGTAGGCTTAGCAATAGTAGGGTCCCGTACGACGGATACGGAACCCTATGAACATCATCAGACTGAAGAGAAGAACGCCACAAGACCTTATAACAACATTGACGGTTGTGTATAATAAAATGGGTTTGTTTTATGCTATTGAGCAATCTCCATGCGAGACTTGAATTGAATCCAACTCACCTACTGATGAATTTCGGCAACATAGATGACAGTATAAAAAAGTTACAAGGTTAGGTACCGCTTCCGATGGTACTGTGTGGGGTCGGTACTTAATAAGAATAGTCCCACTGCATCTCTCCCCGTGCATGTCGTAAAAGGCGACTAAGGGATAAGCGGCCTGCAGACACCCCGGTCGACTTGTGGCTTTCATGGAAGACATAGGCTGGCTGGGGTAGCTGGAGATTGCGGGGTTTTGCACGAAGGTCTCCAACCAAGCGGGATTAGTTTGCAGGCCTAGAGCCAACCCCAAACTAAAACAACAACAACAACAGGTACCGCTTCCGTTTTTCGGTGTTATTCTTGCTATTAATACCTTATTTTTTATGGAAACTGACACGGTTGGCTACATCACCTACAACATCCGTGATGTCAGCCCATAACACCGGGTGAACTAGGTGCCATGTCAGTGCTTCCCTTTGGTCGTGCCGGCTACACTGAACTGGACGGAAAACACGAACTATTTACATAGCAGTTTCGACCGCTGTGGTACCGGCGGTGGTATCAACCCGGCCGGGATAAGCCCTACCACCAAATAAGGTAAGAAGGGAAGTGACCTACAGTTTAACGTGGAATCGAACCGCGGTCAACCTCCAACGGTCGAGCGGTCACCCATCCAAGTACTGACCGCGCTCAGCGTTGCTTAACAACAGTCGACTGACCGCACCACTGAGCTACCGAGGCTGACAGTATAACATAGGTTCAGTAGTCGAATGAAAGATCATTGTCAATTTGAAAAATGTTTATTCGGTCACATCAAGTTCGTTCTCTGTAACGTCAAACCACACATCTTTTCAACTAAATTTCTCTTGAGAATTAGGATGACGGTTCCCATCAGTTTACGCTATCACAAGAAGAACATAGTTTGGTTAAATTGTAACACATCACATATTTTTACACATTAACTCATTAGGGGCCGTCCATATATTTTTAGATTTATTACTTCGTCGATTCTTCATCATAATCCAAGCAATACAATACGACCAACTAGGGTTGCCAGGTGCCCGGGATTTCCGGGATTGTCCCGGGCCAGGCTCCAATGTCCCGTGTACCGGGCGAAGGATCATTTTGTCCCGGAGAGTGCAATTTGTCCCGGGAAGAAAAATATGTTTGTACATACGACTTGACGTCGCGCAAAGGAGCCGGCGAACAAAAGTCCAGATGCTGATAAATTAGCAACTCACAAGAAATATGAATAATTAATGTAAAAAAAGATTCTACGTTCATTTTAGTGTAGTGTTGCTTACTAAAGTACTTAGTTCGCGATAAAAAAACGCCGCCGATGTCGCCGTAAAAATTGTATTTTTTATTTTTGCGATAATCACTAAAAGAATAGGCAGACAGAAAATCTACCCCTAATTTCAAATAACATTTGTTTTGCCACCCACGCTGCATTGAGCACTGGCCTTGACACAAACTCAAATATTTCGCAAAATAATGAAGCTAGCTAGATCAATAAACTCATGACATGAGGCACATAAAGCCAATGAAATTCCCCACAAAACGATGCGAAACAAGTGAGGATTCACTTATTTAGAAGCACAGACATGTTTTTATAACTCCGGGAAAAACAAAACATGATCAAAATCATTCCCGAATGTTTATAATGTAAAATTTACAATTCCCTCATACAAATCATATATATCAATGTAGGTGAAGAACGGTACCTCTAAAATGCCAACAAACGTATGTAGTAAGTGGTACTTGAATCCAATCCACAAACAAATAAAGAAAAACAAGGATTGAGAACCCCCGGGAACCTTCGGTCAACAAAAATGACAATTATGTCATAATATATTTTTTTCTGTTTGAATGGAGAATTGTTTGTAGGTTTTTTTTATATGGAAACTGACACGGTTGGCTACATCACCTACAACATCCGTGATATCACCCCATATAAATAAATAAATAAATAAAATAAATAAATAAACACCGGATGAACTAGGTGCCATGTCAGTGCTTCCCTTCATTTCATGTCGGCTACACTGAACTGGACAGAAGACACGGACTATTTACATAGCCATTTCGACCGAGGTTTCGTTCAGTGCGGTGGTACTAACCCGACCTGGATAAACCCTACCACCTAGTAAGGTAAGAAGGGAAGGGACCTACAGTTTTACGTGGAATACGAACCACGGTCAGCCTCCAACGGTCGAGCGATCACCCATTCAAGTACTGACCGCGCTCAGGGTTGCTTAACAATAGTCGACCGACCGCACCACTGAGCTACCGAGGCTGACAACTCTGGCAGGCTCTCAACAACAGACATGCCGACCTACTAGCTCTTGTATTAAGGGGGCTCCTTCCTAATTCTATCCTCTCTTACTAACATTGGCCGTTTTTCATAAATTTAATTTTATTATGAAGAAATTATACAACTTTACTTATAAAAAAATCCTCTGGGAGAAACATGCATGATAAAATTATTAATGTTTTTCAACAAAAAAATTTGGTACGCCACATATAATAATTGAAAATAAAAACTAAAAATTTATTAAGTTTTTGTTTTTTTAAATTATTATATGTGGAGTACCAAATATTTTTAATGAAAAACATTAATAATATCATGCATGTTTCTCCCAGAGGATTTTTTTATAAGTTGTATGATTTCTTCATAATAAAATAAAATGAGCATTGTTAAAGAGTGAGAGGCACAATTTAGGGAGGTAGACCCTTAATGTAACATTAGGGCATTGTGGTTCATTCATTCACTCAAGGTTGTGCCATTTTTAAACACCAAATGTCGCGTAAACCAATGTATCTGCCCCTTTTAAACATATAATATCATTGATTTCAGGTCAAAACTATGCAAACTTTTTTTTTACATTAAAAGCATGACAAAATACATTTCGATACCTACGTGATTGATCGCTTACAATTTAGTTCATGATGCGAGGTTACATCCCTTGCAAAGTTATCTAATTTATATAAATAAGTACACTGAGGGATAAAACTAAATATTATGACCAACCATACTAAATATGCTTGATTTGTGTCAATGGAATATTTTCAAGGTCGTGTGTTCTTTATGGCGAAATAAATATCTGAATCGGGAGAGTTCGAGACACAAATTATTATGCGACATTAGTCGGTGATACTGCAATACAGTACAGTGTAAACAATCTTATTCAAATTAATCAGTTCAAATTAAGGGGGGAGTGGGGGGCAAAAGCACTTCGTATTTCCCTAACCATACCCATATTTCAAGTGATTTAACTATAATTTATATGCCTATAGTTAGGTAAAGATTCAAGGTATGATGTGAATACATGATTTTTAATTTAATCTTATAAATTCCCTTAAAAATATGTGCTTGAAAAGTGGTAAAATCGTTCAAAAATGCCTTTGCTATTTCCCTCACCATTTATTACAAATGCATCTAATACGAAAAATGCTTCATTGAGCTTAGAGTCAATAAGACTAAGAGAATCATCTAAATAAATTCAAACGCTTACAGAATAAATGGTTTTTCACTTAACTATCTTTGAACTGAACATTCAAAATTTTGGGCCGTTGCCGTGCGCGATCGTTTTTTGTATGGACATATTTGTAACGAGAGTAGATTATGCATTTTCGAACGTTTTTACCACTTTTCACCCACTTATTTTTCAGAGAATTTACTATTACAATAATCTAACTCTATCACACATTATACCTTGAATCTTTACTAACTATAAGCATATAAATTGTAGTTATATCTATTGAAATATGGCTATAGTTAGGATAATATGATGTGATGTTTTGCCTAGTACCCCCCCTTAATACACGGCAATCACCATTCATAAGTTACAGTGTAAGTAAGTGTACAGTTTACAGTGTAAGTAAACGTTTTGTTGCTAAATTCTACAATGCAATATAGCTTAACACTAGAAGCGTGGAGAATCCTGCCACCACCGGTAGAAGCGCGGTTGGATCTATTGGGTTTCAAAGTTTATTCACAATTTTTTTCTTTTTTTTTTTTATGGAAACTTGACACGGTTGGCTACATCACCTACAACATCCGCGATGTCAGCCCACAACACTGGGTGAACTAGGTGCCATGTCAGTGCTTCCCTTCGATCGTGACGACTACACTGAAATGGTCGGAAAACACAAAACTATTTACATCGCACCGGATTTTCATTCAGTGCGGTGGTATCAACCCGGGCGGGTTAAACCCTACCACCTAGTCTAGTAAGGCAAGAAGGGAAGGGACCTACAGTTTTATGTGGAATCCAAACCACGGTAAGCCTCCAACGGTCAGCGGTCACCCATCCAAGTACTGACCGCGCCCAGGTGTGCTTACGATCACGATCGATCGTCGACCGACCGCACCACTGAGCTACCGAGGCTGATAAGTAAATTATTTAACCTTTGATTTGCCTAAGCACGTATCCGTGCACCTACCTCTCACTGCCTAAGCACGGATCCGTGTCAACGTGACTGGTGACTTTCGGCATTTAAATACACACTCTTTCAATATGGGGATAAGGTTCAATTATACTTCTAAAAAAGGTGAAGTTATGCCCTTCTCGAAATGATTCACTTTGTCGCCAAGCTAGAGCACAGAGCAGAGATCTATTCAGTTGTTTTCGAGCAGTGGCGACGAACGTACATGTTCGCGCGCGAATACGCCGCGAACCCGCTTTAGTTGGTTGTCTTTGTGTCTAAATTCGAAAATTCGAAAGAATACAACATTTATGAAGTGAATGTGTTATTATTGGAAGTTTTTATCCATTGGCGAGTGTGTTAAATCGAAACAAAACCTAACCTCTCTATATTTGGTAAGTGAAATGTTCGTGCAATGTTCAACTCACACACAATTTGGAATCAAAACAAAAGTCAGAGCACTAAAAGTATAGATCCATTTGTAGCACATTTTGTAAGGATTACAACCATGCTAAATTTGCAATAGGTGTTCATATTTTTTTTTTCTAAAAATTTTTTTTTCTCCTTGCGCAACGAATCGCTCGCGCGAAAAAGCCGCGGCATTTTAGGGAGGCAGTGCGCGCGCGGCGCCGACATTCGAAAGGTTAAACAAGAGGATAAACACAAGACATGAGAATATTTTTAAAAATGTTACTTATAATATTTTCCATAATCTGGTTTACTTTAAAAAACTTAATCAAACTAAGACTCCAACAATTTGCTATGGGTAATGGTGATGGATGGTTTTTTGCTTCTCCTTTAAAATTATGCTACAGTTACTTACGCGATATTGCAGTATCATCAACAATTTGTGAAATAATTATTTCCACTTTAAGGCAAAATATTCCATAAATGAATTCTTATTTCTATGCCCTAAGAGTGCGACCGCACTTGGAGGAACTGCACTGTAGCGGGACGGTGCGGCACGGAGCGGCCATACGCCCCAAGCTATTCTTTTTTTTTTATCTTTTGTTTGAGGCTTTAGCAATTCCTGGCTATGCCAGCCCCATAGTAACTATATTGATATTTTAATCTACTTCCTTCAATGCCTGTGACTGTACAAACAAAAAACTTAGTATGGATTCAAACTCCTCCCCCTGAGCTCGCCCTAAGGCTTCATGTATTTTAAAAAAACAGGTTGAGTCTGTCAGTTCTTAAGTCTCTCAATAGCTTCTGCCTCAGTTCTCAATTCCGGGCATATTCCAACAGTACCAAGCTATTCATAAGAACGAATTTGTGCCGTGTACCGCGCCGTTCAGCTTCCGCCAGCGCGGTCGCACCTTTATATGAAATCAACACATAAACTGTGTTTTGTGTTAACAAATGAACTGTGTTTTGTGTTAACACATAAACTGTGTTTTGTGTTAACAAATAAACTGTGTTTTGTGTTAACAAATAAACGGTGTTTTGTGTTAACCCATAAACTGTGTTTTGTGTAAAACGCATGCATTGACGCGCAGATCATCTGTGGAGCGCGCTGCTTGTGACCAACAACTCAGTCGAACTCAAATCACTTGCACATACAAATAATTCCACTTATAATTCACTAGATACAAAAGTGTCCGTAGTCGCGATGTGATCGCGAGCTTAGGTCAGCGCTCCATCGTGTTGGGCGTCACCTTCTGCGCGATGATCTTGCCGTAACCACCGCGCCCGCCGTCGTAGTCCGTCCGGTACTCGTCTCGCACCTGCCGACATCACCGACGTTACAATGAGTTGTCATTTTAATGTGTTTTAGTTTAACAAATTTTTGTTTCCAATTTATGTGTCGAAATAACAATAAACTAACATGACCTTTTTTTTATATTAAGCGCGACATGTGGCTCCGAGCCACCAATAAGGTGTCTAGCGACGCCCATGGACATTCATGCGGGGGCTGCGAAAGCAATGCCGGCCTGACAGGTGCCCATTCATGCCTTTCTTGAAGGACCCTAAACTATACTTGGGGGCAGTGGCGGCTGGTGACTTCAGTGACCGGTAGTGCGCTAAGTACCTACCTACTTAAATACCAAATTTCCCAACACATTCCTGTCATGTTATTTTAAGATCGGAACTTCCGAATTTTTTAAACGCCTGCGTTTTATTATGTACGTACCTAGTATGAATATTCTCAAGACACTCAATGAGTTGCAAAAAACAAAACAAAAATCCAAACAAGTTTTTAAACTTATTTTTAGTACCTTTATGAATACACCCCATAGACAACACTACTGCAGCTTTCAAAAAGAAAACAGTCCAAAATACATCAAAAAAATATATAAAAATAAAAGCATTTGAAAAGTAGGAATTGAACCCGGGATCACCTGATTGTAAAGCCTTACCTTTAACCAACGCTTAGGAAAATATCGGCACCACTTAATTCACAGTATCACGTGACAGAAAGCACAAAACCTAACCATATCCCATTTTAAATATTCGCGCGCTAACGGGTATGTGACATCACATGACAGCGCGCTGACTCTAGGTAGACGGAAAAGAGTTTGTAAGACGGACTCGTGCAAAACGAATCGCTCGCGACGCGACGTGTCGCACGCGCGGGTATTCACGATATAGCGTCCTTGTTTGGCGCTCGTGCGCCGCACGCAGAACTCCTTTCGGCCCATACTGTTTCTATGATGTATCTTCTGTCTCACGCGCCAGCGGTGTTTTGCCGATCCCCATACATTCAATATGGGAGACCCGCGTGCGATTTATATACCGCACGGCGCGCGCGTTTACTCGCAAAAACGTGCCTTGTGAACTATATAATAAGGTCGAATTCACATTCGTATTTATTTGGAGTACGATCTTTATGGTTTTAATGTAGTATGTTGTAAGGTATTATTTATTTTGAGTGAAGTGAAGACTTCTCATGGTATGGTAGTGCGGCGCACGAGCGCACTTTAGGACCAGCCGCCAGTGCTTGGGGGGAAATATGTGGGCAGGGAGAGTGTTCCAAAGTTTACCAGTTCTGTGGAGGAAAGATCTGCAGAACCGATTGATACGCATCCTCGGTAGGTCAATTGTATAGGGGTGCATCCCCTGCCCAGTACGCGTAGTGCGGAGGTGGAATGGGGACGACGGAATAGCGTTAAACAGCTCCTCTGAACATTCTCCGTGAAATATACGATAGAAATATACACCACTTGTGGTGGTGGAAACTAAATTTTTTTCTTGCTAGATTCAGCTTAAGATTTTGTCATTTCATATTATCAATAATATATTTTAAATATGACTATTTAAAATTCTTCGGAAACTGGCAACACTCCAATACTCACATTCCTCCGGATTCCAAAAAAAAAACAGACTGTGCGTACAGTTACAACATGTCTGGTTCCATCATATGTAATAATGAAGTGAAAAATAATTATTTGATAGATAGATAGAAATACTTTATTGCTCCAAAAAACATTTAACATAAACACACAATAAGAAATTTACATGAGGGGCAAAGGCGGACCTTACAGGGATTTCTCCCAGTCAACCTTTGGATGTTTGAGAGTCGTATGTTGCGAGATATAAGTAGGTAGTAGCAAAAGACTTGAGTGTGGGAATGTAATATACACTAATATACACTACATATAAGTACATACTAGTTAATTAAACGTATAAATTATTTATTCTTTCTTATCATATTATTTAATGTGTGGGGCTGGCATAGCCAAATGTTGGCAAAATCAGGCAACAGCCCTTATAAAACAAAACAAAAACACACAGAGACAGGCGAAGCCGCTGGCACAGCCAGTGCCAGTGTGAGTAGAAGCGAATAGAGAATGAGTGACCTGGCCGCCGGTCTTGCCCCGCCCGTACTGCCGGCCCTCTATGAAGCCGGCGTCCCAGTCGCACCGGATGATGCGGTCGTCCAGTCGCGTACCGTTCACGTACCTACGCACAAACCAAAATATACTAACATAATAATGTTCATACAAATTACGTATCAAAGTTTGACAAAATGACAAAAAGATCGACGCTAAGCTCATATATGGAGAGAGCTTCGAAAACGTCACTGGAAGCATCCTACAGAATATGGATAGGTAGAGAGAGTGAGGTCGAGGGCGGGACTGGTGGTTTCCCCGCGTCCTAGTCAACGCAGACTAGCTGACGAGGGCTCGATGCGAGCCGAAACGTGAAGCATGCGCGGGAAATTTAGAGTGGCCACTCGCTAGTGCCGACCTCGATTAACACCCTCCTCTACTGCCGATGGGCCCGGATATGTTCGGTGAAGCCATCGCAAGCTTAGTTCCACACATTCATTACACATGATACACTTAATAATTTGTAGTCAGAACTCTCAGCAAAATGTTTAATCTTACTCTCAAGCTGTGCTTTCGACTGTAAGCGATGTTATTATGGGCTAGTCACTAAAATACTTGTAATAATATTATAAAAAAATAATAATATAGTAGTAGAAAAAAATACTCTGCGAAATTTCTTGCCGGTTCTTCTTCGTGGGTGTAATCTGATTGATATACTAGCTGTGCCTGCGACTTCGTCCACGTGGACTTATCACAACGCCATCTACCGGGTTCAATTGTATTTTCAAACCATCCATGGACCCACTCAAATATACACACAAACCGGACAGAACAAATTGTGACAAGTTTGAGTTTTTTTATTTTTTATATATTGACAAAATCAAAAAGATTAGATGAAAAGCTAGTGTAGAAAGGCATGCATTTGCCATTCCTTTTTTTTTAAGTAAAGCAACATGGGTGGCTGTTCCGAGTGACCAATAGTGCATTCGAAAGAGTCAAAATCACCTCTCCTCGTAAAACCACACCTGTGAGGCGCCATGCCAGCAGATTTGCGGACTGTTGCTAGGCCGTCTAGACTGTTAATGCGACATTTGAAGACACCCCACTGCATCTCTCCCCGTGTATGTCGTAAAAGGCGACTAAGGGATATGAATCTTCTAGGTGGTAGGGTTTAACCCGCCCGGTTTGATACCACCGCATTGAATGGAAGGTCGGTCGAAACGGCTATCTAAATAGTTTGTGTTTTCCATCCAGTTCAGTGTAGCCGGCACGACCGAAAAGAAGCACTGACGTGGCACCAAGTTCACCCGGTGTTATGGGCTGACATCACGAATGTTGTAGGTGATGTAGCCAACCGTGTCAGTTTCCATAAAAAAAAAACCCAGGTTAAAAGATTCGGGAAACACACTCGCCGGTGGCAACTCCAAACCACAACCACGACTGACCTCATGCAGGCTTCTCCATCCTGCCTCGAGTAGTACTCGACAAAGCAGAAACCGCACGGCGTCTTCTTATACTTGTCGAGTCCCATGACGACGCGTCGGATGTCGCCGGTGCGCGAGAACAGCTCGTAGATCTGCTCCTCGGTCGTGTAGAAGGAGAGGTTGCCGATGTAGAGAGTGCTCGTTGTGCGCAGCAGCCGCTCCTGGTCACTGCGGGAGCCCTGCGTCACAGACGAAGGCCGTAATCATAATTAATATTCTGAAGCAGTAATAATAATTTTCACTCAATGTTTTTTTTTGGAAACTGACACGGTTGGCTGCATTACCTAGTACATCCGTGATGTCAGCCCATAAAACCTTGGTGAACTAGGTGCCATGTCAGTGCTTCCCTTCGGGCGTGCCGACTACACTCAACTGAACGGAAAACACGAACTATTTACATAGCCGTTTCTACCGATCTTTCATTCAGTGCGGTGGTACAAACCCGGGTGGGTTAAACCCTACCACCTAGTAAGGTAAGAAGGGAAGGGACCTACAATTTTAAGTGGAATCTGAACCACGGTCAGCCTCCAACGGTCGAGCGGTCACCCATCCGTCCACTGGTCACCCATCCGTCCACTGACCGCGCCTAGGTGTGCTTATGATCCGACCGACAGTCGACCAACCGCACCACTGAGCTACAGAGGCTGACAAACCATATAGACATTTCACATACCATATAGACATTTTTACGAGAATAAGGGCAAGAGTTCGATGCCTTCCTCAATTTTTGGAGCAGCTAAGGACTGGCAAGTGTTGATGGACACACATGAGAAGAATTTATCAGATGCCTTCAGAAATTTGTACCACAGCATACGGACCGGACGTACTCATATTCTCAAAAGTGACAAAGCATGTGGTTTTTTTTTATAGTAAGTTCGACATATGGTGCCGAGCCACCCATAAGGTCTCTATCGACGCCAATGGACATTCGGTCGCATGCGGGGGCTGCGAATGCCATGCCGGCCTGACAGGTGCCCAATCACGCCTCTCTTGAAGGACCCGAGACTATACTTGGGGTGAAATGTGTGGGCAGGGAGAGCGTTCCAGAGTTTACCGGTTCTGCGGAGGAAGGATCTGCAGAACCGATTGGTTGGATCTGCGGTAAATCCAGTGTATAGGGATGCAATCCCTGCCCAGTGCACCTTGTACGGAGGTGCAAATGGGGACGGCGGAATCGTGTTAGATAAGATAAGATAAGATAATCGTTTATTTTGCATAATAACTAACTTAACCTATTTACATTTTATATACAATTCTTAATTTATGCAAAATTGGCCAATCGGCTCAGCGTGTGCCAGGGCAGGACAGAAGTCCTTTCCTGGCGCTGTTTTTCAGCCGTTGCCACGTGTGTGTGAGGGTGTGTGTGTGTGTGTTAAGAGTGTGTGTGTTAGGGTGCGTGTGCGAGTGTTAAACAGCTCCTCCAAGCACTCCCCGTGGAATAAGCGATAGAACACACTTAGGGCACTTAGTAGTACTTGTTGGGTACTATCTACACTACTTAACTACATGGTAAAGCAATATAATATGGAAGAACCACAACTTCAAAATAAACAAGTACTACAACTTAGTAGACGGGACAGTGAGAAACGGATTATGATTTATCTCTTTGCTGTGGAAGTCGGAGCAAAAGGAGTACCAGCGAAGTCGCTTTACAGTCTCTTTAAGAATCTAGGCTTACCAAGATCGACGCTAAGCTCATATATGGAGAGAGCTTCGAAAGCGTCACTGGAGGCATCCTACAGAATATGGATAGGTAGAGAGAGGGAGGTCGAGAGCGGGACTGGTGGTTCTCCGCGTCCTAGTAATCGTAGACTAGCTGAAGAAGGCTTGATGCGAGCCGAAACGTAATGCATGCTGGAGACCTACAGAGAGTGGTCACTCGCTAGTCCCGACCTCGATTCGACACCCTCCTCTACTGCCAATGGGCCCGGATATGTTCGGTGAAGCCATCGCAGGCTGAGTTCAACGGCTTCCCCTATTAAAGGGCAATCACAGGTTCTTCAACAGTCACGCAAAGGTAGGCAACTGTCTTCATGCTTTCGTGCTGGTTAGAAATTTGTCTTGTCCTAATATTGGTGTCATTCTGTATTGTGGTCAGACTTCATGCAGCACAACACCGATGGCTATGCTTACCCCAGCTGTTGCGATGCAGCGTGTCGTATGAATATATATTGTACACGCTAATTCATAACCCAAAAACGATTCATACCTAAAAATAATTACAAGCCAGGTAAACCCACCGGGCGGAGGTAAGAACTGGTGGTACCTTGAAGTGTTGGTCTCTATAGGAGCTGAGATCGACGGAGTTGTTCATAGAGTCGTGTCCTCGCTTCATCTTGCGCGCGCCAGCTCACAGCACCCCAAGTTTGAAAATTATGCCACTGCACCGTCGGGCACCCCGCCCCCACTATGCCGACTCACACTGTCCGTTCAACTCTAATTGCTGTGCTGGTACAATAAACAATTATGGCAATATGAAATTACGGAAATGAAAAAGAAGAACACACGCAGCCAAAACGCTTTGCCAATTAGTAAGCTGACTGACACTGACAGGACAGGCAGACCTTTTTTTTTCCTTCTCAATGGCAAGTGGCCTCTTGACTTTACAGTTGAGGCTCAATGTGCCAATATCAAGCGAATTCCAAATATAGGAATAATGACTAAAAATATGACTACTAGTCAACACATTATTATAAAGAGATGAAATTAGATGACTGTGAACCTATATTTTTAATTTATTTTGAACAATAAATTTCTGGAGAATCAAAATAATACGCGGATTATAAAAAAGTAAGACCTAATCTGACAGAGACATCGACGGATTCAAACTCTTTGGTGACCGAAGATCTGCTGTCTCTTTATATCGGCTTCTATTGGTTCGCTCCGGGCGAAGGAGTAGGATCGCAGGAACAGCAGGCACGACAATGGCTTTCAGGTGTCGTACGCGTCTCTTTATAGTAACGTTTTTTTTTTCTACGGAAATGCAAAAATAGTGTGACCGTATAGCCACAACAACCACAAAACACTGCTATTAGAAATGACTTAGCCTGCGGAAATCAAAACTGGGGCCAAAAATTTAAAAAATAAAACTTTACGAAAATAATTTATTTTCAATAGCGACTTAGGATTGCCTCTTCTCCGGCGCAGCGGGAAGTGCAGCCCCGCCGTCCTTGCGTAACACCGCGCAGGCACCCATGCTCGCCTCCGCAGATTCGGCTTTTTGGTCGCCTGCGGTCACGAGTCAGTAAGCCTGGAGGCGCTATACATAGGAGGACAGGGGTAGCCGCGCGTCGGCGCACACGCGCCAGCGCGTCAGTCTAGCGCCGGCGACCGATCTTAGTCTCCGTCCGCCGCTCAGGCGGAGCGAACGTGCGCGTCTGTCACAAAATGCCTCATTGTGCAGTGCTTTGGTGCAAAAAGTCGTCGAAAAATTCAAACTTGAACACAGATGGAGTCACCTTTCACGAGTAAGTACTTTCATTCAATTTGATAGCATTTTTCGCTTGAATTTCAGTAACAAACATCGGCGTAAATATGTATGGAGAGCTCTTTTCTGCTTACCCACCATAGGTCGACTATCGTGTTGGATGCAGTTAGCTCTTGTAATTTTTTTTATTTATTGATAAATATGTATGTTAAATGTATACAGATATTTCATGCATTCTGCCTTATTGCCAAAGGACATTTCTTCTAGTCAACCTCAGCAGGTTTCCTCGTTCAATATTCGTTTATCGCGCTTTTTTCATTCAACCAGTACCTACCGGTTTTTACTTTTGAGCGACTCTAAAGGAATTAATTTCTTTAGGTCATGCGTCTACCGGGAATTAGTCTTGTTATGCTTAGCATTAACAAAATTAATTCATAATGAATACCCCGTTAGCATTTAGCACTGCTAAGCGCCCTGATGAATAAAAATTAATGCTAAATGCTAAGCAATAATCACATTTAATTTTAATTAGCATTGCTGTTTCGTTCGTAAAACTTTGTTGGTTCGTTTGTTTTGGAACGCACAAAGCAATGAAGTATGTGCTATTTATCTGTGGTACTGCTAAATGCTAAATGCTATATAGCGCCTGCGCTCCGCTGCTAGCTAGCTAGCTAGCATCTAAATGCGAAATGCGATGCGATCATGCGAGTGAGGGGTCGGAATTATCATCTGTCACGTGATCATTAGTTTTGGTCATATCTACAGAACCACTGGACTTAGACCCATCGTGTTGGTACTCAATCTGAACGTCTCGATGAGATCTATCCATCTGTCACATTAACTATTGTTTTGGTCATAACTCGAGAACCACTGGTGCTAGACCCATCGTGTTGGTACTCAAACTTCAGGTCTCGGTGAGATCTATCCATCTGTCACATGAACTTTTGTTTTGGTCATAACTCGAGAACCACTGGTGCTAGATCCATCGTGTTGGTACTCAAACTTTAGGTCTCGGTGAGATCTATCCATCTGTCACATGAACTTTTGTTTTGGTCATAACTCGAGAACCACTGGTGCTAGACCCATCGTGTTGGTACTCAAACTTCAGGTCTCGGTGAGATCTATCCATCTGTCACATGAACTTTTGTTTTGGTCATAACTCGAGAACCACTGGTGCTAGACCCATCGTGTTGGTACTCAAACTTTAGGTCTCGGTGAGATCTATCCATCTGTTGCGCGACCATCTCTCGAGACACATGTTAGTTCTTTAGTTCTTTAGTTCAACAATAACAATGTAAATGTCAACAATGTAAACAGTAACAATGTAAATGTCGTAAATTGTGCTTTTAAATTTAATTCAATTGTTCAAAAGTTACCAAATGAAAATTTTAATATAGATACCGATCTATAAATAAATAATTAAGTAAATTATTGTTCTGTTTCAAATATATGTTTCTATTACAGACTACACAGCCTTTCATTTGTTATTTTATTAACCCTTATATAACGAATTCACACCGTCAAACTGACAGAGAGACGCATGGTACATTTTATAAGGCTCTAGCTGCATGGCTGGTTAGTTTGTTAAAAAAGGCAAAGCCTGGAAAACCTCATTTTACCCTAAAAAAATTAAATATCCAGGTGGGTATGGCTGGTTAGTTTGTTAAAAAAGGCAAAGCCTGGAAAACCTCATTTTACCGTAAAAAAATTAACGCCGCCGCTATTCCGACGCCGTTTGTCTATGGTATCACTAATACTATTACATATCACTACCACCCCTATGCTGATTTTACGATATACGTGTTTATATACTTGCGTGTACACAAATGCACACACACTTCAAAAAGCGGCGTCGGAATAGCCACTTTTCAAGAATTTGACAGTTCTTGTATATAAGGTTCACGCCGCCGATCATATGTTTTTGATTATATTCTTTGTGTTTTTGATTGTAGTTTTATTCGTGAATGAACGAAAACACTGTGTTGTCAAAAAAGGTCAAATAATGTCGTGATGTGACTGGACTGGAATGTTTATTAGATAGTCGGGCGTGTAAGGGAGTAGACTTTTAGTACATAATAAATGCATAATTTTCTTTTCACGGTGTTCGTCGTGCGTGGTGGTAGTAGGTAGGAGGCGGCGGCGATGGTATGACTTGACGAGATCCCGTACAACTTTGCCGTACAAACAAATAGTACAGTTTCCGTTTGTTTGTGTGTACAGATTGCAGGTATAGGCTCAGACAGATTACTTGTGTACGTATAGGTGAAGACCTAGTCACATCACAGCACAGACGCAATACTATTAGATTAGTTGAATCCTGTCCTGCGCAAATGTTGTCCGTGTACTTTATGTTACAAGTATGAATGTAAGTAGGTACTGTTAAAGTCAACTGGACTGGAAATAACTATACAGTAACCACCAGTTTATTATTGGTGGGAACTTTATAGGTTAGTAGGTAGTATGTACTTTGTAGGTTCGTAGTACAATCATTGTCTGATGCAGAAGTTCCCCTCCCCTCAACGCACTCGGGGCCCTTTTCCCCACTCATTGTTGTTGTTTTGGTTTGGGGTTGGCTCTAGGCCTGCAAACTAATCCCGCTTGGTTGGGGACCTTCGTGCAAAACCCCGCAGTCTCTAGCTATCCCAGTCAGCCTGTCTTCCATGGAAACCACAAGTTGACCGGGGTGTCTGCAGGCCGCTTATCCCTTAGTCGCCTTTTACGACATGCACCGGGAGAGATGCAGTGGGACTATTCTTATTAAGTACCGACCCCACTCACGCACAGAGGAAGAATGACTGACGGGCCTTGAGGCCCCGAGGATGTCTCGGAGCACCTAGACTATCGCCTCTCCGCCTTGGTGGAAGATCTGGAACTGCATCCACCACCACAGCACTGCACATGGACTGCTGTATTTTCATGTTCAAAGCAGTATCTGCATAGAGGATTGTCAGAAATACTATTGTTATACAAATTTTTACCCTTGCCTTATATGAATACTAATAGATCCATCACTCCCTCACAAAACGAAAATACCTGCACATTATACCACGCTGTAGTTCGTCCACTGCATCATTGCCATAATGCATTATATGACCTTTCACTTTCAAAAGACTGACAAGAGATAAAATAAAATGGCCGCTGCAAGTACTTGGGTTTTGAGCCATAAGTGTAATTGCTCACGTATGGCCGACTGATCTATCACACTATCGATCCGATCTTCACGTTCAACTAGCTCTATACAAATGTCTACTAAAGAAATATTTATTTGCTATTCTATCACGCACACGCTGCGTTTATTAGAGGTTACTCTCTGATGGCTCTGTCTAGAATGCTCATGTGTGCACCAGAATGTTAGCTGAGCAGTGCATGAAAGTATTCTTTTATCAAATTAAATAAAGTTTAGCATGTGGAACAGTGGACTCAAAGTGGTGTGTTTCAAAATGATTACCACACTTTGTTTAGGATTAAAATAACAAAACAATTTTGTTCAAACTTTAAATTTTTAATGTTATGCATATCAAACGCCGACCCCTACTATTATCATTCTTCTCTCCCTCCACCAAACATAATAAAATCAACAATGTCAATGAAGTCATTTATATATTATAATTTTTGTCAATAATATATCCTTTTTACAATTTGCTTTCAAAGTAGATAAACATTAAATTTATATTTAATCATAGGCTTGATAATTCTGACTACCATAACTATATCAGGCGTAAAGAGCGTAATTTTTAATTTATATTAGTATTTGTCGTACTACAATGTAGTACCATGTCAAAAAATATAATTATGATACTCAATGTATCAAACCGTCAATACAATTGTACTTTTAACAATTGTAGTTAAAAACAAGTGTCTCTACAAAATGTACACTATGTCTATAGATAGGTACTTATGTGGTGTCAAAATTATCATTACTAAATCCATTTATTTACACATTTTCTTAAAACTCATTTTGTACATATAAAACCTAACACAAAAAACATATACAAAATTAACCTTAAAAAAATTGAGTTTAAAATTGATTTTTACAAAATTAAAACCTAAAATTGATATAAAAACAAATGGAGTTTCCACCACCGGCGGCGGGGCAAGCCCAGGCTACCGATGGTCGGGCCCTAGGGAGAAACCTCCGGACGATGCGTGCAGTGTCGAGCAGGGCTGCCTTCTGGATCTGGCCCTTGACCCAACCACTCAGCGAGAGCCTCTCAAGGTGATCGTCGAGGCTCTTCGCTATCAGCCCATGCGCCGAAACGATTATGGGCACAACGATCGTCGAACTGAACTGAACTGGCTGTGGATTGTACTTATAGTAAGACACCTCGGTACCTACAAGGTTGTACTTTAAGGCAAGTTGCTGATGGATGATCCTGGCTACTAGGTTCTTTCTATGCAGATACTCGGTGTTGGCAAGCTGCGAACAACCGGAAATCACATGTCTGAGGGACTCGCCAGGTTGGTGGCAGGCGCGGCAGATGTCAATGGTCCCGTCCTTCATTATGTGTTTCCTATAGTTGTTCGTCTTGACAACCTCATCTTGTATTGCAAAGACAAAACCCTCGGTTTCCCCGAAGAGGTCCCCGAAGCGTAGCCAGTGCACGGAAGGAAGTTGGTCTACATCCGGTCCCGTGAGAGACCACAACCACGCAAGAAGTACTTAATTAGTAACAATCATGACTTTGACATGAATTAGCAATGATTCATGACAACATCACAGTTTGTTTTATCGAAACAGATACGCGCATGATATAATATGTTGCCAACTTGAGTAGGCCAGTCTCCACAATCAGCACCCGTTCACGAGCATCGCGCGGGCCCAGCCATCGCCCCCCTCAACCATATTGAGTGGCGAGGCGATCCAGACCAAGTGTCACCATAAGCAAAGACCTTAAAGCGATGCACTACGCAAGCGGCATTAAAATTAAAAAAATATTATTTAACATGCAGTGATTATCAATATGAACATAAATATTTTTAAAGTGTTTTATTATTACTTTTTATAAGAAAAAAAAACACAAAATGAATTCTGATAGACGATGATAAATAACATAAATTAACTTAAAATTACTTTATTTTACAATTATACTTAGATGATATAAATAAATAACTACCCTCTACATTACACTGTTGTACTCTACGTTGTACATTTGTACATTGTTGTACTCTACGTTGTCTTAACCCTTCCTACCCATTGTCTTACAATTTATCTTTCTCCCTTCCCTTCCTTCACCAAGGATAATAATATAACCATCACCAATGAATATTTATATATAAGGTCTTTCAATAGTAGGTAACGATACGCTAAGGGGTGTATGTCTATCAGATACTGATCACGTTCCCATACCAATTTTTTTTATTACGATATAAAAAACCGTTTTGTACCGTGTGGGGCCGGTACTTTAAAAGAATAGCCCCACTGCATCTCTCCCCGTGTATGTCGTAAAAGGCGACTAAGGGATATGACTCCCTTCATATATTACTAGATGGTAGGGTTTAACCCGCCCGGGTTGGTACCACCGCACTGAATGAAAGGTCGGTCGAAACGGCTATGTAAATAGTTTGTGTTTTCCGTCCAGTTCAGTGTAGCCGGCACGACCGAAGGGAAGGCTGACGTGGCACCAAGTTCACCCGGTGTTATGGGCTGACATCACGGATGTTGTAGGTGATGTAGCCAACCGTGTTTCCCGTGTTTCAGTTTCCATAAAAAAAAAAACCTACTTAATAAGGTGAAATACGCGCACTTCACGTATTAAATTTGAGGAGTGAGTAGGTTTTACATATCGTAAAAAAAAATGGTATGGGAACCTGATCAGTATCTGATACACCCCTTAGCGTATCGTTACCTACTAATGAAAGACCTTATATAAATTAACTTAAAATTACTTTGTTTTACAATCATGCTTAGATGATATAAATAAATAACTACCCTCTACATTACACTGTTGTACAGTGTACTCTACGTTGTCTTACCCCTTCTTGCCCGTTGTCTTACAATATTTATCTTTCTCCCTTCCCTTCCTTCACCAAGGATAATAATATAACCATCACCAATGAACACATAAATATTATGGAACAACACAAAATTAGGACCCATGTGAATTATGTATGACATTACAAAAACCTGCATACTTATGTAGTGAGTGTTATTGCATTTTTAAATTAAGCATTAATTATTATTACTAATGAAAAACAGTGCATAAGATAGCTAGAATAAACAGCTGGCATAAGCTAGAAGTAAATAATAGGCATAAAGCCATTAAAACACTGAACAAGCGCATAATGATTAATTAAAAACAGGCATTAATTACTTATTTACCTTTCACATCCAGATTTTGCTATCCTGTAAATTTAAAATTGCATCATTAACAGTGAGTCATGGTTTGAATAAATTTATCATCATAACAAAGTATTTTTAATTCACAATTATGATATTGTTATAAGAACTACATCGTTCACATGTAAAATTATGAATAGTTTTTTGTGTGACTCTATTTTTTAAACAATTATGGTGAAATAAATATTTACAGTGAACACATTGCACCATGGCATCAGTAAGAGGTTTTCGACATGAACAATGTACTTTGTCAAAAATAAATTCATGAATGAATGGCGTCGAATAGCTGTGCCGCTGAATTGCGGGGAATTCTTCAAGGCAATTTTGCTGGAGTGCCATGTGCAGATGTGATCTTAACTGATTATCAATTAAAGTTACTTTGCATGGATCTTTTTCAGCACAAAGTAATTTTGCATAGGCTATGGAGTACAATCCACAATTGTAACCATTCGGCTGTTGACTAACATCATGAACTCTAACAATTATTTTTGTAATATTTGTATGAAGTCTATTTAAGCTACTAGCTATTGAAATAACATCAGGATGAATAGTGGTGTATAAAGAATCATATTGGTCTATTATAAGGCGATTGTCTTGAATATGTCCTGATATTGTATTCCAGTGTTGGTTATCTAAATTGTTTATCTGTATAAATGAGCCAATTTCATAACGAAACAGAGGCGGCTTTGAAGAAGAGAATAGTGTGTTTTGGAGCCCGCCTGCTAAGGAGTGTTGCCTTCTAAGTAAATCTAAAGATTTATTAATTATCTCATCATCTAACCACGTATGGTTCTGCAAAATTTGTGAGTGCCTGACTGAAATGGACGATTCTAAGTTTGCATATAAAAAGCTGACTGGAGTGGCACTTGAAGAAGATTCTATATCTCGCTTTGACGCGTGGCTCGAACTCGAAGTTAACGCTGAGTTCACCTCATGTATGCTATTTGGCTGTGTGTCAACAATGTCAAAATTTACAGGTGCTGATGTATCTTTGACTTCATTTGTGATAATGGTTGTATCAAATTTTAACATTTTAATTTTTCTTCTGTTGGAGGGTTTTGGAGCTACTCGTTTTTTGCCTATTGCTGTTAATACAGATCCTTTTGGTCTTCCGCGAACTGTAACTCTAGTTGGAAATACTATTTTACCAATGGAAGGGGAGGTGGTAAGTGCATTGGATGAAATTGGTGTTATATCACGAAGTGTCACATCATTGTCCAGACATTCCAAATTTATTTCATTAGGACATGGCGAACTAGATTTAGTAGATGTATCAGAAGTAATTTGTTTCACGGAACCAGACCATTCAATTACTAAGTTTTCTAATATTTTCATTCTTTCTTTAAATTTTGTTTCTCCAGAACTTTTCAAAATCTCTGACATTTTTTTAAGAATATTTGATGATTGTAGGTACTTTTCAGTTTCCCTATTGTTGTAATATGTGGTTGTTCCTAATTCTCTAGGGGTTGTTTTCATACTGTTTTTAAGATTGTTAAGTGTTTGCATGTAATATTCTTTTCTCCATCTATTGATTACTAAATTTGCTTCAAAAAAATTATACTTTATATGTAATCTGAGTCCAAAGATGTGAGCACACGGTAGTTGATGCATTAAATAATACTTGCAAGTGCAGCTAAAGAGCGATGTATTAGTATTACTGTCCTGTGTTTCAAATTTTACGTTAAATTTATTTTGAGAGATTGTTGGCATAGTTTCTACAGTACAATCACGAGTGAGTGATTTTATCATTTGTGAAAAAATTTCTTTGGAAGCGGAATCGGTTGCAACTGAATATACTTCATCTATTATTTCTTTTGGTATAGGGGAATTAGTTAAATGTAATTTCTTATACGCTTGATCAAACCCAGACTTTAACATTTTTTCTCTTTTACGCTGTAGAAATGATTTCAAAGAATAGTAGAAGTCACATAATCTAGAATAACGGCTTATGGCTTGTTTCAACTTTTGGTTTAAGCTCTCGATCCGATTGTTCGTTGTATCACCCATATTAAAAATGTTACAACGACAATATGCCACCCATGATTCATAACAAGGTAGCCATCTATTTAGAAAATCCATATGTATTTTACTCCCGTTAAATTCTGAAGAAAACAATTCAAAATTTTGGTCAAAAATATTCTTGTCTTTGGCATACGCCATGCCTTCGAGATATGATTTTGCTTTATCTTTCATTGTGTGAGGAATATTAGATGTGTTTACCATCTGTTTAAATGATTTCAAAACATGAAAAAGACAAAGTTGTGATTTAGAATTTGGAAAATAATTTTTCAATACAGATATTTCAGTTAAGTCCTTATCTGTCATAAATGACTTAACATTAATATAGTCTGGATTGTAACGGATAAAATATTGAATAAACTTTTCTACATATTCTTTAGTTTCATTTGCGACCAGACAAAATGCAACGGGAATTGACTGATTCATGCCATCAACGGCTAATATAATATATAGAGGCATGCGAGTATTCACTAAACAATATGTGGCATCTATTAAAATGTGTTCCGGATATCGACTAAAGAAATGTCTCATCCAAGAAAATTGAAAGTACAACATTTTTACCTCACCCTCCACTATATACTTTTCAACAATCATACCACCATCTGAATTCTGATCATCTTCTAAAGCTTTAAGAAAAGAAGCATCCTCAGTCATTCCTCCCCTCACAACAGCACTTATTTTGTTTTTTAAATTGTGTAAATACTTGGTGGACAGACTAATGTTGTGTTCAGACTGAAAGAAATCTTTAACACTATTAGCTTTAAATGAATGTTTAACAAAACTTTCAGCTTGTTTACTTAAATTATTTTTATCCCTTCCTAATATTACGTTGCCTTCATTGTCAATAGTTACACGGGGAATCAAGTAATTTTTTCTACGGAAGTTACTATTAGCTGAGTACATATTAAACAATACTTCCGTCAGGGGATGAACTGCTACACCATTTTCATCTACGTGCTTCGCTTGAAATTGATCAATTTTAAACATATTAGTACTTCTGTTGTATGTTACAGACAAATTAGCAGTGCAACCGAGATTTAAACTTTTCTGATGTGGTCTGATCCCTACAGATTCCGATTGATAATTGATGCCATGAATACATACAAAATTCATGTTATAATAACCTAGATGATCTGCAAGTTTTTTACTGTCTGAAAGAGTTTTATTTTTAGATTTTATTGTTTTAGAATGTTTTATTCTGAAAATCGTATCAAATTGCTTGTTTAAATATTCTTCGAATGATTCTGCAAAATGGTTCCAGCTTGTGAACTCTTGTCCTTTAAATATTTCCTGAAATTAAAAATGAATAAGTACAAGTGCATAAAGTCTATATGAGGACACATCACTGGTTTCGGTATATTTTATATTAGATTATCCATAGTGTTATCATGTAAAACTGTTTGTATTCCCAAAAAAAAAAATTGTATAACTATACAGGGTGTTCGGCACATCGACGGACAAAATTTTTTGGTAGGTAAGTGGGGTCATTTGCAACGTTCAAAACCCATGATACCTTTTGTCAGATGTCACGTGGTATCGAGATACGATTTTTTTTCTTTATTTTTGAAAATTACCAAAATCCCAGCTTTAAACTTGTAACTTGTAACCTTGTAACTTTTTTGTTTATGATTGTATCAGCACGAAATCAAATTTATTGAATTTTACGATGTATCCTTGTTCTAGAAAAAAATATTATTTGATGAAGTTACCAGCGGCGGACGGCGTGCAAGGTGATGTGACGTCACTCCACCGAGTATTGGGTGGTATTGGGTCTTCGTGGCGGGTAGTCGCGAAAACCAATTGTTTATACGCGCAATTAAAATTGCATCTTTTGAAATAGCTATAACTTCGACAATTCTTATCATATGCAATAAACCTTATACCAAAATTTTAGTTAGGAAAAGTTCTTTCAATATAAAAAATAATAAAAAAATGGTGGAATAGTCTATTAGCCGTTTTATCGTGAAAAGCGGTCAAACATAGGTACAGACAGACAGACAAACACTTCCAAAAAATTGTTTTTTATCATCAGTTTCGTTAGTATAAGCCCCTCGAAAAAGAATTTTTGAAAATTCCAAAATTACAGACACGCGGTTAGCCTAGTGTTTTATAATTAGTGGAGATGTTGAGTCTATCAGGAATAAAATAACACTTACTGTTGTATTATAATCATCAATGCGAGGTTTCTTCGCAACTGGTTCGTGTTCATTGGCGGACAACACACGCTTGTAGTTCATCGGCCCAGCAGTCTGCGGTCTGCATTCCATAAAACTGCCAGCACCTTGCACCTGATCTTCCAGGTTCTTCGCAGTAGTAGTGTCGTACTGCAAGTATTTAAATATACATGTAAATACTAGCTGTGCCCGCGACTTCGTCCGCGTGGACTTATCACGACGCCATCTACCGGGTTCAATTGTATTTTCAAACCATCCAGGGTCCCACTTAAATATACATACAAAATTTCATCCAAATCGGTCCAGCCGTTTAGGAGGAGTTAGGTGATAAATACACGTACAGAATTTTGTACCGTGTGGGGTCGGTACTTAAAAAGAATAGCCCCACTGCATCTCTCCCCGTCGCATGTCGTAAAAGTCGACTAAGGGATAAGAAAATTCGTCAGCCTCGGTAGCTCAGTGGCGCGGTTGGTTAGTCAACTGTTATTAAGCAACGCTGAGCGCGGTCAGTGATTGGATGGGTGACCGCTCGACCGTTGGAGGCTGACCGTGGTTCGGATTCCACGTTAAACTGTAGGTCCCTTCCCTTCTTACCTTACTAGGTGGTAGGGTTTATCCCGGCCGGGTTGGTACCACCGCACTGAACGAAACGTCGGTCGAAACGGCTATGTAAATAGTTCGTGTTTTCCGTCCAGTTTAATGTAGCCGACATGAAATGAAGGGAAGCACTGACATGGCACCTAGTTCACCCTGTGTTATGGGCTGACATCACGGATGTTGTAGGTGATGTAGCCAACCGTGTCAGGTTCCATAAAAAAAAAAAAAAAAAAAAAAAAAAAAATATATATAAGGATATATTCCAGTCAAACGTTATACACTTAGAATACCTTCGTATTGCTAAGTGTACAGGTTTCCTCATGGTGTTTTTCTTCACCGGTGTGGTGGGTAAATTTGCGAACAACCTATTACAAGATTTTAAAATCAGAAATAACTTTGTAGCAGCAGCGGGTAGGTTTCAAACCCACGACTTCTTACTCAGCGGCCGGCGCTTTGCCCACTAGGCTACTCCAGCACGCAAGTTACTAGTGCCATCTATTAAATAAATTTCTTATTTTATCAATCACAGAATAAAACATTATTTTGGAGGTAGTGATTTCAAATACTAGTTGCTCTTGGTAGGAACACAGTGAGGAAACCTCTGCACAGCAGTACGAACATTTTTTGGTTGTGTACACCGCTTCCCATCCGGCTGGACACGGTGGAAGTGTGACTGTCACTTCCCTCCCATATGATTGGAATAGCCTCACAGTAATAATAACTAAAATATGCGCTAGATAGAGCTATATAGAGCTAAATACGTTGCTGTCCTGTCAAAATGTTCCGGAGCGTAGACAGGCGATGTGTGTTTCCAAGAGTCGTTTTTACAAGTTTCCACTGCACTTTTCACCGTTACAGATGATTATAGTAAAATAACACTTATGCGCTCTATAATTTATAATTACTCTGAGCCCCTCCATCAGTGGTAGAGCACCCGGTGCGGATGTAAGGCGGTGACCGGCCAACTTACGCGCCGGGAGTTCTACCCATCATCAACTCGAAAACTAACTTTTACAAATTAAATAATACAATGATACCTCGGTTAGTGGATTCATCCATAGTAATGTCCCAATTACACTGGTTATGCTTGGCTGTGATGTATTTTGAGACTGGAGCTGAAAATTTTAAAATATAATCTTTAACCCTTACCGCCTTACTTACCTTACATCACTTGCCGGACTATATGTATTGTTTATTTGCACACTGAGTTTAGGTAAGAAATAGGCGAGTCTAATACCACAGAAGCATTTTTGTATTGTATTGTATCAATATCTACCTGTACCAATTACCACAAACTGATTATGGCAATTGGTACAGGTAGGCGTACATGAGATATTAAACTGATGCTAAAATAAAACCGAGAGGGGGAGGTAAATAATTATATTAATATTAATAAATAAATAAAATTATGCTTTATCTATCATAAGAGTAATAGTGACACCACCGCACTGTATAATGACTATGTAAATGGTTTGGCTTCCGTTCAGTCGTGTAGTTGGGAAAATCATAATAATATAAACTGACAGACATGGCATCTTATTTCAAAGGAAATTACCTACATCACTCCAAACATATCTTCATAATATAAACTAAATCTAAATCCTGCACTCTGGTGTCACATTAAAAATATGTGTCGGTTGTCTTGTTTTAATACCCCATTAAAGCACCCCGAAAAACGAACGACTCACGATCCTGCGCACCACAGGATCGCCCCGTGACACGTGGAAGAGTGCGAAGCAGCTGCTGTGCTTCGTGGTAGAGTTTGGCTGGCTGACGTGAGCTACAAGGTCAAGTGCTACGTACAATGGGCATCGAGCCTTCTTAGGGTGGAAACAAGCCGGCAGCCAACAACAAAAACAACATCATGGTTCTGATAGTGGAAGTGTATTCTTAGATCGTAATATATTTAAGTGTAGTAGCAAGTGTAGTATATTTACATTAATTTTCTCAAAATGCTTGCGTGACTCTTGTATCTCTTACGTCCGCAGCCCGCAGGCAGATACGCGAGTGAAAAACATTATAGCGTATTCTTATCATGAGATGGATTTTAATGCAATGTTTTGATTTTATTCTGTATGCGGATGCACACACACACACACACGAGTAGAAATGATTTGAAGTGCTATGTGTAATCTTTCTCTCTATATTGTTGCTAAATAACAATACTACTTACCAACGAGCTTCTTACAGAGCTAAGGGAAGGATCAGGACCTTCATTGTTCAGCTTGGACTCGCTGTAGTTATCCATGTAGTACAATGAACGTGGAGCACTGGCGGCGTATTTTTACCTATATTTACATACAAACATGAATGAATGGTTAGGACACTATTTCGAAGAATATAGGTCCAACAAGCAGGCGTATTTAAATCAATTAGGATGACAGCAGTGGCTTTCATTTAGTTCTCTGTAATAAAGGCAAGCACAACTTCTTTGCATTTATAAGTAGGTACACCCACCCCCCGAACACCTTGTGTTTAAATCTATATACCTATATAAAACAAAGTTGTGTTAGTTACACCATCCATAACTCAAAAACGGCTAGACCGATTTTTATGATCTTTGATTTGTTAGAATTGAATTGTCTCCGCCCCGAATAGAAAAAAAAAATTAAAAATTCGTAAAAAAAAATTATAAAGAAAATTCATTTTCTGCAACGTTTTGTATGCAACGGATTTTAGCGGGACGACAGCGAAGGGAACACACCGAGTTTGCCGTGAGCAAAGCCACGAGGAACAGCTAGTAGAATATAAATTTGTTATTCAGACGATGCATCATATCATTCCTGACGCCGATAAGTAGTCGGAACGATCTTTTAAGTAGGTAGAGAGTATTATTATAAAATTCAACCTGCATAAAGCAAAAGTATTGTTCGTGCACTTACCTACACGATGATGTACCTAATTGTTGCTGGAACAGGGGGCGACGGCTTGAGGTTGATCAGGGGTATGAATCGTCGTTGAATTTAGTTGATTCAAGGTTGGTCGGTACGCAACGACGGCGCGACGCGAGCTGAAAATAAGTTAGTCAAATAACAGGAAAGATATCTGCAAACTACTTAGACAAGCACAACGGCCTTAAAATGTGCGGTCAAAATGTCGGCAGCAATCTGTCGACAATAACAACAACTAGTAACTACTAAACAACAATGAATGATCGCCCTATAAACTGGTTTAACTGGTATCCAACAAGCATTCACAGCACTCAACACAGCACTACACAGCGAGACAGCGTGAACGAGGAATGCAAAGAACGGCGGCGTGGCGAGGAACACAGAATGGCGCGGAATGAAACGACGCGACGCGATGTCGACTCGAGTCCGAGCCACTTTTTCATTATGCGAAGATGCAAACGGCAAACGGGATAATAACGACTATTATTTTTGTATTTGACAGCAGAGCGCGCGCTCGGCGCGCACTAATACAATCAAACCTTTATGTAATGCCTTATTTACAAGTCCATACAGAAAAAACGGTTGCCGGCGTCGGAATAGCCTCGGCCAAAAATTAAATATCGAGGTGGGTACTCATAAATTTTTTATGGTAGGGTAGATTTTCGCGAATTTTTCGCGAAGTCATATTGCAATATAATTTGTCATATCGTTGGCTAAGTAATTAGCAAATAGTTGTTAATAATTTAATAATAATTTTTTTTGGTTACAAAACTTTTCGACTTTCTAACATTATTTTTTTAATTTTGGAAAATTCCAATAACAAATACTCCAATAAGATAATACCAATGTACGAGGTCTTACATATCATTGTTTTGGAAATTTGATGTAGATTTATAATAAAGTATCCGAGGTATCTCAGAACTTAGAACTATTATCGTGTTTATGCGAAAATCTGCAAATTCGCAAAATTGTGAAAGGGGCGTTGCCTTTGTTCATTTAAGAGAAAGTTATATTATTCCCTTGATGTAAAGAAGGGTTAAATATTGTTAAATCCGTTTCATCTTTTCATCGCGAATCGACACAATGAGCGACTTATTGTATGAATCCCGTTCAAACGTATGGAAGACTGGCGTCACGTGGCTACCTACTCGCTCGGCCAATCACGGCGTTCCATGCGCCGCTCCCGCCTCAGACTTCACACCCCTTTGGCGGCTACCTCGGTTCTCATACAAACGATGCCGTATTTCGTATCCAGGTTTACTGACTCGTGCCTGCGGTGACCAGCCTCAGCCGCTCCGGCTGCATATTTCCAAAGTCCACTAGGCGAAGTGCTCTGATTGGTCGTTCTCAGTTTTTCGGAAAATTTAAATTTCGTAAGTATTTTCGAAAATAAAGTTTTTTTAGGTGATTATAAAAAAATAACCTTAACCTAATTTTAACACCCTAACATAACTTAACAAAAAAAAGGAAGAAATTTAAATTTCGGAAGTATTTTCGAAAATAAAGTTTTTTTAGGTGGTTATAAAAAAAATAACCTTAACCTAATGTTAACACCCTAATATTGCTTAAAAAAAAAACAAAAAAAAATTGTGGGATTCGAACCCATGGTCATAAAATTGCAGTCCCTACACCATACCACTAGGCCACTATATCACATAAGCAACCTAACGAATATCGGATTCACTAGGTTCGCTGGGAGTGCCGGAGGCGGAGCCAGACGAAATTTAAATTTTCTGCCAAACTGGCATCGACCAATCAGCATCATTCGCCTAGTGGAATATGGATATATGCGCTCCGGCTTACACGGGTGCCTGCGCTGTGTTACGGCGGACGGGGGCTGCACTTCCTCCGCGCCTCCGGCTTATAAAAACACTCTAGGGAATAGCCACACTAACAGGTTATGTCGGGGCGGTGGATTTAGTTTACCTCCATTGTCCTTTCAAATGTTGTCAACACACACCTTAATACACCATTCTGTACGATGAACGACGAACTTCCTTCGCTTCTCGACTTCGTTATAAGCCTTGTGCATGGCAAGGCAAGCGCGTGCGTTTTTGTTCCAGCAGCGTCAGCCAAAGAATATAATACTAGCTGTCAGGTTTGCTCAAACAAATTAATAATCTGTGTAAAAAAAAAGTTAACTGTGACTACAAAGAGACAATAAAGCAGAGCGCAGAGAGAGAAACGGCCACTTTCTGTGGAAAGCAAAAAAATGTCTGTGGTCTGTGCTGTCACGCACGAGTCACGCACGACCACGGTTCTGTCAGTCTGTCGCAAAGAATAAAATACTACTGAATGTAGCCAACCGTGTCAGTTTCCATAAAAAAAAAAGATACCAGTTCAGTAGCGGCGGTTTATTTTCTACAAAATAAAATAAATAAATAACCATATTAAATTATGTTGGAGAGGGTTGGATTAATTTTAACACTGCTAGCCGTTAGTGCGGGCGAAGAGCAACCCCATGAAAAGTACAGCCGTGGTGAGTTTCATTCAAAACTAGTAGATAACTGAGAATTACACTTTGTTTTATGTATGGTAGAAAAGTATTGTCAGATCAAAAACTCAATTGGCATTTATAGTCAATGAAAGTACCCACAAAACCATGTGTAACAACTGAGGAATCACTTATTTAGAAGATCAGTCGAGTTTTTTGTCTCCAGGAAATTTGTTTCTTTATTTTTTTTTTCTTCGAAACGACGTGTTTCCGGCAAACAATTCTTTCACTAAAATTCTTTTTTTTTAACTCAGTCTACACATTAAGCTTACCAGCAATTTGTGACCTCGGCTCCCCAGTATAAAGCCACACCCAATTTGACAATTCCCCTACACAAATTGCATATTATGAATGCGTAGATGAAGAAACAATCTCTCATTTAGAATATTTCATTTTGTACCGTGTGGGGCCGGTACTTTAAAAGAATAGCCCCACTGCATCTCTCCCCGTGTATGTCGTAAAAGGCGACTAAGAGATATGACTCCCTTCTTATATTACTAGGTGGTAGTGGTTAACCCGCCCGGGTTGGTACCACCGCACTGAATGAAAGGTCGGTCGAAACGCCTATGTAAATAGTTTGTGTTTTCCGTCCAGTTCAGTATAGTCGGCACGACCGAAGGGAAGGCTGACGTTGCACCAAGTTCACCCAGTGTTATGGGCTGACATCACGGATGTTGTAGGTGATGTAGCCAACCGTGTCAGTTTCCATATAAAAAAAAAATTTACTTTACAGAGGTTAACGAATTTGAATCCGGAATCCTGCGGCAGACAAGATTGGCACTAGACAACTATGTGGAGTGCGAGCGAGACAATTGCGGCTGCCATTCCGATGTCATCCGGAGTGACTTGAGCGTGTTCAGCGACACCGGAGTCACCGAGGAGATGTTCCGTAGAGCTGCCGCCAAGGGCACCAAGTATCAAGTGAGCGGCATCCACTTTGACATTTTAAATATTGCTTTTACTAAAATGTCCGTCGTTCAGTCAGCGTGTATTCATCCACTGTTGGACATACACCTCTCCAATTTTCCTCCAGACCTCCAGGCCTTTTCGCCAACGTACACCCAATATACCCCTCCAGATAACTAATTTACTAATGCGTTGTTGGTTGGAAGAAATTTCATTTAGCAATAGAATTGTCTCGTGCACTGCATTGAAGTGTAATAAGTATATTTCTCAATTTTTTTTTTTATGGAAACTGACACAGTTGGCTACATCACCTACAACATCCGTGATGTCAACCCATAACACCGGGTGAACTAGATGCCATGTCAGTGCTTCCCTTCATTTCATGTCGGCTACACTGAACTGGACGGAAAACACGAACTATTTACATAGCCGTTTCGAACTATTTACATAGCCGTTTCGACCAATGTTTCGTTCAGTGCGGTGGTACCAACGCGGGAGGGCCTACAGTTTAACGCTACATACTTCTTACTTCCGTATATTGATGATGATGATGATGGTGGACTCGTTTTCCGCGCCTAAGCCTGCTTCCATGCGGGCCTTTTGCGCGTCCTACGGCCTTAATCCAACCAGCCGAGTTCTTCCAGGAGGCGGCACACTCTCCTTGGGTCCTGGCACGCCTCTCGAAGTGTAGTAGGGCCTCCCAGCTCCTTCGCCCTTATGTCTGCCAACTCCTCGCACTCCAGCAGCACGTGGGTGGGTGTCTCGTCCGCCTGCAGGCATGCTCTGCACAGTGGACTGTCCGTTACTCCGATTACATAGAGGTGTCTGTTAAGTGTACAGTGACCAGTAAGCATACCTATCACTATGCGTAGTTTTGATCTATGGACACGGAGCAGCGTCTTGGCGAGACGGAGGTCCGGCTTAGCCATTGCATCCCTCGCCTGTCTGCAGTCACTGCCCGCTGCCCATCTGTCTATGTGTAGTTGATACGTACGTTTGTGTATCCAACTTTTCAGTTGGTTGTGTGGTAGTGGTACTAGAGGTTCGGGTCCTTCAGGTTTGCTGCTGGATCCCCTCTTCGCGAGTTCGTCAGCAGCATCGTTCCCCCGGGATCCGCTGTGGCCCTTTATCCACTGTAGCGTTACCTTGTTTCTTGTAGTAATGGTCTCCAGCGCGAGGTGACATTGACGGATTAGTCCTGAGCTCATTATACTGCCGTTCAGCGCCGCTAGTACTGAGGCGCTGTCCGACAGTATCTTGATGCTGTGTCCCTCCATGTTGCGCTGGGCCACTATTGTAGCTGCTTCAATGATCCCGACACATTCTGCCTGGAATATTGAGTTATGTTGTCCAAGGTAAGTGTACCTGTTGATGTTTAGGTCCAGGGAGTGCGCTGCAGCGCCTGTACCTGTCTTCGTCTTGGAGCCATCGGTATATATGCGTAGCTCCTCTGATTGGTCTTTGGCCTCTCCGGCCAGGTTGATAGTGTATGATCTCTCAAATACGTACAGTTTGGGTATACGGTCACAGCAGGCTGCCAGTAGCGGTATCTCCGCTGTTACCTTCTGAAGGAGCTTTGTGTGTGGCAGTGTGGCGTTATTGTGCCAGAGTCCCAGAGTTCTGAGTCTCACCGCCGCAGACGCAGCCTCCTGTTGTACGTACAGGTCTAGCGGTACTAAAGATAGTATTACCTCCATAGCTGTAGTCGGTGTTGTGCGCATGCATCCTGTTGTTGCCACGCACGCCAGTCTTTGGAGTCGCTGTAGCTTCTCGACTCCTGTGCTCAGCTTTGTCCTGGGCCACCAGACTACTGCACCATATGTTACCGTAGGTCTGATGACTGCTGTATATAACCAGAGAGAAATCTTTGGCCGGAGACCCCATGATTTACCCATGAGCCTCTGGCATTGCCAGCAGGATATGCTCGCCTTCTTTAGCTTGTATTCCAGATGTTTCGACCAGTTTAGCTTGGAGTCTAGGATTACACCTAGATACTTTACCTCTGGCGATAGAGTCAGTTGTGTGTTGAACAGTCTGGGCAGCTGCATAGCGCCCAGTCTCCTTCTGTTGGTGAAGAGGACCATCTCTGTTTTGCCGGGGTTAACATTAAGCGAATAGTCCTTACACCATTTTTCGACAATCCTCAGGGCGCCCTGAGTCATATTGCACAGGGTTCCCTCAAATAATCCATTTATTAGGATTGCCAGGTCGTCTGCGTATCCTATCGTGTAGTAGCCACTCTCGTTCAGTTGCCTGATGAGATCATCGACTACTAAGTTCCAGAGTAGGGGCGACAGTACGCCGCCTTGGGGGCAGCCCCTAGCTACCACCCCCCTCGTTGTGTTAATAGTGAATTGGACGGCCCTAAGCTTGAGCATGTTATCGATCCAGTCTGTGATTGTTGGATCGACTTCAAATCTAGCTAGGGCTGCTCTGATACTGATGAAGGTAGTTTTGTCACTTCCGTATATTACTTCGTGCCTTACTTGCTGCTTCTACGGATGGTTACAGGATATATTGCCGCACAACTAAGCCGCGGGAGCACCTTTCTACCAATAAATAATTGTTGGTTACGATAAATAATTGTTGGTTACAATAAATTATTGATGGTTACAAATTACAATTAATAATTGTTGGTTACAATAAATAATTGTTGGTTACAATAAATAATTGTTGGTTTTTTTATTTTTTATGGAAACGGACACGGTTGGCTACATCACCTACAACGTCCGTGATGTCAGCCCATAACACCGGGTGAACTAGGTGCCATGTCAGTGCTTCCATTCATTTCATGTCGGCTACCTGAACTGGACGGGAAACACGAACTATTTACATAGCCGTTTCGACCAACACGTTTCGCTCAGTGCCGTGGTACCAACGCTGGCGGGATAAACCCTACCACCTAGTAAGGTAAGAAGGGAAGTGACCTACAGTTTACCGCTACATACTTCTTACTTCCGTATATTACTTCGTGCTTTACTTGCTGCTTCTACGGATGGTTACAGGATATATTGCCGCATAACTAAGCCGCGCGAGCAGCTTTCTACCAATAAATAATTCTTGGTTACGATAAATAATTGTTGGTTACGATAAATAATTGTTGGTTACAATAAATAATTGTTGGTTACAATAAATAATTGTTGGTTACAATAAATAATTGTTGGTTACAATTAATAATTGTTGGTTACAATAAATAATTGTTGGTTACAATTAATAATTGTTGGTTACGATAAATTATTATGTTATCCATTTATTTACAAATTTTTTTATATTAATTTTACATATTTACAAATTTAAAATCTAAAATTAATACAAAAACAAATTGAGTTTCCACCACCAGCGGCGGCGGGGCGAGCCCAGGGTCGGGTCCCAAAGAGAGGAACCTCTGGACGATGCGTGCAGTGTCGAGCAGGGCTGCCTTCTGGATCTGGCCCTTGACCCAACCACTCAGCGAGAGCCTCTTAACGTGGTCATCGAGGCTCTTCGCTATCAGCCCGTATTATTATTTTTTTTTTTTTAATAAACTAGCAGCTATATATATATTCAGCAGCTATCCTGATGTATTCATGTCTATGATGATCACTGGTGTTGCTATTTCTTATATTTCTTCGATTTTGAAATACTTGTCAAGCCTAATATTTTATTTTTTTTATTGTTGGTTACAGATAATATCGGGTGTGCTGTACCGCGAGCGCACGTGTCACTTCCCGACGCGGTGCGCGGGCGTGGAGCACTATCTGTGCGAGCTGGCGGGCTCCCTGCCGGACATGGAGATCGCCGTCAACACGCGGGACTGGCCGCAGGTCAACTCCAAGTGGGGCCATGCTCCGGAGCCGGTCTTCTCATTTAGTAAGGTGATTTTCATAAAATGCATAAAATTTTTAATTTTTTCTTTTTTATGGAAACTTGACACGGTTGTCTACATCACCTGCAACGTCTGCGATGTCAGCCCATAAAACCTTGGTGAACTAAGTGCCATGTCAGTGCTTCCCTTCGGCCGTGCCGGTTACACTGAACTGGACGGGAAACACGAACAGTTCAGTGTAGCCGGCACGATCAAAGGGGGAAGCACTGACATGGCACCTAGTTCACCCGGTGTTATGGGCTGACATCACGGACGTTGCAGGTGATGTAGCCAACCGTGTCAGATTCCATAAAAAAAAAAAAAAATATATATTTACATAGCGTTTTTTTTTTCATTCAGTGCGGTGTTACAACTTGGACGGGTTAAACCGTACCACGTAGTAAGGTAAGAAGGAACTGTGCCCATTGCGCGTCTTAGATGGAGAAGGAGATACATGTAAATATAATAAACAAAAACCGGCCAAGTGCGAGTCGGACTCGCGCACCGAGGATTCCGTACCATCACAAAATAAATTGTGGTATGTGTTTACCAAAAAAAATTGTATTTTATTGCATTCAGTTTGGGATCCTTAGCGCGAACCCGACTCACATTTGGCCAGGAAGGTGTGGAACTAAGCTTGCGATGGCTTCACCGAACACATCCGGGCCCATCGGCAGTAGAGGAGGGTGTTAATCGAGGCCGGGACTAGCGAGTGGCCACTCTAAATTTCCCGCGCATGCTTCACGTTTCGGCTCGCATCAAGCCCTCGTCAGCTAGTCTGCGTTGACTAGGACGCGGGGAAGCCACCAGTCCCGCTCTCGACCTCCCTCTCTCTACCTATCCATATTCAGTAGGATGCCTCCAGTGACGTTTTCGTTTTATTATTTGTTGTTTTACGTAAAGTTTGCACTATCATCACACCAAGTTTGACGCTTGTATGTGTTACCGTTTTTACGATAGAGCAAAAACAAAAATACATTGAAAAAAAAACATGTTTTTTGGGGACGCTCTTAATTTTTTACTTTTATTTTTATTTTATTTTTTCTTTAGTATATCCGCCATAATAACACATATCCCGTACAGAAGCCTATTACTAAGCCTACGCCGTCTGTCTGTCTGTCCTACTGCTGTATCTTTGGAACCATACTAGGTAGCCGGTTGAAATTTTTACAGAACATGTGTTATTATGGTGGATATAACAACAAATGATAAAATATAGAAAAGGTAAAAAATTAAAGGGGTCCCATACAAGAAACATGTTTTTTTTTGTGGTGCGGAAACCTAGGTCCGAGTCCGACTCGCACTTGGCCGGTTTTTTTGTTTTCCTATATACGTTCAAAACCATACAAGTGGAATGACTTGCACAGACTCGTGAGTACTACGACATAATGTACCCGGCGTGGAGCTTCTGGGAGGGCGGGCCCGCCATCAGCCTGTACCCGGGCGGCATCGGCCGCTGGCACCAGCACCGCCGCTCCATAGCCGCCGCCGCTCAACAGTGAGTTCATCCTTGTGAGACAGAACCTTTCTACAGTCACTGGTGGAATGCATCGTTGAATGACTTCTCTTAAAGAAATTTGTAACATACCTGATTCTTCACTTGCAATGATACTACACTGTATTTTTTTTTATGGAACTTGACACGGTTGGCTACATCACCCTACAACATCCGTGATGTCAGCCCATAACAACGGGTGAACTAGGTGGCACGTCAGTGCTTCCCTTTGGTCATGCCTGCTACACAGAACTGGACGGAAATTACAAACTATTTACATAGCCATTTTGACCGACCTTTCATTTAGTGCGGTGGAACCAACCCGCTAGTAAGCTATGAAGAGGGACCTACAGTTTTATGTGGAATCTGAACCACGGTCGAGCGGTCACCCATTCAAGTTCTGACCATGACCAGTGCTTATGATCACGAACAAATCGACCGATCGCACCACTGGGCTACCGAGGCTGACAAAAAAAGTCTTATCCAATATAAAACAAATCATGAAAAAAGCTAAGAATAACCTCTCACAGTGCATTTTTTTTTTAGATATTTGTTAATCCTCCCTTTTCGACGCGTCATACTAATGAGTTTCGACGTGAATACGTCTTTAAATTTGCTTCCATAGTGGGAGCCAATCCAAAAAACTGATGATAACAAAATGGGGGGATACGGTTTGGTGTTGTAGCTTCATGAGAGCGGGACTGGTATTTCCCCGCGTCCTAGTCAACGCAGACTAGCTGACGAGGGCTTGAAGCGAGCCGAAACGTGAAGCATGCGCGGGAAATTTAGAGTGGCCACTCGCTAGTCCCGGCCTCGATTAATACCCTCCTCTACTGCCGATGGGCCCGGATATGTTCGGTGAAGCCATCGCAAGCTTAGATCCACACCTTCTATCATCTACTACATCCAAAATTTAATTACACCACTCGATAGGTAAAAGATCAAAGAATACGTACACGTATTCACGTAAAACACACGGTCGTGTCCACGCCACAGCTACACCCCGTTTTATTTTCTCCAGTTAACTGCGATACACTGCACTCAATATTACAACTATGTGACTGCATGTATGTGTTGGTTCAGGTGGCCGTGGGAGAAGAAGGAAGCGAAAGCTTTCTTCCGGGGCTCTCGCACGAGCGAGGAGCGAGACGCGCTCGTGTTGCTGTCCCGCTCGCACCCGCACCTCATCGACGCACAATACACAAAGAACCAGGCGTGGAAGTCTGATGCGGTTAGTTAGTACTCTAGCACCAGTCCAGTCCTAACTGTACCGTGTGGGGTCGGTACTTTAAAAGAATAGCCCCACTGCATCTCTCCCCGTGTATGTCGTAAAAGGCGACTAAGGGATATGAATTCCTTCTTATAGTACTAGGTGGTAGGGTTAACCCGCCCGGGTTGGTACCACCGCACTGAATGAAAGGTCAGTCGAAACGGCTATGTAAATGGTTTGTGTTTTCCGTCCAGTTCAGTGTAGCCGGCACGACCGAACGGAAGCACTGACGTGGCACCAAGTTCACCCGGTGTTATGGGCTGACATCACGGATGTTGTAGGTGATGTAGCCAACCATGTCAGTTTCCATAAAAAAATAAACTGCTGTCACTCGGATTTTGTTACGTTGTTCAAGGTATAGGATGAAGGAACTCCAGTTGCTTTATAACATCTGCAGTTTTGCTTCTCGCCAAAATATACTTTAACCATCCTTTGATTTGTCAGGAAAGGCCTGTGAAAACCCCCATGCGGGCTGCATGGGGGTTTTCACAGGCAGGCTTTCGCACTGAACGATAATAGCACGGCAACGGCAATGCCTCGCATCATACGACCGGGCAGTCGTGACTTCGAATCCCACTTTCTTTCACTTTATCTCCGCATACAATTCGTTTGGTAGCTCATTTCATTTCCCTTCCCCAAATTGAATTGAACAGGTAATTGTGTGACGTATATGTGTATATGTGTTTAGATATAGGTAAGTATGAGTATTATGTGTGTGTGATCGTGTTAGGCTATATGCGTGCGTGTATTAGTAGTAGAATTAGTATTATTTAGTAGTAAGGTATTATTATTATTATTTTATTCTTTTATTAACACATATATTTACAATAATTTTACATATAATAAACTATACCTAAAATATACAAAAATTATATATAAAATTATTATAAAATAAATGGAGTTTCCACCACCGGCGGCGGGGCGAACCCAAGCTACCGATGGTCGGGCCCCAGGGAGAGAAACCTCCGGACGATGCGTGCAGTGTCGAGCAGGGCTGCCTTCTGGATCTGGCCCTTGACCCAACCACTCAGCGAGAGCCTCTCAAGGTGATCGTCGAGGCTCTTCGCTATCAGCCCATGCGCCGATACGACTATGGGCACAACGATCGTCGAGTCGACGGGCCACATTTTGGTAACCTCGTGCTGCAGATCCAGATATTTTAACATCTTCTCTGCTTCCTTACTGACGAGGTTACCATCGTGCGGCACGGCGATATCGACGAGCGTTGCGCGCCTTGCCTCCCGGTCTACTATCACAATATCAGGCCTGTTCGCGAGAATAGTCCTGTCTGTGATAATGGACCGGTCCCAGTAGAGTGTGACATGACCGTTCTCGAGAACTGGCGGTGGATTGTACTCACTGGCGGCTGGTCCTAAAGAGCGCTCGTGCGCCGCACTACCGTACCACGAGAAGTCTTCACTTCACTCAAAATAAATAATATCTTACAACATACCTACATTAAAACCATAAAGATCGTACTCCAAATAAATAAGAACGTGAATTCGACCTTATTTTATAGATCACAAGGCACTTTTTTGCAAGTAAACGCGCGCCCCGTGCGGAATCGAAACGCACGCGGGTCTCCCATACTGAATGTATTGGGATCGGCAAAACACCGCTGGCGCGTGAGACAAAAGATACTTCATAGAAATAGTATGGACCGAAATGGAGTTCTGCGTGCGGCGCACGAGCGCCAAACAAGGACGCTATATCGTGAATAGCCGCGCGTGCGACACGTCGCGAGCGATTCGTTTTGCACGAGTCCGTCTACAAATCTGTTAATCAACGCTGGCACGTACTAACTAACACTATCGCGTAGTGTCTGTGTGTAAGCGCACGGGTGACGTCGCACTGCATACGCCCGATCTGTCTCACTCGCACTTGCACAATTGCATTGGTGTGAGTACTGTGCACGCACCAGCAGCTAGCTAGAGTCAGCGCGCTGTCATGTGATGTCACATACCCGTTAGCGCGCGAATATTTAAATGGGATATGGTTAGATTGTATGCTTTTTGTCACGTGATACTGTCAATTCAATGGTGCCGATATTTGCCTAAGAGTTGGTTAAAGGTAAGGCTTTACAATCTGGTGATCCCGGGTTCAATTCCTACTTTTCAAATGCTTTTATTTTTATATATTTTTTTGAATAATTTTTGGGATATTACTACTTTTTCTTTTTGAAAGCTGCAGTAGTGTTGTGGTATATGGGTGTGTTCATAAAGGTACTAAAATGAGTTAAAAAACTTGTTTGGTTTATTTTTTTCATGTTTTTTGCAGCTCATTGATTGTCTTGAGAATATTCATACTATTCGGAAAAATTCGGAAGTCCCGATCTTAAAATAACATGACGGAAATTTAGTATTTAAATAGGTAGGTACTTAGCTAGCGCACTACCGGTCACTGAAGTCACCAGCCGCCACTGATTGTACTTAAAGTAAGGCACCTCAGTACCCACAAGGTTGAACTTTAAGGCAAGTTGCTGGTGGATAATCCTGGCTACTAGGTTGTGTCTATGCAGATACTCGGTGTTGGCAAGCTGCGAACAACCGGAAATCACATGTCTGAGGGACTCGCCAGGTTGCAGGTGGCAGGCGCGGCATATGTCAATGGTGCCGTCCTTCATTATGTGTTTCCTATAGTTGTTCGTCTTGACAACCTCATCTTGTATTGCAAAGACAAAACCCTCGGTTTCCCCGAAGAGGTCCCCGAAGCGTAGCCAGTGCACGGAAGCAAGTTGGTCTACATCCGGTCCCGTGAGAGACCGGAAATACCTACCGTGCAGCTCCTTGCCTTTCCATACTTCCATGCGGTCCTCGGTGCTCAGTACAACCGGCTTCCGCCAGTCCTCTTTTCCCATGCTCAGCGGGGTAAGACCTTTATCGCTGGTGACGACATCGCGATGCATCTCACAAACATCAGTCTTTTCCAAAAAGTACTGACGGAGATTGCATACCTCGCGGTTGTGCAGGTTCTTGGCATTTAACATACCTCGACCCCCACACTTCCGCGGGATATACAACCTCATGACCGATGATCGTGGGTGGTGCATACGGGATTTCGTCATCAGCGTCCTGACCTTTCTGTCCAGCGAGTCCAATTCGGTCTGAGTCCATCTGAGAATACCGAAGGTATATACGAGCACAGGCATGACCCAACCGTTATAGGCACGAATTTTATTGCCGCCTGACAAAAGGCTATTTAGCACTTTTGTAAGACGGTGAAAAAACTTTTCCTTAACAGATTGTTTCATGTCCGTATCCTGTATGTTGAGAGCCTCCGATATTCCCAGATATTTATAGGTTTCGTCTTCGGAGAGAGCTCGAATATTCATAGACTCCGACAACTGTATGCCGCCGGAGTTCACGACCACACCACGTTCCACATGGATGGTCCCACATTTTTCCAAGCCGAACTCCATTCCAATGTCGTTGCTGAAGCCTTCAGTTATCTTCATCATCGACATTAGTTCAGTGTCCGACTTGGCAAACAGTTTGAGGTCATCCATATAAAATAAGTGCGATATTCGAGAGCCTCCTCTTCGAAGACAGTAGCCCAGCTCTGAGTCCTCAAGCAGAGTGCTAAGAGGGTTCAGAGCCAGACAAAATATTATTATTTTCCTTTATTTCACATATTGAAAATTTTACATTAATTTTATATATATTATACAAAAAAGTAATAAAAATACACAAAATTAATATAAAAATTATAATTATTATTATTGTTGTTTAGATACACTAGCAGCTTAAAGTAGATGCGTGTACATCGAAGTTGGTAAATTGATGGTGCACTTGTTAGATTTTTTTTGTTTTGTTTTTTGGTTTTTGTTTTTTTTGTTTTGTGGTGATTTGGAACGTTGAAAAGTGGACTGTATGATGATTGGATTTCTGACCTTAGTTTCATTCCATAGGTGTGATTCTGTCGTTATTTCTGCTTACGGTTTCGGTAGTTTCCAGGGTCGACCCTTTCTTGTATGGAAGTCTCTTGAATGCTTCTTGCTCCGAATAATAATGATTAATTTCCTTTTGTCACCGGTTGGTTGTTGCAAGTCAGGTTGATTGTATGTGAATGTAATATGATATGGAGGTAGGTCAGGAAAAGGATTTTTTTTCTCTACTCATGAAGTTTTCGACCTACCTACAATAATATCATTGCCATAAACAATTTAGTGATGCCAATGATATAAAGTTAAAATCCCTAAAAATGTGAAGAATAACCAGTTTTGTTTTTTTTTTTTTATTTCGTTCTAAAGTTTGTGGTTTTTTATATAGATGTCAAGTCTGTTTTTGAAGCTGTTCAATGAAGTAGCACTAATCACTTCCTCTGGGAGTCTGTTCCACGAGTCAACTACCCGGTTGGCAATAAAGTGTTTTCTTGGGTTTGATTTGCTTGAGGTTCGGTTTAGTTTTAATGAGTGTCCACGTAGGTGATTGTTCGTATTCATTGTGTACATTAGTTTGAGATCTGCCACATCATACCGTTCTGACAAAATTTTGTAAGTTTCGATGAGGTCACCTCTGTGCCTTCGTTCTTTCAGTGTGGTGAGGCCCAACGCCTCTAGGCGGTTCTCGTATGACACGTTTCTTATATAGTCGATTATAAAATTAGTTAAAAATTAGGCGTTAGTTACGGTGTCTGGCTTTTAAACTTGTTATGTAAAATCGTAAAATTGTATAAAATTGTAACTAACACACTTTGTCGACACACTGGACTGGCTTAAAATCAGCGCTGCACACACAGCCTCAGTACTGAGCTGGAGTGTCGCGGCATAGGCTGTGCCAGATCCTTTTTTCTCTTCACACTCGTAAATGTATATTTAACGACGTATTTTAAATTTAAATAGGGAAAATAAACATTCTTTCTTTCTTTCTTAAAATTGTATTACTAATTTCAGCACACTGACTAATATGAATGTTCACTTAGGTGAACACTCAAACTAAACCGAACCTCGAGAAAATCAAACCCAATGTAACACTTTATTGCCAAACGGGTATAGTTGACTGAACGGAATCCCAGAGGAAGTGATTAGTGCTACTTCAGTGAACAGTTCAAACTTGATATGTACCTGTAGAAAAAAAAAACATATATAACTTATGTCCATGGGCGCCATTAGACACCTCAAGGCGCCATATCGTCGCTTAAGTATCAACACCGCGGAAGTCATTTTTAAACGGAAAAAATTTTTTAATGTCATTGGATAGAGAATTCAAAGACGCGTCTTCTAATTGGTTGCTCAAATGCCTAACGACCAATCAGATGCCGTAGAGGGCTAAGAATGTACAGCGCGGAAGTCACCCGTTTCGGATTGTTTTGGCAAACACAGCGTATGTCATCAGTCCAACATAGTGTTCGCCGCGCGAGGGTGTGATTGTGTATTCGACGATTGAAAACTACGGAATATACTTTGAAAACGGAAGAGAAAAGAGAAAATAAAGATGCTTGAAAAACTTGCGAAATAATAGGTTTTTTGTTGTTCCTGTAAAATGGCCGAAAATGACTTCCGCGGTGTTGATACTTAGGCGACGATATGTCGAGATAATAATTAAAAAAACAAAACATGGAAACAAAAAAATGTTTAATAAATACAATACAAAATTTATAATTTAAAAAAACTAAACAATAATATTAATATGTTTGTCTCTACTGCTGCAGTGACGTTACCGTTGCCGTGTCGTTATCGTATAGTAATCATAAAGTCATAAGCCAGACAGACAGACAGATTTTGTGCTTTATTAGTAAGGATATTTGTATTACTGAACAGGACACACTGAACGCGCCGGCCGCGTCCGAAGTGTCGTTCGAGGAGCACTGCCGCTACCGCTACCTGTTCAACTACCGCGGAGTCGCAGCGAGCTTCCGGCTCAAGCACCTCTTCCTGTGCCGCTCCCTCGTCTTCCACGTCGGAGACCAGTGGCTCGAGTTCTTCTACCCATCACTCAAACCCTGGGTTCACTACGTACCCGTCCATCCGAAGGCTACACAACGCGAGATCAAACAGTATGTGGAGTTCTTTAAAGAACACGACGAGCTAGCGAAGGAGATAGCGGAGAGAGGTTTCAAACACATCTGGGATAATCTGAGGATAAAGGATGTGAAATGCTACTGGAAGAGCCTGTTGGAACAGTACGCTAAGTTGATGAGGTATCAAGTGGTGAAGGATACAAGTTTGATTGAGATTAAGGTTAAGAAATAGTGAAGTTAAGCAGGTAAGATTACTCTGTGATAGGCCGGCCGGCGGGTCTAGTTCGAGTATACAGGTATTATTTGATAATTGTTTATTTATGACAGATATTGGTGATATGAAGATACAGCCTGTATAAAGGCCTTTCACCAACATGGCCACCCGGCCTATTTCGAAACGAAAATGTAAATGAATTATTATTGAACACTTGGCGTATTTATTGAGGTATTTATGATTTTATTTTGTATGAAATTTTTAAAATATTTACTTATAAAAAATGCTATGTAAGATTGTTTACTCTAAATGACTGCTTTTTCCTAGATATTTGAGGAAGGTAATTAACTTAATTAAGAATAAAATTGTTTTAGATTTTCTTTTTAGGAAATTTTACTTGTACAATAATATAAAATTCGTAGGTATATTCGTAGATTATTGAGGTGAATATTTAAACACAAAATCTTCGAATCAAGGTTTTAATCAACTAAAATCGTAGTAACATAATATTATAAGAAGGAAAATTATTGACAGACAATGATGACAATAGGGATATCGTCACATGCTTGAGTATTGTCGAAATGTTCTCCTTTTCCCACTGCTGGATCGAGGTTAGATGTTCGGGTATTGACTTCAGATTCTAATATATCTTCATCTTCTGGAATAATCTCACCGACATCACCAGGAGGAGCTAAGTGTCTGTTGGAGACGGTTACCTCCCTTCAGCTTTGCAAACGAACACGAGAGTAAAAGGGGTTGGACTCGATGAGCTCTACGTCTTCCACGAGAGGATCGTATTTGCTCGCTGACGTGCTTCTTCATAAGGACTCGTCCTGGACTACTGAGCCACGTCGGAATCGATTGACCGTTTGATGACCGTCGGGGATGCTTGAACATTCTCTCGTGCGGTGTAGCGTTAGTTGCAGTGCATAATAGAGATCGAACGCAATGCAAGGCTTGAGTGAGAACACCTTCCCAGTTCTCTACAGCAAGATTTTGAGATTTTAGCGCCAACTTCACTGTTTGCCAAACGATTCCATTGTATCTTTCGACTTGTCCATTGCATGGTGGATTATACGGTGTAGTTGCACTAGTAGCGATGCCTTTTTCATTTAGGAAATGCTTGAGTTCACCAGACAAAAATGATGTGCCTCTGTCGGAGTGTACGTAGGTTGGCATTCCAAACATAGAGAATATTTCTGTGAGGTGCCGTTTGACTGTATCAGTGCTGATTTCTTGGCAGGGGATTTACGATTTGTAACCTTTTGGTTCACTCGATCTAAATATATTTTGAATTAAAAGAAGAATATATGTTTAATCACAGATATATTAAGAACTTATATTTACAACTAACACAAGAATTACATAAAAATGCAGAAACTTGAATACATCGGAAAGTAGCGCAGAGTTGAAGAAACAATTTAAATATCTTAAAATATTTTGTTACACTTTGAAAAGAACATCACACTTTTAAGAGAAAACAGAATCAAAATGTGTAAGTAAAATTATAAAACAGTTTTAAGACCACTTTAGATAGTTTTTTAAGATAAAGAAGACTATGAAATAGATCTAAATATTTAAGAATCTCTACAGTACATCAATATTTTATTTATTATTACACGTAATAGCATTTTAGTTTAAATCCTAGCTGTCTAAAAGTAAAACTTATTAATGTTTCACTCTCGCTGGCGATGTCGCCAAACTATTGACAATCTTTCTTTGAAGAATTGTAAAAAAAACTCCCGACCACTTGCTTTGGCTGCTTGCACACTAGACGATAACTGCACGGCAACAACCCAACAATGTAAGAAAAACATATGAATGTTGACGGTCAACATTTCTTCGCTCAGTTCGGGAGTTGTCTAAGTGCCACAGAGCATATTTTACAGGAGAGCTGTTTAAAGTTTATAGTTTGGTTTTCACTGTGTGATTGCGTTACTGTTAAGCATATGTTTGGAAACTGACTAACTGTATTAGAATCGCTAAAAACAATAAATTCCTTAACATTAATGAAATAAATAACATAAAAACACTATTTTTCTTTGGAGATAGACAAAACTGACTAAACGGACGTTGCGAATGGCGGACATAGCACAACACACACTGGATATAGAGGTCACTTAGCTGACATCACCTTTAATTTGTATTTTTGCTATGTCCCATTGCTCGTCCGTTATTGGCTGTTTGGTCGTTAGAAGCTGTGGAATCTTAGAGATAGGACGAAAATGTATTGTGAAACTGTATGGTGCCATAGAATAATAATGGCTTTAATTTTGCACTGTCAGTATGGAGATAGCAATAATATGCCCGCTTTATTAGATAAAATGAAAAAAAAAACCGCTTTATTAGATAAAATGTTTTTACTTTTTAAATGCAGAAATATGCAGAAAAATCTGCTGAATCAACCTGCATTCAAAGCTCATTTTCGCTAAAAATGTGACTTAGACAACTCCCGAACTGGAGCGACGATTTGACGGGGCGACATGCCGTCACCGCTGTTCATACATTTTGTTTCCCCTACTGAGGTGCCGCGTTTGCGCCGTGCCGTATTCGCCACAAGCGGCTGGCAACATAGATACATGTGTATAAACTGTTCATTTTCCAAGTAAATAAAAATGCAATAACATTTAGCGGACTTATTTTATGTATGTATTTGCCTTTATTTTTATTAAATTTTGCAATTACAAATGATTTTATTATTTATTTCAGCATTATCCTGAACAATATAGATATATTTATTTTTTGGTTTCACAATAGCTAGCTTGCAGCATTAAGTAATTTGGCTGCAAAAATGTTTCACTGTAAACTTGTTATAGGGCCGAAACTTAAAACCGCGATGCGACGTCGCATCGCCAGAAGCTGACGCTTCGCAAAAGCTTACGACATGATTTGTGTCGCGCATTCCTGCAATGTGATTGACACTTGTGACTTAATTTTACTTCGTTCTGGGACACCGTTTATGCAAGACATAAAAACAGTTTGACGGAACGCCCCGAAGAGAGATAATTTTTTTTATTTTTCTTTCATTCCAATGTTTTTACTATAATAAGTATCTTCTTAGTGATAATATAAATTCGACAAGAATTTTTATGATCCATGTCACTAGAAGACATCCTCAATAATGCAAAAATATGTTCAGTTAAGTTCACGATCCTGGAATGGTTAGCGAACTAAGGGCAGTATGTCGCTTTGCAATGTGAAATCGCATCGCATCACGGTTTCACGGTTTTACACGTTGCGAATTCGCAGCGCGGTTTTGAGTTTCGGCCCTTAATGTGTTCAATTATAATTTACGTTTTGAATATGGTATTTTTTAAACTGGCTTTATTCGCTCACATAATTTATCTGACCAAACTCCAAACAGTTTATAACCCAAACATTTGCAACATAATAACACCCAGACTACATCATCAGCCGGACATCAGAAACGTTGACTACAGAATTTTAGAGCTACAGAGTTTCACAAAAGACACGCCGAAAGAAAATGACTGTGTTCTTGAGAAACTTTTCACTATGCACTATCTCAAAGGTTACTTGACTTAACAACGGATGCGCTCACCGACCACTGAGCGTTGGGACGCAAGAAAGAGTCTTTGCAATATTGAAACCGTGTACACCAAAAATCGATGGTGTGCAGATTGAGACGGGGAGTCAGGTGGGCGTCTCGAGCTATGACCAATCAAGATGCGGCGCTCACCGGGCGTACGTTTCATTCCTTAGGCTGAGTGGTCGGTGACTATCAAGCACCAAAGTCACCCCCTTTCAGACTTACACTACACAGTACAAATCTGGCGGCCTGTTCTTAGTTTCCGGACAGAAAGAGTGATCGCTAGGGTTTGCGGGGTTCTAGTTGAACTCTCTGTTGGGGAGGACGACGGGAGCGATGAGGGTCCACACGTAGATGGTGACGCAGCACCAAGACGAGATGATCTTGATCCACATCGAGCCGGTGTTGTAGTTCATGGACTCGAGAGATGAGCTCGGGCTGCGATACGAAATAAGAAATATTTATTTTTAATTCACATGTTTCAAGCAGTAGGTGGGTCTTTGTGCCTTACTTGCTGTAATTTAACAGAATTATTGCAGCACACCGATTGCGCTGCTTACCCCGATCGTCGCGCCACAGCGTGTGGTATGTATGTATGTATGTTTCAAACCAGATTTCCACGGTTCAACATTCACACTCCATGGTTTCTGTCTTAAGAGTTTTGAAGTTTAGCTGTTGATTGATTGATTGATTTCAGACATCACCCATTTATACGACACAAGAGCAATAAAGAGAATCGCTAGAACCACTCCAACTCCGTAGGGATGTCGGCTTCTTAAGTGTGTTCTATCGCTTATTCCATGGCGAATGCTCGGAGGAGCTGTTTAACGCGATTCCGCCGTCCCATTTCCACCTCCGCACCGCGCGCAATGAGCAGAGATTGCAACCCTCCTCGGGGGTGATATTGGCTGCGCCTGAGGCTTCGACCTCGAACACAGCCAGCTAGTTCGGAAATAAAAAAACCCTACACGCTGGACTTATCGTCGATGCGTACCAATCGGTTCTGCAAATCTTTCCTCTACTGAGTCGGGAACGCTCTCCCTGCCCATATATTTCCCCCCAAGTACAGTCTCGGATTATTCAAGAGGGGCGTGAATGGGCACCTGTCAGGCCGGCATGGCATTCGCAAACCCCGCATACCCCCGAATATCCATGGGCGTCGTTAGACACCTTATGGGTGGTTCAGCGCCATATGTCGGGCTGTCAATAAAAAAAAATATCCTAGAAGTTGCAAGAGCATTGCTTTAAGTAAATTGGTAGGAATGTTGGCAACATTGTGCACAGGTCCCATAGATGGTACCTCTATTTAGCAGTGATATATCTGATCTGTGAAAGTAACCGCCGACGGGACACTCACTTGTACCAATTGGTGAGCGTCATCATGATGTACAGCGTAGCCAGCGCGAACATGCAGTGGAAGAAGGACCACGAGTAGGCGACGCTGTCACCCTCGTTGTCCCACACCTTGCCGCCGCCCTCGCCGCCGTCGGCGCCATCTACCGTCAGATAGCCTACGTCAGCCCCGCGCCCGCATGCACACACACACTCCCCGTTAGACATTGTGATCGACAACGGCGCCCGCATAGAACACGCAACGTGCACTGTGCGGTCGGTTATCCAGTCGCAGAACATTGAACAAATGGGTGGATCAACTTTTTCTCGTAACGTTAAAACCGGCTGCAAAGTCAAATAAAAAAAAAGTGTATTACAATTTATTACTCAGATGAAAATCGATAAGTATAAAATACTTAGATTTATAGGCAATTGAAATAAAAGTAGAGAACTATTTAAAATAAAACATTAACCAAATTTTTAGGGGTGACCCAGGGGACAATTTTGTCCCCAGTTTTGTATGGAAAAAAGGGGTTGTCCTCAGGGTAACCAATTTTTTTTAAATTACTCAAAATTCTTTGTGCAACTTCTTTCTTATTAATCAATTACTTATCTATCTATAGTTGCTGTAACTATTAAAATAAGGTGAATTTGTCAAGATAATACTCCGTTTTCAGACAGATACCAAAAACAAGAAAAGTTGATTCACCCAAATAGTCATGGATGAACGCATGTAGACCTCCCGTAGGCCACAGCTTAACACTTTCACTGACACAAAGATGATCTTAGGTTTCATGATATGGACACATAAAATTTCCACACAATCTCACACGGCGGATGGCCGAGTGGTTTGGGAAGCGGCTTCTCATGCGAGAGGTCCGCGGTTCGAATCCGGTCGGCGTGTAGGTACCAATAAGTTTTTTCTGACGAAATTAATTAATATTAGCCACATTGCATCTCTCCCCATGCATGCGTAAAGGGCGACTAAGATATAAGAACAAGATGCCGTGCATAAGGGTGACAGGCTAACCACCTCTCACCTTGGCACGCAGCTGGCACGCTTCATGTAGCTGGTGTGTCTTCGTGCCTTACTTGCTGCTTGATAGATATTTTGTCCTAATACTTTGCTAAATTGTGGTGGTCAGTGTTGTGCTGTAATTGTTTATTAATCATTCATATGGCAGTAACTCTGCACTCGAACTTGTCACAATTTGTACTATCCGGTTCGATTACACACACGAAGAAGAACCGGCAAGAAACTTCGCAGGTTATTTTTATTTAATTTACAAGAGTACTTGCTGCACAACACCGACTACTCTGCTTACTCCGATTGTCGGGATACAGTGTGTGGTTATGTATGCATGTAACTTCAATAGTATTGCTGCAAAATCACAACGAAATATGGAAACAGTCATTTTGCTACGTCTTAACTTCAACAAGTTCGACAAATCCACGAAAGCACATCACTTTTTTATGCAACAAAAAATATGTACCTTTTACAATTTACCGTTCCCATGTAAGCTCATACAGAAAGAAATGAATGCATCAATATACAATAGCTTTCACATACAACTGAAACTATAATGGATTTAGGGTGAGTATTTCCACTCCCACTTAAGTAAAGTCTGTATTTTAATATGTACCGTGTGGGGCCGGTACTTTAAAAGAATAGCCCCACTGCATCTCTCCCCGTGTATGTCGTAAAAGGCGACTAAGGGATACCTATGACTCCCTTCTTATATTACTAGATGGTAGGGTACCCGCCCGGGTTGGTACCACCGCACTGAATGAAAGGTCGGTCGAAACGGCTATGTAAATAGTTTGTGTTTTCCGTCCAGTTCAGTGTAGCCGGCATGACCGAAGGGAAGCACTGACGTGGCACCAAGTTCACCCGGTGTTATGGGCTGACATCACGGATGTTGTAGGTGATGTAGCCAACCGTGTCAGTTTCCATAAAAAAAAAAAAAATTCGAGAGAGCACTTTGACATGTCAAACTTAGTGCCAGCTTATTTTCCTGGAGATGTGTTGAATATAAATATGTTTTTATATATCCACTATTTAATACATTAACATCACACAAAAAAATCTGCTTATGATCACAATCCGATTGTAGATGGGGCAAGCACAAAAAAAAAGTTGTGGGTATGATGCATTAATACAATTCTGAGTTGTGCTTTTCTTATTAGGAGTGATTTAACAGAAAGAAATAATAATACCAACAAAAATAAAAAAATAATCAAATTATAATTTCAGTAAAAATATCGTAAAAACATGTTTCCCTACAAACATGTTATGTTTTCATAGTAATAAGAATAGTACAACTTCGAATTTTATACATATAATCATCTAATAACTACTGAAAGAATATGCCAAAAACAGGCAACCCCGGAAATGTCAATTTGGTCTCTGATAAAAAAACAGAGCTTAGTGCTAGGAATAACGTTATGTGACATATCATATGGGGAATATGTCACATACCGTAACTTTAGGCACTAAGGGGCAATCTTTCATCCATTCACTGTGTCACTCAAGGCTGGTATTTGACAGATATTGTATGGGGAAACGGTCACATAACAGAACTTCAGACACTAGGGGCCAGCCTTTCATCCAGTCACTCTTTTCACTAAGGGACGGTAATTGACAGATATTGTATCCAGAATCTGTCACATAACGTAACTTCAGACACTAAGGGCCAGTCTTTCATCCTGTCACTGTCACTCAGGGCCGATATTTGACAGATATCGTACGAGGAATCTTTCACATAATGTAAATTCAGACACTAAGGACCAGTCTTTCATCCAGTCACTCTGTCAATCGGGGCCGGTATTTGACAGATATCGTACGGGAATAACATCTTACTGTCACTTGAACATACCTTCTGACACTGAGTGGAAGGATGAAATTCCGGCACTAATTGGAAGTAGAAATACTATAAGGCTTAATGATGATCATTATGGTTGTCGTGTTAGTGAGCTGTTGGCGGGACAAAACGAGATTTTTACAAGTCATACTGAATATGCATGTGTGTCAATGAAATATTATTATGTAACATTGTGTGTTCTTTATGGTGAAATAAATATTGGAATTTGTTAGTGACCTATATCACCCGGTTATGACATACGGGTGTGAAACGTGGACTCTGACGGTCTCTGTTATACAAAGGTTGAAAGTTGCCCAGCGAGCAATGGAGAGAGCCATGCTGGGAATATCGCTACGTGATATGGTATGTAAGGAGGCAATTTGCCGAAGCAACAAGGTAGTTGATATTGGACATCGGCTGGATAAGCTCAAGTGGCAATGGGCTGGGCACGTCAGTCGAAGAGACGACGACCATTGGATTAACTGTATCCTACAATGGCAGCCGCGGACAGGAAAACGGAATGTGGGAAGACCACCCGCCAGGTGGGATGACGACATCAATTACGTTGGCAAAAAGCAGTGGTTCCGTAGCGTTGTAGGAATGGAGGAGAATTGGAGAGCTTCATGAAGTGCCTCAAAACAAGGCTACGCGACGCTGCATTACAAATGTCTGCATCGCTTATAAGTACCATCTCGGAGTTGAATTAGCGTAACTTAAGAGCATACTCTTGACACTTGCGATTCTAACTAAACTTGTTTCCGTAGTTGAGTTGATGTGACAATTTCTGTATTTTCTTTTTTAAAGGAAATTATAACATTTTTAATTTTATTTTCAAAATCATAAAAGGGAAGCTTCAGACTGTATAATCCTAGTTATTTTCATCCAAATAAAACAAAAATAAAATATTCTTCACATTTGTTTTCACAACAGGGGTCGAGTTCAGCACCTTCGGCCAAAATCTATTCGTCGGTTAACTCTACGATAAACGTCACTTTCGCCGACAGATAAATATTAACCAAGACTTACCGGAGGTGGTGGAGTTCACTGAGTCAGCTTCGGAAACAGGTTAATAATCGCAAGTATCGAGCATGCTCGCAAGTAGAGTGTTTTCATTTTACGAAGGCACGAGGGGTATGTAGGAAGTGGTGTGAGACCGCGCGGAGCTCAGTAGGGAACGACTCGGTTCGACGGAGCGACGTGGAGACGAACGTGCGTGACGAGAACGTGCGTAACGACCTAGCATCGAGTTCGTTCTCTACTGAGCTCCGCACGGTCGCCTCTCGCACCACTTCCTACCTCGTAGCCCTTATGCCTTCGTAAAATGAAAACACTCTAAGCGGTGCCGAGGAAGGAATGTCGCGAGTGTGTGAGTGTGTGCTTGGGTCGGACGGACAGCCGAGCGATCCTACCTTCGTTGCCGATCAGCCCTCCTTGCCCTGATGTGGCGCCGCACCGCATCGAACCACCACACCAGTATATTAGTATATATATATTGTGAGTCAGTTGCTATTTAAATAAATACATACTTATTGTGTCATACAAGGTGATTCCGCAGTTACTGCATTAAATTAGTAGGGATTACTCTATACAGGGTGTTTGATGACTATAGTTCCTAAAGCAAACCAGGTACTCCTGAGCCTATTTGGAGCAAAAAAGTTACCCGACATTTTCTTCTACGGTGAACTTTTTTTTTCCATACTAAATTAAATAAATTTTATTTAGTTTGAGGGAAAAAAAAAGTTCACCGTAGAACAAAATGTCATCTAACTTTTTTGCTTCAAATAGGCTCAGGAGTACCTGGTTTGCTTTATGACCTATAGTCATCAAACACCCGGTATATCATAATAACGAAAATAGTGAAAATACTCAATAAATTAAAAGTTTCCATTTACAAACTAATACGAGATTTTAATGTAAAAAGGACCTAACGTGTGCGCGCGGTGCGATTAGGCATAGTCGCATCGACATCAACATTCTGTGGTAAAAAAAAAAAACGAATAGATTAAACACAAAGTTTAAATTTTAACCACATAAATAAATAAATTAACACATTGTGCTGTTAAATTGCATTAGACTCAAAGCAACGGACTCAGCTTTCACTAGAATTGTACACAAAATCAATGATAAGTGGTGGAATGAGCAGGTGGACCACGGGCAATATAAATTTTATAACTTCATGCTAAATATCGTAGAGGTGGACTACGGACAATAAAAAAAAATGCCCGTAGTCCACCCAGGTGGACTGAGCAGGTGGACCACGGGCAATATCAATTTTATAATTTCATGCTACATATCGTAGAGGTGGACTACGGACAATAAAAAAAATGCCCGTGGTCCACGCAGGTGGACTGAGCAGGTGGACCACGGGCAATATCAATTTTATAATTTCATGCTACATATCGTAGAGGTGGACTACGGACAATAAAAAAAATGCCCGTGGTCCACGCAGGTGGACTGAGCAGGTGGACCACGGGCAATATCAATTTTATAATTTCATGCTACATATCGTACTGGTGGACTACGGACAATAAAAAAAAAATGCCCGTGGTCCACCCAGGTGGACTGAGCAGGTGGACCACGGGCAATATCAATTTTATAATTTCATGCTACATATCGTACAGGTGGACTACGGACAATAAAAAAAAAATGCCCGTGGTCCACCCAGGTGGACTGAGCAGGTGGACCCCGGGCAATACCCCCCGGGGGGCCCCCTTGATGTTGTATTATTATTATATGCAGGTGAACAAGAACAGTTGATGACGATAACCGGTGTGCAGGTTCTGCATAAAAGAGGATGAAAAGCCCTTACACATCCTTTGTGAATGTGAAGTGCTCATTCACAGTAGAAGCCGCATTTATGGGGGTTATATTTTTAACCGATGTCAAATACAGGCACTCTATTTACTGATACTGACATCTTTCACCTAAATAGATTTGGAAATAAGATTATAAATGCATTGATGAGCGAATAAGTATCACCCACACATGCATTCATAACTAGATTAACACAATCATTAAATAGTGCATTTATCATCATTATCAATACCATTGAGGTTTGATGTTATTTTATTTTATTTTCTTACCAATCTGTTGGTAAAATTTTCTCATTGTTATTCTTTCGGCTAAAGGTTTATTTTTATTTTTTCTTATATTTCCATATCTTATATTTCCTAACCCGTAATGAGTGTAATCCTTTATGGAAATCTTTAATAGGCCATCGTTAAGTGTTCTTTCTGTATAATTTGTATGACTTGTTCTGTTGATTTCCTGAAAAGTAGAGAAAAAAAATTTTTTCCTCATAGATATATAAAGTGCTTCATTATTCATGTCAAACATTTCGGGAGGGTTACATAGACACTCAAATAAACACGCTGTGCAAAAAAAATTATATGTCTTTAGCATTACTTTTCGAGAAATTTAACAAAACATGTTTGCTACCTAAACATTAACCTGTGTGTAACAGTAGGTAACTTGCATTGTACGAGGTCAATGACCGTACTATGTTCAAACGCAGAACAGCTGCTTGTTGTAAGTAAGTCACAAGGTCACTATGATTGGTTTTTACAGCTACTTATTTGATTTTATTTTTTTGTTAGGAGAAAAAATGCTCCTATAAACATATGATTTTTTCTTACGTAAAGTGTTGATTTGAGTGCGTATGTTGCTCTCCCGAAATTTATGACATAAATAACGAAGCACCTTATATGTAGAATAGAGGGATGGTCACCTGAGTTGCCCTCCTTGGCGAGAACGTGCTCCGACATGGTGATCTTGGAGGAGGAGGACGCGGTGCGCAGCGACGAGTAGAGAACGCAGCACGTCCAGATGCACAGCCCGATGATCGACTCCTTGTCGAACGACTGAGACAAAAACGGCTCGCGTTTAGTTCGTGCGTGTGTGCGTGCGTGCGTGTGTGTGAGGGTGTGTGTGCAGGTTCTGTATAAAACTGTATATGGGTGAATCAACTTTTTCGTGTAACGTAAAAACCAGCTGCAAAGTCAAATACAAAAAAAAAGTTTATTACAATTTATTACTTAGTTGAAAATCAATAAGTATAAAATACTTAGGTTGATACGCAATTGAAATAAAAGAAAGAGAACTATTTCAAATAAAACATTAACCAAATTTTTAGGAGTGACCCAGGGGACAATTTTGTCCCCAGTTTTGTATGGAAAAAAGGGGTTGTCCCCAGGGTAACCAATTTTTTTTTAAATTAGTCAAAATTCTTTGTGCAGCGTCTTTCTAATTAATCAATTACTTACCTAGGTCGCACTGACAACAGGGCTCAGCGGCCCTAACTCTCACACTTTAAATCATTATCATTTCATGTTCCTACATGAAGCAAATGATTTGTGAAATTGCAAGATTTTAATGATCGGAACGTCCTCTTGGTGATAGATAACATATATTGGGGTGGCAGTGTCAAATTATTGTGATGAACGAATAAATATAAAATATAGAAACAGGTGTAGTGTAGGCGGACTGCACTTACCCTATACTCCCTCTGTCGCGGAATGATACAGACAAATAAATAAATGTCATTTACTCATAGTACATACATACACACACCGACAGTGGCGGCTGGTGACTTCAGTGACCGGTAGTGCGCTAAGTACCTACCTACTTAAATACCAAATTACCCAACACATTCCCCTCATGTTATTTTAAGATCGGGACTTCCGATTTTTTTAAATGCCTGCGTTTAATAATTATGTACGTACCTAGTATGAATATTCTCAAGACACTCAATGAGTTGCAAAAAACAAGAAAAGAAATCCAAACAACTTTTTTAACTAATTTTAGTACCTTTATGAACACATCCATAGACCACAACACTACTGCAGCTTTAAAAAAGAAAACAGTAGTAATGCCCCAAAAATACTTTAAAAAAATATATAAAAAAAAAAATAAAAGCATTTGAAAAGTAGGAATTGAACCCGGGATCACCTGATTGTAAAGCCTTACCTTTAACCAACGCATAGGCAAATATCGGCACCACTTACTTCACAGTATCACACAGAAAACACAAAACCTAACCATATCCCATTTCAAATATTCGCGCGCTAACGGGTATGTGACATCACATGACAGCGCGCTGACTCTAGCTAGACAGACGGACTCGTGCAAAACGAATCGCTCGCGACGCGACGCGTCGCACGCGCGGCTATTCACGATATAGCGTCCTTGTTTGGCGCTCGTGCGCCGCACGCAGAACTCCATTTCGGCCCATACTGTTTCTATGAAGTATCTTTTGTCTCACGCGCCAGCGGTGTATTGCCGATCTCCATACATTCAGCATGGGAGACCCGCGTGCGCTCTCCGATTCCGCGCGGGGCGCGCGTTTACTCGCAAAAAAGTGTCTTGTGATCTATAAAATAAGGTCGAATTCACATTCGTATTTATTTGGAGTACGATCTTTATGGTTTTAATGTAGGTATATTGTAAGATATTATTTATTTTGAGTGAAGTGAAGACTTCTCGTGGTATGGTAGTGCGGCACACGAGCGCACTTTAGGACCAGCCGCCAGTGCACACCGACTAGCATATATATTCGGCAAATAAAATAATAAGTGTGCCATTGATGGTACAGATATCTCACCAGCGCGGGTGAGCCATACTTGTAGTTGTAATGCGTATAGATACGCATAGACACGTGCTCCTGTGTGCGTAAGCACAGATTACTTCATAGTTACTTCGTAACAGATAAATCACTCCATAGAAAATGTTCCTACCTTCGGGCTTTAATAGCCTACTGCTTCACGTCGCCAATCGCTGCGTGCGAAAATGTACCATAACGATCGAGTGTAAAGTGCTTATTGCTTTGCAGCTGCGCGCAGTTGCGTGGGCGAGCGTCTATGTATACTTCGCCCGGCTGATGAATTTCCACTGAAATAGACCGCCGGCGGCCCGTCAGGCGGTAGGTAGTTAGCGCGCGCAAGTACATACAGTGCGTGAGGCCTGGCGTAAGTACATGTAGCGTTAGCAAACTCACACACACACACAGGAGCGCGTGTCCTATACGCATTACAACTACAAGTATGGCTCACCCGCGTTTGTAAGATAAAACATCTGTATACTATCAATAATATGTGTTTTATTTAATAGGTACGAGTTCCCCGCAGCAAATCCCCGAGCTTTAGAAAGAGACCGTCCGGCTGTAGAGTCGTCACTGTTGCACAAACTTGCGTGTCTCTGTTCGACGGCGACGACGCTCTACAACCGGACTGTCTCTTTCTAAAGCTTGACACTCATTTTTTTACATACCATTTTATTGATTTGATATACCTTTCCTTAATTTTTTTAAAGCTAACCCTGGCATTTGCCAAAAAAAAGCAGCAAGTTTAAAATATAAAAAAAAATATGTTTAATTAAGCATATATTTTGCTCTATGAAAATATGAAAGGTGAATTTCGTTTTGAAAAAAAAAAAAAAAAAAGATTTGCATGTCAATGTTTCTACCCCTCATTGGCCGTTCCCGCATTTACGGAAACATGATGAAAACGGTTGATAACTGAGACAAATTAGGTGCGATATTTTCCTTGTATTTTGACTTTAATGCAATAATAACAGGTTCACAAAGTATCGCACGCGAGACATTGCCGGCGGTGGCGCTGCACCCGACTGAAGTCAGCTACGTATATGTACAGAGATATAAAGGTAGCCACATGGTAACATACACTGTATCCGGATAATAAGGGTAAGCAGAGTAATTGGTGTTGCGCTGAACATACTCATGTAAATTACAGCACAACACCGACCACCGCGTTTCACAAAGTATTACGACAAGATCAACAATCAAGCAGCAAGTGAGGCACGAAGACCCACCTGCTGCGTGACTCGGTGGAAGGACTGCGCCAAGGTGAGAGGTGGCTATCCTGTCGCCCTTTAGCGCGGCACCTTGTCCTTATCCCTTAGTCGCCTTTTACGACATGCAGCGGGGCTAATATTTTTAAGTACCGGCCCCACACAGTACGCGATAAAGTTGAGACAAACACTTAACTCTGTTACACTAGTATGCTGGATCTGGATGGATTTTTGTGACTATTTGATTGCCACAATTTTGGCTCTGATAGCAGCATCGAGCGTCCACGGAACTAAATGTGTCATTTTAACTTCTTTGCTATTACAATCTGTCTGCACTTGCATGACATTCAGTTATGTGTCTTCTTTGCTTTTAAAATGGCAAGAATCAAATTGCGCCAAATTAGCGAGTATCAAATCGGCAAAAATGGCGAGAATGAAATTGCGATAAATTAGCGAGAATAAAGTCGCAATAAAATGGCGAGAATGAAATCGCGCCAAATTAGCGATTATGAAATTGGCAAAAATGGCGAAAATCTAATTGTGCCAAATTAGTGAGTAATTCGACAAAAATGGCGAGAATGAAATTGCGATAAATTTTCGAGAATAAAGTCGCAATAAAATGGCGAGAAAAATTGCGCCAAATTAGCGATTATAAAATCGGCAAAAATGGCGAAAATCTAATTGCGCCAAATTCGCAAGTATCAAATCGGCAAAAATGGCGATAATCAAATTGCACCAAATTAGCGAGAATCTCATCGCACCAAAATGGCGAGAATCAAATCAGCACAAGAAATAATTGCCACTTTGTAAATTCCAGAGTACTACTATAAAATTATAGTTGAGTGATGGATGAGTGAAGCTGAATAGAGCGCGAGAAGTGTGCGTTCACCTTTTTTTTTTTTTTTTGACAGCGCGACATGTGGCGCCGAGCCACCCATAAGGTGTCTAACGACGCCCATGGACATTCGGTCGTATGCGGGTGTTGCGAATGCCATGCCGGCCTGACAGGTGCCCATTCACGCCCCTCTTGAAGGACCCGAGACTGTACTTGGGGGGAAATATAGTCACCTGAGTCTTGCCGTCGCTGTTCCCCGAGCCGGGCAGGAACGACGCGTTGCAGTTCTGGCCGGAGTTGGAGAGCGCCGACCAGGTCAGGTACACCGTGTACAGAGCCACCACCTATCGCAGTGTACGCTATATTATAGTTTTATTGTGTTATCCTCGGTAGCTCAATGGTGCGATCGTTCGATTGTCGTTCACGATCATGAGCACACCTGGGAGCGGTCAGAACTTGCATGGGCGACCGTTCGACCGTTGGAGGCTGACCGTGCTACGGATCTCTGTAGGTCTCTTCCCCTTAAGGTAAGCCTTAATAAGTGATAGGGTTTAACCCAACCGGGTTGGTACAACCGCACTGACTGAAAGTTCGGTCGAAAAGGCTATGCAATTCATTCATTTCCATCCAGTTCAGTGTAGCTGGTACGAACAAAGGAAAGCCACTGACACGGCACCTAGTTTACAAGGTATTCTGGTTTGACATCATGGATGTTGTAGGTGAGGTAGGCACCCATATCAGATTCCTTTTTTATAATTTTTTTTTATTCTTAATTTTTTTTAAGGCTTTAGCCATTCCTGGCTATGCCAGACCCATAGTAACTATATTGGTATATCAGATTCCTTAAAAAAAGACAGAATCTATAAAAAAAACAAAAATCACAAAAGTAGTTGTGTGAAATGAGTACGGCCTGTTCGCAAACCCGCGAGTAGAGTCGACGTAAGCGGCATACATACGGAAGACTGCAGAAGCCCGGAGCGGGGCTGCACCTCCTGCACGGAGGGCAGCACGGAGATGGCGCTCGCTATCACCACCAGGATCAGGTTGAACGAGATGAAGAACTTGTTCAGGTCGCAGTTGTCGCCGTTCCGGCCCTGCGCACACGCGCGCAACACGCGTCATCATTATTATTTGGTAATAGTGTGCGACACTAAGGCCCACTTGCACCAACACAAATTTAATATATAAACCAGTTTAACTCGCTAAACCAGTTTAAGCTAGCACCCTTTGACTGTGGGAACCGCGTTTAAATCCATAACTCGCTACTTAACTTTAAACTCGTGTTGGTGCAAGTGGGCCTAAGACCTACAACGATAAAAAAGTATGGACGCCGGACTGTCAAATGCTTGTATGGGAACTAGCGTCGCCGGGTTGCGGGGAGCGGAGTGTACTTACCGATGATAAGATATTCCACTATTGTGCACACTAAACTTGGCTGTGGTGTTTTTACACGTAAACACAGAGCATGCGGGCATTTTATACAGGTTTTTGCGAACGCGGCCGATGACAGACTGACGGGCCAGCGCGCGACCGTCCAATGAAACAAGTATGCTTTTACTTATATCGTGTTACGCTGGCGAGGATAGGGTTCGGGGTCCATACCTTTTTTATCGTTCTAGACTACGACCTTTCCAGGTTTATGGTTTCTTTTCCCCCTTATGACCTCTTCACGCTGACCCATGCAAGGCAATCCCTGTCACATCGAATTGAAAGTTCTTTTTTTATTATGTTCAGGAAAAAGGTTGTTTTTGTGAAAAAACTATGGTATTAGTATGAGGGGCTTGTTTAACTATTTGGTATTTAACTAGTTCAAATTTCAACAAGAGTCCATTATTTTCCTTTGGAAATGAATATTTTAGTACGAGATGGTAGTATTATTTTGTAGCACGATTGAGACCTAGCATTTAAACCGTTATTACGTACTATACAAATGCAATGCCCAGTAAATTCACTGTTCATTTGGAAAATGCATGCTTTTGAACCATGTTTCATAGAAACAATTATAGAAATAAAATTTTAAACGCCACTGGGCAAAGCGCTCACGATTGCACGAGAAACTGTCCCGACAGATGGGGCAAAGCGCCTGGAACCAATTATCTGAAGACACCATCAGCACCCCCTCAATTAGTTAAAAAACCAATTAGACAAAAAAAAACAGGCTCGCCACCTCTCACCTTGGCACGGTACTTCCACTGAGTCATGCAGCAGGTGGGTCTTCGTGCCTTACTTGCTGCTTGATCGATTTAATCTTGTTCGAATACTTTGCGAAACGTGGTGGTCAGTGTTGTGCTGTAATTGACCAGAGTTCTTGCAGCACAACACCGATTACTCTGCTTACCCCGATTGTCGGGATTCAGCGTGTATGATATGTCTGTATGTACAAAAAAAAAACAAAAAATACAAGTGCACTATAAAAACCGAAATCCATAATTTTTGCTTGCTTTAGCATCGCCTTCAACTCTAGGGTTAATTTTTTTTTTATTTCATACATTTTTATATTTTTTTAAATAGTTTTTTATTTCACAGTTTTTTTATATCGATTCATATTTTAATACAATGACAGAGAAAATTTCAAAATCCTATTTAATACTTTTTAGGTCTGTGGTATAGTGCTGACGTATCGACATGCTTATGTTTTCTTACTGCTGAAAAAGTCCACACCACAAAAGTTTTGCTGAAGGTAACCACATACCGTAGTTTTTGTTGATTTTTAAAAAACCGCTGAATCAATTTCGATATAATTTATATGGGAACACCTCTGAAGTATGACCTACCAAACAAAAAAAGAATTTTCAAAATCGGCCCACAATTGACGGAGTAATCGTGTAACATAAAAAAAAAAACATACAGTTGAATTGAGAACCTCCTCCTTTTGGGAAGTCGGTTGAAAACAGAATCCACACACCAGCTGTCAGCTGTCAGTGTTTCAAATAAATAAATATTGTGCGAATTGCGATCCGACAGCGGAGCGGCGGGGCAGGTGAAGCGTACATACGTTGGTGTAGAAGAGATACAGCAGCACGACGCCGGTGATGGCGAGCGCGTAGCAGATCAGCATCCCCAGCAACAGAGCGGCGTACCAGCACTTGGACTCGTGCTCCTCGTAGTTCGCTGTCCCAACGTCAACATCAACACATTAGTAGAGTTTCAGCGGCCTACCGTAGCACTCGGATCGTACACTACTAACAAGGGTCGACCGAAACTGACTTTTCATTCTCGGCCGAGACCGATACCGAGAATAGATAAATTATTTAAAAAAAATATTTATATGCGCAAATTTTGTATTATTATCTAATTAGCAGTTTTAATAAATATTACAGGGTTATCCATTTATAGAGGGGTCCATAAGTTGCAAATTTCCACTAAGTTTATCATGTAGACCGAGTTAAGAGATGAATTTTAGTGAAAGATTTGTTTGCCGGAAATGTGTAGTTTCGGAGAAAAGTTTTTTTCCCCATAGGAAATTAATTTTTCATACAAAATAAAAAAAATTAATTTTTTAAAGCACCAAAACATTGGTTTTGAATATATGTAAATGTATGTAAAAACAAGGAAAGTGGTATGGGTGAATGTATTGGTGGTTTAAAATAAAATAACCAGAGGCGGCGCATGTCGTTTTTGCATAAATTCCTATTCAAAATAAATGTTTTGGTGCATTAAAAAAAAAAAATCGAAAATTTATTTTGTATGAAAAATATTTTTTTCAAAATTTTTTTTCTCCGAATCTACACATTTCCGGCAAACAAATCTTTCACTAAAATTCATCTCTTAACTCGGTCTACATGATAAACTTAGTGGGAATTTGCAACTTATGGACCCCTCTATAAATGGATATCCTATTACAGCACCAAAAAAGTTATTTTTTGGACATTTTTGCCCTTTAAAGACTGACTTCTCTCGTCGTACAACTGCCCAGCTCTGCTAAAGGGCTGTTCTTGAGCGGGACTTGGCATTGTTTTAACTTTAACCCTTTGGCCATAGCCACTCTTATATGCTTACCTCCCTTGAGTCCCATGCCATTTTCGCCGCGCGCGAAATTTTGGCGCGCGCATTCCCCCTGACCGAAATAATTAACTTATCATTAGTTGATGTTAAAAAACACCCCAACCCCGGGGGAGAAACATCCCGACTTGGCAACACTACAACACGCCATCTCACTATTATTATAGGTTGTCTCATTCTTAAACGAGATTTATCAGCGCCTCAATTGCTAGCTACATGCAACGAATTCAAGGTCAAACTTTTGTCTCTATTTGGTGAAGCCATATGAACCGAAGCGATTCGGCGCTTCACGTCTGTGTGCGTGTGCGAGCTGTGTGTGTATGGTGCTGCCGGCATTTGCGCCAACACACGCGCGTGGACAAGTACATGTGTATTGTATGCACTAACACATCTTTGGCGCAGAGTTGAAGTATTTTGTCAACAGACCCCCTTGCACCACCTCCCCGCGCCGCACCGCCTCCGCGCCTCCGCGCCGACGCGACGCGAGACGTCCGCGTTTCGTCTATAATGTTCGGATCACTTTGGATACTTTTTAATTTTTTTTTCATGATATTTTGAGATGATTTTTTTTCTTTACCTTCAAAATAATTAAGTGAGGTGGTGCTTCACTTGCTTCCCCTGGGGCAACGCCACTGCGGTCTACCGGTGTTAACTTGCTCGCTGACTCACAATTAATTAATAATTTTTTGCAATCCACATGGCATAAGGTGAACCCCTGTTGTTGTTGTTGTTGTTGTTTTGGTTTGGGGTTGGCTCTAGGCCTGCAAACTAATCCCGCTTGGTTGGGGACCTTCGTGCAAAACCCCGCAGTCTCCAGCTACCCCAGCCAGCCTATGTCTTCCATGAAAGCCACAAGTCGACCGGGTTGTCTGCAGGCCTTTTTTTTTTTTTATGGAACCTGCAAAATATTCTCCAAGCATCTCCAGCCCTCAGAGGCTAGAGATGGCTTGGACAATTGTTTAATAGGTACTGCGGGGCTGGCATAGTCGCAAGGCGGCCAAAGTCCTAAAGATAAAAAAAGAACTCACACAAATACTCGCGGTATAAAAATATATAATAAATGTAGGGATACTCACAGACCCAGGACTCGGCCCAAGTGTGGGCGAAGTCAATGATGAGCACCAGCTGGATGAGGATGAAGAGGAAACCGCCGATCATGCCGAAGTACATCCAGGTCACGCCGAACGTGGTGCCCGGGATGAAGAACGCACCGATTATGCCTCCGATCACCAGAAGGAACTTCAGGCCCCAGAATCTGTACAAATGCATAAGTAAATGAATGTATAAGTCAGGGGCGTGCATCCCATAAAGGCAGAAAAGCACTGCCTACCCTGAGTAAAATCCCAATTCCACCCACCCAAACAATCAAATTAAAACGTACTGAACTTCTCGACTTCACTAAAAACATAAATTTGAATTTGCCGCGCGTTTCTGTCTAGCGCGCGCGGCGCGGGACGATCAGCGGCGCTCGCACGCTCCGCGCGGCAAAAGCAGGCGACATGATACCTGTCGGGCACGCACACTATTACTCAAATCCTGCGTCATATACGCTGCCTATACACTGGAATTGTGCGTTTGTATGCGTGTTTCGATGCGCGGTTTTACTAGGCAGGGTAGGCTAGCTTTCGACCCACTAACACCACTACAATCCCTCGTCGGTCGGTCGTGCGTGAGTGACTCGTGCCGCGTGCGCCCATGTGCGTGATACTCGATCGACACTGCACTAGTGTTTTAGCAGATGCGATCTTGATAACTTGTGTGCGAGTACGTAGTATGAGCGACAGTACGAGTGAGTGTGTTTAAAATCGTGTTTTTCTCGAGGTTTTGATCACAAAAGTAGAATGGAGGGACTAGATTGTCAAGTGTGTGGTCTGATATGTCTCATAAAGTTAATACATCTATGTTTTTCAAAGTTCAAAAATATTTGAGTTTATGTACGGCACTGCACACTAGTCGTTGAGATTGATTCTGTTTAAATCACACAAAAGGCTTTTTTCAAAGCCACCCTGGATATCTGTATATATGACATGTCGTGTAACTGAAATTCATTCATTTTATGGACATCTGAGGTGGCAATGAAACAAAAATCATCATCTGGAATTTCTTCATGTGGACACGAAGATGTGAGAGATGAAAACCGGGCTGAAAATGAAAGGGTAAGAGTAATAAAGTCCAACCTGTTTTTAAATTAAGTACCTACTTATTTTGAATCTTTCTTGCTGCCTGCCTACCCGGTCTCAAATGTCGGTGCACGCCACTGGTATAAGTGGAGATGTAGTGAATGAATAGATTAAAAAAAAGTGCAGGTCATAAAAAACCAAACAGTTTTTTTTTTATTTGAGGACATATAACAAAATCAATTTTATGGGGACCTGTCGATGAGCAGAAAAGAGATCTAACTTTTGGAAGAGTGTATGTAAAACTGCAAATAAATTTATAAAAAATTAATAAATAAAGGAATACTGAAAAATCACTCCTTGAGATTGCAGCCTGGCGACCCAGCTGTTTTAAGGTACTCACTATACGCATATATGCCATTATAGAAAGCTAATATTTCCAAAACATCATTCCAAACTTTCACGAGGTGCTGCCCGATAGATAAGCAGAGAGGGTGAGGGAGGAGGGAGGGGGGAGCGGGGAGGAGGGCTGGGGAGGAGGGAGGGGTAGGGGAAGTGGGAGTCGAGTGACGAGGAGAGGAGGGGCGGGAGGAGGGAGGGGGAGGTGTAGGAAGAATGGAGGAAGGAGGGGAGGTGGAGAGTTAGGGGGGAGGGTCACGCTATAGAAGCATATGTAGTAGAAGTATAGCTTAAGTAGTACATATAAGAACAAGCACCTTTTTTTTCTCAAATTTATTTGCAGTTTTAGATAAGCCCTTCCAGAAGTAAGACGTGCTGTTAGTATCGGACCCTTAAGATGGAAAGTAGGCTTACCCGTTTTGGACGCCGGCTCGGGGATCCTTGGAGGAGCGAACGCCGATCATGATGAGCGCCATCAGCACGAAGAACAAGCACACGGCGAAGCATATCCTGTCGCGCGGCACCAGACACAAAGTTAGGTTAAGTTACAAGTGGCTGAGACGGAGGGGCCAAAGCACATGCTGCGACTAGCAAATATCACCTCCGCGAAGGTAGGTGCCTAGGCTATACTGGCCTAGAGGAGAACACAGCCGAGGCTGCTATGAGGCCATCTTACATACAGTACGGTGGTACCAACCAAGTCGGATTATCAGGTGTCCCACGACACCCCACCTTTTTTTACTGTAAAGCGGATTATCCGGATTTTCGTCTATAAGGACTACCCCCCTGGTACCAATTAATCCGGATAATCGGGGTTCTACTGTACTTGCATATGACTCCCTTCTTAATTACTAGGTGGTAGGGTTTAACCCGCCCGGGTAGGTACCACCGCACTGAATGAAAGGTCGGTCGAAACGGCTATGTAAATATTTTGCGTTTTCCGTCCAGTTCAGTGTAGCCGGCACGGCCGAAGGGAAGCACTGACGTGGCACCAAGTTCACCCGGTGTTATGGGCTGACATCACGGATGTTGTAGGTGATGTAGCCAACCGTGCCAGTTTCCATAAAAAAATAAATAAAAAAAAAACTATAATATCTATGAAAAATTAAATTTCCCTACAAATTTTCTTGACGGCTCTTCTTCGTGGGTGTAAAGCAAACCGGATAGAACAAATTGTGACACGTTCGAATGCAGTCTCAACTGCCATAAGAATGCTCAACAAACAATAAACAACAATAGCATTACTCACCGATATACAGCGAGGTGCCCTATAGCGCCGTCGCAGTCCACCTGGTAGGAGCCCGGCACGTACCCGTTCGTACTGTTCACACAGAACGGCACCTACGCGGGACAATACAGAAATGTAAACAGATACGTCATATTTTGCTAATGGTTGTCTGAGTAGGTATATAAGGTGTTTCGTTATTCATATAGTTTCTTTCAGGGGGTTGTTCTGTATACATCCTAAACTGAGTAACTTTTGTTCTATAGCTTTTGGAAATTGAAAAAAAAAAAAAATTCACTTTCCCCATACATTTGGAGGTTAGGTCTGCCCTTAACCCTTTCGTCGCCGGGACCGCTAGGGCCCAGTCATGCGCCCAGGCCAAGGCTTTACGAAACTTCCACCGTACTACTACTACAATTAAACATATTTTTGAAAGCACTTTTCAAAATCACATATGTGTGCGCCTGGCCTCACAAAATGACTATAGGCGCACACAAATATGTGCGACTGGCGCCACCTATTTATATGAAAGCACTTTTTCTAAATCACATATGTGTGCGCCTGGCCTCACAAAATGACTATAGGTGCACACAAATATGTGCAACTGGCGCCGAAAGGGTTAAATGTATGGAGAAAGTGAATTTTTTTTCCAATTTCCAAAAGCTGTAGAACAAAAGTTACTCAGTTTAGGATACAGAACAACCCCCTGAAAGAAACGACATGAATAACGAAACACCTTATATAAGAATTAATAAAATATGTATGTATGTATGCATGCCCCAACGACATAGGCTGACATTCATTGTCGAATGTTCGAAGCTTAGCACTGTCTAACTAAGCTAAGCACGAGTCCGATTAAAGTTCACTAACATTTTGTACAGGACTCTCATAGTCGAGACTAACGCTTAGAACGAACTATGCTAAGCCAAGTAATAGTCCAAGTTAAACTTCACTTTTTTTCTTTTCCTGGTGATTCACCATCGTGGTGGATCGCACCATTGCTCATACTGAAATATAGGGTGTTTTTCGTAGGGTGTTTTACGCACGCTGTCAGTCAAACCAACGTCACTGGACACTGGCAGTAATAAACAAATTTCCTATTCGTTTGGTTGCCACTATTTAAAAAAAAGAAATAACCTGTCGTGAGGGGACAGGACAGCCAGTGTGTCAATGCTCTGTGTATTCTATTCTGCGCTACTCCCTCATTTGTACTAAAATGAAAGAGACAGAAAACTCGTAAGTTTGCTGTCGAGGCTAAAGTCATCGTAAGACTAGACTTGGACTTGGCTTAGTTTTCAAACTCAAAGACAGTTGCTTTGCGTGCTGTTTGAACTCAGAGACGAACTAAGCACGCTCGTTGCGACTATGAATGTCACTCATAGAGTCCTAATAAGGACCTTAACAGGACACTGCAGACTAAACAAACACCTACACCGAATGGGCCTTAGCGACAAACCGGTGTGCAGGTTCTGTATAAAAGAGGATGAAACGCCCGTACACATCCTTTGTGAATGTCAAGTGCTCATTCACAGTAAAAGGCGTATTCTTGGGGGTAACATTTTCAACACATGTCAAATACAGGCACTCAACCCCAAGAATATAACTGGGTTCAAAGCGGAAATCGGACTTGGGGGTGAGCTATAAACTTTTGAGAGATCACAATATATCTTCCTAGGTCACAGTGACAACAGGGCTCAGAGGGCTCCTGACTCTCTCTTTAAATCTTAATCAGCAGGGGCACGCCGAGCAGCACAGCGACACGGCCGACGTCGCGCAGCAACATGCCGACTCATCTTACATGCGGTACTTACGTGCTTGAGTGCATCGTGGAGGCCCGGCGAGAGTGTGATGCAGGCGGCCACGGTCACCAGCAGCAGCATGAGCGCGTACATCAGCCGGCTCGAGGTGGAGTTGGTGCCGCTGGGGCACGCCGAGCAGCACAGCGACACGGCCGACGTCGTGCAGCAACGTGCCGACTCATCTTACATGCGGTACTTACGTGCTTGAGTGCATCGTGGAGGCCCGGCGAGAGTGTGATGCAGGCGGCCACGGTCACCAGCAGCAGCATGAGCGCGTACATCAGCCGGCTCGAGGTGGAGTTGGTGCAGCTGGGGCACGCCGAGCAGCACAGCGACACGGCCGACGTCGCGCAGCAACGTGCCGACTCATCTTACATGCGGTACTTACGTGCTTGAGTGCATCGTGGAGGCCCGGCGAGAGTGTGATGCAGGCGGCCACGGTCACCAGCAGCAGCATGAGCGCGTACATCAGCCGGCTCGAGGTGGAGTTGGTGCAGCTGGGGCACGCCGAGCAGCACAGCGACACGGCCGACGTCGCGCAGCAACATGCCGACTCATCTTACATGCGGTACTTACGTGCTTGAGTGCATCGTGGAGGCCCGGCGAGAGTGTGATGCAGGCGGCCACGGTCACCAGCAGCAGCATGAGCGCGTACATCAGCCGGCTCGAGGTGGAGTTGGTGCAGCTGGGGCACGCCGAGCAGCACAGCGACACGGCCGACGTCGCGCAGCAACATGCCGACTCATCTTACATGCGGTACTTACGTGCTTGAGTGCATCGTGGAGGCCCGGCGAGAGTGTGATGCAGGCGGCCACGGTCACCAGCAGCAGCATGAGCGCGTACATCAGCCGGCTCGAGGTCGAGTTGGTGCAGCTGGGGCACGCCGAGCAGCACAGCGACACGGCCGACGTCGCGCAGCAACATGCCGACTCATCTTACATGCGGTACTTACGTGCTTGAGTGCATCGTGGAGGCCCGGCGAGAGTGTGATGCAGGCGGCCACGGTCACCAGCAGCAGCATGAGCGCGTACATCAGCCGGCTCGAGGTGGAGTTGGTGCAGCTGGGGCACGCCGAGCAGCACAGCGACACGGCCGACGTCGCGCAGCAACATGCCGACTCATCTTACATGCGGTACTTACGTGCTTGAGTGCATCGTGGAGGCCCGGCGAGAGTGTGATGCAGGCGGCCACGGTCACCAGCAGCAGCATGAGCGCGTACATCAGCCGGCTCGAGGTCGAGTTGGTGCAGCTGGGGCACGCCGAGCAGCACAGCGACACGGCCGACGTCGCGCAGCAACATGCCGACTCATCTTACATGCGGTACTTACGTGCTTGAGTGCATCGTGGAGGCCCGGCGAGAGTGTGATGCAGGCGGCCACGGTCACCAGCAGCAGCATGAGCGCGTACATCAGCCGGCTCGAGGTGGAGTTGGTGCAGCTGGGGCACGCCGAGCAGCACAGCGACACGGCCGACGTCGCGCAGCAACATGCCGACTCATCTTACATGCGGTACTTACGTGCTTGAGTGCATCGTGGAGGCCCGGCGAGAGTGTGATGCAGGCGGCCACGGTCACCAGCAGCAGCATGAGCGCGTACATCAGCCGGCTCGAGGTGGAGTTGGTGCAGCTGGGGCACGCCGAGCAGCACAGCGACACGGCCGACGTCGCGCAGCAACGTGCCGACTCATCTTACATGCGGTACTTACGTGCTTGAGTGCATCGTGGAGGCCCGGCGAGAGTGTGATACAGGCGGCCACGGTCACCAGCAGCAGCATGAGCGCGTACATCAGCCGGCTCGAGGTCGAGTTGGTGCAGCTGGGGCACGCCGAGCAGCACAGCGACACGGCCGACGTCGCGCAGCAACGTGCCGACTCATCTTACATGCGGTACTTACGTGCTTGAGTGCATCGTGGAGGCCCGGCGAGAGTGTGATGCAGGCGGCCACGGTCACCAGCAGCAGCATGAGCGCGTACATCAGCCGGCTCGAGGTGGAGTTGGTGCAGCTGGGGCACGCCGAGCAGCACAGCGACACGACCGACGTCGCGCAGCAACGTGCCGACTCATCTTACATGCGGTACTTACGTGCTTGAGTGCATCGTGGAGGCCCGGCGAGAGTGTGATGCAGGCGGCCACGGTCACCAGCAGCAGCATGAGCGCGTACATCAGCCGGCTCGAGGTGGAGTTGGTGCAGCTGGGGCACGCCGAGCAGCACAGCGACACGGCCGACGTCGCGCAGCAACGTGCCGACTCATCTTACATGCGGTACTTACGTGCTTGAGTGCATCGTGGAGGCCCGGCGAGAGTGTGATGCAGGCGGCCACGGTCACCAGCAGCAGCATGAGCACGTACATCAGCCGGCTCGAGGTGGAGTTGGTGTAGCTGGGGCACGCCGAGCAGCACAGCGACATGGCCGACGTCGCGCAGCAACGTGCCGACTCATCTTACATGCGGTACTTACGTGCTTGAGTGCATCGTGGAGGCCCGGCGAGAGTGTGATGCAGGCGGCCACGGTCACCAGCAGCAGCATGAGCGCGTACATCAGCCGGCTCGAGGTCGAGTTGGTGCAGCTGGGGCACGCCGAGCAGCACAGCGACATGGCCGACGTCGCGCAGCAACGTGCCGACTCATCTTACATGCGGTACTTACGTGCTTGAGTGCATCGTGGAGGCCCGGCGAGAGTGTGATGCAGGCGGCCACGGTCACCAGCAGCAGCATGAGCGCGTACATCAGCCGGCTCGAGGTGGAGTTGGTGCAGCTGGGGCACGCCGAGCAGCACAGCGACATGGCCGACGTCGCGCAGCAACATGCCGACTCATCTTACATGCGGTACTTACGTGCTTGAGTGCATCGTGGAGGCCCGGCGAGAGTGTGATGCAGGCGGCCACGGTCACCAGCAGCAGCATGAGCGCGTACATCAGCCGGCTCGAGGTGGAGTTGGTGCAGCTGGGGCACGCCGAGCAGCACAGCGACACGGCCGACGTCGCGCAGCAACATGCCGACTCATCTTACATGCGGTACTTACGTGCTTGAGTGCATCGTGGAGGCCCGGCGAGAGTGTGATGCAGGCGGCCACGGTCACCAGCAGCAGCATGAGCGCGTACATCAGCCGGCTCGAGGTGGAGTTGGTGCAGCTGGGGCACGCCGAGCAGCACAGCGACACGGCCGACGTCGCGCAGCAACGTGCCGACTCATCTTACATGCGGTACTTACGTGCTTGAGTGCATCGTGGAGGCCCGGCGAGAGTGTGATGCAGGCGGCCACGGTCACCAGCAGCAGCATGAGCGCGTACATCAGCCGGCTCGAGGTGGAGTTGGTGCAGCTGGGGCACGCCGAGCAGCACAGCGACATGGCCGACGTCGCGCAGCAACATGCCGACTGTGTGCACATTATATACATTATAACTGTGTAGACAGCAACAGTTCCCGCCAAAAACCCCTCCATACCACCCTTGCTCACTCATCTTGCGGGTAGGTTGAGGCCGAGTCGCAGACTGCATACTGCAACTTCGCAGGGATATCGGCTCCCTACGTGTGTTCTATCGCTTATTCCATGGGGAGTGCTCGGAGGAGCTCTTTAACACGATCCCGCCGTCCCCTTTCCACCTCCGCACCACGCGCTCTGGGCAGGGTATGCATCCCTACTTAGACACCTTATGGGTGGCTCAGTGCCACATGTCACACTTTCTATGACAAAAAAGACACAGAAAAAAAGGGGAAAGAGTTAGGGTCGGGCGAGCACTTGCGCGAGGACTAGACGATCTTTATCGCTGGAGACCCCGTGTCGCGCTAAAAACGGAATAAGATATACGTGTGGAAGTGCAGTGTGCGTACGCAAACAACGAAAAAGACGTTAAAATCTAGTGATAAGGTATCGATCGGAGCGAGAGTGAAGCCGCTTTCCATAGTCTGGACTTCCTTCCGGAGGTGACCATGGGACTCGGAGATCTGCTAAGTCGGGTGAGTGAGTGAGTTGCTTTAGCCATCTTTCTCTCGCCTCATTTGCCTCTGCGCTGAGTACCACAGTTATAAGTGCTACTTACAACATTTTTGAAATTCGACTGTTTACATATACCTAAAACATAATATGGTGTTTGACATCGATGTCTATTTTATAGATTGGCCCATCCCATACATCACTCCCGAAAAAATATGTTCTCGACGAGACCTGCATATAATGCAGATTTCACGGACAGCCGCTTCATACGGCGTGTGCGGCGCGTGTTGAACGCACGCAGGTCTGTATCGAGTCGGTGACGCGTGTGTGCAGCATGCCCGATTGCTGTTAGAAAGAGTGACAGTGACAAACGTTGTTGTTTGTTTCGCCTGAGCTTGTTATGGCGTGTTAAGAAGCCATGCTGTCACGGATAGGATCGTGTGACGGTGGTATCGCGTTCTCGTTCTCGCTTGCCTGCTGGTGATGGGAGTGGGCGGAAAGACGGCAAACGCGCCGGTGGGCGAGCGATGATGTCTTTCTCGCTCGCTCTTGTCATCTGTGGGCAAGTGGGGGCGGGAGCGCGATAGCACCGTCGTAGGGATTGTGTCACGTATCACAATACTGAGTGTGAATGCACGCTCACTTGTACCGACGTCTAGCACAAGTTGCATCGTACGACGTTTGATCTATAAAATAGACATCGATGGTGTTTGACAATACTTTTGCATAATTATCTCTCAAGTGTTTTTATGATATGACGCACCGATTGCGTAGTGACTAATCCGTAGATTCAACTGTGCCGTGCATTTGTGGGGCTTGGCTCGATTTCCTCGAGTGACACAAAAAAAAAAAAACAATGGCGGACCAGACAACCGTCTGTCCACATTCACGGCGCAAATCTTTGATCCTTTATCTTGGCAAACACACGACGAGGCCACACATAGCTACTTCAGTGGCTGGCTCGCACGGATAGCACTGCAGTAAGTGTTATCTGGGGGGTCAACAAGATACAAACAAAGAAGATTACAGCGACTTACCAGGGCCGTCGAGAAGAGACCGAGCACTGCCCCCATGTTGGCAGCTCACCGATTAGTATCGCAATAATATAGTGACCGAAAACAGTTCCTCAACAAGAAAATTCCGCGTTTTGCAAATATAAAGAAAATCAATTGATTTCGCTCGCAGCGCAGCAAAGAATGCAGCGCAGCCTCCTCCTCAATCACAATGACATGACAGCTCTCGTGACCAAAGATTAAATATGTTTTTTTTATTCGTCCCTTTTCGGGACAGGCAATACAGCCTTTTCTGTTGTACTTTTAATGTCTGTTGTTTTCTTCTCGTATTGCGAGAATCTCAAAAATAAATATTTTTGACGTAATAACGTCACGTCTTATAAATTGATGAACACCGGCTGCAAGCACGAAAAAGTGTCACGTTCCATCTTAGCCTGTGTGTGCAAGCGAGAGCGCGAACAAGCGATAGAGAGGCACAATCGGCCCAAGCCGAAAGCGAACCAAGGGAATCCGATATTCGTTTGGTCGTTTATGTGATTTCGTGGCTCAGTGGTAAGAGTGTAGGATTTGTATTTTTTGACCATGGGTTCGAATCCCTCAAAAATTTTATTTTTCTTTTAGCAATGTTACGGTGTGTAGAATTTTTTTAGGGTGTTTAGTTTTTTTATAACCACCTAACAATTATTTTCGGAAATACAAACTTAACAAAAACGACATGCGCCGACTCAACATTAAATTAGGGTTAATATAAAGAAGATGCGACCACTTTATGACGTTATCACGTAAATTATCGTCCGTAAACCGACTTTACAGACAACCATTTTTTTTTCCAAAGATTATAATAGTTTTATTGCTCGTGAAGTCGTGACAGACAGACTGCAGAACCACAGACGAGTGTCTCTTTGTAGTAAGCACCTGACAATTGTCACTGCTGGAAAAAAAATGCCTTGCCTTGCCACGCACAACGCATAAATTGTAACGAAAGTCGAGAAGCGAAGCAAGTTCGTCGGTCATCGTACTGAATAGTGTATAGATAAGGTGTGTAAATATTATATAATTATGATAATTTGAAAGGAGAATGGAGGTAACATACTTTGCGGAAAAACTAAATCCACCGCCCCGACATAACCTGTTAGTGTGGCTATTCCCTAGAGTGTTTTTATAAGCCGGAGGCGCAGAGGGAGTGCAGCCGCCGGCCGTCGTAACACAGCGCAGGCACCCGTGCGAGCCGGCCTGAGGCTGGTCGCCGAAGGCGACCAAAAAGCCGAAGCTGCGGAGAGACTGTATGAGTAGAGTGTAGGGTACAGCGCACATAATTTTCTTGATATCAGTTTTATTAAAATCTAAAAATTTACATTTGAAAAGTACATCGATTAAATTATTATATAATTTTTCTACTTTTTTTCATTTTGATGGTAATAATGATTTCAATTACCTGGCAATTTTTATAGCAGTCACTGATATGCCTTGGTCAGAATCCAGCCTGATCCTATTTTGAAGGGCTCGTAAAAACGCAATTTTACTATTCGTAGCACATCACTATTACATTAAATAAGGCAACATTATTTTGCAAAGTGACATTAGCTACTGTCAGTTTACTTCGTCTGATTAAAAATACGACTTTAGCTTGACTTCACTTTATATGGCGCTTGAACGCAGCAACGCCACAAACATAGTAGTCCGCAACCCGAAAATAGCGGGAAAAATGAACTTCGCGGAAGATGTGTTTTAGGGAGATTTTAAAGGGTTAATTTGGTGGTGGCGGCGAGCGTAGACTGTATCGCGAACTACGAAATGTTGCAACGATTCGTAGATCGCGACACGTATTCAAACTCTTTGGCGGCGCGCGTGTAGCCAAAATGAATTATGTACAAAGAGTTTGATACGTCGTAGCTGCACTCCCGTTAGGTTAGGTCTTCCTGTGATGTTCTATGTTAAAGGCACAGAGAAAGTAATAAGTTATTATAGGTAAAGATCAGTGGCGGTTCCCCAGGTGAAGCAAGTGAAGCACCGCCTCACTTAATTATCTTGAAAGTAAAGAAAAAAAAAACATTTCAAAATATCAAGAAAGAAAACTTAAAAAAGTCAAGTATATCCGATCCGAACTGATCACAATATTAGAGCCGCGGCGCGGAGGAGGCGGAGGCGGCTGGTGCGACGCGCGCGACGGTGTTAGTGCATCAACACCACCAACACAGCACGCACACACACACAGACGTGACGTGTGACGTGTCACGTACGGCATGGCATATGGTGACTCACCCCGGCCCGGTGCGGCGACGAATCGCTTATTTTGATATCGCTTCACCAAGCGTAAAGACAACAGGTTGACCTTGGAGGCTTTGGATGTAGGGAGCAGCTGAGGCTCTGATAAATGGCGCCGGACGAGACATCTATATGCAATTAAAAGAATGCAGAGCGAGATGGGGCTATTCACGTTTTCTATAAGTCGGTTTGTTTTACCTCCGTGACATAATGGCGAAATTCGCACTAGTTACGGTAAGTTTCATAGCTCAATGGTATATGCTTCGCTTTTCAATCTAGTGACGTTGGTTCGAATCTCACTTTTGCGAATTCTTTTTTTTTTTTTTTAGGGTTCCGTATCCGGGACGGGACCCTATTACTAAGCCTACGCCGTCTGTCTGTCTGTCTGTCTGTCCGTCCGTCCGTCTGTCTTTTTTTTTTATGTAATCCGGTATGGGTGGCTGAGCCGGAGGGGCCAAAGCGCATGCTCCGACCAGCCAATATCACCTCCGAGAAGGTAGGTGCCATACCGGAGACTTCCCTGGATTGCTGGCTATACTAGACTAGAGGAGAACACAGCCGAGGCTGCTATGCGGCAGCAGCAGGTGTAGGTATGCTATGCATACACGTAAATTTTTTCGTCAGAAAAAACTCATTGTTACACGCCGACCGGATTCGAACCTCGCACCTCTCGCATTTGAAGCCAATGCCCAAACCACTCGGCCACCCGCCGCTTGTCTGTCCGTCCGTCTGTCCGAGGCCTGTATCTCTTGAACCGTAATTTGGTAGCCCGTTGAAATGTTCACAGAAAATGTGTTATTATGGCCGATATAACAAAAAATAATGAAAATAAGAAAAAGTAAAAAACTCACGGGGGTTCCCATAGATGGCGCGCGCGCATACACTTTTTGGTTTCAAAAAGTGTATGCGCGCGCGCCATCTACCAAATAGATGATGAATCATTTTCTAATCGTGACTAACTAACATGAAGTATTTCATAACACGCCATCTAGATGGCGTGGCGTGTTATGAAATTCATCTAGTGGCGCTAGCCGTGACATGGCGATACGGTACCCTCGGTGCGCGATTCGATAGTAGTTTTTGGTTAAGTATTGTTAGGGCCAAAAAAAATTAGGTTTAGGTTTTTCAATTTATCATAAAGTAATAGCAATGTAGGTGGATTTTTTAGTCGCCTCACTAAGATTTATAGGTCAAAGCCGCCACTGGTAAAGATATGCTCCGAAGCACTATATCTGTTATAGTTAAATAAAGCATCATGTTATACTGTATGAGGCCGGTACTTAAAAAGAATAGCCCCACTGCATCTCTCCCCGTGCATGTCGTAAAAGGCGACTAAGGGATAAGGACGAGATGCCGTTCTAAAGGGCGACAGGCTTGCCACCTCTCACATTGGCATGGTCCTTCCACCAAGTCGTGCAGCAGCAGGTGGGTCTTTGTGCCTTACTTGCTGCTTGATAGTTATCTTGTCCGAATACCTTGCTAAATGTGGTGGTCGATGTTGTGTTGCAATTTTCCAGAGTTCTTGCAGCACAACACCAATTACTCTGCTTACCCTGGTTGTCGGGATACAGCGTGCGTGGTATGTATGTATATGTTATCCTAACAGGAGTGTAACTGGGTCACACAAGTCTAATTTTGTTTGCGTCTTACAGACCAACAAATACCTTGCCTTTTGCACATTGTTTGTCAGCCCGGTAGCTCTGTGGTGCGGTCAGTGGATGGATGGGTGACTGACCGCTCAACTGTTGGAGGCTGACCGTGGTTCAGATTCCATGTAAAACTGTAGGTCCCTTTCCTTCTTAACTTACTAGGTGGTAGGATTTATTTAACCCGCCCGGATCGGTTGTTGTTGTTGCGTGAACACACTCTACCTCAGCCGGTGTGCGACAGCGTGAACACACTCTAACTCTGCCGGTGTGCGACAGCGTGAACACACTCTAACTCTGCCGGTGTGTGACAGCGTGAACGCACTCCAACTATGCCGGTGTGCGACAGTGTGAACACACTCTAGCTCTGCCGGTGGGTGACAGCGTGAAAGCACTCTAGCTCTGCCGGTCTGCGACAGCGTGCACACACTCTACCTCTGCCGGTGTGAGACAGCTTGAACACACTCTAACTCTGCTGATGTACGACAGCGTGAACACACTCTAACTCTGCCGGTGTGCGACAGCGTGAACACACTCTAACTCTGCCGGTGAGCGACACCGTGTACGCACTCTACCTCTGCCGGTGTGCGACAGCGTGAACACACTCTTAACTCTGCCAGTGTGCGATAGCGTGAACGCACTCTAACTCTGCCGGTGAGCGACAGCGTGCACACACTCTAACTCTGCCGGTGTGCGACAGCGTGAACACACTCTAACTCTGTAGGTGTGAGACAGCGTGAACGCACTCCAACTCTGCCGGTAAGCGACAGCGTGAACACACTAGCTCTGCCGGTGGAAACCAGCTTCAGAGTGCCCAGCGTTCTAGTAACCTACATACTTACGACTAGCGTTTCTAACGTGTACTTCACGAGCTAGCTATTGTGGACCAGGCCTACATCGGATAATCAAACGCTCGAATAATACGGACTATATTGCACTTTATTCACTTCGGATTGCTTGTTTTAATATTTAAGGCAGAAATAAGACTCAAAAGGTCAACTTTAAACGAAATTATTGAGCTATTGGTGAAGATAAAAAATCTGTAAAAAATATGTATTGATCTTTAATTAACAAACATAGCGAAAAAAACATACTTTACTACTTTGGAAAGGCGTTAAATAAATCTCCTCTCGTCCTAGTCAACGCAGACTAGCTGACGAGGGCTTGAAGCGAGCCGAAACGTGAAGCATGCGCGGGAAATTTAGAGTGGCCACTCGCTAGTCCCGGCCTCGATTAATACCCTCCTCTACTGCCGATGGGCCCGGATATGTTCGGTGAAGCCATCCCAAGCTTAGATCCACACCTTCCTTGAAATCATATATTTGACTAACACCCCAGGGCGGAAAATATGGCTTCGAGGATACTGCGGGTGGATGTGTTAAATCAAATAATAACTACATTCATATTGCTGTTTTATTCACATTCTGAAATGAAATATGTATGTAAATACAATACAATATACATACAAGTTTAGAACGAAAATCTAACTAGGCATACAAAAAAAACTTTAATTTTAACATAGTCAAGACAACCAATTTGATTTAATATTATATTTTTATATGTTAGTACTAAGCATGTACTCGCTTTTTATTTATTTATTAGATAAATATATATGTATATCCTGGTCGGGACGTTTTTCTTCTCTTAATTTTCGGCTTTGCATTTATCTAATGAATAAACACAATTATATTTAATTTGTTTTTTATCTTCTTCCGGAAGATCTACAAAACAATTTTGCATCGGATAAACCTTGGTTTAATGCGAACTTCGGATAATGTGTGTTCTACTGTTGGGGAAAATGAAGTTTCGTCTTAAAATTTTTTTTTTAGTATTCACATTTTCAATATTCTGTATATTAATTGCGTAAATTTTTAATAATAACATACACATCTGCTAACATACTAACATATTTAGGCTAAGTTATGGTTATTTTAGGCTAAGTTGGATCATGTTCAAAAATGTTTTGACTGTGTGTGGGGGCAGGCTTAAATTCAGCGCCGCACACTCCCAGCTCGGAGACGAGTGGGTGTGTAGCGGCAAAGGCTGCGCCTGTCCTTTTTTCTCTTTTAGTTGTTTTGTACCGTGTTATGTTAAGGATTAATTTAAGAGAAAATAAAAATCATTTCTTTCTTTCTTTCTTTCTTACATCTGAAAATTGTACGCATTTACATATTATTGTAAACATGCACGTAATGATATATAATTATATACAGTAGAGCCTCAATAATCCGTACGCAGGCTAATCCGAACGCCTCTATAATTCGAACAGCGCCAAGTGACCCCCTCTCGCTGACGAATCTAGGAATGATGAGTCTTTTATTGACAGTTCTAGTTTAAATGTCAAGAAAATACCCCACTCGCAAGCCATATCATCAGTCATCACTTAACATTTGCTTGTGCAATGATCTCTCGTTATCTAAAAAGATTATGCTACGTAATTTGAGGGACAAGGCTTTTTATTTTTCAATAAATAGAACCCTACTATAATCCCAACGCTTCGTGAGTCCGAACAGGGGTAGTTTTTTTGTAGTTCGGATTATCAAGGCTCTACTGTATACTACTTTTTATACACCATACTCGTTAATGTATACGGCAATTATAAATAATTGCATAGACAGTGTGTTTTACAAACAACTCACACATAGATTGAGGTAAACATTTACGTAATGGTACACAATCACACATTATAAGATGCGCAGCATAACTCTACCGATGAAACTCGTTCCGTCTCTATCGTGCACATTCACTATAATATCGTGCGGCACTGATGGAGGGTACACCGGCTGAGTTACGGAGGGCGGCACGCCTGTATGACACCATACCTCTTGTATAATGCAGACGTTTACATATACCATGTTACGTATATACGTGCTCGCTACGCATTTACATATACCATGTTACGTATATACGTGCTCGCTACGCATTTACATATACCATGTTAAGTATATACGTGCTCGCTACATGTTTACGTATACCATGTTACGTATATACGTGCTCGCTACGCATTTACATATACCATGTTAAGTATATACGTGCTCGCTACATGTTTATGTATACCATGTTACGTATATACGTGCTCACTATTATATACGTGCTCGCTACGCCTTTACATATACCATGTTGAGTATATACGTGCTCGCTACATGTTTACATATGCCATGTTACGTATATACGTGCTCGCTACGCATTTACATATACCATGTTAAGTATATACGTGCTCGCTACATGTTTATGTATACCATGTTACGTATATACGTGCTCACTATTATATACGTGCTCGCTACGCCTTTACATATACCATGTTGAGTAATACGTGCTCGCTACATGTTTACATATGCCATGTTACGTATATACATGCTCGCTACGCATTTACATATACCATGTTGAGTATATACGTGCTCGCTACATGTTTACATATGCCATGTTACGTATATACGTGCTCGTTACGCGTTTGCGTATACGCTACGCATTTGCACGTAAGGTATGCTTTACTAATCGAGACGCAGTTTCAATCTGAAAGTGGCGTCCGTTAAACGGTAGGTTTATCTTCATAGAGAAAGACTACAGAGAAGAGGGGGCCGCCGAGACGGTGCGCGAGCCAGGCGTTCTTCACGACGGCCATTTTGAGCGAGTCGACGGCGAGGCGCGCGTGCAAGTTGGTGTGAAGAGCGCGCCCCATGCCCTCCAGAAGCACAAGATCCACGCCGCGAGCTATCAGCTCCCGGCAGAGACCTGCAAGTTAACACCCCGTCGTTTAAATGAATTTTAACGTTATACAAAAGCGCGACATATGGCGCCGAGCGAACCAAAAGGTGATAAAAGCACTATTCAACTTATGGGTCGCTGCATCGGTCTATTGCTAAGGTGCGTGGCGGGTGGCCGATTGGTTTGGGCATCGGTTTCTCATGCGAGAGGTCCGAGGTTCGAATCCGGTCGGCATGTACCAAGAGTTTTATTCTGACGAAAAAAAAATTATGTGCATACCTACGCTTACTGCTTCACTGTTCGGAACTGGTGCTAAACTGTAGGTCCCTTCCCTTGCCCCTTACTTAGGCTCAAATTGTAGCCAACTGGTTTGGTACCACCGTATGGTAAGATGGCCGCATAGCAGCCTCGGTTGTGTTCTCTAGTCCAGTATAGCCAGCAATACAGGGAGTCTCCAGTATGGCACCTACCTTCTCAGGGGTGATATTGGTTGGTTGGTACCACCGCACTGAATGAAAGGTCAGTCGAAACGGCTATGTAAATAGTTTTCCGTCCAGTTCAGTGTAGCCGGCACGACCGAAAGGAAACACTGACGTGGCACCAAGTTCACCCGGTGTTATGGGCTGACATCACGGATGTTGTAGGTGATGTAGCCAACCGTGTCAGTTTCCATAAAAAAAACAAAAATCAGGTGCATTTTGACTTGAGTTTTATTGCTCTCATTTTTATTACCCAGAACCGCAATTTAAGCTATTTCAAAACCTATCGTAATGTCTAGACAACGGAAAAGTTTAGGTATCACGGAATATGTCTGCAGCAAAATGATCCCAGCTTAGTTTACTAAGCGACTTCAGTTGCCAGTAAAGAGATAACATTGAGCGTTCAAATAAAACCTAAAACGACATTGTCACTATCATGATAGAGATGATAAAAGAACCATTCAGCATTTCTTCATATTTAATAAATATACAGTGAAATCTTAAGGACTGTTGTCCTTAAGATTTTAAGCCTTAAGCACAGGTTATGAAATAGATAAAAAAAGAAAAATACCGCGCACGCAAAGTCAGACTTATATTCTTCTTGCGATTCATATGCTTTATATATTTTTATAAACAATATTAGCAAACTGCTTTCCTACCCTCATTATGAAGTTTTTAGTTGCTTTTATCTTGTATGCTCTGGTCTTAGGAGATATTTATCGCGGAGAGGTAAGCGGTGGGTGGCCGAGTGGTTTGGGCATCGGCTTCTCATGCGACAGGTCCGAGGTTCGAATCAGGTCTGCGTGTACCAATGAGTTTTTTCTGACCCTTCCATACCTATGCTACGTCCACACCTGCTGCTTCACCGTTCGGAACCGGTGTAAAACTGTAGGTCCCTTCCCTTGCCCCTTACTAGGTGCTAGGCTCAAATTGTAGCCGACTGGGTTGATACCACCGCACTGGATGTAAGATGGCCGCATAGCAACCTCGGTTGTGTAGCCTAGTCTAGCCCGGTATAGCCAGCAATCCAGGGAAGACTCCGGTATGGCACCTACCTTGTGATGTGAAATTGGCTGGTCAGAGCATGTGCTTCGGTCCCTCCGACTCAGACAACCATACCGGATTACATAAAAAAAACAAAACCTGCAAAAGAAAAGACCGTTCTCCCAACACCGTGCAAGGCCAGCAATTCAAACAGAAGACTATCACAGAGACGGGATATATATGACTACCTTCTTATATTACTAGGTAGTAGGGTTAAACACGCCCGGGTTGGTACCACTGGACTGAATGAAAGGTCGGTCGAAACGGCTATGTAAATAGTTTGTGTTTTCCGTCCAGTTCAGTGTAGCCGGCACGACCGAAGGGAAGCACTGATGTGGCACCAACTTCACCCGGTGTTATGGGCTGACATCACGGATGTTGTAGGTGATGTAGCCAACCGAGTCAATTTCGATAAAAAAAAAACCTACCGACATCCAGCGTCCTCAAATCGAGACACGGCCCCCTCTGGCCGTTCGACCTGACGACTAGATCGCTTCGCTCGAGCGCGCCCGCCACGAGCGGACACATGAGCGCCGCCCGCCGCACCAGCTCTTCGAGTTCGTCGGCCGTGACGTCATTGAGCGCGGGCCGCTCGTTGGCGCACAGCACGACGGCCGTGCCGCGCGCGAGCAGCGCGCGCGCAAGCGGCAGAACGCCCAGCACTATGTCGACGCCGCTGTTGTCGACGAATATGGCGGCGCATCGGTGCGCACCGTTCTGGTGGACAAATAGCGAGATTTATTTATTTTAGACAGGCAGCCTAGGCTGATACGTCTAAATCCAGTTAAAATTTGTTGTTTTTCGTCATTATCTTAGATTTTTTTATTATTATTTTTTTTATTATCATTCTTGAGCACTCTTTTTGAGATTATGTTTTATTTGTTAGATATTTATCTAGTCTATTTTTGAATTGGTTGGTACCATTGATTGCTGTTCTGTTTCAAGGTGGACTGTGAGATATTGCATTCTGCAATAGAAATAGGAAATAAATATTTTTCACTAGCTTTTGCATGCGGCTTCTAAGGAAAAGAAAATAAATGACATAAAACAATGAAATAAAAAAAACAAAAATTGCTTTATATAAAAATTACAAATACAAAAACCCCCGACCCGCGTTTTTATATTTTTATTTACATAGCGGTCCCCTGACTCCTATAAGTAAATAAACAGAAATTATTTTTTACTTTTAAAGGGTCGGTGGTTTTTATATTGGTAATAAATTTTTTTTTTTATGCATACTGACATGGTTGGCTACATATCACCTACAACATCCATGATGTCAGCCGATTTACATAATCATGCAAATTGGTTCACTTTTTAAGATAATATATTTTTTGATTACTTAATTACAACCATCCCAATTATAAACCTGCTTTCTAATAAAAAAACCGCATCCAAATCGGTCCATCGGTTTGGGAGCTACGATCCCACAGACAGGCGAATCTACTGCGTTCAGTCAACTTGCACTATTCCATATTGAATTTTATCTATCTAATGAAGAAATACAAAGCGATTCCGCCGTCCCCATTCCACCTCCGCACTATGCGTACTGGGCAGGGGATGCACCCCTATTCAATCGACCTACCACGGATCAACCGGTTCTGTAGGTATTTTATTCACAGAACAATGAAACTGCCGGGACCTGCCCATCTATTTCCTCCCAAGTATAGCCTGGGTTTTTCAAAAGGGGCGTGAAAAGGCTCCCCTGTTAGGCCGGCATGCCATTCGCAATCCCCGTGCATCACAGAATGTCCATGGGCATCGTTAGACACCTACTTGTAGGTGAAACGATGCCACATGTCGTGCTATTCGTAAAAAAAAAAAAAACATATAAAAATTAAAAAATAAACAATAATAGTTTATGTAGGTATATCGAGCCAGTCGCCCACCAAAGCAGTAATAACAAAAATGCATATGTATATGCAAAATACAATGCATTTCCTCCCAATAACACTTGTCAGGCTTAGTGATAAGCAGACATCGGAATCCGCGGGGCACGAATACGACCTTGTTAGGGATTGACTACGTCGATCAATAAATAATCGACACTGTTATCGATACTCATATTTATTTGTTTATTGTATTTTATTCATGTCATATTTCAGACCTGAATACTTATATACCTACAGTACTTATATAAACATGTATACTTTATGTTAACGATTAAGTAAATATAATACATATTTATATAAGGTCTTTCAAAATTAGTTCATAGTACGCTAAGGGGGGGTTCTGTATCATATAGGGAGTAAAACCTATATAAATTTTTTTGGACCTTATGCTTTTTTTAAGTAAAAAATTTTTTTATGTAGGTATTTAAATAAAAAAATAGGTGGTTGATTTTTATAACCTAATCGATTCAGTTTCATAACAGTAACAAAAAAGTCTTCATGACCATTATGATGTAACACGTGTAAGTTGGTAAAAAAAATTAAATTCTTTCTATTCCATACTAATAAAACTAAAATTGTGGTTTGAACAGATTTGTATTGTACCTACAAAGTAAATACAACATTTGTTTATTATATCTTATTTTCTATAGAAATACTCTTAGTTTTAATAATCGACATTATTTCATATTATTCTAAAATAACGATCGATTTTCGATATTTGTGGATACATTGTCCCATCACTAAACAACCTTGAATCATTCGTGCCCCGCGGATTCCGATGTATGGTAATAACGCAAATGTATTTTAACACAATCTAATCCAAAGTGTCCCAACTGCAGATATGTAAATACTGGCCGAACACACAAGATAACATCTGGTCAATGAACCATATTGATTTTTATTTATTGAATGCGCGACATATGGCGCCGAACCGCCCATAAGGTGTCTAACGACGCCCATCGACATTCGGTCGCAAGTGGGGGTTGCGAATTCCAAGCCGGCCCGACAGGTGCCCATTCGCGTCCCTCTCGAAGGACCCGAGACTGTACTTGGGGGGAAAAATATAGGCAGGGAGAGCGATGCAGAGCTTAGCGGTTCTGTAGATCAGAACCGATTGGTACACATCCATGGTAAGTACATACGTGCACGGAATGTGGTTTGTAGGTTCCATATCTCAAAGAGGTGACTGAACCAAATGGTCTCACTCATGCATGAGTCCATCCGTATGTTTTGTCATGGGGTCATAACTTCTAAACGGTTGATCGTACCAAGTTGAAATTTGGTATGAAATTAGAGAATATAATTTGGCATAAACTCTAGAAGACATTTTTAAAGTGTATTAAAAATTTCCCCCACAGGCATTGGCGTAAATAGGGCCCGGACCGTACCGACGCGTACCGGTCGTCTATGAATTTTTTTATAAAAGTTTTCATAATAACCTCAAGCCGATCTAGCCACTTGTCCAATCCATCTATAAGCCACGGCCTTTTTTGAATCCTCTGTAAAGCCTCATTCAGACCGAAAACGGCGTCCTGCTCCATAATGGATGTGACAGCTTGGGCTCCCCAGTCAAACATATTACCTGCAATACAAATTATGTCAATAAATTAATTCAGGTGAGTTCAATTATTAAATATTATATAAACTGTAATAGTACATACTTATATGCATATATTATAGTTATATTTCTTAATTATATTTTACATTTCCACACTGAAGTCTTTTGCTGCTACCTACATACTTACATTTCACAACTTTTTTTTTTTTTTTTTTTTTATTGAAACTGACACGGTTGGCTACATCACCTACAACATCCGTGATGCCAACCCATAACACCGGGTGAACTTGGTGCCACGTCAGTGCTTCCCTTCGGTCGTGCCGGCTACACTGAACTGGACGGAAAACACAAACTATTTACATAGCCGTTTCGACCGACGTTTCATTCAGTGCGGTGGTATCAACCCGGGTGGGCTGAACCTAGTGAGGTAAGAAGGGCGGGGGCTGCAATGCCACGTTGTACGTAGACAGTGTATAAAGTAGAAGAGCTGTTGTACAAACCGGCGAGCACTCCCCGGCACAATTCGGTCCATCGTTCGCGCGTGTCCGGGAGCGAGTCGAGATGAGCGAGCCGGTCGCTAAGGCGCGCGAGCGCCGCTTCGTTTTCCAACTTCTTTTGCTGTTTCCACAAGTCAAAAAACCCCTGGGAACGAAGGCATGTTTCGTTCAAGTCAAGAAGCAATCGGATCGTCAACCGGCCATGAGCGCTAGAAGTACAACAGTCTCTCTTAGTACGCCCGCTCCGCTCGGGGCCGCGACCCCGACGCGCGAGCCCGCGCTCAACTCAAACAACATCACATAAGTCATTCATAAGTTAAGCCATCGAGATTAAATAGAGGATGCATTGCAGATAAAGTTTCAAACAAATCAAGTTGCAACAACTGAGGTATGAGAGGAGAGTTGCAATAAGTGAGATATGAGAGGAGAATTGCAATAACTGAGATATGAGAGGAGAGTTGCAATAACTGAGGTATGAGAGGAGTTGCAATAATTGAGATATGAGAGGAGAGTTGCAATAACTGAGATATGAGAGGAGAGGTGCAATAACTGGGGTATGAGAGGAGAGTTGCAATAACTGAGATATGAGAGGAGAGTTGCAATAACTGAGATATGAGAGAGTTGCAATAACTTGGGCGTGAGAGGTGAGTTGCAATAACTGGGGTATGAGAGGAGAGTTGCAATAAGTGAGATATGAGAGGAGAATTGCAATAACTGAGATATGAGAGGAGAGTTGCAATAACTGAGGTATGAGAGGAGTTGCAATAATTGAGATATGAGAGGAGAGTTGCAATAACTGAGATATGAGAGGAGAGTTGCAATAACTGAGGTATGACAGGAGAGGTGCAATAACTGGGGTATGAGAGGAGAGTTGCAATAACTGAGATATGAGAGGAGAGTTGCAATAACTTGGGCGTGAGAGGTGAGTTGCAATAACTGGTGTATGAGAGGTGAGTTGCAATAACTGAGGTATGAGAGGAGAGTTGCAATAACTGAGGTATGAGATGAGGGCTTATAAAATATATTATAATTTATAAGTTATGTATAAAGCGCTCATTTTATTTGCCCTATGGGCGATACAAATCTACAATTTCACAACAAAATATAAGCAAGAATTATTTATTGAGACAATGCACTCACACTGGATTGGTCCGAAGCTCTCTGAGGGCTTCCACATAGCAAGTTTTAAATTTGAGCGCACGGATCTCTGCGGTCGGATCAGAGTCGAGCATCGCGCGAGCCACATATTTATCCGTGAGCTTCTCCAGTGTGGCCAGCCAGTAGTCGCGCGCAGCCGCGTCTCCCACCAGGTCCAGGGTGTCGGGCGAGTAGCGGTCTGGCGCCGCCAGAAGCCAGCGTAGGCTGGCCAATTCCTCCATACTACTAACTTCACTGGGCCGAAAGCGCGGGGCGCTTCATTCGCCTATCTTTCGACGTGTATACGGTCGTACAGTGAAAGCACAGGCGACGAGGTTATATCACAACGGCGGCGGGAGATATCTGCTTCCGCAAACAACAATAGTTCTAAATTCTCTTTGGCAAACAACTGGTATTTATTTTATTCTATTAAACTAACAAAGGAACTGTAAATTGAATTCCAATCGTGAAGCTATTCAAAAGTTCCAAACTGCAAAATATACCATGAAAGGACAATGAAAGATAAAAAAATCCAGCAGCTGAGGGGAAAGCACAGATTACGATTAAACCGTATCTCATTACATCCGTGTTCCATTATAGATCCATCCTTATTTTATTCATACTAAAACAAGAGTTAATGGTTGGTTGACAGAGCAAATAATGCGTATGTTATGTTGCCGTGAATCTTACAAACCACAGACAAGAATAATCACGACGAGCCCTTCAAGACAGGATCAGGCTGGCATAGGACTAAAGCATTGCATGTCGTAAGACGGAGGTTACACGCTAGGTTTGGCATCAGTTCAGTCCGTCACCTTGGTCACGAGTCGTGACAATGTGGTCGTGACTCACGACCAGATTGACGCCAGACTGATGCCAGACGTAAAATGCATTCGCACTATCAGTCTGCCATCAGTCTAGTACCAAAATATTTTAAAATCCATCAGTCTTGTCCATCAGTCCATCGGTCAATAGATTCAACGGTCAGTCTGTCTGTCTGGACTCTGGGTATCCCGACAACGGGATATCAAGGACAAGACTCCGTCCTAAAGAGCGACAGGATAGCTAGCCATGTCTCACTTTGGTATCGTTCTTCCACCGAGTGGTGGATACTCGTGCCATACGGGCTGCATGATTAAAGGGCTCCTTAAAAACTTACATGTAGCATGTAATTATATGTACGTATTAATAAGTATTCTTATTATTATTTTTATCTCCAATTGTCACGCAACTCTTTTGCTACTACCTACTTACATTCCACTATATTATCGAATCTCAAACATCCAAAGGTTGACTGTAAGAAATCTCTGTAAGGGATAAGTCCGCCTTTGCACCTTATGTAAATTTTCCAATGTATTTGTTACTGTTTAATGTTTACTGGAGCAATAAAGAATTTTCTATCTATCTATCTATCCTTCCCTTTGGCTCCAGCCATATTAATATGCTTACCTACAGTTGACTCCCAGCCCTTTTCGCCGCGCGCAAAAACGCAAAATTTTGGCGCGCGCGCTCCCGCACAAATTCGAATATCCCGCCTCAATCGGTCGATTCATCACTGATCTGTATTCAGTCTTCTTTGTACTGAAATTGCGCATTCAGTCATACCGAACACTTCAGGATTCACTTATTTAGAAGCACAGACCGATTTTTTTAAGTCCAGGCAAAACAAAACTCACTCGACATTTTTTTTTATTTTTTCTGACCAAAACTGTATAATTTCCTCCCACAAGTCGCCCATCAAAATATAGGTATTGAAACGTACTCTAGAATACGGGTACCCGAAATACGGTACAAGATCTGTGTGTTCCAGTGTCTGTGGAAATGTCAGTTGTTATGGGAGCCCTTTTTTTTTTTATATTTTCAAAAAATATTTTCTGTGTGAAGGTGATTGTGTTGCCCAGTCATGTTTGAGAATAGTTACTAGTAAATTTAACCAAGAATGTATACCAGTATTCAGTTCTACTATGAAAAATTGGTAGAATTAGTGATGAAATGAGCCGCGCGCCGCCGCTCCGCGCCGAACCCCGATCGGGGTTTGCGGGACGTGACTGGTGGTCGATGTATTAACACCATGGAGCTACGACTCCGGCCGCCGCGCCCGCGCGTGGCTTGGTACCTCCATGATTAACACCGATCGGGGTTTCCGGCAGCCGAAGGCTGAGATGTTACAGGAGGCCAAATAATACTCCGTATGGATAGTATTATACACTTTTAATTAAGGTCGAAGTACAATGAGACAATTCGATTAAGTATGCACGTAGTGTTGGTGGTGTCCCAGCGCGGAATGTGTCGACCCACCGCGCCTCCTCTCCTGCCTGCCTGTGCTCTCAAGTGCCGTGTCGGTGTGATGTAGGTGTGCGTGCGTGTATGCAGCCGTATGTATGTGTAACACTTCATGTAATAAAAGAAAACGCGATAGTATGTGGACGCCCTAGTTAGTAGTATTATATTCTTTGGTCTGTGGGCAACACCGAAACTGTCATCACCTGTCAATGTGTTTTGGAGGTTTGGGTTATGGTTGGTTTTTGATGAAAGGTTTTATCAGTGTTGCCGTTTTAGTGACTTTGTCACTAGATCTAGTGAGTTTTTGACGTCTTTGGTGACATTTTTTAAAAACCTAGTCACTAGAAAAAATCTAGTGGCTTTTAGTGACTTTTAATAGTGATAAAATTTGAAGCACGGAGATTGACTTGGCTGTATACCCTCATAGATTTTACCTGTTCTTCATCACATCATCACATCATAGATCATCGACGATCTATGAACTTGAACGAATTAATCAAAATAATCGCTTTGGCTGTATATACCTTTGCCTTTTCAAGCAAATTTTCAGTACAATGAACATTGTAAAAACTAAACAACGAAATAGACGAGCCACCAAAACTCTATTCAATACTTTTGATAAGGAACGAACTAAAAATTTTGAAAGAAAGCGGCCACACTTACATTATACCTCCAGAAGTCCTGTCAAAAATTACGAAAACTACGAGAACCGTAAATAGAGAAACAGAACCAACAGCTACAACTTCTACAGAACCATCCACCTTCCCTGTGTCGGAAGAAGATGATGAGGAAATAATTCAATTAATTGAATTTTAAATTACGCAAGTGTAAACATTGAATGAATAAATCATTGATTATTTCAAATTTTATTTTATTATATCTTATTTTAAAAATGACGCTCTGAAAAAAATATTTAGTGACTTCTAGTGACTCTTTGAAGTAATTTTTTCCCCAATTCTAGTGACTTTATGGCAATAGTTTGGTGACTTTCTTTTTTCCTAAGCGGCAACACTGGGTTTTATAATTTAGTTTTGTTTTTGCAATTAGCAAAGAATACATTAGTCATCTGTCGGCGGGGCGGTTTGTGCGTGTCGAGCACAGATTACCAATATATATGTCTGGGGGGGGAGTGTCGAGTGTCGTCCGGTACTGCGGTGCTGTGCTTTTCTTTGCTTGTTGGTTGATTGGAGATTGGAGCTGTTCATCCACAGGTTCAGGTGCTGTCGTCCTAGCCTTGATTTTGTGCCGTGCGGTGAGCGATGTGATCATCTACCGCGAGCCTGCGCAAATGTGCGTTCTGCATTCGAGTGGAGTGTACTGCTAAAACGCGAGGATGGTGCCTGTGGCACTGGAGGGCGCGGCGGCGGGCGGCGCCAGCGCCGGAGAGGGCGCCGCGCGCGGCGGCTCCATCTCGCTGGCGATGCTGATAGACTTCATCGTGCAGCGCACCTATCACGAGCTCACCGTTCTTGCCGAGTTGTAAGTTCTATTACATTTGACATTGTCCTCATTTTGTACAGTACCCGGCAGTAAGTTTTTTTTATGGAAACTGACACGGTTGGCTACATCACCTACAACATCCGCGATGTCAGTCCATAACACCGGGCCAACTTGGTGCCACGTCAGTGCTTCCCTTCGGTCGTGCCGACTACACTGACCTGGACGGAAAACACAAACTATTTACATAGCCGTTTCGACCGACCTTTCATTCAGTGCGGGCGGGTTTTTTTATTAATTTTTTTTTTATTGACTATGCGACATATGGCGCCGAGCCACCCATAAGGTGTCTAACGACGCCCATGTACATTCGGTCGTATGCGGGGGTTGCGAATGCCATGCCGGCCTGACAGGTGCCCATTCACGCCCCTCTTGAAGGACCCGAGACTACTTGGGGGGAAATATATGGGCAGGGAGAGCGTTCCAGAGTTTACCGGTTCTGTAGAGGAATGATCTGCAGAATCGATGTTAAACCCTACCACCTAGTAATATAAGAAGGGAGTCATATCCCCTAGTCGCCTTTTGCGACATACACGGGAAGAGATGCAGTGGGGCTATTCTTTTAAAGTACCGGCCCCACACGGTACAAATTATTTATTTATTATTTATTTTACACAATTTGTTTGTAATGCCGGCACTTCACTTGGCTTAGCGTATTCGTGTATTTGGCAAAAATTTCCGTTTCGTCTCCCTTTAATGGCTTGTTTAGAGCAAGATAAAACTAAAATGTTTGCAACAAACACGAATACGCTAAGCCAAGTGAAGTGCCGGCATTACAGTTAACTAATGCTGATTACTTTTCTCACATCACAGGCTGCCGCGCAAGACAGACATGGAGCGGAAGGTGGAGATCTACAAGTTCAGCGCGCGCACTCGGCAGCTGTTCGTGCGGCTGCTGGCGCTGGTGAAGTGGGCGAGCAGCGCCACCAAGGTGGACCGCTCAGCGCACATCATGGGCTTCCTCGACAAGCAGGCGCTGCTGTTTGTGGAGACGGCGGACGTGCTGGCGCGCGTCGCTCGCGAGACGCTCGTGCACGCACGGTGAGCTTTATTGTTGAAACCGCAACATCTATTGCCGAGCCACAAGTTCAGCGCTCGAACTCGGCAGCTGTTCGTGCGGCTGCTGGCGCTGGTGAAGTGGGCGAGCAGCGCCACCAAGGTGGACCGCTCGGCGCACATCATGGGCTTCCTCGACAAGCAGGCGCTGCTGTTCGTGGAGACGGCGGACGTGTTGGCGCGCGTCGCTCGCGAGACGCTCGTGCACGCACGGTGAGCTTAATTGTTGAAACCGCAACATCTATTGTCGAGCCACAAGTTCAGCGCTCGAACTCGGCAGCTGTTCGTGCGGCTGCTGGCGCTGGTGAAGTAGGCGAGCAGTGCCACCAAGGTGGACCGCTCGGTGCACATCATGGGCTTCCTCGACGAGCAGGCGCTGCTGTTCGTGGAGACGGCGGACGTGCTGGCGCGCGTCGCTCGAGAGACGCTCGTGCACGCGCGGTGAGCTTTTTTTTTTGAAACTGCGACATCTATTATTTATTTATTTTTTAATGAACAAGCAGCTCTGGCTGATGTGTTCATATCAGTCTTTTTTTTTTATAATGAATGATTGTTTTTATTTTTTTATTTTTTTTTTTAGTTTTCGTACTTGGGCACTGTAGCTATTTGTTTGTTGATGTACTTTTTATGTATTTATCTAATCGGTTTTTATTTATTTATTTATTTATTTTATTTATTTATTTTAAACACTGACAGCTAACAGCTGGTGCGTGTATTCTGTTTACTAATTTATGAGTGCACTTGTATTGTTTTTAAGTATTTTTGTTTGTTTGTTTTTTGTTTTTTTTTTTTGTCTAATTGGTTTTTTAAAGAATTAACCGAGGGGGCGCTGACGGTGTCCTCAGATAATTTGTTCCAGGCCCTTACGACCCGGTGCGTCAGAAAATGCTTCCTGGGGTTGGTTCTATGTGTGGGCCATTTTTGTTTTAATGAGTGACCGCGAAGACGTTCTTCAGTGCTCCTTTCGTACATTGACTGTAGACTTGGTACATCGTAGCATTCTTTTAGGATTTTATAGGTTTCTATAATGTCTCCTCGTTGTCTCCTTTCCTCAAGAGTTGTTAATCCCAGTGCCTGTAAGCGATCTTCATATGTTTTATTTTTAATTGATGATACCATCTTTGTTGCTCGTCGCTGTACTCTCTCTAGTAGCTCAATATCTTTTTTAAAATATGGACTCCAAATTTGGTAGCCATATTCAAGTAGTGGTCTTATATATGTCTTGTAGAGTTTCAGAAACAGTTCTGCGGTGATGGAGGAGAAGGCTTTCCTTATTGTATAGAGAAGTGAATTTGCTCTCTTCACTAGCTCAATTATGTGCGCTTCCCATTTTAGATCTTCTGATATAACGACTCCTAAATCCTTTTGCGACTTAACTGGTTGTATTTGGTTTCCACCAATGTTGTATGAGAGCTTTGGGTTTTTAGACCCTATGTGGAGTACTGTACATTTACTGCTGTTGAGTGAAAGTAGCCATTCTTTTGTCCAATGTAGAATTTGGTCAAGGGTGTCTTGTATGGTCTGATGGCTTATAAGAGGGTCTGCAAAAAATTTTGTATCATCGGCAAAGAGCGAGAAGCTGAGTTTCATGATGGCTGGTAGGTCTGTGAGAAATATCCCAAATAAGATTGGCGCGACGATCGATCCTTGCGGTACTCCGCTGAGTACTGGTAGAGGTTCAGATAGTTGTTCGCCAACTCTCACTCGGAACTTTCTATTTGTTAGAAGATCTTTCAGCCACAGTAGTAGTTTTCCACGGAGTCCAAAGTGGTCCAATTTGTGAATAAGTCGGTTTATCTGGACACGGTCGAAAGCTTTTTCATAATCTAAGTATATTATGTCCATTGGCTTACGCTCATCCCATGTTTTGGTCCATATGTTCATGCATTCGAGTAGGTTTGTTATGGTTGAGCGCTTGGGTACAAAACCGTGTTGTTGGCTGATGATAATTTTTTCTTGTGTTAAAATGTTCTTAGTGAGTCACAGACAATTTTCTCCATAGCCTTGCATATAATGCTCGTCAGACTGATTGGGCGGTAGTTCGATGCTGCAAGTTTATCCCCTTTTTTGTATATCGGTGTTACTGTTGCTTCTTTCCAGTCTGACGGTAGTTTGCCAGTTTTAAAGGATAAGGTCATTATAAATGCAAGGTGTAGGCACAACTCTGGGGAACATCTTTTCAAATAGATTGCAGGTATACCATCCGGTCCCATTGATGTTTCATCTTTAAATCTTTTTAATACTTTCAGAACTTTCTCCGGGGTAAACTCCACCATTTCTAAAGTATTCTCTACTCTTGGAACAGCGACTTGTGGTAAGGGGTCATCATTCTCTTGTACAAAAGATTTTTTAAACTGTTCTGCAAATGTGTTTGCTACTTCGAAGTGGTCGGTTATAATTTCTTTTGTGTCGGCTTTCCGCAAAGCTGGCGGTATACTAACTTTGGAGGATAGTTGTTTCCGGATGTAACCGTAGAAAGCTTTTGGCCCTAAAGTGATTATATTATCCTCGTACTTTTTCCTTGATTGTCTTGTCAGATATACAATTTGGTTGTTTACTTTGCGGTAAGTTTCGTATGTTTTTTGGGATTTATTTAATTGGTAAAGTCTCCACAGGTGCTTTTTTTGTTTAATCATATCAATGACTTGCTTGTTTATTCAGGGCTTGTTGCTTAATTTTTTCTTGGGTGTTGAGACAGGAACATGTGTAAGTAATGTATCTTGTGTTATTTTTTTGAATTGTGTCCAAGCATGTGTCACATCTGTTGCAGATGTGTCAGATAAATTTTCTTTGTTCAATGCTTTTCGTATTATTTCGTAGTCAGCTTTCATGTAATTTGGACGAGGTTTTTTAATATTATTGTGAGATTTTTCTAAAATAAACTGAATAGTTGCTACCAATACTAAATGGTCACTTTTGCCAATATTTGCGCAGTAATCGATTTTTGTGCAAAGACTATGGTCATTGCACATTATGAAGTCGAGTAGAGATTCTTCATTATTGCGTTTTCTTGTGTTTTGTTCTACAAGTTGTTGCAAGCTTGAGTTTGTGTATGTTTTAATAAATTTTTCATGTAATGCGTTGTATCCATCTAATTTTTTTAATGGCCACTGGATGTCGGGTAAGTTGAAATCACCTGCGATCAGTGTAGTTCCCTGCTGGGATGCCCGCTCAATCATGTCAAAGAGATCTGTGTCTGATTGTTCCAAAGTGTAATGGGTTGGGCGGTACACCCCGGCTAGTAGCATTTTAAAGTTGCCATACTCTATGTCTAGCCATAATGCTTCCACATTTGTTCTGTCATAGGTAGAGTTTCTTCTTGCTATAATAGGTATGTTATTATGATCGTTAGCAACATAGATTGCTACACCTCCACTTGCCTTTTTGCCGGTAGTTCGGTCTTGCCGATACAAAGAGAATCCAGGTATGTTCACAATGCTATCTTTTATTTCAGGTTTCAGATGTGTCTCAGTTATAATAATGAATGTAGGTTTTAATGTATTTATGTCTGCTAGTAAAAGGTCGAATTTTGCCGTTAGTGAAGCCAAGTTCGTGTAGTGTATGATCAGTTCGGTTACATCTGACGATGTTACTTTTTTGACAGTTTTATAATTTTTGGACAATTATTTATGTATTTTATAGTCAGATCTTTTTCTCCGCCTTGCGTTCTTTCTTCTAGTTCCTGCCTGAGCTTTTTCAGATGGTCTCTTTGGTAAGGTGTCAGATCTGCTTTCGCTGTTACAGGGGCTTGCAATTTGGACTTGTTCTTCAAGATTTGAATTGCTTTTCGCTTACCTGACATAAATAACAATCTTTATTGGGCGTGGTGTGGAGGCTCCAGGCTGAGGCTTACCGAGGCGGATAACAGCGTGAGGGCGCTCGGGCTCCGGCAGTGAGTCCAGGGTACGTTGGACACTTTCTGCATCATCCTTCTTGCGTTGGTCAGCATTCTCCGCTGCAGACTCCTGGATTCCAAACAGGATAACATTGGAGCTCCTCATCTTCCTGTCCTCTAGCTCTTCGATTACTGGATCGAGGTTTAGTCCCTTCGTATGACTATTCTTTAGGTTGTCGATTTCTTTGTTTAATTTTTCCAGCTGGTTCTTGAGGGATGACACCGCTTTCTTGAGGCTTGGGAGCTCCTTGATGCCAGTTTCGCAATCCGGGCACAGGTATCGAAGTGAGTGAGTCGCAAGTTGGAAAACTCGCATTTCTGTAGCACTCAGTGCACTGCACTTGACACACACTGGGCGGTCACACCCAAAACATACGATGCCAGGGTTTTTCTCGTCCATAACGTTTTTCTTGTCACACTTGGAGCAAGACATCTTGTTTTGAAGTTGAAAAACTTTTATTTATGTATGATTTATTTAGTTAACTGAGTTTTGTAGAACACTGTGGGTAGTTTTTTGTTTACATTCGCAGTTGTATCAAAGCTGATTTTTTAAAGATGTTTTTCCTTATTTAATATTATTTATTTTGCAGAGATAACACTTTTCCTATAGTTTTAAATCACAAGCTTTTTATTGGTGATACTTTTAGAGCAATTTAGTAACTTATAACAATTTTCAGTTAAAACAGAGTTTTGAAGGTGTTTGTGTTTGGGGAGTCAATCACATCCTGTGGGAGTTTATTCCAGGCGTTCACCACTCGATTTGTTATGAAGTGCTTTCGGATGTTTGTGTTAGAAGCTGTCTGGTTAAGTTTTTTGCTGTGACCACGAAGGTGATAGTTCTGGTTCAGGTCAAACATTTCAATTAAGTCTGGGCAATCATACTTTGAGGTGAGTATTTTGTAGACTTCAATGAGGTCTCCTCTGTCGCGGCGTTCTTCCAATGTGGTCAGTTCAAGTATTTTTAATCTTTCTTCGTAGCTCAAGCTTTTTAGCTCGTAGGGAATTTTGGTGAATCTTCTTTGAACTTATTCCAATTGGTGGATGTCTTTAACAAAGTATGGTTGCCATATCTGGAATCCGTATTCCAAAAGCGGTCGAACATAAGTCTTGTAAATTTTAAGCATTATAAGTGGCGACAACACGAGGAAGCTCTTTTTTATGAGATATGTCAAGGAGTTGGCTCTTTTCACTATATCTGTGATGTGGGGTTCCCATTTGAGATCGGAGGAGATGGTGATACCAAGGTCCTTTTGTAAATTAACTGGTGTCAGTTGTGTCTTGTCCAGGTACTAGGGAAGTTTCGGGTTTTTCTTGCCCAAATGTAGAACTGTGCATTTTTGTGCATTAAGCTTTATGAGCCATTCCGAGGACCGAGCCACCTATAAGGTTTTTTTTTTAATCTAAATTTTTTTTTAAGGCTCTAGCCATTCCTGGCTATGCCAGCCCCATAGTAACTATATTGATATTTTAATGTACTTCAGCATGATTCAACGCCTGTGACTTTACAAAAAAACTTCTCGCCCCAAGGCTTCATGTACTTTAAAAAAACAGGTTGAGTCTGTACCTATAAGGTATTTCACCCAAGTACCGTCTCAGGTCCTTTAAGAGAGGCGTTAATGGACACCTGTCAGGCCGGGATGGCATTCGCAACCCCCGCATACGACCGAATGTCCATTGGCGTCGCTAGACCCCTTATGGGTGGCTCGGCGCAATATGTCACGCTTACTATAAAAAAAAGGTGTCTAACGACGTCCATGAACATTTTGTTGTTGCTGTTGGTGTTGCTTTGGTTTGGGGTTGGCTCTGGGCTTGCAAACGAATCCCGCTTGGTTGGGGACCTTCGTGCAAAACCCCGCGATCTCCAGCTACCCAGCCAGCCTATGTCCTCTATGAAAGCCACAAGTCCACTGGGGCGTCTGCAGACCTCCACAACGGAAGATGGAGAACGGAGTATGTTCCTACATTGGTTGTCAAGCACAGTGTACTCCAACAAAACATGCTCGGCCGTTTCAGCCGTCGCCAAGCATCCCCTGCACAGTGGACTATCCGTAATACCCATGATGTGTCCATGGACGTTCGCCAAGCATTAAACTCACTTTTTGTGTCCCTTTTTAACCGACTTTAACAAAAGGAGGACGTTCTCAATTCGACTGTATTTTATTTTATTTTTTTATGTTTGTCCCATCAGAACTTTCGACTGGGTGAACCGATTTTGATGATTCTTTTTTTATTTCAAAGCTGTTGCTTCCCGTGTGATCCCATTTCAATTTGGTCAAGATCGGATGGGAAAGCGAGGCTGAATTCGGCGATTCCGCCGAGTACATCAATAGCAAAAAATTACTAAAAAACTGTGAAATAAAAAACTATTTAAAAAAATATAAAAACCGTCTTCAAAAATGTATGAAATAAAAAAAAATCTAAACCTAGAGTTGAAGGCGGTGCTAAAGCAATCAAAAATAACCGACCGCCTTTAACTCTAGGGTTTGATTTTTTTTATTTCATACATTTTTGAAGGCAGTTTTTGTGTCCCTTTTTATGTATACTGATGAACAATAAAGTATATTTTAATTTCAACAACTGGCACACATATAATTTTCCTTAGGCCTATTAATGGTGTGCTCGTCCTCTTAGACTGCCGACGTTCCACATGGCGGCTGCGGTGGAGGTGCTGACGCTGGGCACGTACAGCCGGCTGCCGGCGGTGGTGCGCGAGCGGCTCGTGCCGCCGCCCGCGCTCACGCCCGCCGAGCGCCGCTCCACGCTGCGCGCGCTCGCGCACGTCGTGCGGCAGCGGCTCACCACCGCGCAGCTGCCCAACGATGTCAGGAATCTCAAGGTCGGTGCTGACAAACGTGGAGGTTTCCCTCCTGACATCACGGATGTTGTAGGTGAGGTAGCAAACCGTGCCAGTTTCCATAAAAAAAAAACAAAACAAAATATAATAATTGATTTATTACATTGATTATTGAATAGTAATAATAAATATAAATAAACTTAACGGATACAGCTTGTGGTATGTATATGTATGTATGTATGGATATAAAATGGTTCTTAAAGAAATGAGTGCTCAAGAACGATTTGTTTAAAAATAAATCTAAAAAAAAACACATATCTAAATGATGATTAACCCTTGCGCTCCCACAGCACCCGGCCGGGTTTTACGACGCGCCAATCCGTCAACTCCCACAACACCCGGCCGGGTGTCGGCGCGGCGCGGCTCCCTATTTAATTCATAACTAATTCTACCAATTTCCTATCAAACAACTGATTACTGGTATACATTCTTGGTTAAATTTACTAGTAACTATTATCAAACATGACTGGGCAATACATCACCTTCATACAGAAAATATTTTTTGAAAATGTCAAAAAAAAAAGGTGGACCGTCTGACATTTCCACAGACACTGGAATACACAGATCTTGTACCGTATTTCGGGTACCCATATTCTAGAGTATGTTTCAATACCTATATTTTGATGGGTGACTTGTGGGAGGAAATTATACAGTTTTGGTCAGAAAAAACCAAAAAAAAGATGTCGAGTGTGTTTTGTTTTGCCTGGAGTTCAAAAAATATGTGCTTCTAAATAAGTGAATCCTGAAGTGTTCGGTATGACAGAATGCGCAATTTCAGTACAAATCAGACTGAATACAGATCATTGATGAATCGATCGATTGAGGCGGGATATTCGAATTTGTGCGGGAGCGCGCGGGCCAAAATTTTGGGTTTTTGCGCGCGGCGAAAAGGGCTGGGAGTCAACGGTAGGTAAGCGTATGAAAATCGCGTGAGCTAAAGGGTTAACTTAAAACTTTTAACTGGGAAAGCCAAGGCTGCCTCTCTATAAAATTAATAAATAAATAAAAAAAACAGCCAAGTGCGACTTGAACTCGCGCACCGAGGGTTCCGTATCGCCATGTCATGGTCAGCGCCACTCACGCCATCTATGTATTATTTAAAATGCTACATACTCTTTTCGGTAGACATTATTTGGTTCTTGTATGGGGAGCCCCTTGAATTTTTTACTTTTTCCTTTTTTGTTGCTATATCGGCCATAATAACACAATATTCTGTGAAAATTTCAACGGGCTACCTATTACGGTTCAAGAGATACAGCCCTCGGACAGACAGACGGCGTAGGCTTAGTAATAGGGTCCCATACGACAGATACCGAACCCTACAAATAAATGTAGATTGGTGTGTCTGGTCGGGGTCGGCAGGTGGAGAACGGGCGAGCCACGTTCACGGTGGGCCAGGAGTTCAGCGTGGCGCTCACGGTGATGGGCGACGCGCCCAGCCTGCCGTGGCGGCTGCTGGACATAGCCATCCTAGTGCAGGACAACGAGACTGGCGGTTAGTTATATTTATTTATTTATTTCATTATTTTAAACACTGGCAGCTGACAGCTGGTGCGTGTATTCTGTTTTTTTCATTTATGAGTGCACTTGTATTGTTTTTAAGTATTTTAGTTTTTTTTTTTGTCTAATTGGTTTTTTAAAGAATTAACCGAAGGGGCGCTGACGATGTCCTCAGATAATTTGTTCCAGGCCCTTACGAGCCGGTGCGTCAAATGCTTCCTAGTTCTATGTGCTCTTTTCTCACTGCTGCATAGTCTGATCGCATCATTGTATTAATATATTCGGCCTGAACAGGTTATGTTCTTGTCAGCCTCGGTAGCTCAGTGGTGCGGTCTGTCGTCTGTTGTTAAGCACACCTGGACGCGGTCAGTACTTGGATGGGTGACCGCTCGACCGACCTTTCATTCGGTACCAACTCGGGCAGATTTTTCTAGCTAGTAAGAGGTAGGAAGGGAAAAGGGGTAGGTCCCTTGTTTTATGTGGAATCCGAGTACTGTGTGGGACCGGTACTTAATAAGAATAGTCCCACTGCATCTCTCCCCGCGCATGTCGTAAAAGGCGACTAAGGGATAAGCGGCCTGCAGACACCCCGGTCGACTTGTGGCTTTCATGGAAGACATAGGCTGGCTGGGGTAGCTGGAGACTGCGGGATTTTGCACGAAGGTCCCCAACCAAGCGGAATAGTTTGCAGGCCTAGAGCCAACACCAAACCAAAACAACAACATGTGGAATCCGAACCGCGGTCAGCCTTCATCGGTTGAGCGGCGAGCCACCCATCCAAGTATTGACCGCGTCCAGGTGTGCTTATGATCACGACCGACTGCACTACTGAGCTACATAGGCTGACAAATCCGTTGTCTCTGCCTAACCCACTGCGAAACAGGAGTAACGCTTTGTATATGTGTATGTTTTCTTTATATTTTATGATTTTTACTCTAAATGACCCGGTGAAAGGTTTTTTTTTTAAATTATATTATTATTTTATTATGCTATATCTCTTTATTCACGTTCTTATAATATATTACATTAATTTTACATAAATTTTACAAAAAGTAATAAAAATACGCAAAATTAATATAATGTAAATAAAAACGGTAATTTCCGCCGGCGGCGGGAGGCAGGCCTCCAAGCACACCGGCGGGTGCAGGCCGTGGCTACGGAACTCTCCGAGACGACGCGAGGCAAGCTACGAGCGATAGGTGGTGGTACTAGACACGTAGGCCACCACCACCCCCATCTCGGAGAGCTCCGTATCCGCCGGACTGCACGGCGATGTCGTCGCGCAGCTCTTTCACATATCTCGTTCTTCGTGCGCGCATCGCCTCAAATTTGCACTGCACCACCGGTAGCGGGGGCACTAGACAGGACGCGAGGTCCCGATGACCCCAAGCTTGCCGGTGGTGGACATCGTCCTCGCCGTAGTTCTTGTGGCTCGGCCGACGTCAACGCTCCATCTTCGTCGTCGATGATATGCACCGACGACGACGTGGAGCTGGGTGGTGGGGTGTGCGTATGTGATGAGAAGAAGCACGGCGGTTCTCGTGATGGACGATATTATTAACCCTTTCGGCGCCAGTCGCACATATTTGTGTGCACCTATAGTCATTTTGTGAGGCCAGGCGCACACATATGTGATTTAGAAAAAGTGCTTTCATATAAATAGGTGGCGCCAGTCGCACATATTTGTGCGCGCCTATAGTCATTTTGTGAGGCCAGGCGCACACATATGTGATTTAGAAAAAGTGCTTTCATATAAATAGGTGGCGCCAGTCGCACATATTTGTGCGCGCCTATAGTCATTTTGTGAGGCCAGGCGCACACATATGTGATTTAGAAAAAGTGCTTTCATATAAATAGGTGGCGCCAGTCGCACATATTTGTGCGCGCCTATAGTCATTTTGTGAGGCCAGGCGCACACATATGTGATTTAGAAAAAGTGCTTTCATATAAATAGGTGGCGCCAGTCGCACATATTTGTGCGCGCCTATAGTCATTTTGTGAGGCCAGGCGCACACATATGTGATTTAGAAAAAGTGCTTTCATATAAATAGGTGGCGCCAGTCGCACATATTTGTGTGCACCTATAGTCATTTTGTGAGGCCAGGCGCACACATATGTGATTTAGAAAAAGTGCTTTCATATAAATAGGTGGCGCCAGTATTTGTGCCTCGATAGCTCAGTGGTGCAGACAGTCAACTGTCGCTATTGAATGTTAAGCAACGCTGGGTGCGGTCAGTACTTGGATGGGTGACCGCTGACCGTTGGAGGCTGACCGAGGTTCGGATTCCTCGTAAAACTGTAGGTCCCTTCCCTCCTATTCTTACTTGGTGGTAGGGTTTAACCCGCCCGGGTTGGTACCACCGCACTGAATGAAACGTCGGTCTAAACGGCTATGTAAATAGTTTGTGTTTTCCGACCAGTTCAGTGTAGCCGGCACGATCAAAAGGGGGAAGCACTGACATGGCACCTAGTTCACCCGGTGTTATGGGCTGACATCACGGACGTTGTAGGTGATGTAGCCAACGGTGTCAGTTTCCATAAAAAAAAAGCTAAAAAATCCTTTAATTCTGAATGGACAAGTATGTATGTATATATTTAGGTATTATGTATTATATAAATTGTAATTCATATGTATTTAATTTAATCTATAAATAGTAATTTATACGTTTAATTAACTAGTATGTACTTACGTATGTGGTGTATATTATAGTATATTATAGTTATTTTCCTTATATTATATTTTACATTTCCACACTCAAGCCTTTTGCTACTACCTACTTATATCTCGCAACATATGACTCTCAAACATCCAAAGGTTGACTGGGAGAAATCCCTGTAAGGGATAAGTCCGCCTTTGCCCCTCATGTAAATTTCTTATTGTGTGTTTATGTTTGTGGCGGTGACTCATTGGGCACATTGCACATTTCATGACAGTGCAGCAAGGTGGGGCACTTTCCCCCACGCGCCAGCGGACTTACGTGCCCTACTAGTACCACCACGTCGCCCCAGCTCCTCAGTCTTCGGCTAAGCAACCTAACGTGTATACATGCACTGCGCCTGAGCATCCGGCTCGCGCTTACGTTGTGCTTGTGGGCAATATAAAGTATTAACCTAAACTGTTGCGTTTACTTTAGCTCCCACACACCGAGACTCAAGTTAAGTGGACACGGACATATATTACTTATATCACTCCAACACTTACATTGGTGACCCCGGCGGACGGATAATTTTGAACACTCGGACAGTTAAAATCATAAAGTGAACTATGGACGAGTATGGACGCCCACTGCCTCTGCAGTCGCGACCGGCGGCGGCGAACCCCATATCGCAACCTACAGTGCCCGTGGGGGTGCCCGCGTCCCCCGCCCAGCCAATGGCTCACGTCGACATGGGCGAGCTGGCAGCAATCTCAGTGGCAAACCTGGCCGACAAGATTATGGAGAATGCCACCAAGACGGACATCGCGGCGATCGACAGACGCCCAGCAGCTTCATCAGCGTCGTCAAAACTGGAGGACACCATAGCAGAGATGTCCAGACAACTCGCGCAGCTGACAACCGACATCTGCGAGATAAAGGCCGACCGAAGCCACGTAGCACGCGAGCGTTCGAGATCGCAGACGGGCCCGAGGACATCACGAAGCGCCAGCCGATCACGCTGGCAAGAGAAGCGCGCAGCAGCTGACCCCAACTGGCTGTGCACGGCTCACTTCAAGTACAGGGGGAAGGCGCGGTCATGCAAGCAACCGTGCGCGTGGACGAAGCTGTCGGGAAACTAAACAACGAGCAGCGGCCCACGTCGGCAGACCTCTGCTCTCTGCACTGCCCCAACAGCCGACTCAAGGTGCGAGACCGGGAGACAGGGTTGTCTTTCCTCGTGGACACGGGCGCAGGAGTATCCGTATTACCTGCGACGGGGAAGACACGAGTAGCAGCAGAAGAACGCGTGCTTTATGCGGCGAACGGTACGCCCATAAAGACATACGGTGATAGGACACTAGTGTTAAATTTGGGACTTCGGCGACCGTACAGGTGGACATTCATCGTCGCCGATGTAGCAGTCCCGATTTTAGGCGCGGACTTTCTTAGTTACCATAATCTCTTAGTGGACTTGAGGAGAAAAAGACTCGTGGACAACACCACTACGCTCGAAGTGTGCTGTGTGATAGACAGGAGTGAACTTAACACGTGCGTACAGACACTGAATAGTGCGGAACCACTACACGAACTATTGCGTGAGTACCCTAGGTTAAGTTCTACATCGAATATTGTCAACGAGGTCCCATTACATGACACTGTGCACCACATCGAGACGACTGGTCCCCCAGTGTACGCGAGAGCTAGACCTCTCCCGCCGGACAGGTATAATAAGGTCAAAAAAGATTTTGAAGACATGCTGGAACAGGGCATATGCCGTCCGTCGAAATCTCCTTGGGCCAGTCCTCTCCAGGTGGTGGTGAAAAGTAATGGAGATTTACGTTTGTGTGGGGACTACAGACGCTTGAATTTAGTGACTAAGCCAGATCGATACCCCATACCTAGATTACAAGATTTTATGTATTTAGCCTATAATAAAACTGTTTTTACGAAACTTGACATGAAACGCGCATACTATCAGATTCCGGTCCTAGAGAAAGACATCGAAAAAACTGCTATAATAACGCCATTTGGATTGTTTGAGTTTCCTAGGATGACTTTTGGCCTACGAAATAGCGGTCAGACGTTCCAGAGGTTCATGCAGATGGTGTTACACGGGCTAGATTTCGCTTTCATTTACCTAGATGATGTTTTGATAGCCTCCAAGACACAAGCGGAGCACACAGCGCAGGTTAAAATGGTACTAGAGCGACTTAACAGGTACGGAGTGCAGCTGAATGTTCAGAAATGCTCATTCAACTGTACTTCATTGGCCTACCTTGGGTATGAGGTGTCGAAGGACGGCATCCTACCTTTGCCCGAGAAAATAGAAACGATAACAAGTTACCCCCGCCCGTCCACGGTCAAGCAGTTGAGGCAGTACTTAGGTCTAATAAACTTTTACCGCGACAGTGTAAAGGACGCGGCGGACCATCAGCGACTTCTAAACGCGTATCTGGTGGGGTCCAAGAAAAAAAACGACAAAACGGTCATAGAATGGACACCCACGACGATAGAAGCGTTCGAAAGGAGCCGGGAGAGCATAAAGGAAGCTACTGCCATAGCTTTCCCGTCTCCGGACGGGGAACTATATCTAATGACAGACGCGTCCTCTACATGTGTCGGAGGAGCGCTATGCCAGGATAACAAAGGTGTAAAACAACCCTTGGGATTTTTCTCAAAGGCGCTCAGTCCAGCGCAAGAGAAATATTCCACATTCGACAGAGAGTTGTTAGGTATTTATTTATCCGTTAAACACTTCAGACGACTCATAGAAGGTCGAGATCTCACGATCCAGACAGATCACAAGCCACTAATCTATACATACCAAAACGGTGCAAGCGACAACGATACTCCGAGACGAATCCGACAGTTGGGATTCATTTCTCAGTATTGCGCGCGTTTAGTGCACATATCGGGTGTAGACAACGCGGCGGCTGACGCAATGAGTAGAATAAATTCTATTAGCTGTCCGTCACCGCTGGACTGGACAGAACTGGCTGTCAAGCAAATCACTGATAAACAGTTACAGAAGATAACGGTTAAAGACCCTTCCCCAGTCACGAGGTTAAACATACCTACTGGCGATTCTCAAGTAACATTGTACTGTAACATCCAAGATGGTAATGTGAGACCATACATACCTGAGCAATTTCGTACGCAAGTATTTAATATTGTGCACGGAATTTCTCACCCAGGGACTCGCGGTACGCGACGTCTGGTAGCTCAGCGGTATTATTGGCCCAGCATGAATAGCGACATTGGTAAGTGGACAAAATCGTGCATACAATGTCAGAAGTCTAAAGTGACCAGACACACGCATTCACCTTTAGGGACATTCGAGGAGTCTGGGCGCTTCGAGCATATACATGTAGACTTAGTCGGACCACTACCCATATCAAACGGATGCAGATATATAGTCACGATCATAGATAGGGGTACGTCATGGCCAGAAGCAGTACCAGTTTCGGACCAGTCCGCCGAAACATCAGCGAGAGTCGTATATGAGAATTGGATCACGCGTTTTGGTTGTCCAATCCGTATCACGACTGACCAAGGTCGTAACTTCGAATCAGATCTTTTCTTTTCACTTAGTAAAATAATGGGGATGAAGAAGATACGCACGACGGCGTATAATCCAAAAGCCAATGGCAAAGTTGAGCGATTCCATAGGGGACTAAAAGCCTCACTGATGGCCCGCTGCAACACCGAAAATTGGGCTGAAGAATTGCCCACAGTACTGATGGGCTTACGAGCCGCATTGCGTGAAAATGCGGACGTAAGCGCCGCACAGTTGGTATACGGCACGCAGTTGCGACTCCCAGGAGACTTCTTTAAACACTCAAATCTAACAGATGAGGTAGGTGAAAGCTTCGTTGATAGACTCCGTATGCATACCGAAGGTATAGCACCGGTGCCAGCTCGAGAAGCACGACAAAACTCCACTTTCATACATGCGGACCTAAATAAGACTGCACATGTCTTCGTAAGAAACGACCATGTAACGAAACCGTTGATCCCTCCGGACGCGGGTCCATTCAAGGTCATAAAGCGATGCGAGAAGTATTTTATTGTTGAGTTACCCCAAGGAGAGAAAGCGGTCAGTATCGATCGACTCAAACCAGCTTTCATACTAAACAATAAGAGCGCACAAGACGCCGCACAGCAACAGGCTGGCGTGATTCGCACTGCGCAGCAAGCGCATTCCCCGCCAGTTCCGGCGCACGGTGTAATCGACACCGACGCTGCAGCTGATGACATTACTAGATCAGTTCCGATAAGCACTCGCAGCGGCCGAGTCATCAAAACACCGGTCAGATTCTGTTAACTATTTTTAATTAATGTGTTTACTTCTACTGAGAAGAAATTTCAAATAAGGAGTATCGGAACCTGATATTATGCAGAGTAATTTTAACAAGCGTTGGTACAATTTTAATGTTAATATTAGCTGTATTGTAAATGTGTAAATTTAAAATGTAAACATAGGTAGTTAAGGCAACTTGTAAAATATACTTTGCTCAAAATTTTTACGTAATTCTCAAGACGATTAAGCTTAATATTCTGTCCTGATTTAGGAAAGGCAGTGCTGTATTTTGTACAAAAATGAAACACATATGAGATTAATGTAACAATTGTAACGATAAATTCTGAAATGTATCTGGTATTTATCTTATAAGAAATAGGGCGAGGGCAGGCCACATAACGTTGACCAAGTGACATACCAAAAATTGTATACTCAGTGGCCCCGTTAAAGAATAATGTATTTCAGTAGGGTATTAACGTATGCAAAACGACATCCTCGAGATGATGTGCAAAAATTTGTAGGTCACCTCAGCTTTGGCCGAGAAACATACAAAAAAGTGCATACTCCGTGACCCGGTTAAATAAATGTACTCGTAGTTTAGTAAGTTATCAATGCATGCAAAAACAATTCTCGATATTGTTCGAAATGTTTCGCACCTGGTCAGCGAAAGTGAAATATAGGTCACCTCGGAATTGACCGACTGACACGCAAAGAAATTGTATACTAAGTAACACTGTTAAGAAAATGAAATTAGTAGGTTACTGACGTATGTAAAAATAATTGTAAACATTCTGTGCAATTTGTCATATAAATGCATAAGCGAGTAGGTACATAGCTGCAGGCGAGCGATGCACTCGTTACGACGAAATCTGACTCAGCAAGCGTTTCGCGCGCGCATATCGATAAACGCCACAGTAAACCACAGTACAGTGTGTTCGATTGTTAATATCGACTTGACCATAGTACATATTTAGTACAGTAAACCACTTAATTGTAATTGAAATTTTTGTTGAAGGAAATTGTATAGTTTTTCTTTAAGTTTTTTTTGGGGATGGAGTGATGTGGCGGTGACTCATTGGGCACATTGCACATTTCATGACAGTGCAGCAAGGTGGGGCACTTTCCCCCACGCGCCAGCGGACTTACGTGCCCTACTAGTACCACCACGTCGCCCCAGCTCCTCAGTCTTCGGCTAAGCAACCTAACGTGTATACATGCACTGCGCCTGAGCATCCGGCTCGCGCTTACGTTGTGCTTGTGGGCAATATAAAGTATTAACCTAAACTGTTGCGTTTACTTTAGCTCCCACACACCGAGACTCAAGTTAAGTGGACACGGACATATATTACTTATATCACTCCAACACTTACATGTTAAATGTTTTTTGGAGCAATCAAGTATTTCTATCTATCTATCTATCTAAGCATGTACTCGCTTTATATATTTTTTTTTAATTAGAAAAATGCAAATCGAAAATCATTGGAAAAAATACATCCCAACCGGGATTTGAACCTGGGTCTCTGGCTTGAGCCGCCAACGCGATAACCAACTACACCACCAGACCTTTAAATATTATCTCCAAATTTTTGATCTATTGCACCTTCATGAATGATGTCGCATAATTTTTGCGATCAGTCAACTTGCACGGTTCCACTTAGGTTAAAAATAGGTATTCAGAATTTTAAATGTTTCAATGAGATCTTCCCATTCTCTTCGTTCTTGCAGAGTGCTCAAGCCAAGGTTATCTAGCCGGGTTTCGTAGGTCTTATTTTTCAGTGCAGTTGGCATTTTTGTAGCTCTCCGTTGTACTCGTTCCAGCAGGTCAATATCCTTCTTAAAGTAGGGACTCCGGATCTGGTATGCATACTCTAGCATAGGTCGGACGTAGGTTTTATAGAGCTTTAGGAAAAGCTCAGGGGTTATATGGGAAAAAGCTTTGTTTATTGTTGTACAAGCTGTGCCCGCGGCTCCGCCCGCTCTCATATTTCACTTCACTGCTAACCTTATAAGCCATTTAGCGTGATAGTAAGTAGCCTATAGTTGATGGGAAGAATCAAGCTATCCATAGAATTTTGTTTTATTAAAATCGGTTTAGTGGTTCTCGAGTTATAAGCGGACAGACAGACACTCAGACAGACAGAAAGCAGACGTTGGATTTTATCATAGGTAAGGATACAGCAATGAGTTTGCTTTCTTTGCCATAGTTAATGTGTGTCTCCCATTTTAAATCTTCTGTAATTGTGACACCCAAATCTCTTTGTGTCTTCACACTGTTCATTGACCCCAAATGGCACTACCTACGCCGATCACCGGTTATGATATAATCAGCTAATAGCTGTTAGCTAATAAATAATTAATATTATAATATAATGTTGAATGTTGAATGAATGTATAATGTTGCGTGCGAAGATGAAGACGTTTACAGACCTGCGCGACGACGTCGCCGTGCAGTCCGGCGGATACGGAGCTCTCCGAGATGGGGGTGGTGGTGGCCTACGTGTCTAGTACCACCACCTATCGCTCGTAGCTTGCCTCGCGTCGTCCCGGAGAGCTCCGTAGCCACGGCCTGCACCCGCCGGCGTGCTTGGAGGTTTGTCTCCCGCCGCCGGCGGTATTACCGTTTTTATTTAATTTTTATATTGATTTTGTATATTTTTATTACTTATGTAAAATTCATGTAAAATTTAAAAGAAACGTAAAATAAAGATAATATAATGTAGGTACATTTGGAAGGAAGGTGTGGAACTAAGCTTGCGATGGCTTCACCGAACATATCCGGGCCCATCGGCAGTAGAGGAGGGTGTTAATCGAGGTCGGGACTAGCGAGTGGCCACTCTAAATTTCCCGCGCATGCTTCACGTTTCGGCTCGCGTCAAGCCCTCGTCAGCTAGTCTGCGTTGACTAGGACGCGGGGAAACCACCAGTCCCGCTCTCGACCTCCCTCTCTCTACCTATCCATATTCTGTAGGATGCTTCCAGTGACGTTTTCGAGGCTCTCTCCATATATGAGCTTAGCGTCGATCTTGGGAGCCCTAGATTCTTGAAGAGACTGTAGAGCGACTTTGCTGGTAGTAACGAATATCCGTATTCGCATTCGAAATTCCGAATATTCGGTTCATTTTCGCTTAATATTCGTATCAGTATTCGTATTCGGTTGTAAGATACCGAATATTTATCGAATACTTTACTTCGCGTGTTTTACTAATGAAAGAGTGAGGCGCAACAATATTGGTAGGTGTATACGTGCAAACCAATAGGCGCGTAGTGTGTGCGGTGGGGTGCGGGCGAAGGAGAGAATATGCCTATAGCGCAAAACGTGTCCATTCTTGCTTGTTTTCATTTCAAAACCAAACCACAATTTACATTATCAAAGAATCTACAAAGAATCTACTTTGAAAATTTAAGTGTTTTTTCATTTGGATATAAAATTTCATATAAAATTTTTCAATATTCGTATTCGTATTCGCGAATATCATTTTGGAATATTCGTATTCGCGAATATGGAAAAATAGGCATTCGGTACAACACTAATTTGAATTCCAAATATAAGTATATCTTCATACATCCTCCGGTACCGGTGTGCGTAGAGGGCAAGCCGCTGGTGCACAGCACGCAGCTGGCGTGGCTGCGCGGCGTGGCGCAGGCTCGGCTCGCGGGCGCCGGGCTCGGCAGCGCTCTCGCCGCGCTGCGCTACTTCTGCCGCTCGCTCTCGCTGGAGCTGCTGTACACGCAGACGCTGAGGCTGTGCCGCGACCGGCTCGCGCGCCACCTCAACGTAGACAAGTACATGCCGGGACAGAGGCTGCAGCTGTCATATTGGAGGTCAGTGAACGGAGACGAGGCAAGCTATATGTACCGTGTGGGGCCGGTACTTTAAAAGAATAGCCCCACTGCATCCCTCCCCGTGCATGTCGTAAAAGGCGACTAAGGGATATGGCTCCCTTCTTATATTATTAGGTGGTAGGGTTTAACCCGTCCGGGTTGGTACCACCGCACTGAAGGGTCGGTCGAAACGGCTATGTAAATAGTTTGTGTTTTCCGTCCAGTTCTGTGTAGCCGGCACGTTCGAAGGGAAGCACTGACATGGCACCTATTTCACCCGGTGCTATGGGCTGACATCACGGATGTTGTAGGTGATGTAGCCAACCGTGTCAGTTTTCATAAAAAAAAAAAAACTTTTTTTTAAAGTACATGAAGCCTTGGGGCGAGCTCAGGGGGAGGAGTTTGAATCCATATTAAGTTTTTTTTTGTAAAGTCACAGGCATTGATTCGCGCTAAAGTAGATTAAAATATCAATATAGTTACTATGGGGCTGGCATAGCCAGGAATGGCTAAAGCCTTAAACAAAAATAAAGGTAAAAAAATTAAAAATACTTTTTTTTTATGGAAACTGACACGGTTGGCTAAATCACTTAAAACATCCGTGATGTCAGCACATAACACCTTGGTGAAGTAGGTGCCATATCAGTGCTTCCCGTCGGTAGTGGCGGCTACACTGAACTGGATGGAAAACGCGAACTATTCACATAGCCGTTACGACCGACCTTTCGGGTGGTATCAACCCGGGCGGGTTAAACCATACCACCTAGTAAGGTACAGTTTTACGTGGAATCTGAACCACCACAGCCTTCAACAGTCGAGCGGTCACCCATCCATCCACTGACCGCGCCAAGGTGTACTTATGATCACGACCGACCGCACCACCAAGCTGTCGAGGCTGACAATAACTATAGGCACTGGCGGCTGGTCCTAAAGTGCGCTCGTGCGGCGCACTACCGGACCACGAGAAGTCTTCACTTCACTCAAAATAAATAATATCTTACAACTTACCTACATTAAAACCATTAAGATCGTACTCCAAATAAATAAGAATGTGGATTCGACCTTATTTTATAGATCACAAGGCAATTTTTTGCGAGTAAATGCGCGCCCCGTGCGGAATAGAAACGCGCACGCGGGTCTCCCATACTGAATGTATGGGGATCGGCAAAACACCGCTGGCGTGTGAGACAAAAGATACTTCATAGAAATAGTATGGACCGAAATGGAGTTCGGCGTGCGGCGCACGAGCGCCAAACAAGGACGCTATATCGTGAATAGCCGCGCGTACGACACGTCGCGTCGCGAGCGATTCGTTTTGCACGAGTCCGTCCACAGTTCTGTTAATTAAAGCTGGCACGTACTAACACTATCGCGTAGTGTCTGTGTGTAAACGCATGGGTGACGTCGCACTGCATACGCCCGATCTGTCTCACTCACACTTGCACAATTGCATTGGTGTGAGTACTGTGAACGCGCCAGCAGCTAGCTAGCTAGAGTAAGCGCGCTGAAATGTGATGTCACATACCCGTTAGCGCACGAATATTTAAAATGGATATGGTTAGATTTTGTGCTTTCTGTCACGTGATACTGTGAATTAAATGGTGCCGATATTTGCTTAAGAGTTTGTTAAAGGTAAGGCTTTACAATCAGCTGATCCCGGGTTCAATTCCTACTTTTCAAATGCTTTTATTTTTATATATATTTTTTAATTATTTTTAGGATATTACTACTTTTTCTTTTTGAAAGCTGCAGTAGTGTTGTGGTCTATGGGTATATTATATTTTTCTAAACATAAAAGTAAAGAAAGATAAAAGAAACTCCTAAAGCAAAGAAAAGAAAAAAAACTGACCACTCAAAACTTCCCACTTGTCCTTAAATACAAAGTAGGAGGTATTTTGACATTTCAAAAAGTTATTTACCTACTACTTAAAAATAAAATGCTTCACGCTCTATTCGGTAGATGGTGCGCTTCGGTAGATACACTTTTTTGGTTTCTTCTATGGGAACCCCCGTGAATTTTTTACTTTTTCTTATTTTTATTATTTGTTGTTATATCGGCCATAATAACACATATTCTGTGAAAATTTCAACGGGCTACCTATTACGGTTCAAGAGATACAGCCCTCGGACAGACAGACGGACGGACGGACCGACAGACAGACAGACGGACGGACGGATAGACGGCGTAGGCTTAGTAATAGGGTCCCGTACCGGCTACGGATCCCTAAAAAGTGGAATACTGATCGGACCTTTTATTGCAGGGAACTTGGCTGCGAGCTCGGCTACCGGCTGATAATAGCCGCCGAGGGCAACGGCCTGTGCGTGTCGCACCTGCCCGCGCTACCCGGCGGCGACAAGGTGTCCGCGGCGCTCTCGCCCCACGCGCCCTCCATGGAGAGGCTGCTCGCGCATACGGTGCACGTACGCTCGCGCGCGCGCCTCCAGGACCTCAAGATACTGCTCAACCACCTCGGGGTGAGTTGTCCTCAAAAAAAATTGGTTGTCTGTAAAGTCGGTTTACGGACGATAGTTTTACGTCATAACGTCATACAACCCTTGTTTCATGAATATTCTAAATTTGAAATCCTTTCCGACCGGCCCAGATGCGCTTAATATATTATGGTACGAGTAACCTCCTTTTAATTTCTGCTGCCCTGGTACTTTTACAAGCCGACGCTTGGGCCGATTGTGCCTCCCTATCGCTTGTTACGCGCTCTCGCTTGCACACACAGGCTCAGATGGAACGTGACACGGCTCAGATGGAACGTGACACTTTTTCGTGTGTGCAGCCGGTGTTCATCAATTTATTAGACGTTATCACGTCAAAAAAAAAAAATCATTCCACCTTCATTGTGCGAATTTTTCTCTCTCTTCTTCTCTTCATTTTCGACTTAGAATTTATCTAAAAAGAAAAAATATAAAAAGCGAGTACATGCTCAGTAGAGTGTCTTCATTTTACGAAGGCACGAGGAGTATGGGGTAGGAAGTGGTGCGAGACTGCGCGGAGCTCAGTAGGGAGCGACTCGTTTCGACGGAGCGACGCGGAGACGTGTAGAACGTGTGTACCGACCGGGCACCGAGTTCGTTCTCTACTGAGCTCTGCGCGGTCGCTTCTCGCACCACTTCCTACCTCGTACCCCTCGTGCCTTCGTAAAATGAAAACACTCTACTAACATATAAAAAAATAAATAATAATAATATAAGACCCTGCTAACGTTTGAAAGGCTTAACCGTCCCCGTCCGTTGCGCGGCTCAGGTGGAGTGCACGGTGGGCGGTTGGCCGTGCGTGCTGGCGTGCTCGGTGCTGCTGCCGTGCCAGCGCGCGGAGCAGCTGCTGGTGTCGGTGGGCGCGCACGGCGGGCGGCTGCGGTGCCGCGTGCCAGCCTACCCGGACACGCCGCGCGTCGCGGAGCTCGCCGCCGCGCTCACGCACTCCAATGCGGAGCAGGTTAAACTGCTCCTCACTCAGCTGCGGTGAGTTTGCTTTTATTCGTTTTTTATTTTTAATGTAATCCGTTATGGGTGGCTGAGTCAGAGGGGCCAAAGCAAACATAATCTAGTTGTGCACGGGCATGACTAACTGGATTAAATATATAAACATCGAGGTTCAGTGCTCGGGAATGACTAACTGACTAAATATATAAACAAATATTGTCAGTGCTCTGGCAAGACTAACTGACTGAGTACATACAATATACAGGGTGACCCAGTTATAGTAGTCCAAAAATTTTTTTTAGATGGAGGACATCATGTTGACTCATTTAAAAACAACATTAGTTCCGCGAAAATCAATAGTTTAGAAGTTATGATTTTTTTTAACTTTTTTTGAAATTTCTCTATTTTAGTCACATTAACCGCTCTAGTTGGATATCTATTCCACAAAATCGAATGAAAATTGGTATGGAAGTAGAGGAGACATGTAGCTAGTACGTAATGAATAGTTTTAAGGTTACTCCTAGACTGTACTGTTTCTATAGCCCTTTCAGTGAATTTTTGTTCAGATTACATTAAAACTGATGAATTTTTGAAAAATCACTGAAAAAAAAAAGTACTACCGGAGATTTGCCCATGCCCTTAAAAACTACCTATACATATCACAATTCTCCAGACCAAAAATTGTAGTGGTGTAATAATTGTAACATATTCAAAATTAACATCATTTGTACAAAGTCACTGCAATAAAAAGTGACGATTACCTTAATTTTTAAAATCTTATTTTTTTCACAACGTTAGTTCAACTACAATTTCACATTATTCACAAACCTGTCTCTAACAGCGCTAGTCTACACATAAAAACTATTTATTAATGTTAAAAAAAAAAAATATTTTTTTTATTAAGGTAATCGTCACTTTTTATTGTAGTGACTTTGTACACATTATGTTAATTTTGAATATGTTACAATTATTACACCACTATAATTTTTGGTCTGGAGAATTGTGATATGTATAGGTAGTTTTTAAGGGCATGGGCAAATCTCCGGTAGTACTTTTTTTTTTCACAGTGATTTTTCAAAAATTCATCAGTTTTAATGTAATCTGAACAAAAATTCACTGAAAGGGCTACAGAAACAGTACAGTCTAGGAGTAAACCTTAAAACTATTCATTACGTACTAGCTACATGTCTCCTCTACTTCCATACCAATTTTCATTCGATTTTGTGGAATAGATATCCAACTAGAGCGGTTAATGTGACTAAAATAGAGAAATTTCAAAAAAAGTTTAAAAAAATCATAATTTCTAAACTATTGATTTTCGCGGAACTAATGTTATTTTTAAATGAGTCAACATGATGTCCTCCATCTAAAAAAAATTTTTGGACTACTATAACTGGGCCATCCTGTATAAACAACAAGGATCAGTGCTTTCCTTGCTTGTCAGTTACTTGACAGTGCATCAACCTATCACACATTGGCGGTGCTCGTGACTACAGCTCCCCCAGCTCAGCTACCAAAAGCTGCTACTATAAAAAAAAAAACAATACTATAACAACTTGTGATCCGCAGCTACTGGCTGGTGGCGCGTCGGTGCGAGAAGACGCTGCAGCATCTGCCGGCGAGCGCGACGGACCGGCTGCCCATCCTGCACGGGCCGGAGCACCAGCTCAGCAAGCTGACGCCCGACAGGCTCTACGTCACGTTGCACCGCCACAGCAAGCACGTGCTGGTGCGTAGCGTCACTTGTTATCCGCAGCTACTGGCTGGTGGCGCGTCGGTGCGAGAAGACGCTGCAGCATCTGCCGGCGAGCGCGACGGACCGGCTGCCCATCCTGCACGGGCCGGAGCACCAGCTCAGCAAGCTGACGCCCGACAGGCTCTACGTCACGCTGCACCGCCACAGCAAGCACGTGCTGGTGCGTAGCGTTACTTGTTATCCGCAGCTACTGGCTGGTGGCGGGTCGGTGCGAGAAGACGCTGCAGCATCTGCCGGCGAGCGCGACGGACCGGTTGCCCATCCTGCACGGGCCGGAGCACCAGCTCAGCAAGCTGACGCCCGACAGGCTCTACGTCACGCTGCACCGCCACAGCAAGCACGTGCTGGTGCGTAGCGTTACTTGTTATCCGCAGCTACTGGCTGGTGGCGCGTCGGTGCGAGAAGACGCTGCAGCATCTGCCGGCGAGCGCGACGGACCGGTTGCCCATCCTGCACGGGCCGGAGCACCAGCTCAGCAAGCTGACGCCCGACAGGCTCTACGTCACGCTGCACCGCCACAGCAAGCACGTGCTGGTGCGTAGCGTCACTTGTTATCCGCAGCTACTGGCTGGTGGCGCGTCGGTGCGAGAAGACGCTGCAGCATCTGCCGGCGAGCGCGACGGACCGGCTGCCCATCCTGCACGGGCCGGAGCACCAGCTCAGCAAGCTGACGCCCGACAGGCTCTACGTCACGCTGCACCACCACAGCAAGCACGTGCTGGTGCGTAGCGTTACTTGTTATCCGCAGCTACTGGCTGGTGGCGCGTCGGTGCGAGAAGACGCTGCAGCATCTGCCGGCGAGCGCGACGGACCGGTTGCCCATCCTGCACGGGCCGGAGCACCAGCTCAGCAAGCTGACGCCCGACAGGCTCTACGTCACGCTGCACCGCCACAGCAAGCACGTGCTGGTGCGTAGCGTTACTTGTTATCCGCAGCTACTGGCTGGTGGCGCGTCGGTGCGAGAAGACGCTGCAGCATCTGCCGGCGAGCGCGACGGACCGGCTGCCCATCCTGCACGGGCCGGAGCACCAGCTCAGCAAGCTGACGCCCGACAGGCTCTACGTCACGCTGCACCGCCACAGCAAGCACGTGCTGGTGCGTAGCGTTACTTGTTATCCGCAGCTACTGGCTGGTGGCGCGTCGGTGCGAGAAGACGCTGCAGCATCTGCCGGCGAGCGCGACGGACCGGCTGCCCATCCTGCACGGGCCGGAGCACCAGCTCAGCAAGCTGACGCCCGACAGGCTCTACGTCACGCTGCACCGCCACAGCAAGCAAGTGCTGGTGCGTAGCGTTACTTGTTATCCGCAGCTACTGGCTGGTGGCGCGTCGGTGCGAGAAGACGCTGCAGCATCTGCCGGCGAGCGCGACGGACCGGCTGCCCATCCTGCACGGGCCGGAGCACCAGCTCAGCAAGCTGACGCCCGACAGGCTCTACGTCACGCTGCACCGCCACAGCAAGCACGTGCTGGTGTGTAGTGGACTTTTTTTTTAATGGAAGGCACGACATACGGCCCGCGCCAGACTAACGCAGAGGTGTAGCCCGATGGCGCCCACGGGCATTCGAATATTTACAAAATCTACAACACTGTGAATTTCGTTAAGCGCAAATGGGTTTGCAAATGCACTCGCGAGTGAGTATGCGAACTTTTTGACGGCCCCTCACATGCGTGTGTTAATTTAAATAAAATTATAGAAACTATTAGATAGTTATACTCAATTAAAATACGCTGTTAGTAACAAGCGACCAAGTAAGTTTCTATATATTTGTCGTCAGGATAATTCAAATAGTCAGAGAGTAATAATAGTCAGAGTTTCTATATATTTGTCGTCAGGATAATTCAAATAGTCACACCTATTGTGCGCCGATCCAGTATCGATAGTTTCGATAGTTTGCTCTCTATTATATTTGTCGTCAGTACAATCGAAGAGCCAGAGCCCACTTGTGCAGTGATCCAGCATCGATAGCTTCGGTAGTTTGCTCCGTTTTCTCTCGCAAAGACATACACATTACTTATAGAATAAAATAGAATAGAAATACTCTTTACAGTCTCCAATGCGAAATGGTACAAAAGGCGGACTTATTACCTATGGCAATCTCTGCCAGTCAACCTGACTTATTCAGGAAAATACTACGTAATACAAGGGTTACAAAACTGAATTGCCAAATGAAGTTAAATTTATTAGAAATCCAATAGAATTGGATTTAGTGAATAAAACCATAGAATAATGCAAAGCAAACATTTATTGGGGAACACCAACATAGCTTTTATCTCTATAACTTGGGCAACAGTCTATAGAATAGTACAATGTTTTACTTATCTTAAGAATGGTGATCAGTAGCAACACAAAGACCGTCTGCCCATGCTCCAGGCAGTTAAGAGCCGCAACCCGCAAACGCGTTGCAAAATGTACAAATATATTATTTATTTTTATGTTTTTGCTCCTCTTGATAGCAGTCTCACTTTTTCATCCACGCTGACTGCCCGCCTGAATGAATGCTCGCTATCTCACATCTGCGACATTCAGTCAGTTTCAGCTGCGTTCAGTATATATTTATGGCATAATCTAACACGTGCATATATTCGAACAATCTATGTTTGCAATCTGTTGTTGTTGTTTTGGTTTGGAGTTGGCTCTAGGCCTGCAAACTAATCCCGCTTGGTTGGGGACCTTCGTGCAAAACCCCGCAGTCTCCAGCTACCCCAGCCAGCCTATGTCTTCCATGAAAGCCACAAGTCGACCGGGGTGTCTGCAGGCCGCTTATCCCTTAGTCGCCTTTTACGACATGCACGGGGAGAGATGCAGTGGGACTATTCTTATTAAGTACTGACCCCACACAGTACGTGGGAGAAGGGTAATAAGAAGGAATGCGATGTGTCCGCTCAGGTGGTGGAAATGAAGGAGGTGCCTTCCGGGGACCGGGTGGGCGGCGCTGGCGGCGGGTGCGGCTGGGCGGTGTCGCTCTCGTTCCACCTGGCGGGCGTGCGGCGCGTGACGGCGGACGAGTGCGAGGAGGAGCCGGCGCCGGCGGCGGCCGCGCCGCACGCGCCGCGCTCCTTCCTCAAGCTGCAGTCGCTGGTCGAGATGATGATGATGATGATGAAATGTGTCCACTCAGGTGGTGGAGATGAAGGAGGTGCCGTCCGGGGACCGGGTGGGCGGCGCCGGCGGCGGGTGCGGCTGGGCGGTGTCGCTGTCGTTCCACCTGGCGGGCGTGCGGCGCGTGACGGCGGACGAGTGCGAGGAGGAGGCGGCACCGGCGGCGGCCGCGCCGCACGCGCCGCGCTCCTTCCTCAAGCTGCAGTCGCTCGTCGAGCTAGACACGTTCGCGCTCACGCACGGCCCGTTCACCCCGCTCGACACCGCCGGTGAGTTGTTGCGCGCGTCCGTCGCTCTCGGCCATCTCTACTTCTTCTTCTTGACGGGCATTTTCCGCATGTAGGTCGCTCTGTTTGAACCCGTTGTGCGTATCACCCCGGCCGCAACTCCATCCACCCCGGCTCCTTTTTATTTTTATTTATTTATTTTTTTATTTATTTTATTTAAAACTCGTCGGTAACACCACATTACATGGCATGACGATCCATTACAACCAATTCTAAATAAAATAACATAATCTATATTCTAATTACTTAATTAATAACAAATCTTAAAACATATAATAAAATCAAATGTTTAAAAAGCCAAATTCAATAAAAGATACATTAGAACAATATAAAATCTTAAAAAACAAATGCAATGTAAATATAAAGGTATAATGTGTGATAGATTATTGTAATTTAATCTTGTAAATTCTCTGAAAAATAAGTGGGTGAAAAGTGGTAAAAACGTTCGAAAATGCATTTGCTATTTCGTCACAAATACGTCCATACAAAAAACGCTCGCGCACGGCAACGGCCCAAAATTTAGAATGTTCAAAGATAGTTCAGTGAAAAACCATTTATTCTGTAAGCGTTTGAGTTTATTTAGATGATTCTTAGTCTTATTGACTCTAAAAGCTCAATGAAGCATTTTTCGTATTAGATGCATTTGTAAAAAATGGCGAGGGAAATAGCAAAGGGATTTTTTAACGATTTTACCACTTTTCAACCACATATTTTAAAAGGAATTTATAAAATTAAATGAAAAATAATGTATTCACATTATACCTTGAATCTTTACCTACCTATAGGCATATATATTATAGTTAAATCACTTGAAATATGGGTATGGTTAGGGAAATACGAAGTGCTTTTGCCTAGTACCCCCCCTTAAGTGCATAAAATGGCCATTCTAGTAGGAATTTCCTGAGTTCATTTATAAATTTACTTTTTGATTGACAATCCTTTATATAATTTGGTAATGCATTAAAGATTAGTATGGACATATATTCATTGCCCTTTTTTTTTTTTTTTTTTTTTTTTTTATGGAAACTGACACGGTTGTCTACATCACCTACAACTTCCGTGATGTCAGCCCATAACACCGGGTGACATAGGTGCCATGTCAGTGCTTCCCCCTTTGATCGTGCCGGCTACACTGAACTGGTCGGAAAACACAAACTATTTACATAGCCGTTTTAACCGACGTTTCATTCAGTGCGGTGGTACCAACCCGGGCGGGTTTAAACCCTACCACCAAGTAATATTAGGAGGGAAGGGACCTACAGTTTTACGAGGAATCCGAACCTCGGTCAGCCTCCAACGGTCAGCGGTCACCCATCCAAGTACTGACCGCACCCAGCGTTGCTTAACATTCAATAGCGACAGTTGACTGTCTGCACCACTGAGCTATCGAGGCTGACTTTCATTAAAGTTAATCTCGCTTTTGAAGTCCAGAAGTCCTGCAGGCGTCAGACGTCCTTGCAGGCCTCTTGGAGTGCCCTCGGGTTTTTGAGAATGTTTGCCCGCTCATTTGCCACCCCCTCGCACTGTAGCAGCACGTGCGATGGCGTTCTTAAGTCCCCATGCAACCCCTGCACAGAGGGCTATCCGTTTTACCTATAATGAATAAGTGCTTATTTAGTGGATAGTGTCTAGTCGTACATACCTACACCCGCTGCTTCACCGTTCGGAACCGGTGTAAAACTGTAGGTCCCTTCCCTTGCCCCTTACTAGGTGGTAGGCTCAAATTGTAGCCGACTGGGTTGGTACCACCGTACTGGATGTAAGATGGCCGCAAGCAACCTCGGTTGTGTTCTCCTCTAGTCCAGTATAGCCAGCAATCCAGGGAAGTCTCCGGTATGGCACCTACCTTCTCGGAGGTGATATTGGCTGGTTAGAGCATGTGCTTTGGCCCCTCCGACTCAGCCACCCATACAGGATTACATAAAAAAAAAAAAAAAAAAAAAGTCAAAGTTCCTTACACCAATACCTCGGTTATCTCTTACTGCATTCAGCACGGAGATTATTATGTTTGTTTAGGCTTTTTAACGCTGTTGAACATTATTGTAAAGTTTTCGCTTACGCGGTATATTACTCAAAGCGACTTACATTCGTCAACGTTTCGCCCCTCGCTCCGGGGACATCGTCAGTACTCGCGGAGCCGCGACAACCTAGAGAACAACCGACACGTCGTCCAGTGAGATGTCGACGAGTTGACATCTGACTGTGCCGCGAGTATAGTACAGCCTAAGCCTTAGGCTGTACTATACTCGCGGAGATTTACTGCCCCTTAAACTAGCCCTTAGGCCCTAAGGGCCAGTTTAAGGGGCAGTAAATAAAAAAAAAAAAGTAAAGCACTTAAAAAAAATTAAATATTTAAGTAGGTACCTTTTTTTTTTTTTTATGGAATCTGACACGGTTGGCACATCACCTACAACATCCGTGATGTCAGCCCATAACACCGGATGAACTTGGTGCCACGTCAGTGCTTACCTTTGATCGTGCCGGCTACACTGAACTGGACGGAAAACACAAACTATTAACATAGCCATTTCGACCGACCTTTCATTCAGTGTGGTGGTACCAACTCGGGAGGGTTAAACCCTACCACCTAGTAATATAAGAAGGGAGTCATATCCCTTAGTCGCCTTTTACGACATGCACGGGGAGAGATGCAGTGGGGCTATTCTTTTAAAGTACCGGCCCCACACGGTAATATGTTTTTGTGTTTATAAGAATATACAATATTTTGACCCTTTTCACTTTTTACCTTCATGACGCTGTTGAGCGGATGTTTATAATTAAGAGCCGAGTACTGAACTGGCGCGTGCGCGCGTGCGCAGGCATGCAGGCGGGTAAGCGCAAGCTGCACGGCGCGGGCGGGACGCGGAGCGTGCGCGCGCGGCAACCCGCATACTTCCTGCCGGAGCTGGCGCACGTCGTGGCCGCCGCCGACGAACGCGTGCCCTTCGTCAGTCTAGCTCAAGAGGTATGTACGTCTCTTAATTATGTGATGCTAAGACAAAATCGCAACCAAGTTGATCTAATTGAAAAAGAAAATTTTTTTTTTTATAAATTTTTTTTTTTACGGAAACTGACACGGTTTGCTACATCACCTACAACATCCGTGATGTGATGCCCATAACACCGGGTGAACTAGGTGCCATGTCAGTGCTTCCCCCTTTGATTATTATTTTGAGTATACCAGATTGAATTGTCGCCGGAACCAAAGGTCTTTGCAAAATTTCAGCTCAATCGGTTGAGTGGAACTGGTTTGAAATATAATTTCAAGATTGACCCGTACTTACAAGTTAAATAAAAGCTTGTCAAAATTTTGTTTTTCTATACAGCTCAGTTCATACTACGACAGAGTAAATAGATACTACGTATTATTGGTTTCCACACCTCTGCAACCCTATTATTGGTCTCTGAACACAAATTATCACTATTTTTAATAAACCGAAGCCTGTTTGGGGTTGGCTCTGGGTCTGCAAACTAGTCCCGCTTGGTTCGGGACCTTCATGCAAAACCCCACGATCTCCAGCTACCCCAGCCAGCCTATGTCCTCTATGAAGGCCACTAGTCGACTGGGGCGTCTGCAGACCTCCACAACGGAAGATTGAGAACGGAGTTTATCCCTTGTTTTGTTGTCAAGTACACTGCACTCCAACAAAACATGCTCGGCCGTTTCATCCGTCGCCAAGCATCCCCTGCACAGTGGACTATCCGTAATACCCATGGTGTGTAGATATTTATTTAGTGAGCAGCGGTCGCTCATCAGACCAACGGCTATTCTCAGCTTAGCCCGGGCCAGGTTGATAATCTTCCGAGCCAGCTTTCGATCTGGTTTAGGAAGAGCAGCTCTCGTATCCACCACATATCCATGTCCTAAACGTCGGCAGCTATCGGCGCGCGGCGTATCCCACGGCGGCGTGCAGCCCGAATGGTGCGGCTCCTCTCTCGGTATGCGCGTCGTGTGGCTGCCGACGCCGGCTGGGGCTTGCGCTCGCGCAACGGACGCGCTACGCGAGAGGCTGCTCGCGGTGACGCTGCGCCTGACGCTGAGGAACCAGGCGCGCGTGTGGACTGCCGAGATCGTGTTCCACGGCTCTCCTGTCCGGACGCACAATCCCAAGGAGCAAGGTATCGCTGGAAGCTTGTTTTATTAAACCATTTAGCGCAGGTGACCGCGCTAGCTAAAATCATTCACCAGAACTCGTACGAGAGAGACGGGGTTGTCCGTGTGTTCATTCGTATAATGATGGGGAATATTTATCTGATGACTCTGATGATTTCCAATGTTTTGTGAATAAATCTAGCAACTCATAGGCGTGTTGAGGGGGGGTTTAGGGGTTCAGGCAAAAACTTGCTCGGTAAGTGTAATTTTTTTAACTACCGTATTAATTATTAATTTTTTGCACATTAAACTAGGCATTCAATTGTTCGACCACCTAGAAAAATTTCCAAGCCCGTTCCAGTATTAGAATTTCCTTTGATCAAAATCTGAACTCCCCCGAACCAAGATCCTGACCACGCCCATGTATTATAGTATAGTATTATAGGTAACGATACGCTAAGGGGTGTATGTGTATCAGATACTGATCATGTTCCCATACCAATTTTTTTACGATTTAAAAAACGTAGGAAGGTGTGGATCTAAGCTTGCGATGGCTTCACCGAACATATCCGGGCCCATCGGCAGTAGAGGAGGGTATTAATCGAGGCCGGGACTAGCGAGTGGCCAATTTCCCGCGCATGCTTCACGTTTCGGCTCGCTTCAAGCCCTCGTCAGCTAGTCTGCGTTGACTAGGACGCGGGGAAACCACCAGTCCCGCTCTCGACCTCCCTCTCTCTACCTATCCATATTCTGTAGGATGCTTCCAGTGACGTTTTCGAAGCTCTCTCCATATATGAGCTTAGCGTCGATCTTGGGAGCCCTAGATTCTTGAAGAGACTGTAGAGCGACTTCGCTGGTAGTCCTCTTGCTCCGACTTCCACAGCGAAGAGATCAGTCTTGAATCCGTTTCTCACAATCCGGTCTACTAAGTTGCAGTACTTGTTAAGTGTGATGTTGTGGTCCTTCGGTATGTTACTTTCCCATGGAACTGTAAGTTCAACAAGTACTACATGCTTTGTCGCTTTTGAGAATATGAGTATATCCGGTCTTAATGCTGTGGTACAGATTTCCGAAGGCATTTGGTAATGCTTCTCATGTGTGTCCATCAACAATTCCCAATCCTTTGCTGCTCCCAAAATTGAAGAAGGTTTAGTCCTATCTTTGGGCAGCTTATTGGCTCCAGGTTTCACAAAGTTGACCTTCTGGAAGCCGCTACTGGTTTGCCCTTTCCTGGTCCGTGCAATTGACAGGTTGATGGCCTCTCTGATGATTTGGAGGACTTTATCATGACGGTAGGAATACTGGCCTCGCTCAAGTAGTATTTTGCATCCGCATAACAAATGTTTGGCCGTGCCTACGAACTCCTTACATGACGGGCATAGTCTATTTGTAGATTGTCTATTTGTATTAAGCTGAAATACTTCACGTATTAAATTTGAGGAGTGAGTAGGTTTTTTATATCGTAAAAAAAAATTGGCATGGGAACGTGATCAGTATCTGATACACATACACCCCTTAGCGTATCATTACCTACTAATGAAAGACCTTATATATCAACTGCACGCCTATGTCAACTGGTAGGGTAAAATATCGCAAGCACCAAGATGAAATTTCGTTTCCCAGTAAATATACACAATTTGTCCAACTGGATTTTAAAAACGTTCACTTTGATATCAGTTATAACTTCTTCGTGCAGTTTGTTCCGTGAGACCACAACTCCGTTAGAAAGAAAGTAATTCCACGGGTGTGAATTAAAACAAGTTTGGTTGGCATTGCAGGCGACCGTCGCTGCGTGTACCTGCAGTACGAGCTGGGCACGGACGCGGCGCGCACGGCCGACGCGTTCCTCTCCGACTGGGCCTCCATCGTGCACCTCCACACGCTGCTGCACGACTTCACTCTGCGGCCTAGAGCCGGTGAATTTATTTTTTTATTTTATGTAAACCAACATGGGTGGCTCTGTAGAGAGACCAAAGGGTACAGTCGACAGAGCCAAAAACCCCTCTCCTCGCGAAACCACGCTCAGTGAGGCGCCATGCCAGCAGATTTGCGGACTGTTGCTAGGCTGTCTAGCCCGTTGATACGACGTTTGAAGACGCCCAGGTTAAAGGATTCGGGAAACCGTGTTGGGCCGGTACTTTAAAAGAATAGCCCCACTGCATCTCTCCCCGTGCATGTCGTAAAAGGCGACTAAGGGATGTGACTCCCTTCTTATATAACTAGGTGGTAGGGTTTAACCCGCCCGGGTTGGTACCACCGCACTGAATGAAAGGTCGGTCGAAACGGCTATGTAAATAGTTTGTGTTTTCCGTCCAGTTCAGTGTAGCCGGCACGACCGAAGGGAAGCACTGACGTGGCACCAAGTTTAACCCGGTGTTATGGGCTGACATCACGGATGTTGTAGGTGATGTAGCCAACCGTGTCAGTTTCAATAAAAAAAAAAAAAAACACACTCGCCGGGAGACAGTTCCACACCCTAGCGGTGCGGCAAAGAAACGATTTAGAGAACCGATGGGTTCTCAAAAGAAAGCCCAATGTCAACAACAAAAGGGTGCTCAGTTTCTCTGCGACGAGTGCAGCGAAGATAGGTTGGATGGCAAGGAATAAGGGAAGCAAGTTCCTCCGAGCAGCGTCCATGATAGTACCTGTAGAACAGACTGAGTGGCCCTACAAATCGTCGTCGTCGTCGAATATTGCACCGCTAGTCGGTGCTTTCTTTGTATTCTTCTACTGAATTAAACAACTTCTTGACGGTTTGAAGTATTTACTTGGACTCAGAGTCAACAATGTTAGATTTTGGAGTCTTGGCCTGAACTGAACAATATTTACAAAACAAACACGAGAAGGTAAGACGACACATTTTTTTTATTGTTTTTATTGAAACTGACACGGTTGGCTACATCACCTACAACATCCGTGATGTCAGCCCATAACACCGGGTGAACTTGGTGCCACGTCAGTGCTTCCCTTCGGTCGTGCCGGCTACACTGAACTGGACGGAAAACGCAAACTATTTACATAGCCGTTTCGACCGACCTTTCACTCAGTGCGGTGGTACCAACCCGGGTGGGTTAAACCCTACCACCTAGTAATATAAGAAGGGAGTCATATCCCTTATTCGCCTTTTACGACATGCACGGGGAGATATGCAGTGGGGCTATTCTTTGAAAGTACCGGCCCCACACGGTACATAATTAAGAATTACATTACATAAAAAAGAACATTCGAAACATTAGAAATCCTACTTTGAATTTAAAAATTAACTCTAAATTAGCTCTATGGCAAAAGTATGCAATCCCGCGCTGGCTAACTGCCAGTGCAATATGCTACATACACGAAACATTTACATCATGCAGATAACCAGCAGTCAAATGTTTGCGAACTTTGTCGCCCTCTAGTGCGGCATCTTGTCCTTATCCCTTACTCGCCTTTTATACATACATAGCTTCACGCCTGTTTCCCGGTGGGGTAGGCAGAGACAACGGATCTCCACGTGCCACGATCCTGACACACCTCTGCCGCCTCTTCCACTCCCATAATGTTCTTCATGAATGCTCGTCGGTTACGGGTACTAAGCACTTGCCCCTTTTTGAGCACATGCCCGATCTGGTCCAGGTACGTGCGTCTAGGGCGAGCCTTCCCGACTCTTCCACTCACATTTGCTTCATAAATTTCTTTCGTTAGTCTCCTATCATCCATTCTTCCAACATGACCGAACCACCGAAGCATCCCTTTCTCAATCCTTGTCACTATATCTTCTTTCAACCCACAGCGCCTTTTATCTACTTTATAAACTTACCACAGGCCATGGACTGTTTACTAGTACTGGAAATGGTCGAAGAAGTGTTTGCCCTCCCGACAGTATTTCTAACCCAATTACATTGGTCCACTGTACTAACATATTTTGCAATTAGCGAGGGCTAACATTTCTTAAACAATCTGTAACAGTTCGGAGCAGTCAGTCAGTCAGCGTGTAAGTGTCCACTGCTGGACATACGGCTCTCCAATTTTCCTCCAGTCCTCCCGGCCTTCAGCGATACGGAACCACTGCTTTCCGCCGACGTACTTGATGTCGTCGTCCCACCTGGCGGGTGGTCTTCCCACACTCCGTTTTCCTGTCCACGGCCGCCCGTGTAGGACACGGTTACTCCAACGGTCATCATGTCTTCGGCTAACGTGCCCAGCCCACTGCCACTTGAGCTTAGCCACCCGGTGTCCAATATCGACTACTTTGGTGCGTCGGCGGATTGCCTCGTTACGCACCATATCACGTAGCGATATTCCCAGCATGGCTCGCTCCATTGCTCGCTGGGCAACTTTCAGCCTTTGGACAACAGCGACCGTCAGAGTCCTCTTTGCATTAATTATCTGTGACGCAGAACGCGAAACAGCGTGGAACGGAGTGGTGGTGCGTTCGTACACGTACCGTTCGCTGGTGCTGGGCGTGGGGCCAGCGCACCGCGCCACCACCGTGCTGCAGTGGAGCGCGGCCTCGCAGCGCTACACGCTCGCCACACCGGCGCACCATCCGGCGGCCAACGCACATCACCAGCTTCATCACCATCTTCTCACATACCTTAACTGGTGAGGCATTACTAGCGTATTCTTCTTGCCGGGACTGCTGTGACATAAATTGTATGCTTTTCTTTGGCTTATCCGTTACTCTGTTGAAGAATAAAAACAAGATGAAGAAGGCTGCACCCTAACAAACTTAATAGGTTTTCTTTTTTTTTTTCTTCATCTTAACCACTCACGCGTAGCACACCGCGCGCGCGCATATTCCGTGAGTGTCGCGGTGTTCGCGACTGCGACCGCATAAGGACGGGGGTTTTTTTTATGTAATCCGGTATGGGTGGCTGAATTGGAGGGGCCAAAGCGCATGCTCCGACCAGCCAATATCACCTCCGAGAAGGTAGGTGCCATACCGGAGACTTCCCTGGATTGCTGGCTATACTGGACTAGAGGAGAACACAACCGAGGTTGCTATGCGGCCATCTTACATCCAGTATGTTACAGGAAATACGCTACTTTTAGGAAAAATTATAAGAACACTATAGCAAGTATAGCATGGTTGTAATCGTTACAAAATTTCCTACAAAGTTATGTATAGTTTTAATTGTACTCACCTTTTTTCTTATTCAAAATCGTGGGTTGAATGCTGCACTTGGTGAGGTGATGTTTTATTACGTCAACTCAACGTGTTGAGGCATTTTCTAAACAAGATCTCAATAATATGATCACTGCACTACCAAATATGCACTCTACACTCAATTGCGCTTCTAAAATCACCAAATACGAAATATATCTTGCCTTCGGCGCTTGGGAAACATCGTTCGAACACGGGCACTCGCTCACCGCCATGACACTGAACTGACGGGCGTGGTTCAAATATTTTTTTCAACGAGAGACGATGCTGTCTTCATTTGAACTATTGAATCAGATTGAAAGAGCATATCTTCACCTTATTTTAGAGGTAAAATAGAACCTTATCCCCATATTAAAAGAGTGTATATTTGTATGGCAAAGGTCGACTGCCGCGCCGGGATAGACGTATGTCCCAGCGACGCACTGTGAACAGAACATTTTATCGCTGGGACATACGGACGTCCCAGCGACGCGCGAGTGGTTAAGCATCTTAATATGTTGTTTTTACAAGGATGACTGAATCGTATACAGGTATAAGTCCGCCTGGTGCAGAAAAGTGTAATACATATATGAATATCACTAAGTGCCTTTTGGACTTAGTAATGCGCCTCAACCTTTTCAACTATATAGGTGAAAGAAATTAACATAGCTCTTCTTGCTAATCCTCCACAGTATGCGCCTGAGGTAGTATAGACACTCTCTCAGTGGGAACAGGCCGTTTTCATTGCCATTGTTAGAGTGCGCCATATCGAGTATAATAATTGGGTAAATCTACTTTTTCTTGTTATATGTATCTGTCTGAAAACAGGATATTATCTTGATAAATTCACCTTGTTTAAATAGTTACAGCAACTCTCAGATAAGTAATTGATTAATAAGAAAGAAGCTGCACAAAGAATTTTGAGTAATTTAAAAAAATATATTGGTTACCCTGAGGACAACCCCTTTTTTCCATACAAAACTGCGGACAAAATTGTCTCCTGGGTCACCCCTAACAATTTTGTTAGTGTTTTATTTTAAATAGTTCTCTACTTTTATTTCAATGACCTATCAACCTAAGTATTTTATACTTATTGATTTTCAACTAAGTAATAAATTGTAATTAACTTTTTTTTATTATTTCACTTTGCAGCTGGTTTTTACGTTACAAGAAAAAGTTGATCCACCCAATTACAGTTCATCCTCTGAGCGCTGTGACTGGTGTTTGGTAGAGAACGCTCCGAGTATTATGTTAGGTGGTTGGAACGTGTGTTACTTGAGTGAGTTGTTGCAGGCACAAGGACCTGCTGTCGCTGGGCGTGGTGCTGCGGGAGACGTACGCGCCGCTGCTCGCGCTGAGCCGGCTGCCGACCGCGCCGCAGCTCGGCCTGCAGCACGCGCGCCCGCAGCTCCCCACGCCCACCTTCACGCTACTGCCGCACTCGTGGAGGAAGGTACAGCTCATCTACCGCAGCTTCATTCGATACTAGCTTTCCCCCGCGGCTTCGCTCGCATAGCCCATGTCCATCCTGAAGGTCCGTTCTAAATATTGGTCAAAGAATTTTTGATGAGTATTTTCGGAGATTACCTCCTACATCCAAACTTACACACTTTACCTCTTTATAATAGTGGTGTAGATAATTTCTTCAACCAATCCATCAGAAAATAAAATTGTTTTTTTTTTTATGGAACCTGACACGGTTTGCTACATCACCTACAACATCCGTGATGTCAGCCCATAACACAGGGTGAACTAGGTGCCATGTTTCAGTGCGGTGGTACCAACCCGGCCGGGATAAACCCTACCACCTAGTAAGGTAAGAAGGGAAGGGACCTACAGTTTAACGTGGAATCCGAACCACGGTCAGCCTCCAACGGTCGAGCGGTCACCCATCCAATCACTGACCGCGCTCAGCGTTGCTTAATAACAGTTGACTAACCAACCGCGCCACTGAGCTACCGAGGCTGACGAATTTTCTTATCCCTTAGTCGACTTTTACGACATGCGACGGGGAGAGATGCAGTGGGGCTATTCTTTTTAAGTACCGACCCCACACGGTACAAAACATATAGTCAGTAACACCACTCCTCGCGAAACAGGCCACAGTGAGGTGCCATAGTATGCTGTGCAAGGCGTGAGAAGGAGTGAGGGCCGATTTCAGCACCTTCAGATAAAATGTAGCTGGTAAAAAGCAGCTCCTGTCAACTGTATTTTCTAACCTAAAATTAACAATTCCCCCTTACAAAATGTAATATATCAATGTGATTTAAAAGAATGCGACGAATTAAATTCTGACCATTGAAATCCCGAATGAAAATCGAACCAACAAATAAAAAAAAAAACAAGGAATGTGGTGTCCAAAATTATAGACGTCAGAATTAATTTTTTCTTCGTTTCACTGTTGAAAGTTGGTAGCCGTGTTTGACGACTATCACACGGTTTATTAACGTTCTATCGACCTGTATATTCTGTCTTTCTAATATGAAAAATTTACTGAAATGGCACTAGACGAAAATGTGAGTTTGGAGGCAAACTACAAATAACTGTCGGCCAAGACTTAGCCGGAGGTTGAAACAGACAGTCGGCGGAGAAAACGGCCATAATGAGAAGGCATTGACGAATGCGACTACATTCGCCCGCAGATCCGTATAACGTACGCGGGTGCGTACTGCCTCGAGGTCGGCATCAGAGGTGCGGGCGTGGTCGCCATCAGGGACGGCGCCTACTCGAGGTTCGACCGCAGCGCCGTCGTAGATGAGTTTGTGCCGACGCAGGGACTTAAGGTTCGTTTTTTGTTTGCATAAATTTTTTTAAATGTTTGTACATTGTCGTAAAAGGCGACTAAGGGATAAGGACAAGATGCCGTGCTAAAGGGCGACAGACTCGCCACCTCTCACCTTGGCATGGTACCTCCACCGAGTCATGCAGCAGGTGGGTCTTCGTGCCTTACTTGCTGCTTGATCGATTGAATCTTGTTCGAATAATTTGCGAAACGTGGTGGTCGGTTTTGTGCTGTAATTTACCAGAGTTCTTGCAGCACAACACCGATTACTCTGCTTACCCCGATTGTCGGGATTCAGCGTGTGTGATATGTATGTATGTAATTTTTTTTTTTATGCAAACTGACACGGTTGGCTACCTCACCTTACTACATCAGATGATGTCAGGCCATAACATCTTGGTGAGCTAGGTGCTGTTTCAGTGCTTTCGTTCGGTCGTGCCGGCTACACTGAACTGGACGGAAAACACAAACTGTTTACATAGCCGTTTCGACTGACGTTTCATTCAGTGCGGTGGTATCAACCCGGGCGGGATAAACCCTACCACCTAGTAAGGTAAGAGGGGAAGGGACCTACGGTTTTACGTGGAATCCGAACCACGATCCGCCTCCAACGGTCGAGTGATGTAGCCGACCGTTTCCGTTTAAAAAAATACTGTTCTATGGGATATGATAATGTAGAATAGAATAGGAACTCGTTGTCTTGTTCGAACTATTGAGAGATCGCAATAGATCTATACAGGTCGCAGTGCTATTAGGGCTCAGGGGCCCTAACTCTCAACTTCAAATCATAAATCATGGGTAGTGCGAGTGTAAGGGAGGAGGAATACATGTTTTATTTTACAAATACATATAAGCATGTTCGGTGCGGACAGGCGTTCCTGTCTCGCTACGTGGAGGAGAGCATGAGTACGCGCGTACTCAGCGAGGACGACAACCCGCCGTCGCCTGTCTCGCCGCACGCAGCGCCCGGTAACACTCTTTCCGCTCACAAACATTTTTTTTTCTTTTGACTAAGCAAATCATTCATTGTAAAATTTCATCCATTGGTAGGTAACCTACGCTTGAACATGTCGAAAATTCCGCCAGTTCTAAATTCAAATGCGAAGAAGAACTGACAAACAAACTTCGCAAGTCACAATGTTTTGTTAGTACCTTATAAGTATTATATTATAGTAACTTACAAAAAATTAACCCATACTACCGCCCACAAGAGCATTAATATTTACAGCATAAACATAATTTTTTTTTAATGTTTTTTTTTATAAACATGAATTCTCAAGAATCTGACCACTCTGCCTATTTACATTGCCTATATCTGGTGTATAGTGACATTGTCAATTTTGATACTTCATATATCAAGTCAAATCAAACACAATTAGTTTACGTTCTTCAAAAGTCTTCTTTTGTCAGTTATGTGTAGTGAACATCGTTGTGTGTGTGCAGGTGGTCTGCGGTTCCCGGCGCCGCTGACGCCGCCGCAGCCGCACACCCCACACTCGGCCCCCCTCACGCCGCACCCCGCCTCGCCCGCCCAGCATCAGGTCTGTCTCGCGGCTCGTTCTCGCAAATAAATTAGATTAAAAATTTCATTATTAGACAAACACTTTCATTGGCTTAGACAAGCACTTTTATTGGCTTAGACAAGCACTTTCATTGGCTTAGACAAGCACTTTCATTTGCTTAAACAAGCACTTTCATTTGCTTAGACAAGGACTTTCATTTGCTTAGACAAGCACTTTCATTTGCTTAGACAAGGACTTTCATTTGCTTAGACAAGCACTTTCATTTGCTTAGACAAGGACTTTCATTTGTTTAGACAAGCACTTTCATTTGCTTAGACAAGGACTTTCATTTGCTTAGACAAGGACTTTCATTTGCTTAGACAAGCGCTTTCATTGGCTTAGACAAGCACTTTCATTTGCTTAGACAAGGACTTTCATTGGCTTAGACAAGCACTTTTATTGGCTTAGACAAGCACTTTCATTTGCTTAGACAAGGACTTTCATTGGCTTAGACAAGCACTTTTATTGGCTTAGACAAGCACTTTCATTTGCTTAGACAAGGACTTTCATTTGCTTAGACAAGCACTTTTATTGGCTTAGACAAGCACTTTCATTGGCTTAGACAACCACTTTCTTTGGCTTAGACAAGCACTTTCATTGGCTTAGACAATCACTTTTATTGGCTTAGACAAGCACTTTCATTGGCTTAGACAAGCACTTTCATTTGCTTAGACAAGCACTTTCATTGGCTTAGACAATCACTTTTATTGGCTTAGACAAGCACTTTCATTGGCTTAGACAACCACTTTCATTTGCTTAGACGAGCACTTTCATTGGCTTAGACAAGCACTTTCATTGGCTTAGACAATATTTCCCACACTCACGAATGGATAAAAATAACAACAAATTCACTTAGAAATGTTATATCCTTTCGAGTTTATACGCAAACGCAACAAACTAATGTCTAAAAACAACAAAAATCAAGTTTATTTGCGGCGGCGACGGGCCGAATTGTCGCGCGAACATATGTGCGCCACCAAGTCTCGTGAATCAACTGAAAGGTCCATTAATTATTTGCTCTAGATTGGCGACAAAGTGAATTAGATCAAGTAGGGCATATCTTCACCTTTATTTAGAAGTATAATTTGTATTATACTTCTAAATAAAGTATATGTGTGTATTATTTTCAAACAAAACAGCTTTACTCACGGTTCTTCACTCGTGAAGAACCGTGAGTAAAGCTGTTTTGTTTAAAAATAATGCCTAACAACCACGGTAATTTAAAAACCCATATATAGACCGCGCGCGAGCTCCGAGGAAGTTTATGGAATGTTGACGTAATAACCTAGTGCAGTGATTTAGTCGATATTACGCTATAGATATTAACTTTCTCCGTGCTCTCATTGCTCATGCTCACAATTTCTTCTTCATTCATATTAAATGTATATTTGTACACACAAAATGAAGTTCGGTAATAACTTAAAGAGTAACGAATTAACATGCGATTGACTAATACGCGCGCATATTACGAATACGGCATCGATAAGCGTGCTCTCGCGTCAAGGCCAACACTCGTACTGGGAGCGCGCGGGGTGTGAAGCAACGGTCGGGAGGGGCGCACACCCGCCCGCTTCCCCAGCCCCCGATTCCTCGGAGCTCGCGCGCGGACAGTATGTGTGTACTTTGTATTTTAACTCTTCCCGCTTAAGACGATTTTTGCGCCCATCCCCTTGAGAATCGTATTAAGCGGGTTTTACCTGTAATTGACATCAGTAAAACAAGTGAGCGTGCCTCCGACACAGATGGGCGGCTCGTTCAGCCTGACGTCGCCGCCGGGCGGCGCGGGCGCCGGGCTCGGCGCGTCGCCGGCGTCGCCGCTCGCGCCGTCGCCGCTGGGCGCGGGCGGCGCGTCGAGCGTGGGCGGCGCGGCGCCCTCGCCGCACCCGCCCAACTCGCCGTTCCCCGCGTGGCCGGCGTCGCCGTCGCTGCCGCGACCGTCGCCCGGCCACCACCAGCCGGCGAGGCATCATATTGAACACAAAGGTGGGCAGCGTTTGTTGATACAACCCGTCCGAAATATCTGCGGACCTGACCAAATGACGTCATACAAACTGGAGGGTCAGCAAACAAATAAAATGAGAAACACTTTATTGTAATATCTTTTTTATACCTACTTTAATTAAAAATATTTTTAGAATCCTTCCAGTTAGCTCTTTCCAATGAGTGGATATCAAATTGGCCCCCTATATTTATGTTAAATAAATGTTTATTTAGTTTTTGACGAGAGATATATGTGCGCGTCATCAAGATCGATCATTATGTCAAATTTCAAGTTTCTACGTTACTTAGTTTTCGAGAAGACACCTCTTTGACAGACGGACGGACAGCGGAGTGATCTTATAATGGTTCCGTTTTTACTTTTAAGGTATGGAACCATAAAAAGCAAAAAGTAAAATATTAAGGTGTGTCCTCATACAAGAAACGTGCTAAGAATCTATTAGTACATATTCACGCTACTAAATAATATATGGCGCCACAGGTATTTCGCATTGCAGACAGACAAAAGACGGATATGGTTTTTTTGACAGGAATGGTATAGCTGATCTATGGAAACCTGCGTGCGCGAGTAAAACTCGCACTTGACCGATTGTTACATTATATGCTGAGCTTCAAAATGTCGAATGGTAGTAATAGACTGTACCGTGTGGGGCCGGTACTTTAAAAGAATAGCCTCACTGCATATCTCCCCGTGTATGTCGTAAAAGGCGAATAAGGGATATGACTCCTTTCTTATATTACTAGGTGGTAGGGTTTAGCCCGCCCGGGTTGGTACCATCGCACTGAACGAAAGGTCGGTCGAAAAGGCTATGTAAATATGTAGTTTGTGTTTTCCGACCAGTTCAGTGTAGCCGGCACGATCAAAGGGGGAAGCACACTGACATGGCACCTAGTTCACCCGGTGTTATGGGCTGACATCTCGGACGTTGTAGGTGATGTAGCCAACCGTGTCAGTTTCCATTAAAAAAAAAACATCTATTCTTCAGTTCTGTCGCGTTGCGTTGGCGTGCAAAAGCTAGTGTACATGCAAAACAATGACGGCAACAGGAGTTGATGCTATAATGTTGAACAGCGTCCGGCGGCAGCGGCGGCGGTCGCGTGCTGGTGGGGGGGCGCGCGTGGGCCGGCGCGACGGCGACGCTGCTGCCGGTGTCTGCGCTGGAGACGCTGTGCACGGCGTGCGAGCCGCCGCCCGGCGCGCCAGCCGGCCCCTCGCTCGCGCCGCTGCAGCGCTTCCTCGCGTGCGTCTACATGCGGAGGCACTTCCAGCGCTTCATACAGCAGGAGGAACCGGTGAGCTACACACACTACACTCTTAATATATTTATTTATTTATTTATTTTAGACAGGCAGCCTAGGTTGATAGTCTAAATCCAGTTAAAATTGGTTGTTTTTCGTCATTATCTTAGATTTTACATTTTATTGTACAGTGCGCGCAGCAAATAATGTGTGACTACTTTGGCGCGCCGGCGGATTGTCTAATTTTTTAAATTATTTTTTTTTTTTTATGGAAACTGACACGGGTGGCTACATCACCTACAACATCCGTGATGTCAGCCCATAACACCGAATGAACTTGGTGCCACGTCAGTGCTTCCCTTCGGTCGTGCCGGCTACACTGAACTGGACGGAAAACACAAACTATTTACATAGCCGTTTCGACCGACCTTTCATTCAGTGCGGTGGTACCAACCCGGGCGGGTTAAACCCTACCACCTAGTAATATAAGAAGGGAGTCATATCCCTTAGTAGCCTTGTACGACATGCACGGGGAGAGATGCAGTGGGGCTATTCATTATGCACCACATCACTATACCAATATATCAACATATAATTTCAGCGTGCTACATTTTCCTATAGCAAATAAGACGTGTCGGGCTTTAGAAAGAGACCAACCGGCTGTAGAGCGTCGTCCCTGTCGCACAAGAGACGTGCGAGTTCGTGCGACAGGGACGACGCTCTACAGCCGGTTGGTCTCTTTCTAAAGCCCGACACGTCTTATTTGCTATAGGGAACTGTAGCACGCTGAAATTATATGTTGATATATTGGTATAGTGATGTGGTGCATAATGAGACAATCCGCCGACGCGCCAAAGTAGTCGATATTGCGGACACCGGGTGGCTAAGCTCAACCAGCAGTGGGCTGGGCACGTCAGCCGAAGAGACTGAAGTGAGCGAAGTGACTTTGAGTGAAGATTGACATTAGAGGAAAAACTACCCGCATGCAACAGTTCATTCATAGATGCATTCCTGGAAGGTGGAGCCGAAACGCGGAGTCCCATATCCAGCATAGTAAGGATAGGCGTATGCTGGCGCGCAGACATTTCTGCGCGACGTAGATCTGTGCGGCGCGGGCCGCACAGATTTTGTATTCTACAGACATGTATGAACCTGCGTATGCATATACCTGCGTATGCGTAGGCGCGTGCCTGTGCGGCACGCGCCTGCTTCGCGCAGTTCCTGCGTCTGCGTCGAGTTGTACTCAGTGTACAGTTTCTGCGCGCAGGCGACGCAACTCCAAGTTGTTTTCTTGTATTTCTTTAAATTTATTCGTAAAATGGAAAAACTAATTGAACTTGTGAGAAGTGAGCCATGTCTATATAACTCTGGTCACCCCGATTATTCTAAAAAGAAATGTTGTGGGCTACAATTGCAAAGGAAACAAACTTTAAGACTTGGCGCAACATACGCAGAGTGCTGCGTCTGCATGATTTGCCTCATGCAGAATCTGTAGCTATGATGTCTGCGTTGTCTGTGCCTGTGCCGCCTGCGCGCCAGCATACGCCTAGCCTAAGGCTGCAGTTAAACGACGCGAAAGTTTTCGTGCGGCCGCACGAAATAATTCGTGTCAAATAAACGCGCCCTTAGTGGACAGAACATTTTCTTCCGCATTAACTTGTAGGTTCCCACAGGTTATAATAATGCTTACTGTTATTTTATGAATGCATGAATGTGTTGTATGTTGGGCAGCTGACGCTGGTGCAGTCATCGGAGCCGGGGCTGGTGATGTTCCGGTGCGAGGGCGCGGGGCTGGCGGGCCGCGTCGCTCTCCACCCCCAGCACATGCAGTCCCTCCATCTGCAGCTCACTCCGCTGCCGGACAGCAAGGACTCGTGGTCCGCTGACGATCTACAGGTTAATATTGCGCTTTTATGGGTCGAGTGGTGAGTTTGATGTACGTTGACATTCAACAATCTCTTTCCCATACATAATTTGATAAATGCATACATTTTATTTATTTTGATTTTGGACAGGTAGCCTAAGGCTCGTGTGTTTAAATCGAGTTCATAGTTCACCAATGTTGTTTTAATTTGTTTTTTATGTTTTACATCGTTTTGTGAGTAATTTCATTGGCTTTCAAGTGCCAATAGATTTTATTGATCTGACTTAATTATTTTACTAAATATTGAGCGATTATGTACACTGTAGCGTGCCAAATTTATCTAATTATCGCGTGGTGATAGTGGAACCCGAGAGGGGGGTAAGTCTTGTATATTTGATAAGTGGGAAGTCAAGATCTTAATAATATCTCATTGTGTGCTGAGATTGTATCTGTATACCTAGAACGATAAAAAAGGTATGGACGCCGGACTGTCAAATGCTTGTATGAGAACTAGCGTCGCCGAGTTGCGGGGAACGGAGTGTACTTACCGATGATAAGATATTCCACTATTGTGCATATTAAACTTGGCTGTAGTGTTTTTACACGTAAACACAGAGCACGCGGGCATTTTAAACAGGTTTTTGCGAACGCGGCCGATGACAGACTGACGGGCCAGCGCGCGACCGTCCAATGAAACAAGAATGCTATTACTTATATCGTGTTACGCTGGCAAGGATAGGGTTCGAGGTCCATACTTTTTTTATCGTTCTAGCTGCATACTTACCGTCGCGCTGTGGACAATAAATAGGAAAACAAATTTTTTTTTCTACATAAGATAAAAAAAATCATGAATTTTTTTTTATTCATTTTTAGGTGATGGAGAAGTTCTTCGAGCAGCGTGTGGCTGTCGCGCCGTACCGCGCGACCGCGCTCTGGAGCTGGGGGCGCGTGTTCGGCGCGCCGGTCGCGGCGCTGCCGTCGCTGGTGGCGCTGATGCGCGCGGACCTCGCGCCGCCGGCCAACGCGGCGTGGGCGCTCAGCTGGGCGCTGCGCATCCCGCCCTCCGCGCCGCCCATCGTGCCCGCGGGCCAGCCGGCCGTTCTCCTCGTCAAGAACAAGATACTCTTCTTCGTGAGTGTTCACTTGGAAACGATTAAGTCATAAACCACTTTTTTATTTATTTATCATTTATTATTTGGTTTTCTACAAGTAGGACACAACATAACATAAAAAAATAACACAGGTATTCTTAAAACTAGCCTTATGTCTACTCAATAATAGGAAACACTGCATTTATATAGCTACAGTAAGGGATCGGAACGATCGTGCGTGACGTCCATCGTCGTACGTCCGCAAGCAAGACAGTGAAGGAAGGAGTAACTACCAGGAGTCGAACGACAGCGCGATGCGCAGGCGGATGTTTGAGCGACTATAACGAACATTAAATGAAGGGACGCCGCGACAGAGGAGACCTCATTGAAGTCTACAAAATACTCACCTCAAACTATGATTGCCCAGACTTAATTGAAATGTTTGACCTGAACCAGAACTATCACCTTCGTGGTCACAGCAAAAAACTTAACCAGACAGCTTCTAACACAAACATCCGAAAGCACTTCATAACAAATCGAGTTGTGAACGCCTGGAATAAACTCCCACAGGATGTGATTGACTCCCCAAACACAAACACCTTCAAAAACCGATTAGATAAATACATAAAAAGTACATCAACAAACAAATAGCTACAGTGCGCAAGTACGAAAACTAAAAAAAAAAAAAAAAAAATTAAAATAATCATTCATTATAAAAAAAAAAGACTGATATGAACACATCAGCTAGAGCTGCTTGTTCATTAAAAAATAAATAAATAAATAAATAAAAGCACTGACATGGCACCTTATTCACCCGGTGTTATGGGCTGACATCAAAATCAAATCAAATCAAAATATATTTATTGCACTTGAAATGTTTTTTGCAAAAGGTACAGCTTAACACCGTAGGCGTTCTCCCCCAGCCAACCTTTGGGTTATTATGAAAAAGTGTGGAGTGGCAGAGAAGAAATAAATGAATGATGGATGATAAAATATAGACATATAATTAAACAGATAATAAAACACAAATACAAATAAATGGAGAAACATACATATATATATATATATATATATAAATATATACAATATATATGATATATAAACATACATACTTATAAATAACATATACAGGGGAGGTAACAATGACATCACGGATGTTGTAGGTGATGCGGCCAACAGTTTCAGTGTCTATATAAAAAAAAAAAATAACAGTACCAGCAGTCATGTCAATGAACTACGCGGTGTTGCAGTTGCCCCCGTAATATTTTTAACTAACATAAGGGGGGGGCTATTCTATATGTGAAACTAAACAATTTCTGTGAGGGAAAAAAATGTTTTGAAACAAACAAAAAAATTTTTTTTCCATACAAACTTCAAATACCTATTCTCAAAATGTAAGGAGAAAAATATTTTTTTTTTCTTCAAATAAAAAAGTCGCATAACAAAAGTTGTTCTATTTCACGCACAGAATCAGCCCCTTTCGGGTTTTACGGTTGTGGTTGCAACACCGTGTATAATACTGTATGCGCAGTTGTGCCTGACGCGTGGCGACACGCAGCTGGTGCTGCCGCTGGTGTACGACGTGAGCACCAACGTGACGCAGCTGGCGGAGCGCCGCGAGCACGCGCAGCCGCAGCACCTCATCGCCGTCACGCACCATCTCAAGAGGTATGTACGCGAGCGACGCCAACCAATCATGTGTTCATCACGCCAACCAACCGTGTGGGGCCGGTACTTTAAAAGAATAGCCCCACTGCATCTCTCCCCGTGTATGTCGTAAAAGGCGACTAAGGGATATGACTCCCTTCTTATATTACTAGGTGGTAGGGTTTAACCCGCCCGGGTTGGTACCACCGCACTGAATGAAAGGTCGGTCGAAACGGCTATGTAAATAGTTTGTGTTTCCCGTCCAGTTCAGTGTAGCCGGCACAACCGAAGGGAGGCACTGACGTGGCACCAAGTTCACCCGGTGTTATGGGCTGACATCACGGATGTTGTAGGTGATGTAAGCCAACCGTGTCAGTTTCCATAAAAAAAAAAAAAAAAAAAAAAATAATTTGTGTTTAGGTTTCTGTATCCCGTACGGAAGCCTATTACTAAGCCTCCGCCGGGTACTGTGTGGGGTCGGTACTTAATAAGAATAGTCCCACTGCATCTCTCCCCGTGCATGTCGTAAAAGGCGACTAAGGGATAAGCGGCCTGCAGACACCCCGGTCGACTTGTGGCTTCCATGGAAGACATAGGCTGGCTGGGGTAGCTGGAGACTGCGGGGTTTTGCACGAAGGTCCCCAACCAAGCTGGATTAGTTTGCAGGCCTAGAGCCAACCCCAAACCAAAACAACAAGCCTCCGCCGTCTGTCCGTCCATCCGTCTGTCCGAGGGCTGTATCTCTTGAACCGTAATAGGTAGCCCGTTGAAATTTTCACAGTATATGTGTTACTATGGCGGATATAACAATAAATAATAATAAAAAGAAAATGTTAAAAATTAAGGGCGGCTCCCATACAACAAACGTCCGAAAAATCGATTAGTCACGCTACTGAATAATAGATGGCGCCACACGCTTTTATACATTGCATTGTTGAAAGACAAAAGCTAGCCGCTCAATTGCCAACGACCTCATTGAGGTGCTGTCATTTTCCCACTGTCAATTGCCATCAACCTCATTGAGGCTTCTCTCCGACACAGTGTCAAATATGACCTTAAAATCGGACACGTTCTTTTTATTCCAGAAATTTATAGATTTAGTTATTCAAAATGCTAGAGTAAAACTCCCCCGCCTCTGCGACTTTTAGTTTAGGAGAAATAATTTTTTGAAAATTACACTTTTTTAGTTTCGGAAAAACGAAAAATAATTCTACAATTAAAACTAAGCTACTTATTTAAATTTCACTCAGCCTTATCGAAGACCCTTTCGAATATCCACATTTGAAAAGTTATTATACAATGTTTTGTTAGTACCGTATAAGTATTATATTATAGTAACTTGCAAATTTTTTTTTTTTTTTTTTTATGGAATCTGACACGGTTGGCTTACATCACCTACAACATCCGTGATGTCAGCCCATAACATCGGGTGAACTTGGTGCCACGTCTAGTGCTTCCCTTCGGTCGTGCCGGCTACACTGAACTGGACGGAAAACACAAACTATTTACATAGCCGTTTCGACCGACCTTTCATTCAGTGCGGTGGTACCAACCCGGGCGGGTTAAACCCTACCACCTAGTAATATAAGAAGGGAGCCATATCCCTTAGTCGCCTTTTACGACATACACGGGGAGAGATGCAGTGGGGCTATTCTTTTAAAGTACCGGCCCACACGGTACAAATAATTAACCCATACTACCTCTTTATTCTTTATTCATCATTCGTATGGTACTACACCACGCTTAAATTTGTCCTGTTTAGTTTTAACCGACTTCAAAAAAAGGAGAAGGTTCTCAATTCGACTGTTTTTTTTTTCTGTTTGTGACCTCAGAACTTTCGACTGGGTGAACCGATTTTGAATATATTTTTTTTTTTATTTGAATTCTGGTGCTTCCCGTGTGGTCCCATTTTAATTTGGTCAAGATCGGATTGGAAAGCGAGGCGGAATTTCCGGATTCCGCCGAGTACATTAATAGCAAAAAATTACTAAAAAAAAACGGCGAAATAAAAAAAAATATTTAAAAATATATAAAAACCGCCTTAAAAAAAGTATGAAATAAAAAAAAAATCTAACCCTAAAGTTGAAGGCGGTGGTGCTAAAGTAAGCCAAAATAACCGACGGCCTTCAACTCTAGGGTTTGATTTTTTTTAATTTCATACTTTTTTGAAGGTGTTTTTTTATTTTTTATTACCTCTCACAAGAACATTAATATTTACAGCATAAACATGAATACTGAAGAATCTGACCACTCTGCCTATTTACATTATCTATATCTTGTGTATAACTCAATGTGTGTTGCAGGTTCTGTGAGTTCCAAGCGTCGCACGGCGAATGCTCTCTGTGGCCGGCCGTGCGCGACCTGCTGACCAACTTCACTCTGCCGCAGGACACGCCCGCCCCCGCCGCGCCCCCGCCCTGAGGGCTCCTCCTCTCGTGCGCGTAGGGAGGGCAGCTCGGCGTGGCAGCGACGGGAGGTACTAATAGGACTAAGCGCGTCAGGGTCTGAGTCGGCAGTCGGGAGAGTACAATGAGTGAGAGCAATCTGAAAATGCTTGATATTTTGATACGTATTGGCGAAAGTTTAAGATGCATTTTAGGAAACGTATCCATACCACGAGACAGATGTTTAGGTCACTTTGACCCTTTCCCCCCCCCCCCCCCCCCCCCCCCCCCATGTGGCCGCGCGTGGTATCTTGACTAACCCCTGTGTTTTTCGCGTGCTATTTCCCAACTTGTTGTTTTTCAATGTATTTATGTGGATGAAACATTAACGGTTGTATTTTCATTTTAAAATGTGTTTAGGCGAATAACTTTTGGTGTAACTGAGCAATGCCGCAAAAACAGTACCAGTCCACGCTACTGAAGTGATGGCTACATCACCTAAAAATAACACCTCGGTGAACTAGGTGCCATGTCAGTGCTTCCCTTCATTTCATGTCGGCTACACTCAACTGGACGGAAAATACGAACTATTTACATAGCCATTTCGACCGACCTTTCATTCAGTGCGGTGGTACCAACCCGGCCGGGATAAACTCTACCACCTAGTAAGGTAAGAAGGGGCCTACAGTTTAACGTGGAATCCGAACCACGGTCAGCCTCCAACGGTCGACCGGTCACCGATCCAAATACTGACCGCGCTCGGCGTTGCTGACCGCACCACTGATGCTACTGAAGTGATGGTTTTTGTGTCTCAGACCGCCGCGGCGCAGCTGCGTTTTTTTAGTCTTTATTAACTATATTTTGAAATAACACGTGAGAGTGTGAATAACTCCCCATCCCCCTCCCGCCCTGTGACCCAGCATGGTATTTTGACAAAGCCCCCCCCCCCCCCCCCCACCTTCCCGAAATCGGTAACGTGAAATCGGTAACGTGGTATGAGTACATTCCCTTACCTAACGAAATTTGTGGTTGTCAGGTTTTTTTACCGGGATTGTATCGGGAGTACCTATAATATAAGATAAAGTAATCAACGAACAAATTGGAATAAGAAAATAAATTGTTATATAATAGAATATTGTTTTATTTCAAGCTCTATAATTCTCTATATTGAGGTATGTTGCTATAAGAGTGCGACCGCACAAGGCGGAACAGCACTGCAGGGCACAAAAACATTTTTTTTTAGTTTTTTTCAATTTCACACAAATGGATAAACATCTCCAATAATAACACATCAAATCCAGAAATTATGTATTCTTTCGAATTTATACACAAACTCAACAGACTAATGTTTAACCCTCTGAGCAAATTTCCGACTTTTTTTTAAAAGCCGCTGAGCAAACTTCCAAAGGTACCAGCGCGCAACTTTCTCCGCACTTTTCAATTATAAAATCATAACTCTAATATTTACTTCGGGACCCATATTAATTTGCACCTCATTACAATCTAGATAAAATTATCGTTCATATGATATAGGTTTGAGTTAATTAGATTTCAATTGGAATTAATAAAAAATAGGTAAGGTTAGATATCAAATTTTATGGGTGTACGAAGGAAAGAACGAAGATACCTTGAAAAGTAAAGCGACAACATATCTTTTTTTTATTTTAGAATATAACTATAATACATTTCTAACAGAAAAGCATCAAATTCTGTTAACATCTTCTTGAAAAAATGTTCACCAGAACCCACTTACCGCGCACACAGAACGGTACGAACTTCCAGCGAATATGCAAATATTTGTTTCATGGACCACGCATATGACACCATCGCTACGAACATTTTTTGTTGCGTTCTTTCATTACTCAAGTATTCATTAGAGGAACAGAGATAGCCCTAAGTTCAAAGCTGACAAGAGTAAGAAATAAAAAACCAACTCCGGACGTCAAGTCGAATAATAGATCGCTGTTGCTCAGCGGTAAATTTCGGCTGGTCAGTTGAGTGTATCGGATTTGCTCAGAGGGTTAAAACCGTGTTTGAAGCGGCAGCGAGGGTAATTCGCTCACCAAGTCTCGAAAACAAAACTGAGAAATCCGTTAGTTTGCTCTAGGCGGGCGCCAAAGTGAATCTGATCAAGTAGGGGCATATAATCTAACTATCCAGTCTGACCACGGATACTGACCACATATATTTACCTTTATTTAGGAGTATAATGAGCCTTATCCCTATATTTAAAAAAATGTGTATTTCTATGCTGAAAGACAGCCGCTCCGCTGTTCCAAGTGGTTAAGTCGTATTATAACTAACACATAAGATTATTCACAGTCAATATTATTTTTTTCGACTGCAATCACTAGTAGAGAGCGTTCCATATAAATGTTCCCTTCGCCGTTATGTTGGCTCCACTGTCTATCTGTCAAAACAGCGTTGAGGGTTGCTATGTGTACAGATTTACCCGTAATTATCAGTATTTACCGTATTTATTATATGGTAAATATCTGTTACATTATTAGGTAATATAATCTTCACAATCTGGCAACAGGAATTTAAGCACTGACAGTGACACTGGCAGTGGAGCCAACATAACGGCGAAGGGAAGATTTAGTTGGAACGCTCTATAATGTGCAGCGTGCAACTAATGTGTCAAAGGAAACTTTCCTTCAACTTGCAAAAAAAAAAAATGGACTATAGCTGCAAATCAACTCTTGGATCAGTGTGTAGCTTTCCTACCGTTCCAGCTTCTTTGAAATGAAACGAAACAAATACCGTTTATCTGTTTATTAATATCAATCGAATAAAAATATTTATAAATATGAACGTTTGTACAATGCGTTTACGACTATGCACAGGTGTGATGATCATTGGACAGAGTAAGAGCTAACAGATGCCGCGATAACTTAACAGTTAATCTATGGCTACTTCCGACATATTTACACGTGCGCTAACTATCTAGATGTAGATATACTCTACGCTATCTACTCTCTTCTTCAGTAAGTACAGGCGTCCCTCTCCCGCAGTCGGCGCCCGTGTCCACGGGCTGCCAGAATTTAATTGTGTGGACGTTTTTACAAATAATTTGGTTCAGATTATTTTACATATTCGGATTCGGGCCTTCTCGCATTCAATTCTATAGGTGATTTTTTTATGGATAGCGCGACATGTGGCTTCGATACACCGACAGTAGGTGTCTAATGATGCCCATGGACATATTCTGTGTGATGCCCGGGGATTGCGAATGCCGGCCTAATTTGATGTGGATGATGAAATAGTTAAGTTTGTTTTTTTTTTATTTTCTCAAGTGATAATTTCTCAAGTGTTTCAAAGTGTCTCATAAAATTATTTAATATTTTATTTAGTTATATTGGGGAAGATCTCTATCTCAGAAACTCGACACTGGCAGATTGAGCTTCAACTCCTAAGGTTTGACTCGCACGGACCACATTCCAACCACACAACGGCAAAAAAGTTGCACTACGTGGAGAGTTGCAAATTAGTATGGAATCATACTTAGCACTATCGTGTGCGGCAATCCCGCAACACGCCGATCCCAACCAACCGCAGCACTGCCACGGTGTTGCCGCTGTGGTGCGGTACGTGTGCGTTAAGGCTCTTGGCATCATCTTTTTTTTATTTTTTTTTTATTTTTTGCTTACTCTCTTTTGAGACATTCAATATCAGTTTTTGTTACTTTCGTATCTGGTCTTGAGGGGTGTGCATCCACCGACGCATCCCCATTGTCTTGCAGTCCTCCTGCAGCAGGGCATGATTCTTTTAAGATTTCTCGGTTCTAAGTATGCCATCATCTTAAGAAAAAAAATTTTTTTAGTCAAGACGCTCGCGTCTCTCGTTGCATTGAAAGATTAAAATTGTTTTTAACAACGGCAACCCCAAACGTCGACTGCAGGATGAGGTGGGCAACTTCTGTTTCTATCACAATATGTACAAGTAACTATCAGCTAGTTGAAGAAAACCCACAACACTATTCGAGACTATCTACACGAGGCGCGCGGGGCCGCGCGCCGACACCAATCTCACTCGAGGAGCACAGTCATTCAACAACCCACACTCGGGATTCCATCCCCCCCCCATTACAGAATATGCTCAAACACACAACGGAGCGTACAAAGTTATAAATCGAAAAGGATGGGGGTCCACAAGGCACGAGTGCTTTCAAAATTTGGTGAAAGTTAAAATAGCAACCGTGTTCTCCTCTAGTCCGGTATAGTCAGCAATCCAAAGGGTAGTTTATGTTATGGCACCTACCTTCTCTTAGGTGATATTGGCCGGTCCAAGCGTGTGCTTTGGAACGTCTGACTCTGCCACCCATACCGGATTACATAAAAAAATTTTCAACTTCAACATTTCAGATCTATAAGCATAGGCGCCGACTACGTGGGTGCTCAGGGGCTCCAGCACCCACGAGGTGTGAGCAGTGGGTGCGGAGCACCCACGACGATAGATATAAAAAACTGATCAGTAATAGGATTTGAGCTACGATAAAAGTGCCTTATTTACTTACAAGCCTTTGAGCGGCCACATTTACACATTCACACTAGTGGCGCGACGAATAGCGAACGTTACTATAGTACTTACTCCTAAATTATTTCATACCATTCAATAGAATATAGGGAAACTACATGCGTAGGTACATCGTGCAAATGTGTAAATGCGGCAAATGCAAAACATTGTGCGAACGTTTTGCGAATCCATGCTGCCGGGTGCCGGGAGAATTAGTGAAAAATTGGAGAAGCGTATGTCCAGCAGTGGACGGCTACACGTTGATGATGATGATGATGATTGTTCAATAAAAAAAAATTGCATGAGCACCCACGAGGATTTCTAAAAGTCGGCGCCCCTGTCTATAAGTGTTTTTATTTAGGACTAAAAGATCTCATCAATCAAGTACTGACTGGAAGTCAACGGATTAAGTATGAAAATTCTGTTCAGATTTCCATATATTATCAATCACAAAACAATTGTTCAAAATCTACTTCTTTTTCACATACTTTGCTAAGCACTTTAGAAAGCCTGCGTCTCCACAGAGGACTCCCATCCCTTGTTCAGTGAAATTACTGAAGTAACAATATAAACTTCAACTTTTTTTTAACATTACAGACTTGGTCGTTCGAGCTTAGAGCAACACTAATTCTTTCCGCCAATATGGCCGCAAAACACGTTCCTTAAAATTTGTTTACAAAAAGTATACAAAATAAGGCCATTCGTTGCGAACAACGTTCCGAGGGACTGCGTGATAATGAGATAACACGGAGCAAGGCACCGCGGCAGCACCGAGTTGAGGCGCTCCTTCCATACAATATACCACGATGTAACAACATCCATCAACTCACACATAACCTTTATTATTACTAAAATCTGAAAAATTCCAGCTATTTTCCTTCCAACAGGTGTGGCTTCGTACAAACACTGTTAACAGAATACCTTATCAGCAACACTCGCCGACAAATGCTTTCACACATCCGTCAGTCCTCGAGCGTTTTATAAAACGGCCAACTTATCTCCTCACACAGTAAAGTAGCACTTACATCTCTTTGAATCGACAGTCTAATACAATTGGACGTTTCTCCTAAGTATAGCCGGCCGAAGAACCGGCGGTAAGAAATTTTAAAATTCTCAAATCACTAGTTTAGATATGTATGTATGTCAATATAGCTGCGCGGGCGCCGCACGGGGGCGCCTCTGCGGCGAAACGATCATCAAAATATCTAGTGTCTATAAAACGAGTCGGAAGTCCGGCGGAGTCATTTCTTCCTGTGTCGGCTGGCGCAGCGGACCGGAGACACGAGAGCGTTCGCGGGTCTGGGTCGCGGCGGCACACCGCACTGACTAGGTCGGGGCGATTCGTCCTGCCCCGCCGGCGGAGAGCCGACTGTCTCTATCGCTGCGGATAGTGGAGCGGTCTCGTGGAGGCGAGGTGGCGCTAGTGGTTTCAGAGTGTGCGCGGGCGCCGCGAGCGCCTGCGTCAGAAGCGGCGCAGCGCGGAGGCGGCGCCCGCCTTGCGCGTCGGCTGCACCGACAGCGGCGCCACCAGCACCTCCTGCCCGCCCGCGCCGCCAGCGCCGCCCCCGCCGCTGCCCAGCTCCTGCAGCAACATCATCTGCGTCAACATCCGGCTCAGCACATCGCACAACAGCGCAGCAGCAGGTAACAAACAGCACTTGTCTTATTTATTAGTGGACAGTGTCGCGGGGTACTGATAAGTACTGAAACAGTAGAGCCTCGATAATCAGTACTTAGCCTAATCCGAACACCTCTATAATCCGAACAGCGCCAAATAGCGCCAAGTGACCCCCTCTCGCTGACGAATGAATAGGATAGGTTAGAAATAGGTTAGGTTAGGTTAGAAAGAGGTTAGGTTAGGTTAGAAATAGGTTAGGTTAGGTTAGAAAGAGGTTAGGTTAGGTTAGAAATAGGTTAGGTTAGGTTGGGTTAGGTTAGAAATAGGTTAGGTTAGGTTGGGGTAGGTTAGAAATAGGTTAGGTTAGGTTAGAAATAGGTTATGTTAGGTTGTGTTAGGTTAGGTTAGATATAGGTTAGGTTAGGTTAGATATAGGTTAGGTTAGAAATAGGTTAGGTTAGGTTAAATTAGGTTAGGTTAGGTTAGAAATAGGTTAGGTTAGAAAATGCAGCAGTGGTTCCCAAAGTTGTCTGGATCGCGACCCATCTAAAAAAAATCTAAATTCGGGATCCACCCCTTAGCGTGAATAGGCACCTGTCAGGCCGGCATGGCATTCGCAACTCCCGCATACGACCGAATGTCCATGGGCGTCGTTAGACACCTTATGGGTGGCTCGGCGCCAAATGTCGCGCTTTCTATATAAAAAAAAACATACTAAAAATATTGCGACGTAACTGTAACTGTCCGGCTGCCTGGCGAACGACACGACCCGACCGACGACGTGTTGCGTCGCGACTGTCGTCCTATCAGTTGCAGAGCCCACCCAATATCCGTGTCTATCGGTTTATCTGTTACGTGATTTATCTGTTACGAAGTAACTATTAAGGGGGCTCCTTCCCCAAATCTACCCTCTCTTTCTAACATTGGCCGTTTTTCATACATTTTATTTTATTATGAGGAAATTATACAACTTATAAAAAAATCCTCTGGGAGAAAAATGCATGATAAAATTATTAATGTTTTTCAATAAAACAATTTGGTACTCCACATATAATAATTGAAAAAAAAAGAAACTAAAAGTTTATTAAGTTTTTGTTTTTTTTTTATTATTATATGAGGAGTACCAAATATTTTTATTGAAAAGCATTAATAATTTTATCATGCATGTTTCTCTTAGAGGATTTTTTTATAAGTTGTATAATTTCGTCATAATAAAATAAATCAAATCAAATAGTTTATTAACAAAAACAGTAAATATGAAATAATTTTTACAAATTGAATCCCAGATGGAAGCACTAGGCTTGCGCCTGTGTCGCCTCGACCTGTTTTTTTTTTCGGTGTGACGGATCATATAGCCTCAATTAGACCAAAAATATCAATACAAAAAGATATTAAATATTAAACAAAACAAAACAGAAGAGAGAAAACGAAATAAAACGCGCATTGTTCGAGTGAGAGGCACAATTTAGGGAGGTGGCCCCTTAAGTAAATCTGTGACAATACTCACATTGATGTTATTGCAGCTGGCGAGCCTCATCTGTGCGAGCTGCGAAGCCGGCGTGAGGTTGGACGTGGAGCCGAAGGGCGATATCATCGAGGACATGGCGCGCTTCAACTTGGACGGTGTCTTGTTGAACGACAACGCTCGGCCCACCTGCGTGTTCATCCACGAGACACTGTTATACAACTTTATACCGTACGCCTTTTCCGCGACAATCGTGACGTCAAGGTACACATTTTAGTACACAAGTTAAGTTACACCGTGTGGGAACAAATAGAGGACTAAAGTGCAAGCCATTGTAAACCTTAACTCGTACAACGTTAAGTACTTTTTATGTTGTTACGTATTGGAACTTTGTGTCTTTTTAGTCACATTTTGTACTGTCATATTCGGGTTTGATGGAAAGGGACTATGTAACGATCGACTCGCATTCTGTTGTACTCCACTCATGCCCAGCGGATCCTGCGCTTTCAATAATTCATAATAAAACATTATTTTTCTCATTCACTAGTATATGAATTCAATTTTCAGAGATCTTGCCGAAATTTTCCGTGCATTTCTTTAAAATCAGTTTTTTAATCACTCCTTCTCAACAAAAGAAAAACGTAACTTTCAAACTCAAGTCAATAATAAAAAACGCACCGGATGTCGTATTGTATACGAAAAAAGTATTTTTTTTTTCTATAGGAAGTATTTTTTTACAGCCTAGATGCTAGATATTATGTCAGCCTCGGTAGCTCAGTGGTGCGGTCGGTCGACTGTTGTTAAGCAAACCTGAGCGCGGTCAGTAATTGGATGGGTGACCGCTCGACCGTTGGTTCGGATTCCACGTAAAACTGTAGGTCCCTTCCCTTCTTACCTTACAAGGGTTTATCCCGCCCGTGTTGGTACCAACGCACTGAATGAAACGTCGGTTGAAACGGCTGTGTAAATAGTTCGTGTTTTCCGTCCAGTTCAGTGCAGCCGACATGAAACGAAGGGAAGCACTGACATGGCACCTAGTTCAACCGGTGTTATGGGCTGACATCACGGATGTTGTAGGTGATGTAGGCAACCATGTCAATTTCCATAAAAATAATAACATTTTGAAATATCTTCCTTTAATATTCTTCCGTTGAGAAGAAATACCTACTTAAAAATGGATTTAAAAAAATCGCACTGAAAATGTCTGCAAGATCTCTGAAAATCGAATTCATAGTAGAATGACTCGTCGCAGAGAGACTCAACACCCTTTTGTTGTTGACATTGGGCTTTTGAGAACCCATCGGTTCTCTAAATCGTTTCTTTGTCGCACCGCTAGGGTGTGGAACTGTCTTCCAGCGAGTGTATTTCCTGATTCCTTTAACCTGGGTATCTTCAAGCGTCGTATTAACGGGCTAGACAGCCTAGCAACAGTCCGCAAATCTGCTGGCATGGCACCTAACTGAGCGTGGTTTCGCGAGGAGAGGTGATTTTGGCTCTGTCGACTGCACCATTGGTCCCTCGGCACAGCCACCCATGCTGGTTTACATAAAAAAAAAAAAAAAAAAAAACACTAGCGAACAAGAAAATTAAAACTTTATTATGAATTAATGCAAGCTTGACCCCTTTTTCAAGCTTCAACCGCTGGGCTATCGAGATTATAAGGCTCGATGATCAAGTGAACTAAATTAGGACCGTGTCAACATCACCGTCTGCTACAGCATGCAGTATGGAAAAGTGCTGGCTTTGGAAATTGTAGGGCCAGTGTGGATCAGTCACAACTGCGACCTTATGCAGAATTCATTTGCGAAATCTCATCCCTTCCCTTCACACTAGTCAGTCCATCTTATCTATCACCTTCACAGAGTATGCGATGGCACACTGAGGTAGTCAGTATTTTAGACACAGGCTTTGGTCACATCAATTAATCAGTATATTACCCTTCAGTCATTATTGGAATAGGTTAAGAAATATAATTATGCAAAATAAACTAGATATCTTTAATTTTATTTATTTATTCCTGTTACTATATACTTTAATAACATATTTTTTTCACAATCTCAAAATAATTGTGCAGTAAAGAAATTAATTTCCAAAACATGCCAGGATCCGAGCCATGCTGTTACATACAAGTTGTTTTTTTTTTCACGACTACTGCAGTTAATAGTTCCAACATGTGTCATTCCAAAAGTGCAAAAAAATATCTCAACTGTGAAATGTATTAATCAACATTTTTAAATTAGGTTTATACTTATAAAACTAAAGTTGACTTAACACTAATGTATGTTAATGTTAGATGAAAGACACGCACGCACACACACACATAGTTCAAGTCGAGCGCGGCACGATGCACGATGTGTTAGCACACGACACAGCCAGCCAGGTAGCGCCTCCCCCACCCCCCGTGTTCCCTCCCTCACCCCCACCCACCCCCGCACTACACCCCGCTCACCGTAACAACACTCCCTCGACATATAGTAAGGGTTATTTATAGTTTGTGCTGACGCAAGACAGATGTGCCATCTTGTAACCATCTGTCACACGAACTATGTGACGAAGGTGCCAGGTAAGAACATTTAAATAGATATGGACGTCAGACTGTCCAATGCTTTTATGAGAAACAGCGTCGCCAAGCTTCGCGGGTAGCGGAGGAGACGGCGCGCGCTCTGATTGGGTGGAATCGGGCGGTATCGCGCTCTGATTGGTTGGCAACGAATGGCATTTGTACGTTTATACAAACGTCGTGTTACGCTGGCGCAGGGAAGGTCCGACGTCCTTACCTATTAAAATGTTCTTGGTGCGAGTATTGTTACTTTTCACTAATCTTTGGTTTATCTCACTGACACAGAATAGTAGATTATTAAATTTCAGGGAGATAATCTTATGTTAGTGGAATCGGAGGATCATCCTCTAACTCACAATTTGGCCCTAAGAGAAGAGAACTTTCGTTGCCACCCTAATCTCATTGACCACTCGAATTCTGATGGAGATAGCTCTACGGAAGAGGAAATAACTGGATGTGATTGCAGCTCAAACTAGTTTAAACCGGCCTCAGATATTGTTTGTTTAGACTTTGACGCAATATTTTTTTTTTGCATTTCCTTATTCGAACAATCTGTTATATTATATAACTGTTATTATGTTTCTGTCTTAACTTCACACCCAGCTTTCTAGGTCATCAATTCATCATCCACTAATAAGATTTTACACTTTTTTTACTGTGTGTTCTATTCAAGATGGTTCTTTTTGTTATGGGCCATTTTGTTATGCGCCATTTTGATATGCGCCATTTTGTTATACGCCATTTTGTTATGCGCCATTTTGTTATGGGCCATTTTGTTATACGCCATTTTTATATGCGCCATTTTGTTATATGCGACATTTAGGGCCAATATAGGCTTTCCGGTGCACGATGAGTTAATAACTAGACAAACCTATCTACTGGATGTTTAGGTCCGATTTGCACAGCCGGAAAACAATTGTTGAGGGAGAGACAAGAGGCTGCGAGAATCGTCTGGGGACAGTCGGGCCGGCTCGTTCCTCCTCCGGCGCGTCAGTCTGGCCGTGCTGAGGGGGAACGCTGCGAGCGTTATGGGGGACCATGGATGAGATTTTCTATCTCGTTTAATGGGCACCGAAGTCGTTGGTTGCTCCCGGCACCACTGCAATTCCGCCTCGTATGTCCCTGATTGGCTTTTATTATTTTATTTTAGGTTTAGATTAAAATTTTTAAGATTGTTTGTTAGTTCAATATAATAGGTTTATATTTTACGTTATTTAATATGGGTTTTTTTTACTTGTAATAAAAAATTATCTTTCCCCAAGTCAATTTGATTCTTCGAGGCCCACAAACATATGTGCGCTACAATTTTAATTTGGACATCAGTCCATCGAATTCCCACGAAGCAGACTGTGAAACCTTCACCGACACACGGCTCTTCACCAACAATCAAATGCATGATGAGGATGAATGAAGACTTAACTAGCCCCCGTCCTCAGCCAAATGATCGGTGACGATGCTGATGACATATGAGTACCTCGAGTTTGCCCCGATGAGCTGTTGATGTTGGATTCCGAGCATGAGCGATGATCAGCCTTCGTTTACTGCCCGCCTCTCCGCACCCACAGAGTATATTTTGATACAGTCGAACAAGCAGACGGAAGCATTATGCATGTGGCAACTCCACATGCATATAACCTTTCATCCGCTTATGCGTTTTGCTTCTATTGTTAAGTTAAGAGCTCGTGGGTGTAATCGAACCGGATAAAAAAAAAATTCTAGAGTAGATAAACTCTACTGTTTGAACATAGTACGGTAATTGACCCCGTACAATGCAAGTTTCCTACTGTTAATGTTTAGGTAGCAAACATGTTTTGTTAAATTTCTCGAAAAGTAATGCTAAAAACATATAATTTTTTTTGCGTAACATGTTTATTTGAGTGTCTATGTAACCCTCCAAAAATTTTTGACATAAATAACGAAGCACCTTGTATACAATATACTGAATTTTTTTATCACCCTTTGATTTTACGTTACAATCAGTTTCCGGAAACAAATAATGCGTATCGAGCTTTAGAGAGAAAGGTTAACAATTAGGTTGTAGAGCGTCGTCCCAGTCGCACGAACTCGCACATCGTCTGTGTGCGACAGGGACGACGCTCTACAGCCGGATTGTCTCTTTCTAAAGCTCAACACGAATTACTCGCTGCCGCGAACTGTCAATACTGTCAAATGTCTGGTCTTTCTAGTATTTAATTAATGTGTTGCCCGGGCATGCTTTGCATGAAGCATCTCTATTGAAGAAATTTAAAATTACAATGTGACTGATTATTATATGAAAACTACATACTGTCAGTATAGCATGGACGTCCTAACCTGAGGCGAACACACGTACGCACACAAATGCATTTCTCTAAGCAAATGCTTGACATGCACCTATACATGGCCTGAGCACTACTACACTCGCAGAATTTTATGCTCACCGTCATGCGTGAACGTATTTGTACGCCTCAGGTTAGAACGAACGACCTATACTCGAACTGTCTGAAAATCCGAATTCAACTCAATTTACCGATCACCCCGACAATATTATTATATTATTTTGAATAGACCAGCAGCGTTTGCTGACGTCCGTGTTACACAAATATATTTTTTTTTATATACTTATATACGTGTGGGTGTGAAGGGATGTTACAACAAAGCTCGGCGGACGAACTGATGATGGATTGTTAGAGCATGTCGAGAGAGAAGAGGTAGCGAGAGAATGAGTGAGTGTGAGAGAGAGAGGGAGACGTCGTCCCGGCGGTCAGACCTGGCAGAGTAAGTGAGCTCGCAATACCCATGTGTCTAGCAGGCCGCCGCCGTGGTGCTCCGGCCGCAGCCAGCCCCCGAGCCCCGCCATCGCCTCCAGCTACAACCAACCCCGAGCCCACACGCGCATCACTCACCGCACCCGCACGAGACCACGCGCTCCCGGCCCAGCTAGCGCTCCGCCGCCGCTAGCCGGCCGTGTGAGCCGTCGAAGCGTGCCACTTTTTTTTATTTATTTTTTATGTAATCCGGTATGGGTGGCTGAGTTGGAGGGGCCAAATCGCATGCTCCAACCAGCCAATATCACCTCCGAGAAGGTAGGTGCCATACCGGAGACTTCCCTGGATTGCTGGCTATGCTGGACTAGAGGAGAACACAGCCGAGGCTGCTATGCGGCCATCTTACATCCAGTACGGTGGTATCAGCCCAGTTGGCTACAATTTGAGCCTACGACCTAGTAAGGTGCAAGGGTGTATGTTGTTCTTTTAATTTTAGACATACGCACCTCCCACACACTAGAGCTTAGTTCACAAAGAATGTTAAGACGCGGCAGTACCAAAAATTGGTCTCTCCAGATCGATGTTTCTCGTAAACCACTGTCAGTTTGGATGACGTAAGTGCGGAATCAATAAATATTTAACTGTTGGCGTAATACTTAATCAAAGGATTATACGCTCAAAGACGTGACGGAGTATTGTATTTTTAATATATTATATAAAAAAATACATGGTGAATGGCATGGTAACATGGATTTTCCGAATTTTTGAGAGCATGCTTTGCGACCTTTTTCTATAGAAGTCTAGATGGAATTACGTTCTAGGCTCCTTGTTGGGTAGCAGTATGTCCTGTAGAAAGACTTTTTGTAGGCCGCCGTTGACATAGCGGTATGATGTATAGCCTAAAACCATCTTGAGATGCAACAGAATGTAACAGTGAAAACCGTATGGAAATAGATAAAGTGGTTCTCGAGTTATAAGGATATTCATATACGTTACACGGTCGTCCGTAGAAACATCGCTTTATTTATTACGACAACATCAAACTCACACTGGTTTACGAGAAACGTAAATACGCTGCCTCGGCCGTATGCCGCGCGACGATCTGGCGCGCGAGGCTGCCTCGCTACAAATACAATTGCCGCGAGGCTGCCTCGCGAGGAAAAGCCGAGCCATATTCCGTCCGAACATTGTTAGTTTAAAGCGAGTTGTCAAGATGAGACAGCTTGATGAGACAACATCCATGTCGCGAACGAGCGAGGCGAGCGAGGCACACAACGTCCGTCTTGAGTGCGCGCGGCAAATGGACTGAGGCTAGCGTTGTAACGAGTCGAGTGATAATACTCGTGTGACTCGAGTCAAGCCTAAAACTCGTCAACTCGAGTAGGATTCCTCTCATAGATCCAGAGGTTGACTGGAAGAATTATCTGTAAGGGATGCATTTGCACCTTATGCAAATTATATATTGTACTTGTTTCTGTAAAATGATTTAGGAGTAATCCAGTATTTTCTATCTATCTATCAAGTACCATGTGGGGACGGTACTTAAAAAGAATAGTCCCACTGCATCTCTCCCCGTGCATACCGTAAAAGGCGACTAAGGGATAAGGACGAGATGCCGTGCTCTAGGGCGACACGCTATACACCTCTCACCTTGGCACTATAGTTATCTTGTCCGAACTATTGAGAGATCACAATAGAACTATCTAGGTCGCAGTGATAATGGGGCTCAGGGGCCCTTTATTTTGAGTGCTCGGAGGAGCTGTTTAATGCGGTCCCGCCGTCCCCTTTCCACCTTCGCACCACACGCACTGGGCAGGGATTGCATCCCTACACGCTGGACTTACCGCGGATGCGTACCAATCGATTCTGCAGATCGTTCCTCTACAGAACGGGTAAACTCTGGAACGCTCTCCCTGCCCATATATTTCCCCCCAAGTACAGTCTCGGGTCCTTCAAGAGGGGCGTGAATGGGCACCTGTCAGGCCGGCATGGCATTCGCAACCCCCGCATACGACCGAATGTCCATGGGCGTCGTTAGACACCTTATGGGTGGCTCGGCGCCATATGTCGCGCTGTCAATAAAAAAAAATTTTTATGGGAAGCTCGACATATGGCGCGCGCCAGACTAACGCAGAGGTGTAGTCTGACGGCGCCCACGGGCATTCGGATATTTACGGGGGCCGCGAGTACCATGTCGGCCGGGTAGGTGCACCTTCACATTATGTTTGAAGGATCCCAGACTGTACATTAGAGGAAAGGATGCAGGTAGCAGTGCATTCCACATGTTGGCAACCCTGTAAATAAAGGATTTACAGGATCGATTTGTCCTAAGTGGGGGAATATCGACAGTGTGTGTATGCATTCCCAACCTGTTGCGCGTGGAACGACGGTAGAATGGGGATGGAGACCCTAACTCTCAACTTCAAATCATAAATAATCTATCTATCAATCCCACATGGCCGAGAATTGTTTCGAGTGACAATAATGTCGGGATGAAAAATATGAACAAGAGATGGATAGTGAAATAATTTATACAATTTTATTAAATATCTACACAATATCTACAAATATACACTAACTAGCTTGATCTACTGATTCTTTAACAATAAAATTATTTTGGTCATTTTTTTTTTCTTGCAAAATATCTACGCTAAAAATATAGATAACATTTGAAATTCATTGCACGGATAAAGTTAAAACTTAAAGTTATTATTATATTCCTAAATAAAAAATTATTTCAACAGACTAGATGACAATGAATGCATTCTCTAGGAAAAATTGCAAGTACGAAAAAAAATTATAAATTTTTTTAAACAGTGAATGACACAAATGACAAAGTGAAATTCATGCTTTATCTACAACATAGATTTGAGTTTACACAGATCAAATACTAAAGCAATATCTATGGTCTAGCACCAGCTTTCAACTCTGCGATGGCGGCAACTCCACACTCAAAGCGAAAAAAAAAACACTCAAAATTCCAAGCCGAGCTTCCAACTGGGAGAGAGTTAGGGAGCGTTACTGACTGTTCAAATTTTTTTTTTATTTAAGTTTGCATCGAAATTGCGAAGTATGTCCTTTTTTATTTTATTTTATAGAAACTGACACTGTTGGCTACATCACCTACTACATTTGTGATGTCAGCCTATAACACCTTGGTGAACTAGGTGCCATGGCAGTGCTTCCCTTCGGTCGCGCCGGCTACAATGAATTGTAGGGAAAACAAGAACTATTGACATAGCCGTTTCAACAGACCTTTCATTCAGTGCGGTGGTATCATACCGCGCGGGTTAAAGAAGGGAAGGGATCTACGGTTTTACGTGGAATCCGAACGGTTACCCTAAGTCCGGTTACAGTCGAACGGTCACCAATCCAAGTACTGACCCCGCCCAGGGGGTCTACCGGCGTTAACTCACACAAATACCCGCATATTTCAACCAATAGCCGGGCCGGATGCCTCACCGAACGCCTACTGATTGGTTGAGTGAGATCGTTTCTCATACTCACATCGGCGAGCGATTAACGCCGGTACCGGTGCAGGTGTGCTTATGATCACGACCGACAGTCGACCGACCGCACCACTGAGCTAACGAGGCGGGTACAGACACGGTGCGCTCCGGACGTACGCCGGGCACGGCACCAAGACATATCACCCAGAGTATTACATATAGTCAGCGCGTACGTTCGTGGCCTCCGGCAGGAAAGCGAGAATGGAATCTATAGTGTTGTGAATCAATCTCTGAAAGTAACGACATTTACAAAACCTCTTTTTTATTTATGGCATTAAATTATTTATCTAATAAGGTTTTATTGCGTGGCTGAAGTACGAAGGCAAAACAGGGATAATTGTTTAAAGATCTATCGGCCTCCGGCCCGCAGAGGCCACGAACGTGCGCGCTAACAGCACATAACTGGGGACCGACCGTAAGCCCGGCTCGGCGCAGTCTCGAAAAACAGTCTCGTTAAACCGTCGGCCTTAGGGTTTTTTTATTTTTTTTTTTATTTTTTTTTAATCTTTATTTTGTTTAGGGCTTTAGCCATTCCTGGCTATGCCAGCCCCATAGTAACTATATGGATTTTTTATTGTACTTCAGCACGATTCAACGCCTGTGACTTTACAAAAAAACTTAGTATGAATTCAAACTCCTCCCCCTGAGCTCGCCCCAAGGCTTCATGTACTTTAAAAAACAGGTTGAGTCTGTCAGTTCTTAAGTCTCTCAATAGCTTCTGCCTCAGTTCTTGGTTCCGGGCACATTCCAAGAGTATATGGAGTAGGTCCTCTTCTGGGGCCTTAGGGTTGCATTCTGATTTAGCAATTTTGTAAATTTTTTTTGTAAACTCAATCGTAAATTGGAAAGGAACATACAGATGCAAAACGAATTTTAAAAATAAGGCGCGTGTGCGGCTGAGTTGCGGCCAGCGCAGGCGTAGCGTGAAACAAATTCTAGTGCGATCTCATACTGCATACTGAAAGATGTGTTGCCTATAGCAAATATTATAGGAGGAAGTGTGGGGGACATTCAGATACTGAAATACCTGGCATTCATGCCAGACTTGTATTTATTTCTTCCACGTTGGTACACCTGACGCAGGTAAAAGCTGGCTGTTTTTGATTAGTGATGCAACAAATACGAATATTTATTAATATTCGCAGAATACTTTCACAAAATTCTTCAAAGAAGTATGCGTAAAACGAAACGCGTTGGTGACGTTTCGAGGTAAATTATTTGGGAATTAACCCTCAAATCAAACCAATCAACAATATGGGTGATTTATCCAAAATAGCTTTTCGTCACGGCTTCGCTTTGCGTGACTTTTTGGCTCTTACCAACATTAACCCTTTCGTTTCCCAACCAATTAAATATGCTTATCCCCTTTGACTTTCCAGGTGCTTTTGGCGCGCCGCGGGCTTGCGCACCGTCCTTGACATAACCTCAAATATTTCGTAAACTAGTGAAGTTCGGTCAATAAATTCGCGCGGATACCAGGGAAGGCTACTAAAGCAAGAAATCTGGTATCTGCGCGGATAAAAGGGAAGGGAAAAGGTTAAAAAAAAAAAATTGCGAAATCTGTCCAGCCGTTTTCAAGTGATGCGAAGAGCATTTAATTTATATTTATATAAGATAGATAGAAGACATACTATGTGCTTGTACTAAAACTTGAGCCTAGTCAAGGTTTTTTATAAAAAATCTGGTAAATATATGAAAATATTGCGTATAAATGCGTAGTAATTAAAATACTTGTAAATATTTAAAATGCTCAGCTTCTTTTATTTCCTTTGTCCTTCTTTGACTAATAACTAGGTGCAGCTATAGTAGAATCAGGTATTCGTGTTGGTCGAACAGTACAATTAGTATTCATATTGTAAAAGCAGTATTTGTTGCATCACTAGTACAGAATTGCGCGGGTTGCGGGGGGGGGTGAGTCCGGCCAATGAGAGCGACGAAACACGCAAATGTCCTTAACCTGCGCCAGCTGTACAGATGTTGTACAGATGTTCTATCTAACGAAGTCCGTTTGGCTCTGGCTTGCACTAGTGACGTATATGTCATGTGTGCAGACCGTATCGCGATCGTGACCCAAGCGCTCTCGAGGTTACGCCACAGATTACTTAATAGTTACTTCGTAACAGATAAATCACTCCATAGAAAAAGTTCCATACCTTCAGCTTTAATAGCCTACTGCTTCATGTCGCCAATCGCTGCGTACGAAAATGTACCTAAACGATCGAGTGTAAAGTGCATTATTGCTTTTCAGCTGCACGCAGTAGCGTGGGCGAGCGTGTAGGTATGTTTCGCGCGGCTGACGAATTTTACTGAAATAGACCGCCGGCGGTCCACCGGGCGGTAATTAGTTAGCGCGCGCAAGTACATAGAGTTGCTTGAGGCCTGGTTACGCACACTAAAACAATGTGCATGTGCACGCCTGACAACATTCATAGCCAAACGGACTTCGTGAGATAGGATATCTGTGTGAGATTCGAAACGTTTGAATGTACCGACGCACACAAACAGAGCACGAAATCTAATCAATAAATATTTTACTGTGTATGTAGCTTGCCTGGAAAATGTCATGTCATGATTCAAGAGTGTCGCCGTGTTGTCTGCGCGAAAGAAAACTGGCAACCCAATGTTCGTCTCCCTCCGAGGCACGCCTTCCACCTTGGTGGAAATTTAAACTCAAAGGAGGACCGGCAAAAATGTATGGAGGCTGGTCCAAGGACCAATAACGACGTGACATGTCATTAGAAAGATATTTCAATATACTACAATAGTTACTATGGGAGCTCATTTCAAATCACTGTGTGAAAAAAGTTATGGCGACACAAAAAACTTATTTTCATAGACTCCGCACCCCCCCAGAAATACTCATAAACATGTTTCAACTTGCACTATAACTAAATATATATAAATTACGATGTAAATATTTAGTAATCTGTGCTATAACGTCATAGAATACGAAATAATTAATTTTTATTGCTTAAAATCGTCTATGAAAATAAGTTTTTTGTATCGCCATAACTTTTTTCACACAGTGATTTGAAATGAGCTCCCATAGTAACTTGTATATTGAAATACCTTTCTAATGACATGTCACGTCGTTATTGGTATCAAGGACCATTTTGTCCGGTCCTCCTTTAAAACTCTTGCGGTGTTTGCGGAAGGCACAGCGCGAGAGAGCAGACGCCTGGCGCGCCACGTTTGTGCGAGGGAGGCCGACGCTGAAAAGTTATTTTCGTCCGCGTGCTCAGCGCGGAGAGTTGCCGCTTTCGTCTCGCGCAGACAACGCGCGAGGCTACTTGCGCGCGGCGCGTACGATGTGCAGGGAGAAGTGAGCGAGTACCTTGATGCGTGTGCGGGTCGCGAACTTGAACGCCTTGCTGAGCGTGCCGAGCGCCAGGTCCGACGTGTCGATGTCCAGCTGGTGCGACTCGAGGCACGCCAGGAACTTGTCCTGCGGGCAACGCACACACGGCTCGTCACACAATCTCCATTACGAATCGACGACGGTGGAAAAGCACAGCTTACACTACTAGGTTACACTTTAAGATTACACTTACCGCTTCTCACACACATCACACACTCTCACACACACACACCTTGATACACATTATACTATACATGCAGTATACTTGCTCGGCTGACCCAGTGTTGAGTGAGCACATGTATCACCTTGTTAAATAATTGGATTTAACAATTTACACTTGTATACCTTCCTACAATTTTCTATTTTTTCTATTTTTTTGGTTCGTTAACTTCATTTCATTTATGTTATCTCATTAGTTACTTTAAATTCTCTTTTTCACATAATATGCCACACTAATTGTAATATTTTGTATGTTATACCTACTGTGTATTAGAAGCTAAGCGCTTATTGGCTAGCCTTAAAAACAGCACCAATGTGTCCCATAGGCATAGGCACATTGAGCTGCGCCTAGGCCATTTTCACCAAAGTGAAATATTGTAAAATATTATGTTTAAGTAGTTCTTTGTTTTGTGTAAATTCACTAAGTTGAAATAAATATTTTCTTTTTCTAAGATGCCCTGTGTGACAGCAAGTAAGAGTGAGCAGAGAGTTTACTTATGTGAGTATAGCACACACTTACTAAAATAAGAAACATCGGCTTTTAGTGAAGGACAGACAATGCCTTACGCCGTACGCAGGCCCTGAGATCGACATCCAGCGCCCCTAGGCAGTTAACAGAGTTAGGACCCTCTTTTTGGCAATTTAGCAAGAGACAAACCTTGGCTGTTCTCCTCTAAAAGCTTATGTTTATTATTTTAATTAAAGTACTGTAAATCTTGTACATGTACTGTACCTTGTACTGTAAACTCTGTAAACTCTTGTACTGTAAATGTAAACTGTAATCTTTCATGATTTGTCTAACACCTTATTACATGGAGGTTCTAACAGGAAATGAAGTGTAGCACCGGAGTTGATTTTCAGGTTTTTTATTTAAAACTGAAAACCGCTTTTTCCTTTCCACCATTGACATTCTGAATAGTGAGCCGTTTTCGGGAGAGCATGCAGTGGTAACTCAAGGACTTTTGTCAATAGTGACAGCTTTCGTGACATCACCAAGCGTAACCAAACACCAGGGTCGTGAATACAATTTGTGAAAAACTTCAATGGGCACAAGTTGGAGCCGAGTGCTACAGATGTTTGCGTCTTTCACCAAGTATAACCAAGTATATTGCAAGTGTTGGTTGTGCGAGCGCAGGACCTAACCCATCTCGTGACGAACTAAAAACTCAAAAGGAGTTCTGAAATCAATTCTGGAGCTGAAGATCCCTCAAGAACTGAGGAAATGCGGCAGAAACAAAAGTGGTTTTTTTTCCGTCAGCGTGTTTCTATCGCCATTCAGAGGGGGAATGCTGCGTCCGTCCTAGGGACAATGTGTTTGGTCCCTATAGAGGAAATCTTTTATTTATAAGGTGTGTTTATTAATTTGTTTGTAATCATTCCTGTACTGGAATACATGAGTTTTAAAGTGTATCGATGGATTCCGTCAACAATAAATCTTTTTGGTGATAGTTTCAATAATAAATATTTTTATCAATTCCGGATGAGTCCAGCAGAAACGGTTAGAGGAACGCAACTGCAGTAACGTTTCATCCCTATGCCAAAATCACTGTTTAGACAGTGATTTTGGCAAGAGGACAAAATTATCAACAACTCGCGGCTGTGGGGCTTCACATTAAACCACAGAGCATTAAATAACTAATAGAAGTGGCGTAATGACTCGTTGTGTGTACCACAAGTGAACTTATCTCCTATCATTTGATCTGTTGGTATCAGTCGCCGGTCATTAATGGTAGGGAATCCATCAAGCGAAAAAAAAAAACAAAAGTTAAATGCCTTATTGCAGTGCCAAAATTACAGCCGCACAAAGAATTTGTCTTAAATATGCTAAATTGTAACTTAAGGTCATGAAAACTGACCAATTGTTTGTATAGGGATTTGGTTAATATGCAATGCTTGCACCAAGGTGGAAGATCAATTTCACGTTTTATTGGAGTGTTAACGGAATTTATCCACAGGTTATTAGGCGACACCGTGATGTAAAAATAGTAAAAAAAAAAAACATTTCTAGCCCTCAGAGATTTGGGATGTTTTGGAGAATTTTTCAACAAGTACTATGGGCTGGCATAGTTGCAAGGCGACTAAAGTCCTATTCAAATAAATCAGAAAAAAAAGTTAATAAGTCATCATGCCACTTCTACTAGTATTTAATGTTCTGTGGAGAATCAAACTTTTTGACATTCTCGCGATTCAAGAAGAAAACAACAGACATTAGAAGTACAACAGAAAAGGCTTGTTCTTAATTAGTTTGCCTGTTCCGAAAAGGCACGAATAAATATAAAAAATAAAATATAGGCGGGACACAGGTGCCGGTGCGGTGGTGCCGACACATATAGTAAAGCCTATCCGCCGCGACGCGCAACGCATCCTCACGAGCAACGCGGCGGCCACGCGGCACTGGCACTGGTGTCCCCCCGCCGCCGCGCGGGCACTCACTGCGTCCGCCTTGCACACAGTGTTGGCCATCTGCCGGCAGAGCTGCCGCAGGAACTGGCCCTTGTCCGCCGCCTCGTCCGTGATCATGAACGAGTACAGCTTCTCCTTCAGCTCCTGGTTGCTGCGGCACATCAGCGCAAACACGTTGTGACAATCTGTAAACCACAAACAAACATGGGTGGCTGTGCCGTGAGACCAACGGTGCAGAGCTTGCGCGGCGGGTGGCCGAGTGGTTAGGGCATCGGCCTCTCATGCGAGAGGTCCGAGGTTCGAATCCGGTCGGCGTGAACCAATGAGTTTTTCTGACGAAAAAAATTACATGCATACCTACACCTGCTGCTTCACCGTTCGGAACCGGTGTAACCTTCCCTTCTTACCTTACTAGGTGGTAAGGTTCAAGCCGCCCGGATTGGTACAACCGCACTGAATGAAACGTCGGTCGAAACGGCTATGTAAACAGTTCGTGTTTTCCGTTAAGTTCAGTGTAGCCGATATGAAATAAAGGGAAGCACTGACATGGCACCTAGTTCACCCAATGTTATGGGGTGACATCACAGATGTTGTACGTGATGTAGCCAACCGTGTCAGTTTCCATAACAAAAAAAAAACAAATGTGATGAAGTGAGGACTAGGCGCGTACCTTCACTCTCTCGTATGTCGACGACGCGCTTCACCGTGCTGAGGGGCATGAGGGAGATGTGCCGGTAGGGCTTGCTGGCGCCGAGCCGCGGGGCGCCGCTAGTGCCGTTGCTGCCCGTCGGACTCTTGCTGTTGAACGCCTGCACAATTAAAAAGAAACATTTATAAACACATACATACATACAACACGCTGTTATACAGACAATCGTACCGTGTGGTGTCGGTACTTAAAAAGAATAATCCGACTGCATCTCTCCTCGTGCATGTAGTAAAAGGGGACTAAGGGATAAGGGCAAGATGCCGTACTGTGTGGGGTCGGTACTTAATAAGAATAGTCCCACTGCATCTCTCCACGTGCATGTCGTAAAAGGCGACTAAGGGATAAGCGGCCTGCAGACACCCCGGTCGACTTGTGGCTTTCATGGAAGACATAGGCTGGCTGGGGTAGCTGGAGACTGCGGGGTTTTGCACGAAGGTCCCCAACCAAGCGGGATTAGTTTGCAGGCCTAGAGCCAACCCCGAACCAAAACAACAACAACAACAACAACAAGGGCAAGATGCCGTGCTGCTTGATAGTTATCTTGTCCGAGCTATTGAGAGATCAGGCTATCAGGTTGCACTGATAATAGGGCTCAGGGGGCCCTAACTCTAACTTCAAATCATAAATAAAAAATCCAGACAATCGGGGTAAGCAGAGTAATCGGTATTATGCTGCAAGGATTCTGGTAAATAACAGACCAAAGGATGCAATCGGTTGATTAGGGTCTAATATTTAAATAATATAAGCCGGAACTATCACAGTGGTGCCGTGACCAGGATCCACTGGACAAACCCCACCACATTTCGGAAAGTATTCGGACAAGATAACTATTAAGCGCCAAATGAGGCACGAGACCCACCTGCTGCATGACTCGGTGCTACTACCGTCCTGACAGCTCCTTGCTCAGCTCCACCACCTCGCAGCGCGACACGAACGTTGGTCGATAGGTTGGTAGGTAGGCGTACGAACCTTGGACCTCTTCTTGCAGACCTCCATGGTGTCGGTGAAGAGGAAGAGCACGAGGTGGTCGCCGCGCCCCGACAACTCCTTGCTCAGCTCCACCACCTCGCAGCGCGACACAAACGTTGGTCAATAGGTTGGTAGGTAGGCGTACGAACCTTGGACCTCTTCTTGCAGACCTCCATGGTGTCGGTGAAGAGGAAGAGCACGAGGTGGTCGCCGCGCCCCGACAGCTCCTTGCTCAGCTCCACCACCTCGCAGCGTGACACGAACGACCGGTGCGACGATACCAGGTGCGCCTGCATTACGCGACAGCATCATTACTTTATTAGTCACCAGAATTTACTACCAGCAAAGTATTTTTTTTATGGATACGCGAGAGACTTGGCGCCGTCAGCGTGGATTGTTGAGCCGACGACGCCTAAAAGCATTCGCTTTAGAACGGGGGCTGCAAATGCCGTGCCGGCGTGACAGATGCCTTTTTACGCTTCTCTTGAAAAATCCTAAGTCATACACTGAAGGAAACACATCGGGAGGAAGTTCATTCCAGAGTTTCGCAGTGCGGAAGAAAAAATAAATAATGGAGCACTTAGTCCGCAATTTAGGCAGCTCCACAGTATAGGTATGCATTCCCTGTCTGTTACTCGCTCTACAGTCTCTCCAAGAATCTTCAAGGCCTACAAAGATCGATGCTGAGCTCATATATGGAGGGAGCTTCGAAAACGTCACTTGGGGCTTCCTACAGAATATGGATAGGTAGAGAGAGGGACTGATGGTTCCCCGCGTCCTAGTCATCGCAGACTAGCTGAAGAGGGCTTGCCGCGAGCTGAAATGTAACGCATGCTGGAGAACTGCTGAGTGGGCACTAGCTAGTCCCAACCTCGATTGACACATCCACTTTAGTGTGGACATTGTCCAGTTTGTTTTTGAAAGTATTCACGGAGACAGCATTTACTACTTCACTGGGAAGACTGTTCCAAGATTCTACAACTCTGTTGGTGAGAAAGTGTCGTCGAGGGTTCTGCTTGGACTGATTTTGATAGAGCGTTTTCGAGTGCCCTCTCAGATTTGTAGTGTTAGCAAGGGTGAACATATCTTGTAGCCTGGGAACGTTGTAGGCATTCAGAATTTTAAATGTTTCAATGAGATCTCCCCGTTCTCTTCATTCTTGCAGAGTGCTCAGGCCAAGGTTATCTAGCCGGCTTTCGTAGTTCTTATTTTTCAGTGCAGTTCAATTAATAATAATCAACGCACACAGAACGCACGTTGTTGTTGCATTGGTTTGGGGTTGGCTCTGGGCCTGCAAACTAGTCCCGCTTGGTTGGGGACCTTCGTGCAAAACCCCGCAATCTCCAGCCAGTCTATGTCTTCCATGAAGGCCACAAGTCGACTGGGGCGTCTGCAGACCTCCGCAAAGGAAGATGGAGAACGGAGTATGTCCCTTCGTTGGTTGTCAAGCATACTGCACTCCAACAAAACATGCGGCGGGTGGCCAAGTGGTTTGGGCATCGGTTTCTCATGCGAGAGGTCCGAGGTTCGAATCCGGTCGGTGTGTACCAATGAGTTTTTTCTGACGAATAAATTTACGTGCATGCCTACCACCTGCTGCTTCACCGTTCGGAACCGGTGTAAAACTGTAGGTCCCTTCCCTTGCCCCTTACTAGGTGGTAAGCTCAAATTGTAATCGACTGGGTTGGTACCACCGTACAGGATGTAAGAAGGCCACATAGCAGCCTCGGCTGTGTTCTCCTCTAGTCCAGTATAGCCAGCAATCCAGGGAAGTCTCCGGTATGGTACCGACCTTCTCGGAAGTGATATTGGCTGGTCGGAGCATGTGCTTTGGCCCTTCCGGCTCAGCCACACGTACCGGATTACATAAACAAAAGACACAGAGCACATTCTGCGCGGACTCACCGGACACTGGTCGATGTCGTTGTAGATGTCGAACATCTGCAGCTGGCCCTCCGTCTTGCGCTTGTCCTCGTTGATGTGCGACATGGCCTCGCGGAGCCCCGCCAGCGCCGACACCAGCGCTCCGTGGTCCGGGTTGTTCTTGTGCGTGTGCTTTAGGATGTCTGCAACGACCGCAGATTAAAAACATTTAAACAGCAAGAATGTTGTTCACACGCAAGGATTCCAGGCAACTAGTCTCTAGATCAACGGTTCCCAATTATTTTCGTCTACGGGAACCCTATATGATCGTCCTTCTGTTGGCGGAACACCAAGTCAATTAAAAAAGTTAATTAGCTATTGTGAACATAAAAACTAAATTTATTGTGACCTATACCTAATTTTTGATTGATTTTTGGTGTGAGTTGCAAGTAACTTAAAAGTCCAGACAGATGAAGAATCCAAACAAAGCACGGACTGAAGTCCAAAAATTTTGACTTACATACATACATACATACCACACGCTGTATCCCGACAATCCGGGTAAGCAGAGTAATCGGAGTTGTGCTGCAAGTACTCTTGTAAATTACAGCACAAAACCGACCACCACGTTTAGCAAAGTATTCGTACAAGATGACTATATCTTCAAGCAGCAAGTAAGGCACGAAGACCTACCTGCTGCATGACTGACTAGGTGAAAGAACCGTGCAAAGGTGAGAGGTGGCTAACTTGTCGCCCTTGTTTGTTTGTTTGCTGCCCAGCCTCTTGGGAAGGCGGGTGGGCCGTTCTCCGCACTGAGACCTCCGCATACTTGTCACCCTTTAGCACGGCATCGTGTCCTTATCCCTCAGTCACACTTTTAGGACATGCACGGGGAGAGATACAGAGGGGCTTTTTTCTTTTTAAGTACCGGCCCCACACAAAATTCTTGACTTGTCCGTACAAATGCGGACGTATGGTAACACTATGGTCACCGGTGGACGTACCGTCGATGAGCAGACTGATGCTGGGTAGCCGCTGCACGGGCCGGATGAGCAGCTCCTGCAGGCTCTGCCGCCCGCACTCGGCTCGCGTCTGACAGATCTTCAGGAACGCGTGGAATCTGCAATGCACGCGCGCCGTCTTTATATCGCACGGTAGGCTTGAGCAAACATTGGAGGAATAAATAAGAATTTGTCCCAGTGCTCCATGATTCGGATTTCATGTAAAAATGTAGGTCCACCAAGTTTTGGCTAGAGGAAAGTGGCCAAAGGCAATAAGCCCGCCCTTGCCACACATTAAGTGACAAGGGCGGGCAAAAGTGTATCATTATTATTACTCGTACAAAGAGGAAGTATATCTCGGTGAAATTCTGCAGCTTGGTAAACAAGGTCTGCTTAAGGAGGTGGAGAGACGAATTCAACTGGGCTGCCTTCGGAGAGCTAAAGTTCGTCCCGAGGTCTGACCTTTCGCAAAATTTAAAGACCCGTATATATGACCAGTGTGTCCTCCCGGTTATGACGTACGGGTGTGAAACGTGGACTCTGACGGTCGCTGTTGTCCAAAGGTTGAAAGTTGCCCAGCGAGCAATGGAGCGAGCCATGCCATGCTACCGTTGTTGCAGTGAGCTGGGCACGTTAGCCGAAGAGACGACGACCGTTGGAGTAACCGTGTCCTACACTGGAGGCCGTGGTCAGGAAAACGGAGTGTGGGAAGACCACCCGCCAGACCGGACGACGACAACAACTACGTCGGCGGAAAGCAGCGGTTCCGTATCGCTGAAGGCCGGGAGGACTGGAGGAAAATTGAAGGCGTATGTCCAGCAGTGGACGCTTACACGCTGACTGACTGACAGTATTACTCAAGGCACTGCTGACTGCTGTCATTCTGTCGGCTTATGTGCCGTTTACCTCGGGTTCTCCCGGTCGCACTGCTGCAGCATCTCCTTGGTGTTCTCGAAGAAGTTGACGAAGGGCGGGTAGGCCTTGAGCATGTCCGGCGTGTACTTGAGCACCAGCCGCCCGATGCTCACCTCCTCGCTCCAGCGCGTCGACGCGTGCTTCAGCTCCTCCAGCATCCGCCTGCATCCGAGTTCACGTAAACAGAACATGAGCAAAGAATCGATAGGAGTGAGTGCCGGCAATGAATGAATGAGCTAGAATGCGAGCGGTGAGTGAGTGAGTGAGTGAGACAGCAAATGAAAGGTCGGTTGAAACGACTATTTCAATAGTTCGTGTTTTCCGTCCAGTTGAGTGTAGGTCCGGCGCGACAAGTAGCCACGTCATGTAGCCAACCGTCAGTTTCCATAAAAAAAAATGTGAGCTAGTCAGTGAGCTAGTGAGTGCGCACGTAAGTGAGCTAGTGTAAGCCAGTGAGCCAGTTTAAGTCGGTGAGCTAGTGTAAGTCAGTGAGCTAGTGAGTGAGTGAGCAAGTAAGTGAGCTAGTGAGTATGTGAGAAAGTATGTGAGCTAGTGTAAGCCAGTGAGCCAGTTTAAGTCGAAGCCAGTGAGCCAGTTTAAGTCGGTGAGCTAGTGTAAGTCAGTGAGCTAGTGAGTGAGTGAGCAAGTAAGTGACCTAGTGTAAGTCATTTAGCTAGTTTAAGTCGGTGAGCTAGTGTAAGTTGGTGAGCTAGTGTGAGTGAGTGAGCAAGTGAGCTAGTGAGTGACCTGTGCAGCTCGTAGATGGGCGGCAGGTTGCCGAAGATGATCTTGAGCTCTGTGTTGTTGAGCAGCGGCTGCGTCTTGCCGCCCCCGCACTCCTCCTCCGCCATCTCCTCCAGCGGCTGCTTGAACATCTGCACACCAAATACATTCACATCATTATTTATTTCTTGTCCATCGGCGTCATCAAGCGGCGGGTGGCCGAGTGGTTTGGGCATCGGCTTCTCATGCGAGAGGTCCGAGGTTCGAATCCGGTCGGCGTGTACCAATGAGTTTTTTTCTGACGAAAAAATTTACGTGCATACCTAAACCTGCTGCTTCACCGTTCGGAACCGGTGTAAAACTGTAGGTCCCTTCCCTTGCCCCTTACTAGGTGGTCGGCTCAAATTGTAGCCGACTGGGTTGGTACCACCGTACTGGATGTAAGACGGCCGCATAGCAAGCTCGGTTGTGTTCTCCGCTAGTCGAGTATAGCCAGCAATCCTAAGGGATGTCTCCGGTATCATTATGATTATGATTTAAAGTGTGAGAGTTAGGGCTCCTGAGCCGTGTTGTCACTGTGACCTAGGAAGATATATTGTGATCTCTCAAAGGTTTACAGCTCACCCCCAAGTCCGATTTACGCTATGAACCGAGTTATATTCTTGGGGTTGAGTGCCTGTGGTTGGCATCGGTTAAAAATATAACCCCCAAGAATACGGCTTCTACTGTGAATGAGCACTTGTACCCTGTGGGGCCGGTACTTTAAAAGAATAGCCCCACTGCATCTCTCCCCGTGTATGTCGTAAAAGGCGACTAAGGGATATGACTCCCTTCTTATATTACTAGGTGGTAGGGTTTAACCCGCCCGGGTTGGTACCACCGCACCGAATGAAAGGTCGGTCGAAACGGCTATGTAAATAGTTTGTGTTTTCCGTCCAGTTCAGTGTAGCCGGCACGACCGAAGGGAAGCACTGACGTGGCACCAAGTTCACCCGGTGTTATGGGCTGACATCACGGATGTTGTAGGTGATGTAGACAACCGTGTCAGTTTCCATAAAAAAAAAAAAAAAACATTCACAAAGGATGTGTACGGGCGTTTCATCCTCTTTTTATGCAGAACCTGCACACCGGTGTGTCGCTAAAGGCCGATTTACATTGGTTTAGTGTTTAGTAAAGTGGCAAGTGCAAGTACAGTGGCCAGTAGCGAGCGCCTGGACAGTGACTGTTTACACTGCAGCAAGTACAGCGGTATTTCTCCGTCGAAATGGGACGAGCAACGTCGCGAAATACGTGCGATTTGGCCGTCGTTTTCTTGCAAAAAGACAACACGCGCGAATGTCCTGTTGCGGGTAACTTATGCACTGTACTAAATTCGACTGTTTTCACTACGCCAGTGGCGAGTCAAGTGACGCGCGGTGGGGTTGGGCGGGCGCGCGATGGGTGTCACTTGCCCGAAAATTGGAAGGCGATTCTATTTGGGCCAACTTGCAAGGCACTCGCAAGCCAAGTTGACTCGCTACTGTACATGTCTACTTAACTACAATGTAAATCGGCCTTTAGGCACATTCGGTGTATGTGTTTGTTTAGTCTGCAGTGTCCTCTTAAGGTCTTTATTAGGATTCTTAAGTCATTCCGTTTTAGGTTTAATACCTCTGAAGTGAATTTACGCGAGTACCCAGAAAGTAGTGCCCTCGTGTGCTTCTGCCCGGGCAGTTGGGACCAGTGCTGCTTGCTTTGGTTGTTGTGTGCCCAGGAGAGTATTTCCTTCCGGTATGTGCTTTTTAAGTCTCCGGTATGGCACCTACCTTCTTGGAGGACGGTTGGCTGGTCGGAGCATGTGCTGACCCGACCACGTATACCGGATTACATAACCAAGTTGAGAGGCCTTATGTCGGCGGGCGATAGGAATACGTACGGTGACGATGGTGTGAAGGATGCCGACGTAGTTGCTCTCCGTCTGCAGCAGCTCCATGAAGACCTGCTGCCGCGGAGACATCAGCTTCCGCACCACGTTGTCCGGCACCTCCGACTCTGCGCACAGTTACAACACACACACATGTCTTTATTGTGCTTTTCTTTTTCTTCTGCACTGTTGGAAATCTGACTCGGCGATCGCATGAAAACAGTAAAAATGCACTGTCCGATATCTGTCTGTCAGTCGTTCAGCGTATATGCGTCTACTCCAATTTTCCTCCACTTCACGTACGGAGCCACTGCTCTCCGCCAACATACTTGATGTTATTGTGCCACCTGGCGGTTGGTCTTCCCACACTCGGTTTTCCTGTCCGCGGCCGCCAGTGTAGGACACAGTTACTCCAACGCTCGTTGTCTCTTCTGCTGACGTGCCCAGCCCATTGCCACTTGAGCTTAGCCACCCGGTATCCAATATACTTTGGTGTGTATATGTACCTTGCAATATCTGCTTGCCGTCGGGTGAGGGCGTGCAGTCGAGCAGGTTGCCGCTGAGGCTGAGCAGCACCGCGTCGCCGACGCTCGAGCGGCGCTTGTTGAGCAGCGCCTCCTTGAGCTCGGCGCCGCGGAACTTGCGCTTGCGCACGCCGCGCTGCTGCTGCAGCTGGCCCGGCGTCGCCGAGCCGCCCGCGCCGCCCGCCGGCGACTCGCCCGCCTCGCCCGTCGCCGCCGCCGACAGCGACGAGCGCCGCGACGCCTCCGTCGCCCACTCCAGGTACTGAGCGCACACACACGACGCACATTACTAAATTATCTATAGTCTGTTTTTTTGGAAGACGGAGGAAAGTGACGTTTAGAGTGTTGCCAGTTGCTGCCAAATTTTAAATAGGCATGTAGTTGCTATCGATACTTTTATCGATTGATTAACTAATGAAATGCCGTAAACTCATATATTTTTACCTAATTGTGGATTTAATTGACAACACATTAAGCTAAATCTAGCTAGAAAAATGTTAAGTTTAAGGCAGCGCCACAGGTAGCGCATAATATGTGTGAAGGTGTGTCGTGTAAAAGTCGATACTATTTTCATCGACTACAATCACTAGTGAAATATTTGTTCAATATACTAAATTTTACATATGTACACTTAAAAAGAATAGCCCCACTGCATCTCTCCCCGTCGCATGTCGTAAAAGTCGACTAAGGGATAAGAAAATTCGTCAGCCTCGGTAGCTCAGTGGCGCGGTTGGTTAGTCAACTGTTATTAAGCAACGCTGAGCGCGGTCAGTGATTGGATGGGTGACCGCTCGACCGTTGGAGGCTGACTGTGGTTCGGATTCCACATTAAACTGTAGGTCCCTTCCCTTCTTACCTTACTAGGTGGTAGGGTTTATCCCGGCCGGGTTGGTACCACCGCACTGAACGAAACGTCGGTCGAAACGGCTATGTAAATAGTTCGTGTTTTCCGTCCAGTTTAGTGTAGCCGACATGAAATGAAGGGAAGCACTGACATGGCACCTAGTTCACCCTGTGTTATGGGCTGACATCACGGATGTTGTAGGTGATGTAGCCAACCGTGTCAGGTTCCATAAAAAAAAAAAAATGTACATAGACACAATACACTCTATCCCGACAATAGGGGTGAAAAGAGTAATCGGTTTTGTGCTGCAAAAACTTGGGTAAATTACAGCACAACACCAAACATCACGTTCAGGAAAATATTCAGACAATATAATAAATAAGGCACACAGACCCACCCGCTGCATGACTCGGTGGAAAGACCGCGCCAAGGCGAGAGGTGCTAACCTGTCGCCCTTTAGCACGGCATCTCGTCCTTATCCCTTAGGAGCCTTTTACGATATGCACGGTGAGTGATGCAGTGGGCATATTCTTTTTTAATACTGGCGGTCCCACACGGTAAATGTTAATTTAATTGAATGTATTGGATAAGGTTTAAACACTGAAGAGAAACGGCGGTGGATACTCACGTCTTTAAATAGGTAGTCCTTCTCATCCTGGGCCTCCTCGTTCTGTACGGACGCCCAGAACCACTCGGCCTTCACAACCTGCACGCGCGGCGGGCACTCGGGCAGCGTAGCCGTACTGTGCTCGTCCACTACCTGAGGCCAGTCAGTATATTATTATTATTTCTTATAATAAAGGAGGATGGGCAAAAATGTATGGGAGTTGGTCTAACAATGAATTATACACGGTGTTGCAACCCCAACCGTAAAACCAGAAAGGGGGTGATTCTGTACGTGAAATAGAACAACTTTTGTTCTACGACTTTTTAATTTAGAGAAAAAAAATGTTTTGCTCCTTACATTTTGAGAATAGGTATTTAAAATTTGTATAAAAAAAATTTTTTTTTTTGTTTCAAAAATTTTTTTTTCGCCACAGACGTTTAGTTTCACATATAGAATAACCCCCTTATGTCAGTTAAATATATTACGGGGGCAACGCAACACCGTGTATATCAATAGAAAGGTCTTTCCAAGAAAACCATTTTGTCCAAACATACCTAACATCTATTGTTAGTACTTGAGGAGTTATATCACTTTTAAGTTCTATAAACATAGAACCTTATCATAGTAATATGCTTACCTCTGTACGATGATCATCGTTCTAGGAAGGGTAAGTACTTAGAGCGAAACAGTTCCAAAATGATCGAGCAGTATTAAAACTGTATATTGTATTTTAATCATTACGGTTTCAATACCCCCTCGGTCATTTTGGAACTGTTTCGCTCTAAGTACTTACCCTTCCTAGAACGATGATCATCGTACAGAGGTAAGCATATTACTATGATAAGGTTCTATGTTTATACATCTTAAAAGTGATATAACTCCTAAAGTACTAATAATTGACGTTGGCTGCCATACTAAAAAATGTTCTACATAAATCAACCTTTCCATTGATATAACACTCACAGCTAGAGGAGGGGTAGACCAAAACGCTCATTCTCCTTCATACCTACTAATTTTATTCTAGACTTGATAAATATAAGAATAAAATATTTACCTAGATGACCTACACACTAGTTGTAGGTAATGTAAATAGGCAGAGTGATCAACTTCATATGATTGATTTTTAACACGTTTTTTTTGTACTCGTACTTATATGCATGCAATCCTGTTGTTAAAAATCGGTTCACCCCACAGAGCATCAAATGCGCGCGCCCGCCCCTCCTAGAGGCGCCCTGAGCGCGATTTCTCTACAAGGCCGTTGAAGCCTGTGGGCGTGGCCTATGACTTACATATGTGTGTTGTGCGTGTGCATTTGTTTTGTGCGTGTGCCTAACTTGCTCCTCTTTGTGTGTAGTGTCGATACTAGCACACACACACACACACACATACGAAGCGCTAGCAGCACTGCGTGTAGTTTTTGGGTTTCAAATATTATCGCTTAGGGCGTCTCTAGTAGGGGGCGCGCGCGGTAGGTATTTGATGCTCTGTGGTTCACCCAGTCGAAAGTTCTGAGGGGACAAACATTAAAAAAAAAAAATACAGTCGAACTGAGAACCTCCTCCTTTTTTTGAAGTCGGTTAAAAGAAGGTAGATCCCCATCAGCTGTAGTAAATGAGTAAATTCACATAATTGAAGAAGAGTGAAATAAAATCCTTATATTAATAATAAATAATCCTCGTAATGTTTTTGAATAATTATTTTCTATTAATGCATGATGAGTACATGTGATAGTGATTCCTGATGATAATAAGATAATTGGGACGAATTGGGGGGGTCCACTTAGTATGTGAACAGTCCCTGATTCTAAAATCACAACTTGAAAAATCTACATACATACATATCACACACGCTGAATCCCGACAATCGGGGGTAAGCAGATTAATCGGTGTTGTGCTGCAAGAACTCTGGTAAATTACAGCACCACACCGACCACCACGTTTCGCAAATTATTCGAACAAGATTCAATCGATCAAGCAGCAAGTAAGGCACGTGCTGCATGACTCGGTGGAAGTACCGTGCCAAGGTGAGAGGTGGCGAGCCTGTCGCCCTTTAGCACGGCATCTTGTCCTTATCCCTTAGTCGCCTTTTACGAAATGCACGGGGAGAGATGGATTGAAAAATCTATTCTATCTAATCTGTGCCTACTGTGTACTTTTACAAATTTTGTAAAGTACACAGTAGGCACACTTCCTACTCATGAGATCCTTACAAAATAAACATTTGTCACTTCAATAAACTCCCATCCAGAATGCCGTTAAGCTCAGCTCCGACTTATTGAGAGCGGGAACAAACGATCGTTCATCCGAGACAATGACTGCGCTCGATTGGCCGGGCTGACAAATGTCCTCGACCAATCGGGTGTGACGAATTGCGATCGTCTGTCAGCTGTCATTACTTGGCACGAGAGATGTGAATGATGTCGCTGTCTGCGGACCTGAGGAATTTTCAGAATTGGAAAAAAATTACAATGCAGCTTATTGCTTTTCGCATGCTCTCGGCTATTTTAGGACTCGTCGGTAATTCTAGCTTTAATTATAAAATTGGCCGAACTTGAGTTACTTTCAAAGAGGACAGATAAAATGCGAGATTTCTCTTATAAATTGTTCAAAGTATTTGCAAATGTGCATACAATGGGTTTTTTATTTACCGTGGTTGTTAGACATTATTTTTTTAAAACACAACAGCTTTAGTTCTCTGCGAACCGTCGCACCAGGCAGAGCGCTCATGAGGGTGGGTCATACGCTTGGGCCGAAACGTCGAGCCACATAGCTCGGAAGAACCGTGAGTAAAGCTGTTGTGTTTTAAAAAAATAGTGCATACAATGATTTTTTAAAACACAACCCAATGACCTACAATTTTGGGGGGAAAAAAAATCTAAAAATGTACCCAGATCAATATTATTTTTATTTCCCCTTCCTTCATTTCCTAATGTTTTTCATTAACATCCTCAAATAATTCAAAAAATTAATACAGCTACAATTTTTTATAAATTAATAATTTTATATATTATAAATTAATAATTGTACAAAAACATCAAAAATGCAAGTTTATTGAAGTGCCATCAAATGCCTCGATTCTTATGTCTTCTAGTATACCTAGATTTTATAAAACCCCATTTCCCTATATCGATGAGCCTGTATGGAAGTATGAGAATGCAGTTGTGAGAAAATTTAATTTGGAAGCAATGTACGATGTCATGCAAGAGTCGTTACAATGGAGAATGACGGCACGGTAACGATGCGATCACTCCACGACGGCAGCGCGGCAGCAGAGGAGGCAACAATGTATAAAATTACATACAATGTAAAACTGTAGGTCCCTTCCCTCCTAATCTTACTTGGTGGTAGGGTTTAACCCGCCCGGGTTGGTACCTCCGCACTGAATGAAACGTCGGTCAAAAAGGCTATGTAAATAGTTTGTGTTTTCCGACCAGTTCAGTGTAGCCGGCACGATCAAAGGCACTGACATGGCACCTAGTTCACCCGGTGTTATGGGCTGACATCACGGACGTTGTGGGTGATGTAGCCAACCGTGTCAGTTTCCATAAAAAAAAAATAAAAAAAAAATTGATGAAAAATCTCCACTCAAATGTATGAAATGTCCCCACTGAAAATGTATGAAATGTCTCTACTGAAAATGTATGAAATGTCTCGACTGAAAACGTATGAAATGCCTCGGTATGAAATGTCCCCACCGAAAATGTATGAAATGTCTCAACTGAAAATGTATGAAATGTCCCCACTGAAAATGTATTAAATGACTCAACTGCACACGTATGAAATGTCTCTGGATGAAATATCCGCACTGAAAATGTATTAAATGTCCCCACTGAAAATGTATGAAATGTCTGCACGGAAAACGTATGAAATGTCTCGACTAAAAATGTATGAAATGTCTCAACTGAAAACGTATGAAATGTCCCTACTGAAAATGTATTAAATGTCCCCACTGAAAATGTATGGCCATGTTTAAAAAATCTTATTTCCCAGTCTTAGTCTAATGCCACACTAAGTGCATTTTACGCCGATGTAACTTGCGTCGCGTTACGCGCGTGCATTGCGCTACATACAAATTTCTACTGCGAGGAGCGGCGTGAGCAAAATACGTCGTTACGTTGAAGGCCAAATTTTAACGACACAGGTTACACGCCGTACTAAATACGCTCTATGTGACGCTAGGCTTCAGCGTCAACGTTGTTGTCCTACATTCTACACGGTGTTGCAGTTGTCCCCGTAATATATTTAAATGACATAAGGGGGTTATTCTATAATGTGAAACTAAACAACTTCTGTGGCGAAAACAATTTTTTTGAAACAAAAAAAAAATTTTTTTCCATACAAATTTTAAATACTCTCAAAATGTAGGGAGAAAAAAATTGTTTTTCTTCAAATTAAAAAGTCGTAGAACAAAAGTTGTTCTATTTCACGTGCAGAATCAACACCTTTCGGCGTTAACGTTTGGGATTGCAACACCGTGATAATAAAATTTGAATGACACATTTTTTAGATAATGATTAGTTCAAAATACGTTGTTACGTTGAAGGCCAAATTTTAACGACACAGGTTACACGTACAAAATACGCTCTATGTGACGCTAAGCTTCAGCGTCAACAGTGCCTTACGTTGTTTTCCTATATTCAATAACGAATTTCAATCACAGATTTAGATAATGATTAATGACCAGGCATCGAAATAGGTAGCATATAAATACCGAATGTTGGCGAGAAGACATAACTTGGAGTGGTTAAGACCACCTGTTTCGGGAATTCCGGGATTTGAAAAACATATCCTGGTAGTGATATAGTTACTAACTTTTGACACTTTTAACATGCTGTAATATATGAATAACTTATTTAAAAAATCAAAAAATGATTTTGAAAAAAATTATTGGTATGGAAGTAATTTAGGTTTGAATTTTTTTTTATTATTTTTAAATAAGTTATTCATACCTACATTACAGTATGTTAAAAGTATCAAAAGTTAGTAACTATATCAATACCAGGATATGTTTTTCAAATCCCGGAATTCCCGGGAATTTTTCAGAATCCCGAAAGAGGTGGTTTTAACCACTCCATGTTATGTCTTCTCGTCAACATTAGATATTTATACTCTACCTACTCCGACCCCTGTTAATGACAGAAGATTTGTACAGAGTAGATTTTTTTTTACGCAAAATGTAACAACAGGTAACATGCACAACGGGGACGGCGGTGGAACATGTTATTAGTAGACTGCACTATGATACAAACAAGAGTTATATGTACCCGTCACCATTCGCAACAGACAAGTCAGGCAATATTCTACAGCGCGTCTCGCTCCCGGCACGAACGTACTTACAACACCCCCTCATGCGTCTTCAGCTAAAGCGAAACAAACGTACACGCGGGTACTTTGCTCACTTACAATCGAATGCGCGAGTACATTTTCATTGGTCAAACGTAGTTGAATCGATCGATTCGACGTTTCCATCGATGCGTACCGGAACTTACCTAAATACAGAGTGATTCAACGATAACTACCAACATTGTTGTTTTTTTAGGCTCACGAATCACATACATACATACCACGCCCTGTATTCCGCGGTAAATTACAGCGCAACACCGACTACCACGTTTAGCAAAGTACTCGGACAAGATATCAAGCAGCAAGTAAGCACGAAAACCCACCTGCTGCACGACTTGCTCCCGAATCACGCCTTACAATTTTGGCACTCATTGCTGAATCACCCCGTATAACCGAGTGCATACTGTTCACTCCGTAGATGATAAAAGGCATTTCGCGAGGACGGCACGAGAGCTCTCTGTCAGTGAACTAAGCCTTGTCGTCGGCTCTAGGTCGATTATCGGTCGAGGGACTTTGGGTACATTCGTGCCGGTGGCAGTGGCGAGGCTTACTGCTATTAGGAATGATTTTGTTAGTACCGAGAGCAACAGTCCATTGTATTGCGAGGTGGCGAGGGCGTCGCGCGGCGGCGGCGGCGGCCGGTCGCGCGCGGGAGGCGAGGGGGGCGCGGCGGGCGGGAGGGAGGCGAGGTAGTGGGAGAGCTCTGCGCCGCCGCAGATGGAGTGGCGGTGCGCGGGCGCAGCGGCGGCGGCGGCCGGCGCGCGCGCAGGCGGCTGGGGCGTCTTGAACACGAGCGAGCCGTCCGGACTCATCTGCCTGTCGGACTCTTTGGGAGTGCTCAGGATGGAGCAGTCGACAGTGTCCGACTCGACGGGCGAGAGGTCGAGCGTCATGTCGTTGAGCTCACGCTTGGGCGTCGAGACGTGGGCGGCGTCGCGCGCGAGCTCCCTGGCGCCGGTGCACTCGAGCCGCTTCTCGTACTTCTTCTTGCGCTCGCTGCGGAAGGAGGCGGTGAAGGACTTGACGCTGCGCCGCAGCTTGGAGGCCGACTGGACGGTCTTGGAGCTGCGGATGGAAGCGAAGGAGATGTCGAAGAAGCCCGACTGCTTGCTGGTGTTCATGGAGCAGACGGACGTGTTGTCGTCCTCGCGCATGGGCGACACGCTCGAGTCGAGGGCGGGATCGCTAGGCTTGCTCGCCTCGGGGCTCACGCGCTCAACCGACACGTCACCCGAGGGCTTCGCTATCGGAACCTTCTCTGTCTTCTTCTCCCGCTTGAAAATGGTCGGTCTGCTCTTGAACTTGAACGAGTCCTTGATCTTTAATCTCTTGATGGACTTCCAGGTGCCCTCCTCGCACTTGTCGGGCGAGAGGTTCTCGTAGACGGCGCTCACGAGGATGTTGGAGTCGGTCGAGTTGCGGCTGCGCTTCTTGGCCGAGGAGATGGTGGTGGTGGACTGCTGCAGCTCGCTGGCGCCGCGCAGGCTCGGCAGGAACAGGTCCACGTCGTCCTTCGAGTCCAGCTCGCACAGGCTCTTGACGAGGGGGGAGCGGATGGAGCTCATGTTGTCCGCTATGTACTCGACCACGTTCAACACGTTCGTCGTCTTATTCTTGAACACCTCTCTCTTCTCCTTCGCCGATATAGGTTTATCCTCACGGCTACTTGAACTATGGCATGTGACCATGTTTTCCTTCTCCAGCGAAGCATTTCGAGTGTTTTGGGGGGGATGATTCGTTGTTTTGTCCGATTCCGAGCTGAGAATGTCATCCAAGTCCTGCAGGGGACAGCAGCCCGAGTCTATGGCGTCTCTCGACAGCTCTGCGCTGCGGAGGTACTTGTCGCGCGCGTTCTGCAGCTTGCGCTCGCTCCGCCCGTCCGCAGTCTCTCTCTCCGTGTCCGTCGAGTGCTTCGAGGGACTGCTGCGGCAGCCCGACAGGCGCGCCGACAGCCGCCGGTAGAGGGAGGTCTTGGGAGTGGACTGGGAGCGGGAGGGGCTGACGCGCTTGGGCGCCGAGGAGGGGGTGAGCTGGCGGGGCGAGAGGACAAGCGAACGACCGAAAGTCTCCCCATTGGCCATTACCTGAAACATGTGCGAAACACACCACGCGTTGATGTAGTGAAGCCATTCCGATACAGACATGCGAGGCTGGGCGGACGCGTTAGGACACACAAGCCGGGTCATCCCTCGTCACTCTCATTACATCTAGCTCGCCTCGTGTCATCACAACGCCGCTGGAGGCGCGCAATTCCGTCACATTCGGATGCCAAATTATGTAAATGTATGCAGACATTGAAATATGACTTAAACTGCCTCAATAAGGTAGATGTTAGTCAACATTACAACAGAGAGCGTGTTGTAGGCGACAAACTCGCATAAGTGGAGGAGTCTACAGTCAAATTGTAATCGGAACATGGATTAACTACTAGGTGGACGACACAGTAACCGTAATTGCGGTTTAGTCATCGCTAAATCTTAAAGACGTCTCATTTTATGTACTATTTTATTAGGCTATGAACAATACTTTTACACAACTAAGTGGAAGCTGAACAAAAAAAAAACTAGGTCATCTAACATAAAACAAATTGTAAGCACACAAAAGATGGTTCTAAACAAAGATTAAACGAAAAAAACACTAGAATACATAACATCAACAGAAACATTAAAAGCAGTGCCTGTGAGCGCGGGCGATTTAATGGATTTGATTCAAATAGATTTAACGATGATGACATTCACACCGAATGGAGATGTAGAACGACGTGCGATGTGTCGCGAAGTCGATTCGCACTTGTGGAGAAGTGCGAGGAAAACATGTTTAACGATATGAAAATGTGTGTCGACCGCGTCCGAGTGCTGAACGGATGATATGAGACGATGAAGTATGATTGGATGAGGGACGAGCTTCGCGTCGTGCCGGGAGCGAACACTATTGAGAGTAGGAGCAACGCTGATGCTATAAATTGTGCCGTTAATGTACAGTATGAACAGGGCCGTCTTAGATCATGCGGGGGGTCCTTGGGCACAATTGGGGCCATTTAAAGAAGTAAAAAAAAAAATAATTTATGAAAACAACTATTCAAAAATATTTAAAAATTGTCAAATACAAAAATGTTAATGACAATTCTTAGTAAAATACACTAATAATTGAGCTCCTGTTTTTTGTTGTGCAAACGATGACATTGGCACTTGGGGGCCCTGGGCTCGTGCCCATGTGCCCTTATGAAAAAGACTTCCCTTCGTAATGATTATATTCTACTGCCGAAACTGAATCATTTTTTACTTTTGCAAATATTTTTGGAACTTAATATACACAGAAAAGAGTTGTCTGTACACCAAAATAGCAAGTTGCACTTATATCAACATCGATTCAGTCTCAGCATACAACATTTTTGCTACAACCTCGATTAACCGAAACTAAGTGCGAAAAAATAATGAATCTATTACAATAGCATAAATGTGCTGATCGATACATACATACAAGTAAACAGTACACCGCACCCAGCTAGATAATATTAACAGATAATTCACTCAAACTTGGTACTCTTCCTATCGCTTTCCATGTCAGACTACGCGCGCACTGAACCGGCAGACCCACCATGAGTTTTAGTGATCATCACTTTCATCATCGTTCACGTAAATCCTAGGCTCCATCATGAAATTCGAACATGACATTTCATTGCGTACAAATTGCGTGTTCAAGCAAATATTTGTATGGAGAATAGATGCAGCGCCTCCAGCGAGCTAATGACTATACAAATATTTACCTGAGCTCGTCACTTGTATTGTATGCAACGAAATGTCCAACAAATTCTTATGATCGAGCTTCTTGTATGCTAACCCTACATTTGACTTCGCTGTAGTCGGGTAAAAATGTGGAGCGCCTCTAGCGTACGATGTGATAACCACGGCGAAGAGATGTAAGAAGAGCTACGAAGACCTCAGACAGGGGGATGTACATGCGGCAGAGGACGTCGACCTCAGACAGGGATTGAAAACGAAAATTGAAAACAGACCACATTTACTATTTAAAAATAATGAGTCATTAACAGCTCTAAAATCAGAACAATTCAGAGAAGTGGTTAGGTTTTTCAGCCTCTCAGTGGCTCATAGGAAGGACTTGAGGCCCTGAAGAATAAACTACGGAACTAATGCTGACATCGGGCCGACAGTCGAAATCGACTAAAGTCCCATCAAAACAGAAGAGAAAAAAAAATTGAAATTGGACTAAGGCAGTGGATAGGTCGCCACCAATTGGGGCCATACGTGAGCGAAATGAGAGCGGCGTTGTGTCAAGTCGCGTTCACGGAGCTGTCGGGACTCAGCGCACCGGAGTTAAATGGTGTGCTTAGTGAACTATCAACATGTTTTATTAGAAAATTATTAGTGTCGCACCACCAGGGTGTGGAATTGTCTACCGGCGCGTGCGTTTTCCGATACTTTCAATACTGGATATAGATTCTATAGTCCGAAAATCTGCCTCTGAAATCTCACTGAGCGTGTTTTCACTTGGTTAGGTGAAATTGGCTGCCTCGGGTGCCTCTGAGGTCCGTCGGCACAACCAACGATACTACTTTTCATTAAAAAAAACTCCTCTCATCACTCTTCACCACGGCGAAACAAACGAACTAAATTATGGAATGTTTTACGTGAACATTGAATAAACTCACGATGGGCCTGCCGCGGTGATGCAAACACCGCAGCGGCGAATCTCGCACAACTGTGCTAACATCTTTTGACGACCTGATGTACAAAATTTCAATGTGTGATGTCACACACACACACAACTATCTCGAGTGTTGCCTCTGTTTCTGTGACATTGAAGGTAATAAATGCCGAACAATTTGTGACGGCATAATCGACACCTTTTGTTTGTATTGTCGGCGCCGATAGCGACAATTGTACAGAGTAAACTCGCGGAAGGACATTTTCTATGTACATGTTGCTAGATATTATTAAATTTTTATATATTAATATTATTTATAAAATTACACAATTAATACAGATATTTCGACTGTTGTCGTCATCAGTGAAGAATATAACATATTATGTATGGTGTTGATATTTATGACATATGAGTGGTTGATATGGTTTTTTTTTTTTTTTATATATCAACACCATACATAATATGTTATATTTTTCACTGATGACGACAACAGTCGAAATATCTGTATTAATTGTGTAATTTTATAAATAATATTAATATATAAAAATTCATCAAACAAACATTTTGTAAATAAAAATAATTTATTGTCAATAGATATTTTTAAGAAATATATTTGTCTTGCTGTTATGTAGAAACATCTACATAACAGTTAGGGTTCAACCCCGCCCGGGTTGGCCGACCAACCCGGGCGGGGTTGAACCGCACTGAATGAATGATCGGTCGAAACGGCTATGTAAATAGTTTGTGTTTTCCGTCCAGTTCAGTGTAGCCGGCACGACCGAAGGGAAGCAATGACACGGCAACTGGTGACACCCGGTGTTATGGGCTGACATCACGGATGTTGTACAGGTCTGTTAACCAAAGCTGGCGCGTGCACAGTACACCAATGCAATTGTGCAAGTGCGAGTGAGACAGATCGGGGCATACGCATTCCGAAAACCCGACCTGTCTCACTCGCACTTGCACAATTGCATTGGTGTGAGTACTGTGCACGCGCCAGCTTTGGTTAACAGACCTGTAGGTGATGTAGCCAACCGTGTCAGGTTCCATAAAAAAAAAATCTGCACATGGACCATAGATCAGAGCTGAAAATTTTGTGAAAGAAAAAATTCTGCCAGTGCCACTTTTCGGGTTCCGTAGAGTTCCCTAAAGGCTCTGGCTATAATGAGCCCATAGCCGGGTTACTGACCACAACAGCCTCGTGTCGAGTGCGTTCAATGCGTCGGCAGCTGTCGACAATAACAACAACAACAACAACAACATGTTCTCCAGATACCTTCGCCAGTACCTATAGTTTAATAACAGATAATCACTACATTACTATTGTCGTTCTCCGCTAAATTACAGTAAGTAAGCCTGTAAATGAGCACTCATCTAGTCTCCTTCGACATTATAAGCTAAGCGACCAGGCCGCTTTGGCGATTATCGCAAAAATTTGCCGTAGATCTGTCTCAACTAGACGCATTGAGGAGCGCGTTGGAGCGAGTGAGATGGATCATAAGAAACTGCTAGTAGCGTTGAATTTCTAATAGATAACAAGCCCCGATAGAATGACCTCCTAATAGCTCTGTACACTACAATGTTAGGAAGAGCGTAGCCTGAAACCACTACCTATAGCGAAAGCGTCTAATTTATACGTCGTAACAAAGTGGATATTCTGTAGAAACGTATCGTAGGTCAGAATCGCAGTGCATCGCAGAATGTTTATGGGCATCGTTAGACACCCGCTTCTAGGGCTTCTAGGTTCTTAGGTGCAATAATGCCACATTTGCCATAAAAAAAATATTCATGTTCTCAAGAGTTCACCGTAAAATTACGAAAAAAAAAATTATGAGCGGTAAAATGAGCTCTCAAAAGTGCAGCTTATGCGCAAAAATTAAAAACCAATTTCATACATAAAACTGATAAAAGTATGAACGGGGCAATAAAACAATTTAAAAATAAAAAACCTAAAAATAACGGAAGAAATGTACGTTTTTCTCACAGATTTTAATTCACAAGGGAATTTAGAATTAACTGGCCCACTGTTTTTACACCATTCATTACCCAATATTTTGGTATCTGTGAACCCGTAAAAAAATTTACAGTGAATATTGCCATGAACTGTCTCGAGACATTTTTTTATTGAAAGCGTAACTTGTGGCGCCGAGTCACCCCTAAGGTGTCCAACGACGCCCATGCACATTCGGTCGCACGCGGCCGCTTGCGAAAGCCGTGCCGGACTGGCGGGTGCCCATTTCGCCCCTCTTGAAGTACCCGACGCTGCACTTAGCGGGAATATATAGGGATGGGAGATTACCAGATACATTACAGCAAAATCATGAAAAAGCGTGTGCGAACAGCTTCCACAGGCGAATATCCACTTTGTGACTTATCTACCGGTGCGGTGCGAGTGTCTACGTGTATAGTGCATGTGCAACCTTCTAAGCCTCGCTCACTAATGCGGGGTTTACACGGGTATATATGTATATAGCCGCATGATTCAAATCAACTGTCTTAAGAGCGATTTACACGGGTCGATTTTCGCCGCGCGGCAAGTCACTAGTCGAATCGCTTGTAAAATCCAATCGCCACCCCATTTAAACAGATCGATAAAAATCGCAGGCGACTTGTTCATTTTGCATCAAAATGTCGACCAGAACAGTCGCACTGCGTACTGACATTGAAATTGTTCGACAAGCCATTATTCAAGAATAGCGCAGAAGAGCGCAGCGAGCGATCGCCTGCGACTACGGAATTTACATGGGTGACTATAGCCGCACGATTTTCGACGTACGGCGAAAATCTACTGTCTAAATGTCAATTCGGCTAGCCCGCGAGCGACTAAAATCGCAAGTTCCAAAGAAGACTTGCATTCGCCTTTTGGCTGTGCGGCGACCGGCCGCATGCGGCTGGTGACTAAAATCGACCGTGCAAATGCTCGGTCGCAGGCGATCGCTCGCTGCGGTTGGGTTGCGCTGCGCTCGCGCTCGCAATTTACTCTCTTCAAGTAATTTCAAGAATAATGTCTTGTCGAACAATTTCAATGCCAGTACGCAGTGCGACTGTTCTGGTCGACATTTTGATGCAAAATGAACAAGTCGCCTGCGATTTTTATCGACCTGTGTGAATGGGGTGGCGATTCGATTTTACAAGCGATTCGACTAGTGACTTGCCGCGCGGCGAAAATCGACCCGTGTAAATGCCTCTTAACATATGATGGCGGGATAGGGCTATACGTTTATTGATGTAATACGGAGATATCATTGTGTCAAATTAGAAGACGGAACAAGTATGCCATCTGGTTATCTTACCATACTTTTTGTCTTAGAACTGTCGTAGGTATCAATCTTAACTATAACTTTCTTTTTCAGTTTCCCGGCAGAAAATAATGCGTGTAGAGCTTTAGAAAGAGACAATCCGGTTGTAGAGCGTCGTCCCTGTCGCACAGACATGCCAGTTCGCGTCGTTGATTGGCCGACGCTCTACAGCCGGATGGTCTCTTTCTAACGCTCGACACGCATTATTAGCCGCTGGGAACTGTACGTTGCTTTGAGTCTTTTAAGTCATAATGAAACAGAAAAATTAATTAGTTCCAGACCAGGATTTGAATTGTCTCTGGAATCGGCGGTAACGGCAAAGGCTCATTTACATTTATCACTTTGAATGTTTACCTTTGACGAATCATTCAAAGTGGCAAGTGTAAAATGCCTTCCATTTTGGTTTCATACAAAGTTTACACCAAAAATAACGATGAAACATTGATTCGCTTTGGATGTACATTCAAACTGAGTCAGTCAGCGTGTAAGCGTCCACTGCTGGACATACGCCTCTCCAATTTTCCTCCAGTCCTCCCGGCCTTTCGCGATATGGAACCACTGCTTTCCGCCGACGTACTTGATGTCGTCGTCCCACCGGGCGGGTGGTCTTCCCACACTCCATTTTCCTGTCCACGGCCGCCAGTATACGGTCATCATCTCATATACGATCATTACTCAACGGTCATCATCTCTTCGGCTAACGTGCCCAGCCTACTGCCACTTGAGCTTAGCCACCCGGTGTCCAATATCGACTACTTTGGTGGGTCGGCGGATTGCCTCGTTAGTTACGCACCATTACGTAGCGATATTCCCAGCATGGCACGCTCCATTGCTCGCTGGGCAACTTTTAACCTTCGAACAACAGCGACCGTCAGAGTCCACGTTTCACACCCGTACGTCCAAACTGAATCGATGCAGTGTAAATCTCGCTCAATGCCAGAGACATACGTTCAAATGCACATGTAATAACAGCACAGATGCTGATGCAAATCCCAGTCGGAGACGAAAATTTGTCAGTTTGCTTACGGCTCTGCAGTTGCCTTAAATTTAAAAGTGGCAACGGGTAATCGAAGACGTTGAAAAAAAAACCCCTGCGGAGTTTCTTGCCGGCTCTTCTTTGCGATGGCAATCGAACCAGATTGTAAAAACTAAACAGGACAAATTCAAGGGTACCTAGTGTACTAGAGAGTGTTTCAACTAAAAGTTCCCTTCGCCGTTATGTTGCCTCCACTGTCTATCTGTCAAAACAGCGTTGAGGGTTGCTATGTGTACAGATTTACCCGTAATTATCGGTATTTACCGTATTTATTATACGGTAAATACCGATTACATTATTAGGTAATATAATCTTCACAATCTGGCAGCACGAATTTAAGCACTGACAGTGACACTGACAGTGGAGCCAACATAACGGCGAAGGGAACCTTTAGTTGAAACGCTCTCTACCATACGAATGATGAATAAAGAATAAAGAGAGATATTGTATATTGTTTATTGTATATTGTTTATTAAGCATTCATTAGACAGCATGACTGTACTCGAATTTGTTACAATTTGTTTCAATTACACCCACAAAGAAGAACCGGTAAGAAACTTCGCAGGGCTTTTTTTTTCATAATCATTTTTACAAGCATTTAGTGACTATCCAGATAATAACACCGCCTACAGTCGATTGAAAATACAGCTTCAGAGCAAGATCAAAAACAGATTTTTGTTTTGTTTTTGAAGTTCTGACTGCAAGGACTTAATTAAGTGGATCAGGTGTAAAGAGCCTTTGTCAAATTTTTGTTACGTCATTTGTATCAACTCAATAATGTTAGTAGAAGGTGTGGATCTAAGCTTACGATGGCTTCACCGAACATATCCGGGCCCATCGGCAGTAGAGGAGGGTATTAATCGAGGTCGGGACTAGCGAGTGGCCACTCTAAATTTCCCGCGCATGCTTCACGTTTCGGCTCGCTTCAAGCCCTCGTCAGCTAGTCTGCGTTGACTAGGACGCGGGGAAACCACCAGTCCCGCTCTCGACCTCCCTCTCTCTACCTATCCATATTCTGTAGGATGCTTCCAGTGACGTTTTCGAAGCTCTCTCCATATATGAGCTTAGCGTCGATCTTGGGAGCCCTAGATTCTTGAAGAGACTGTAGAGCGACTTCGCTGGTAGTCCTCTTGCTCCGACTTCCACAGCGAAGAGATCAGTCTTGAATCCGTTTCTCACAATCCGGTCTACTAAGTTGCAGTACTTGTTAAGTTTGATGTTGTGGTCCTTCGGTATGTTACTTTCCCATGGAACTGTAAGTTCAACAAGTACTACATGCTTTGTCGCTTTTGAGAATATGAGTATATCCGGTCTTAATGCTGTGGTACAGATTTCCGAAGGCATTTGGTAATGCTTCTCATGTGTGTCCATCAACAATTCCCAATCCTTTGCTGCTCCCAAAATTGAAGAAGGTTTAGTCCTATCTTTGGGCAGCTTATTGGCTCCAGGTTTCACAAAGTTGACCTTCTGGAAGCCGCTACTGGTTTGCCCTTTCCTGGTCCGTGCAATTGACAGGTTGATGGCCTCTCTGATGATTTGGAGGACTTTATCATGACGGTAGGAATACTGGCCTCGCTCAAGTAGTATTTTGCATCCGCATAACAAATGTTTGGCCGTGCCTACGAACTCCTTACATGACGGGCATAGTCTATTTGTAGATTTCCCCCATCTAACTAGGTTACTCGGGTCGGGGAGAGTAAGCTGGAATGCATTTAAGTAGAACTTAAGCAGCTCAGGGGACCAGTTGTATATTATGGATTTCCACTTCAATGCAGGAGGGATGCAGAAGTCACCCACTGTAAGCCAATCATTCTGCATTTCTAGGTTTAAGGCGTGAAGTTTGAAGCCTTGTTCCATGTCCTCCTGAGCAAAACCTTTCAGTATTTCTTTATCAGACTTTGCTGTTTCTATGCCCAATCCAGATCTATTGGTGCGTGTACCAACTTGGAATGATTTGTAGAAGTCGAGTCTCGATTCCAGTTCATCTGATAGTGATGTGTTGGGTAAGGCTTGAATAGCGCTATCATTGGAGTCTTTGAGTATACATCGTTTGGCTATTCTCGCCTTTTGATAAAATATCGACGGTTTCTTAATGTTCAGTCCAAAGTTATTGTGAGATCTGTATAGCGTTGACGAGTCAGCCGGGTGAGCCAGTCCAAACCATGATTTCAGGAATCTGGTCACATACGAGTCTAATTTAGCCAGGTTTTGCTTTGTGAAGTCGTAGACGAGAAATGGCCATGAAAGTTTTGATGTCAGGTAGTTATCGTAAATCCATGCCTTTTGTGTACCCAGGAGGGGAAGATTGTCAGTTTGGCGGAGGCTCTCTTCGAAAAGTTGGACAATATCATCAGTAGGATGCTCCTTTCCTCTGCTGGTGATCCTTTTGCCCAAGAATTTAAAAGGAGCTTCATCAGCCACGGTTGCGATTGGTTTTCCGGCTACTGTCAGACCTGGATTGCTCGAGGTAAACTTTGAACCTTTCCTGGTTAAGCTCAAACAGTAGCACTTCGCTGGTTTTATCTTCATCCCTTTGGTCCATTCACAATAGTCATCCACCACCTTAAGAAGCGCCTGATTTTGTTTTGGATTGCGGGTTAACAGCGTAATATCATCCGCAAATGCCAGGATGGCCGCCATATATGTGTCTCCATATTTGAACCTGTATCCCCATTTGTTTTCTTTTACGACAAGCGTATCAATTAGAATGTTGATAACAATGTTAAATGTGACAGGAGAGAGGCAGCAACCCTGGAAAAGTCCTATGCCGTAACGAATTTCTGGTGTCTTCTCCGTTTCGCCTTTTACTTGTATTACAAAGGAAAGTTTTTTGTAGTAGGAGGCTATTATATTACAGATCAGAGGTGGCACATTATACCACTCTAGCGCCTTTAATAGTAACTCATGGCGCACCGAACCGAAGGCGTTTTCAAAGTCTAACCACGTGGCAGTTAATTGTCTCTCATTCTTCCTTGCATCTCTAAGACATTCAGTCAGCAAAGAATTATGTTCGAGGCACCCTGCAACTCTTGGGAGAAAACCTTTCTGGTACTTCTTCGGTAAGTAGTCGTTGGTACACATGTGTTTGAGTAGTCTGGCCTGTATAATGGAGAAGAATATTTTCGAAATTGTGTTCGTAAGGGCTATAGGTCTAATATCCTTGGGATCAGTAACTTCTTTCTTTTTTGGTAAAAGAACAAACACGGCTTTACCAAGACAGTCTGGCACTTCTCTGTTCGTCCAAATTCTTTTGTAGATGTTCAACATGTGTTTCCGCACTGATGGACATTTTTTGTATATGATGTATGGTATGCCATCGGGTCCCGGGGCGGAACTAGTATGGAACTCTCTACCATACGAATGATGAATAAAGAATAAAGAGAGATATTGTATATTGTTTATTGTATATTGTTTATTAAGCATTCATTAGACAGCATGACTGTACTCGAATTTGTTACAATTTGTTTCAATTACACCCACAAAGAAGAACCGGTAAGAAACTTCGCAGGGCTTTTTTTTTCATAATCATTTTTACAAGCATTTAGTGACTATCCAGATAATAACACCGCCTACAGTCGATTGAAAATACAGCTTCAGAGCAAGATCAAAAACAGATTTTTGTTTTGTTTTTGAAGTTCTGACTGCAAGGACTTAATTAAGTGGATCAGGTGTAAAGAGCCTTTGTCAAATTTTTGTTACGTCATTTGTATCAACTCAATAATGTTAGTAATAAGTATACATACATACTGCAACGTAGTATTGTCAAATAATAAAAAAAAAATTATAATAAAAATATTAAGATACTTGAAGTATCGAGTTGTCAATCGGTTAGTAAATAAGTTTGGGATAGTTGTGGTACTCACGACGTGCGTGCAGTTGGGGTCGTCGATGCCGCACACGTCGCCGCCGTTCTTCGCGAGCACGTCCGCCATGTGCTGGCTCTCCTCGTCGGGGAAGCCCACGAAGCACACGCGCGCACCGGCGAACACCTTCAGCCTGTGCTCGTTCTGCGACACGGGTGAAGAAGCCAGGTTTATTTTTAAATTTTTTTTATATTTTTTTTCAATTTTTTTATTTATTTTTTTTTTTAATGAAACTGACACGATTGGCTACATCACCTACAACATCCGCGATGTCAGCCCGTAACACCGGGTGAACTAGGTGCCACGTCAGTGCTTCCCTTCGGTCGTGCCGTCTACGCTGAACTGGACGGAAAACACAACCACGTTGCGAAATCAGCCTCTTCGGTAGATCAGCGGTGCGGTCGTCGGTCGTGATCAAAAGCACACCTGGGCGCGGTTATAACTTGGATGGGTGACCGCTCGACCGTTGGAGGCTGAGGGGCGTTCGGATTTCACGTTAAACTGTAGGACTGTAGGTCCTTTCCCTTCTTACCTTACTAGGTGGTAGGATCTAACCCGCCCAGGCACCATATTGAATGATACGTCGGTCGAAACGACTATGTCAATAGTTCGTGTTTTTAAAAATTAAGGGAAGTACCTGACATGGCAACTAGTTCACCCGGTGTTATGGGCTGACGTCACGGATGTTGTAGGTGTCGGTGTCAGTTTCCATTAAAAAAAAAACTAAGCCATATTATGGCACAGAGATCAGGGATGAGTTGTGATTTCAAAATATAGAAATAATTGTCCGACTAGCGGTGCAATTAGGCTTGCCAGATCTGGTGTTAGCCTTCCCGGGACATATCTACTAACTGCAGTCCTTCATAAATATGATGGGAGAAATGAAAGACCAAAATTTCGCTGTAATATTTTTACGGCGAACTTTTAGCGTTGTTTTATAGCGAACAACTTTAGTAAGCAACACTATGCTAAAATGAATGTAGAATCTTCCTTCATATTAATTATTCATATTTGTTGTTAGACGCTGATAATTTCTCTTTGCGCGACGTCAAGCCGTATGTATATGCACATAATTTTTCATCCCGGGACAAAATGATCCTTCGCCCGGGACACGGGATATATGTATAAGGTCTTTCATTAGTAGGTAATAGTACGCGAAGGGGAGTATGTGTATCAGATACTGATCACGTTCCCATACATATTTTGTTTTTTTCGGATATCAAATACCTACCCATCCTACTAAAATAATAGTTTATTGAACAATTGTTTCATAGCATGGGTATGTATTTGATATCGAAAAAAAAAATAGGTATGGGAACGTGATCAGTATCTGATACACATACTCCCCTGAGCGTACCTACTATTACTACTAACTACCTACTATTACTACTAACTAACTACTATTACTACTAACGAAACACCTTATATATCCCGGAAATGCCGGGCATCTGGCAAGCCTAGGCGCAATACGGACAGTGTGAGTGTATGAGAGAGAATACGCATACAATGAAGGCGTCGCCGGTGGCGCTGCAGGCTGGGTCGTCGCGGCGCTCCCAGCAGGCGTCGACCCACGAGCGCTGCAGCACGGGCAGCCGGAACGCCGACGCGTAGCGGTACTTGTCGCCGCCGGCCGCGTTCGCGATCAGGTGCGTCACCTTCGCCGACATGTCCTTGCGTATCGAGCCGCCCATGTAGTGGATCAGCGTTATCAGGTACGTCTGCAACGAGGGCACGCGGGGTGAGGTATAGTTATCCTTACCTATAATAAAATCCAACGTCTGCTTTCTGTCTGTCTGAGTGTCTGTCTGTCCGCTTATAACTCGAGAACCACTGAACCGATTTTAATAAAACAAAATTCTACGGATAGCTTGATTCTTCCCATCAACTATAGGCTACTTACTATCACGCTAAATAGCTTATGAGGTTAGCAGTGAAGTGAAATATGAGAGCGGACGGAGCCGCGGGCACAGCTTGTATGGTATATAGTTATATAGTTATATAGATATATGGTTTATTGATGCACGACTGAAGCATGCAAGAATTATTTTTAATATTTATTTTGATTTTAATTAAGGGTCTGATATTGTTGTAATTTTTTTTTCTTTTATAATTTTATTTTATTTTATTTCTATAGTGTTAACTTCATTATTAATGTTGTCTAGATAAGCGCACAAATGTCTGCCTTATATTGTTAATAACTGCCTCTGCGAGACAGATAATTCTAGTGCAGAGCATATGTGTGTTTAAAAAATGAATAAATAAATAAATAAATAAATAAAATAAATAAAGTTAATGGCAGGTTTGATAGCAAATTGCTGGTAGTTATATCCTGTAGTTTAGGATGTTAGAAGAATATTAGTGAAAGAATTAGCCTGAAGAGATAAATACTTCTCGAGATTTTTTTTTTTTTTATTTTAATAGGACATGTCCTTGCGGATAGAGCCGCCCATGTAGTGGATCAGCGTTATCAGGTACGTCTGCAACGAGAGCACGCGGGGTGAGGTATAGTTAATGGCAGGTTTGATAGCAAATTGCTGGTAGTTATATCCTGTAGTTTAGGATGTTAGAAGAATATTAGTGAAAGAATTAGCCTGAAGAGATCAATACTTTTCGAGAATTTTTTTTTTAAATTTTAACAGGACATGTCCTTGCGGATAGAGCCGCCCATGTAGAGGATCAGCGTTATCAGGTACGTCTGCAACGAGGGCACGCGGGGTGAGGTATAGTTAATGGCAGGTTTGATAGCAAATTGCTGGTAGTTATATCCTGTAGTTTAGGACGTTAGAAGAATATTAGTGAAAGAATTAGCCCGAAGAGATCAATACTTTTCGAGAATTATTTTTTTTTTTTATTTTAACAGGTCACTGGTCAGACATGGCTACTTTGCGGAAAAACTAAATTCAACGCTCCGACATAATCTGTTAGTATGGCTATTCCCTAGAGTGTTTTTATAAGCCGGAGGCGCGGGTGCAGCCCCCATCCGCTGTAACAAAGCGCAGGCGCCCGTGTGGGCCGTAGCAATGAGGCTGGTCGCCAAAAAGCCGAAGCTGCGGTGGCGAGCTAGGAGAACATTGAATTATTGATAATAATTAATACATACATACTACACGCTGTATCCCGACAATCGGGGTAAGCAGAGTAATCGGTGTTGTGTTGCAAGTACTCGGGCAAATTATAGTACAACACCGACCACTACGTTTATCAAAGTATTAGTACAAGATAATTCTCAAGCAGCAAATAAGGCATGGAGACTCTGTGAAAGGACTATGCCAAAGTGAGAGGTGGCTAGTTTGTCGGCGTTTACACGGCATCTCGTCCTTATCCCTTAGTCGCATTTTACGACATGCATGGGGAGAGATGCAGTGGGGCTATTCTTTTTAAGTATCGGCCCACACGGTACACATAATTTTAATGTTATGTATCTACATTCCGAATTTAAATGTTCTACCCTGTGACAGTTAGACAGGCTACGGAGTTCATTTTATTTTTATTTTATTTATTCAGTAATCAAATCATACAGTACATAACTAAAAAATTAATTAAGGTAAGAATATTATTCGGTGACGAAGTCGTAATGATCCACTGTACATTTTTCATCATGTTACCCTTGAAACAAGTCATGGACATGGACAGACATCTGCAAAAGCCTGAAAAAATATGAAGTTCAGACGTGAGACTGGAAGTAGAGTATTTTCAGACATTTTATGGGCAAGCAGAGTATAATGAATAATCGATCAAAAATAAAGTAAGTAAGTAAATTTAGTAGTATGATTGGCAACCCTAATTGTGGAGTCAGTCTACTAGGGCAACTAGTTACAAAACCAGAAAAAAAAAGAAGTTCAGACTAAGGCCCACTTGCACCAACACGAATTTACATACATACATATCACACACGCTGAATCCCGACAATCGGGGTAAGCAGAGTAATCGGTGTTGTGCTGCAAGAACTCTGGTTAATTACAGCACAACACCGACCACCACGTTTCGCAAACTATTCGAACAAGATTAAATTGATCAAGCAGCAAGTAAGGCACGAAGACCCACCTGCTGCATGACTCGGTGGAAGTACCGTGCCAAGGTGAGAGGTGGCGAGCCTGTCGCCCTTTAGCACGGCATCTTGTCTCTATCCCTTAGTCGCCTTTTACGACATGCATGGGGAGAGATGCAGTGGGGATATTCTTTTTAAGTACCGGCCCCACACGGTACTGTACCGGCCCCACACGGTACAGTACCGGCCCCACACGGTACCAACACGAATTTAACGATATAAACCAGTTTAACTCGTTAAGCTAGCACCCGTTGACTGTGGGAACCGCGTTTAAATCCATAACTCGCTACTTAACTCTAAACTCGTGTTGGTGCAAGTGGGCCTAAAAGTAGAGTATTTTCAGACATTTTATGGACAAGCAAAGTATAAAGAAAAATCGATCAAAAAATAAAGTAAGTATGCAAATCCTTACCTATAATAAAATTCAACATCTGCTTTCTGTCTGAGTGTCTGAGTGTCTGAGTGTATGTCTGTCTGTCCGCTTATAACTCGAGAACCACAGAACCGATTTTAATAAAACAAAATTCTACGGATAGCTTGATTCTTCCCATCAACTAAAGGCTACTTACTATCACGCTAAATGGCTTATGAGGTTAGCAGTGAAGTGAAATATGAGAGCGGTCGGAGCCGCGGGCACAGCTTGTGTATTATAAAGTATGATTACGTAATATGTAACCCAACCCTATCCTTGTGTAGATAGTCTAGCTCTAGTAGGATACCTAGTTACAAAACCTGAGAAAAAAAGAAGTAGAGAGGTGAGAACTCACGAGCTCGTCCTTCTTGCGGAAGCCGGTGAAGCAGATGACGGCGCCGCGCATGGCGAGCGAGTAGAGCGGCCGCGCGTTGCACGGCGGCGGCTCCTCGCGCTCCGCCAGCTGCAGCACCGCCGTCGGGCCCAGCACCCTGCGCGCGCAACACACAACAACACCTTATAGTCACTATACAGATCGTCCTTCTTGCGGAGGCTGGTCGAGCAGACCGGCGCGGCAGGCGAGAGCGGCGGTTCCTCGGGGTCCGCCAGCTGAAGCACCGCCTTCGGACTATATCCTCAGACTCAATCCAGCGTCGTGCCGTGCGACTAGTGGGTCGACTAGCGGGTCACCGCCGGGTCATCTGCGGTGACCCGCGAGAACCACTAACTCCGTAGGGACGTCGGCTCCCTAAGTGTTCTATCGTCTATTTCATGGGGAGGTTCGGAAGACCTGTTTAACGCGATTCCGGCGTCTTCATTCCACCTCCGCACTACGCGTACTGGGCAGGGGATGCACCCCTATTCCATCGATCTACCAACCGGTTCTGTAGATCTTTTATTCACAGAATCGGGAAAATGTGGAACACACTCCCTGCCCATCTATTTCCTCCCAAGTACTGCCTGGGGCTCTTCAAAAGGGGTGTGAAAAGGCTCCTGTCAGGCCGGCATGGCATTCGCAATCCCCGTGCATCACAGAATGTCCATGGGCATCGTTAGACACCTATTTGTAGGTGAAACGATGCCACATGTCGCGCTATCCATAAAATATATATACGCGTCTTAGGATTTAGATGTCTATGCGGGGTGGAAAGGGGTGATAGCTGGAAACCCAAGAATGTTTAAAGTCCTGGTTATCTGATTTTTTTATATAAAAACTGTCACGGTTGGCTACATAACCTACAACATCCGTGATGTCAGTCCATAACACCAGGTGAACTAGGTGCCATGTCAGTGCTTGCCTTCATTTCCTGATTGCCTCTTAGCTAAAATATTTCCTACCCAATATTTTTTTAGGACTTTTAACAATAATTTGTCAATATCAGCCCCATAGTACGCAACTTCTCTATCGCTTAGGGTTCAGAGTCCCTAAAGGATAGACGCTCAACGAAATTCAACACAATTACTAAATCCCTCTCACTTGGGCTCGCCAGCAAGTGTGCCAGAGGAAATCGCATCCACCCGCATTATCTTTCAGTACCTGGGCGACTGAGCTACGAGAAATAAAAAAAATAATAATAACATTACCTAAATACAAAATTTCGTCCAAATCGGTAGTGCCGTTCCGAGAACCCAATTATATATAATATAAAGGTATATATATTATACAAGTTTAGGTCACTTAAAGTAACAGGATAATCAAGACAAGATTTCTTTGAGCAGCGCGATTTTCCGTATCGATCTCGCGTTGCAATACAACGATCTGGAAAGCATCCTGGCGAACCTACATGCACGCATCTTCAAATCGTGAATAAATGCCCTTTCCACGAAAACATTAGTCCTGTAGACGGAACCGTACGGTACTGAACCTTGATACCTTGTGCACTAAAGAGTTTCGAAATAGAAAATTCAAACATTCATACCCGCTGTTCCGATTCCGGAGAAGCTGCAACCTCACAATAACATCATGATTTCAAACGAACCCCAAATTGTGTGACAGACGATTTTAGCCAAATTTCACATCGGCAATGTTGGCTAGCAGCTGGGCGAAAGCAATAATATGCGAAATGCAATGCGAAATATCATTCGGAAGCCGGAAGCGGAAGGCGTGGGCAGTTATCAATCTGGAGCTTTTGTCCGAGCGTCCAAACACACGTGCACTGACAAGAGTTTAAAACGCAACAATAACAGCAAAGTCTTCACTATTAACTCCAATACAAATTGACGGAATTACATTTATCGATTCTGGAACACGGCAGTACATCTTGTAGCTAGCATCCGCACACCACTGAACTGTGTCGCCCGCCACCTACACTACAAGCGCAGCTGCAAGTCTCTATCGCCACAAATGCAGTCATTGCACCATTACGATTAGGTCGTTATTGCGCTGCATAGATCAATCGCACGTCCAACGATTTCGTTGTCGTCGAGGAAATAACGCCAAGCGATTATGCGTTTTACGAATATGCGTTTTTGGTCATACGCACGACACATGCGACCTCAATTTTATCACCCACCGCGCATCGCAATGTTTTGGCAGAGTTGCGGAAAATTATGCTTGCGCAGTGCGCACACGCACGCCTGTCTACATATCTAGAAAACGGTCGTCGTCGTCGGCCGCGACTGGACGAGGTCGACCGTACGTTGTTGTTTTAATTCGTATGCAAGTTGTTTCATTTGCGGAGGAGTGATTCCAGCTTGAAAGTCGATTGAGCAATTTAAAATCGTTCCTTCGAATGTAAAGTTTTACGTATAATTTGTATATGAAAATACTTTTTCTATGTTTGGGACTAAGAAGTTCCTGTGTCCTAATTTGTCCTCTGCTTTCCACAGAGTACCTATAAATAGGTTGATACCTAGCGTGCGACCGAAAGGTCTTTTGGAACTCCTAATACAAAATGACACCCCACTATGATGAATTTCCGCTCGCTGGGGAGACGATATAACTGGCAACACACGATGGCGGAGAGCGTGCCAACGCGACCCTTTATCGGCTCGGCTCGCATCTTAACGCGATCCTAATGAATCGAAGTCAAATTGACGTAGCGCGCGATGCCAAGTTTATGAATGAAACACCTGTCCGGGCGGCCGCGGCCGGCACCGGGATTGAAGCGCGACCACTTCCGATCCACTACCGAGGTACCTAATTATAATCCGTGATTCACAACATCCCATCGTGACTGCGGCGGCCAAGCGGCATCAATGAACGCACTGTCATCATAAGATCACTCGCCAGTTTGCTTCTTCCTTCTGTCGGCTAAGTCAAGAATCTCCGCCGGTATTTCTCCCAATCTTCGTCTGCACAATAGGATGTATCGACACGACATCTTACTTACTCGCTGTCAACATTCGGAATTCCTCCGCGCGCCTGCAATGGCAGAAGACTGATTTTGTTTACAAAACGGCTCACGCTCTGAGAACGCATTGGGACAGGTCGTCGACATTGGGGTTGGACGATTGAAAACTGCCTTTTGTAAATTCGACCTTACACAGCTTGCGCAAGGTTCAAATTCGAGCAGATTCGAGGGAAGCAGTTTTGATATAATCTCGATAAAATATCCTCGGAGACGATAATGTATTTAACGAAAATAGTGACAATAACGTTGTCGAACAAGTCGTGCGTTGGGTGGGACAGGTCGACGGAGGATAAAGATAGCGTTGCTTGCAGCAACGACGTCGGCGATGAATGTCAGGGATATACAGGGATCTGTAGGGATTAATCTACTGATAAATCAGGGGGGCCAGCAGGTGGCGACGACTCTTATGCACTGGAAGAAAGGTGCCGCATAGCAGCATCGACTGTGTTCTCCTATAGTTAGTACGCATAGCAAGCCACAATTAACATGTTAATGTACGAAACGCTTTCAAAATAAACTATTTGAATTCGAATCCAGAAGGAAGTATCTGACATGGTTCCTTCCCGGAGGTGATATTGGCTGGTCGGAGCATATTGTGCTCTGGGAACTAAGCCAACCAAGCAGGAGTGAATGAAAAAAAAAACCTACGACACGTTCTGAAAAATCGGGAGCCGAAGCTCCTTACAGATATTCTCGTCGGAAAGTTGCGCAAATCACACTACACATATTTATGAGTCCAAAGTACCAGGAACTGGAGAATAAACCTGTGTTATATTATCCGAGCTGATTGATGGCTTTATTCTGAATAACCATAATGTGGTCGTAAAATTTAGTTCTGTTTACATTTTCATATTTTCACGTTGGCAAGAAGCGCAGAGCTCGGTGAGAGACATCTCCGCACGTAAGCTGTAGGCATCTGGCCGACGTGCAGCAAGCTTTTCTTTAAATCACCTGATCGTTAAGGCTGCGTATGACGCTAGAAAAAGGGCGAAATAGGGCGATAGAAAATTGGTGAGTGAACGAAATGGTTAAGAAATACTCGATAATTTCATCGTACGCCTCAAAGTTTGGGTTATTGTTTTTAAAGTGAAAATAACTGTTATGTTTTTAATAAAAACGCATAGGACCTGCCTTATATTGACATAGCTTTTTCGCGCGCGGCATTTTAGGTTATGCTTAATTTTAGTCAATGCAATATTTTCCCTTTCTTCCTCGCTCCCTCCCCCACTCTTAGGGAATGAATTTTTAAAAACGCTGATACAAGACTTTTATTTATAAAGACTAAGCCTGAACATCAATTTCCATATTTATAACTTTTTATCTCCTGGAGGATTAATTTTCTTTTTTTTATGGAGACTGACACGCTTGGCTACATCACCTACAACATCCGTGATGTCAGCCCATAACACCGGGTGAACCATGTGCCATGTCAGTGCTTCCCTTCATTTCAATTCTTAGCTCACCTACGTTACATAAGGAACTGCTATGCCAAATTTCACGCTTCTAGACCCGCCTGTTTAGGCTTAGCGTTGTCTGTCAGTCAGTGTTAAGAATTTTATTAAGTAGATAGTGCTCTAGCGGTCGATATCGACCGCTCCACAGTCAACGGGTTAAGTTATTATATTACGCAAAGTTTCATGATCTAATTTAAATAATTTATTGATTAATAGCAGTTTTATTGTACGGTTTGGAGGTAACTTTGCAGAAAATGTATTGGAATCATGTTTTCGCCACGCAGAATACCTTGTAGTACTCAACAATACATTTATTGCAGAGTGATTGTTGCTGGATTGTTGATATATCAGAGGATCATGCGAAGCAATGTCAGGTATTGCAGACTCGGATAAGAAAATCAAGACACCTATACAGAAAATATTTATTTATTTATTTATTGTTTAATGAACAAGCAGCTCTAGCTGATGTGTTCATATTAGTCTTTTTTTTTTTGATAATGAATGATTGTTTTAAATTATTTTTTTTTTAGTTTTCGTACTTGCGCACTGTTGCTATTTGTTTGTTGATGTACTTTTTATGTATTTATCTAATCGGTTTTTGAAGGTGTTTGTGTTTGGGGAGTCAATCACATCCTGTGGGAGTTTATTCCAGGCGTTCACCACTCGATTGGTTATAAAGTGCTTTCGTAACAAATCGAATATGAATATTCTGGAGAAATAAAAGAAAAAGATGAGAACGATTATTTATCCTGCTTGTTATTTATAGTTTTGTATAGGTTGACCCTTGAGAAGGCTGCTAAAAACACCATGTTAGCAATTGTTTACGACAAGGTGGGGTTTGAAGGGGGTTTGTTAAGTAAATAAGCCACATTTTGAGTACAATTTTTTTTAATAAAGTTCTCTTTATAATTTGGCTTTCGTCATCAATTTTCATATTTTTTCTGTGTGGCCTGGTGTCTCTGAAATAAATTTTTGAAAATTGCAAAAATCTCTCGTTTTCTAACAAAATTTGCATATCGCAGCCTTAAGACGGAAAAATGATGTATGGGCAAAGTGATTTATTTATGTGTTCCGATAATTCTGAGCACCAACGATTGCGGCGGTCACAAAACGAGCCATCCCAACATTTTAGTGTCGACGATCGAACCGCCCATCCAATCACATTGTGGACATTAAATCAGATCCAATTTAGATTTCAATGACCTCTCGGTATCGACATCATCGTCGTCGCGCGCGAGGCTGCGCGCACGGGAGCTGTGGGGGACCTACTTTCCGCGCGAGTTTTGTCTAAGAATACTTTGTCGAAGTGCGCGCGATGATCGTGGATCGTATAAAAAGCTGCTCCCACGCGAGTTTCATCCGGCTACTCTTCGGCGTCACGACGACGACACCGCCGCCGCCCGCGTCACTCTTCACGACGACAGATGAGGCGCCAGGATTGTTGCAGGCGCCTTTTCTTTTGTGGCTCTGATGTGAACGGACTTTTTGACGCGAAAAACATTTTAACCGGATCACTTTATACCGTGGAGCGCCGTTACTGGATACTGGCAGTAATAAACGAATTTCCTATTCGTTTGGTTGCCACTATTTAAAAAAAGAAGAAGACCCCGAGGATTTTTGAGGCTGGAGTGAAGTGAGATTTGGTCACGCGTCACAGGCGGCGTCACGCTCGCGAGTCGAGCGTTGTTTACACATCGACGATCGTGAGCTCCGACAATCTTAAGAAATATGTTTTTTTCCAAATTTTCAAATCCAGCTTCTTTTCCAATTTCAGGTCAGTTAACTTACCATAGCAAATTATCTATAGATGAAAACAGAAGACCCTCGACTAATATGGTCCTCTAGTTTTCATTCGAATAAAGTTCAGCAGCCAGTGGTAGCCGCTCGCATCGCATGGCGTCTGTTCTTCAGGTACGAACGTTGGTTCCGAAACCACAGAGCCGCATGCAATATAGATTATTTTAAAAGCTGTTTTTCCCAATAACGCTACAGCGAAGGCCCGCGATTTTTTTTTTACTACCATCAGATTTCAACAGACGCGCGCGCGCGCAATCATTTCACAAACGCGTGAAGTGTGTCTGCGGAGATAAGGTCGCGTTCTTGAACATTGATTCGACGTATTGAATTGAATCACTTCACAGCGAGTGCATCGGATAAATTCTTATCGAGGGCAAATCTTCCGTTTTACATAAGCGTACTTTCCTCCTCTGCACGTAAACATGCGTACGTCGCATAACATTTGGAGACGTAAATAAGAAAACATATTATGCCTGTTTGTGCATCGGATCAATAGGAACCCTGGAAACTACAGTATATGGACCTGCAGCACGAGGTTACCAAAATGTGACCCGTCGACTCGGCGATCGTTGTGCCCATTGTCGTATCGGAGCATGGGCTGATAGCGAAGAGCCTCGACGCGCCCCTTGAGAGTGGTTGGGTCAAGGGCCAGATCCAGAAGGCCCTGCTCGACACTAGGCGCATAGTCCGGAGGTTTCTCTCTTTGGGAGCCGATCATCTCGGTAGCCTGGGCTCGCCCCGCCCCGCGGCGCCGCCGGTGGTGGTGGAAACTCCGTTTGTTTTATAATAATTTTGTATATTTTAGGGATAGTTATATGTAAAATTATTGTTTATGAATATACTTTCAGCGAAAATGGGGCCCTACCAGAGCGATCGAAAAAACATTTTCAATGTTAAAATCTCATTGGTTCACGCCACCGTTTGGATTCGAACCTCGGACCTCTCGCAAGAGAAACCGACGTCCAGACCACTCGGCCACACGCCGCCATTCCGCTACTATCGGCGTCGCATAATCCGATGCGTTTGATCAGCATTCGTCACGTGTCATCTATCTATCATTCATGAAAACGAGAGAGCAGCTAAGATTGAAAGGTCGTCAGCGCCGCGGTATCTGAACATCGACAAGCCTTCGACCAGAGGACGGGCACGCTTAGGACGCGATTTCACGCGACAAACAGCCGATACAAGTGAACAGCTAGCGTAGTGTCCGACCGAATATTCGGCTTACGGCTTCCGGCCTTTCGGCCAATATTTGCCACATTCGGCAAACTTACGGTCCCGGCCGAAAGTTGTTAGAAAGTTAAACCGACTACGGCTTTCGGCCGAAATTGAAACGTCACTGAAAGCATCCTACAGAATATGGATAGGTAGAGAGAGAGGGAGGTCGAGAGCGGGACTGGTGGTTTCCCCGCGTCCTAGTCAACGCAGACTAGCTGACGAGGGCTTGATGCGACCCGAAACGTGAAGCATGCGCGGGAAGTTTAGAGTGGCCACTCGCTAGTCCCGACCTCGATTAACACCCCCCTCTACTGCCGATGGGCCCGGATATGTTCGATGAAGCCATCGCTTAGTTCCACACCTCCTTCACTTTCGGTCGGACACTAAGCGACTAGCTCCAGCCTTGCTCTATATCACATCAAGGTGTTCTTTACGACTCCCCCGTCCCCCCCTCTCGACCCCGTCGAGGTAAACAAGTAGAAAATAATGATGTTGGAGGAATCGTGTCGCGCGCGCTCGCGTTGGGTAAACAGTGCAAATTTTCCACAAGCCTCTGTCACAGGCAGGAGACGGCCACTCCACCGGCCGCGCGGCGGCAGCGGGGCGGCAATGTTTACATACACTCAAACCCACCCACCTGCCCCCCCCCTCGCTTAGTGGTTGTCGCGGGTCACCGCACGCTTCATGGCAGCGGTAAAACAACACGTTACCGACACGAGCTATGTATATTACACACAAGACCACACCAATCAATACTAATAAATAATAAATCTGTAAGGCCCACTTGCACCAACACAAATTTAATATATAAACCAGTTTAACTCGCTAAACCAGTTTAAGCTAGCACCCGTTGACTGTGTGAACCGCGTTTAAATCCATAACTCGCTACTTAACTTTAAACTCGTGTTGGTGCAAGTGAGCCTAAGGGAGTAAGTTACTTTGTTTTATGCGATACTGCGTTTGTGACTGACTGACTGACATGACTCTACGTATGATACTAAAACTAAATTGACGATTTTTAGAAATCGTTCCTGCGCTGTGTTACACTAGGACGGCGGGCCTGCACTTCCCGCAGCGCCGGAGAAGAGGCAATCCTAAGTCGCTATTGAAAACTAAATTCGCGGAAGTCGCCATTTATGAATGTATGAAATTTTTTTTCGTGAAATTTTATTCTTTTATTTTTGGCCCCAGTTTTGATTTCCGCATGCTAAGTCTTTTCTAATAGCAGTGTTTTGTGGTCCTTTATGCTCCTGTAGTTTTAAATATTTTTTTTACGAGGTGTACGTTTTGGAAACCCTCCCTGTATGTTCCTCCATAACTCTTAAAGCGATTATCCGAATTCTATGAAACTTATTATAAGCACATTTAACTATACCAGACACAGGATAGGCTAAATAAAATTCAGTTCCGGTTACGCTAAGATATAGCTCTCATACGAACTGAATTGTTCCGCGCGAAGAAATAAAGGTACGGTAGCGGGCTTACTTACTTTCATCTTTTTAAATACGAACTGCACGCGAGCGAAGCCACGGGAAATAGCCATCGTATAATACATTAGATTTTGCCCGTGGTTTCGCTCGCATAGCCTATGTCCATCCCGAAGGTCCATTCTAAATATTGATCAAAGAATATTTTGAAATCGAATGAGTATTTTCGGATATTACCTCCTACATCCAAACTGACAAACATTACCTCTTTATAATATTAGGGTAGAAATATAAAATCCTTCCTATAAAAATCCTTCGCATATTTGCTCATGCGATGCGAAGGATTTTTATAGGCCACTTGACCTCAGTCAGCACTCTGTGGACTATGAATCTGTACATTATGTGACCGTATACATACAGAATGATTTTGTCACCATGCCTGATAATAATATGAGCAGTTTAATCTGCATCGAAAACTAAGTAAATTGATCACAAAGAGAATGGTGGCAAAATTTAAAAAAAGTGAGATCTCCATGCATTTTGAGGTTAGATAGTTTACAAAAATATTGGACACCAGTTGGCTAAGCTTAAGCGGCAATGAGCTGACTGAAGAAAAATTGGAGAAGCGTATGTCCAGCAGTGAGTATACACGACGACCGTTTGACATTTACAAAAAAAAAAAAATTATGGAGAACTCACTTTTTTTTTTCAATTTCCCACCGTTCTCTTTTGGAATCTGCTTAGTTTTCGGTACAGATTAATCCCCTGACATATCCTTTATTTTAAGGCTGCGATACGCAAATTTTAGGTGAAAACGATATTTTCATAAATTTATTTCAGAGAAACCAGGCCACACAGAAAAAATATAAAAATTGGTCACGAAAACCAAGAATAAAGAGAACTTGTAAAAATTGTACTTTAATGTGGCTTACTTACTTAACAAACCCCCTTCAAACTCCACATTGTCGTAAACAATTGCTAATATGGTGTTTTTTCAAGCTTTTTCCAGGGTCAACCTACACAAAAACTAAAAAAAACAAGCAGGATAAATAATCTTTCTCATCTTGTTCTTGTATTTCTCCAGAATACTTTCTGTATAGATGTCTTGATTTTCTTAACAATTTCTTCGAAAAAAACGTAATTTATGGTCCTCTGTCGTATTTTTTTTTTTTTTGGCAAAAGTTACGTGTTATAAGAAATAAATCACTAAGCATGTTATAATTCATATATTTTTATTGAAAAGAAAAAAAAATCCCATTGAAAAATATGAGTATTTGGTATCGAAAATTATTCTAACAAATGGCACATATTATAAGCCAAAAAGCTCATTATTCGCAAGTTTTGCATCGGCGGAATAGGGCCTTAAGTTTTTTACATAAAGCCCTTTAGTTTCCAAATGGTACAAACATTTTCTTTTTCAGTTACTATACGTAGGTACTCGTAGGTACTCATATCAAAATTACATATTGTTGATAATGTAACGTAACATAACTCAATTTCCTCAGCATAAAACAATCAAGCATAATGTAGAATTTTCAGGATTGTACGCTTCGATCATAATTCATAAACAATTCTGACGTTGCGTCTTGCCTAGGGTTACCAGATGGAAAATTAAAAGGAAAATCCTGACACAAAAGCCTAATTTCCATAGAAAAATCCTGACATTTTGTTGCAAACTTAATTAACTTTCAAATATTTGTTTGTGCTTTGGCGCTTTTCTTTTCTTTGGTGCTTTTGGCAATTTTCAAACTACATGTCATTTCAACTCAAACGCCATCCAAAAATGGTAAAAATCTATATGTAATTTAACCTTACTTAATTTGCCTACATACATACATAACACACGCTGTATCCCGACAATCAGGGTAAGCAGAGTAATCGGTGTTGTGCTATAAGGACTCTGGTAAATTACAGCACAACACCGACCACCACGTTTAGCACAGTATACGGACAAGACAACTATCAAGCAGCAAGTAAGGCACGAAGAACCCACCTGCTGCATGACTAGGTGGAAGGACTGCGCCAAGGAGAGAGGTGGCTAGCCTGTCGCCCTTTAGCGCAGTATCTTGTCCTTATCCCCTTAGTCGCCTCTTACGACATGCACGGGGAGAGATGCAGTTGGGCTATTCTTTTTAAGTACCGGCCCCACACGGCCTAATATTACCAAAGTTGTTGGTAAATATGATTATGTTTCTGTTTAAGTTTCTTGTGCTGTGTAATTTAATTTAATTAGTAATTACATTACCGTTTGTATAACTTTCTAATAATATAATAAAACAATCTGCAGATGTACTTCAGTTCAGTAGTATGTACAGTACCGTGTGGGGCCGGTACTTAAAAAGAATATCCCCACTGCATCTCTCCCCATGCATGTCGTAAAAGGCGACTAAGGGATAAGGACAAGATGCCGTGCTAAAGGGCGACAGGCTCGCCACCTCTCACCTTGGCACGGTACTTCCACCGAGTCATGCAGCAGGTGGATCTTCGTGCCTTACTTGCTGCTTGATCGATTGAATCTTGTTCGAATACTTTGCGAAACGTGGTGGTCGGTGTTGTGCTGTAATTGACCAGAGTACTTGCAGCACAACACCGATTACTCTGCTTACCCCGATTATCGGGATTCAGCGTGTGTGATATGTATATATATGTATGTATGTACTTCATTGAAAAATCGAAAAATCCTGACAGTTCCAAAATCCGGCCGCAATCCTGACAAGAGCCTAAAAATCCTGACATGTCAGGACAATCCTGACGTATGGCAACCCTAGTCCTGCCTGATTCCTGGCCTACACGAAATTAACCCACAGCGAATAACAAAGGGCGCACGAGCGAGCAGCGGTGCCGCGGCGGACGCGACAGCTGCCTCCGACGTCGACGTCGTCGCCGAGGGAATTCCGAACCGCGGGTGTATTTTTAGCGCGCACATATTTAGAATCGGATTCGTAGAAAAGAGCGCATTTTTTCTGCGCGTGACAAACGTCACTTCCGCTTTGCATACGCTTTATAGGCTGGCCGTCGGGAGCGGGTGACGGCGGCAGCGGATGCGTCCGTCGTCGGCGCGGAATCACGCCGCGCCGCCCGGTGTCAGGGTGACATTCTCATACGTACATACCACACACGCTTTATCCCGACAATCGGGATAAGCAGAGTAGTCGGTGTTGCGCTGCAAGTACTCTTGTAAATTACAGCACACAACACCGACCACCACATTTTACCAGAGTTTTAGGACAAGATCAAGCGGCAAATAAGGCACGAAGAACTACCTGCTGCATGACTCGGCGGAAGCCAAGGTGAGAGGTGGGTACCCGTCACCCTTATGCGCGGCATCTTGTCCTTATCCCTTAGTCGCCTTCTACGACATGCACGGAGAGTGATGCAGTGAGGGTATATTTTTTTTTTAAGTACCGAGCCCACACGGTAGGTACACCTCGACAACATTGGCGCCCGACAGGAGTGAGGAGATGCCGGTAGCGACCGGCGCGAAATACCGGCCACCGGCGGCGTAGGCGTATTAATGCACATCGCTAAACAAACATTGACTCACTGGCCTTATTCACGCTGAAGGATGTCAACCAAAGTCTCATTTTCATTCCGAGGAAACCTTGAACAGTGAGTGCACTTAGGAAAAGTTTCTAAGAAATGAATTCCAATCCAATGAGTTTCGCTCTAAAGACCGACACTGTATATGAGTAAATTTTATTCGATACATTTTGATGATCCGCCGACGCCACAGCTCACAGCAGGCGTTTCACTCTATGCCTGGTTGACACGATGCGAGTTTACGCAAGAGAAATGCTTCTCGAACGCATTTACGCACCATGTTCTCGCAAGCTCGCAAATCGACGAACGCTTCGCGATAGCGAGTTTTCTCGTTCGAGAAGGCGGCATGCTCCTCGTGCGTGAAACCAAATTATTTTGCGCTGCTCCCAAACTGCTGAACGCAATAGTAATTGCATGGGATCCTTTCCGGGACGATCAACCTTGCCCACGGTGATTGTTCGATGAGAGTAACCCTCACAAATTCTCTACGTACACAATTGACAATCGTCACTATCAAAATACTATAAAAACTAAATAAATAAAAAACCGGCCAAGTGCGAGTCGGACTCGCGCACCGAGGGTTCCGTTCCACCCCGTAATTGGCTGGTTTTAATTATTTGTTGTTTTACAGGAGAGTGTGCACTATGATCGATCACACTAAAGCCGCTAATTTCAAAACATTACACAGAAACGTTAAGTGAGTTAACGCGCGTAATGGTGCGCAACGAGGCAATCCGCCGAGACGCACCAAAGTAGTCGATATTGGATACCGGGTGGCTAAGCTCTATTGGCAATGGGCTGGGCACGTCAGCCCAAGAGACGACGATCGTTGGAGTAACCGTGTCCTACACTGGCGTCCGTGGACAGGAAAACGGAGCGTGGGAAGACCGCCCGCCAGGCGGGACGACGACATCAAGTGCGTCGGCGGAAAGCAGTGGTTCCGTACCGCTGAAGGCCGGGAGGACTGAAGGAAAATTGGAAAGGCGTATGTCCAGGCTGACCGTGGTTCGGATTCCACGTTAAACTGTAGGTCCCTTCCCTTCTTACCTTACTAGGTGGTAGGGTTTATCCCGGCCGGGTTGCTACCACCGCACTGAGCGAAACGTCGGTCGAAACGGCTATGTAAATAGTTCGTGTTTTCCGTCCAGTTCAGTGTAGCCGGCGCGAAATGAAGGGAAGCACTGACATGGCACCTAGTTCACCCGGTGTTATGGGCTGACATCACGGATGTTGTAGGTGATGTAGCCAACCGTGTCAAGTTTCCATAAAAAAAAAAAAATTATGTCCAGCAGTGGACGCTTACACGCCGACTGACCGGTAGACCCGCAGACGACCGGACATGCGCTGCGAGCGAAGCGCGGCGGCGCCAACGATCATCGGGTCTTGTGTCTTGGCGTTGTATTTCGGTTCGCATTGACCTTCGTTTCCGCTTCTGAACGTCCGACTTCTCTCCGCTTCTCGGTAATACAACTGGACGAGCGAAGATCGCAGATCGCTGATGGATGATATTGGTCACAGTGTGGTATAAATGTGCCTGCCGGTTGACGTCCAACCTAGCCCCAGCTGTACCTTGTTTATGGTTTATCTACTTTATGTGTGTTATTGGATGATATTGGTCACAGTGTGGTATAAATGTGCCTGCCGGTTGACGTCCAACCTAGCCCCAGCTGTACCTTGTTTATGGTTTATCTACTTTATGTGTGTTATTGGATGATATTGGTCACAGTGTGGTATAAATGTGCCTGCCGGTTGACGTCCAACCTAGCCCCAGCTGTACCTTGTTTATGGTTTATCTACTTTATGTGTGTTATTGGATGATATTGGTCACAGTGTGGTATAAATGTGCCTGCCGGTTGACGTCCAACCTAGCCCCAGCTGTACCTTGTTTATGGTTTATCTACTTTATGTGTGTTATTGGATGATATTGGTCACAGTGTGGTATAAATGTGCCTGCCGGTTGACGTCCAACCTAGCCCCAGCTGTACCTTGTTTATGGTTTATCTACTTTATGTGTGTTATTGGATGATATTGGTCACAGTGTGGTATAAATGTGCCTGCCGGTTGACGTCCAACCTAGCCCCAGCTGTACCTTGTTTATGGTTTATCTACTTTATGTGTGTTATTGGATGATATTGGTCACAGTGTGGTATAAATGTGCCTGCCGGTTGACGTCCAACCTAGCCCCAGCTGTGCCTTGTTTATGGTTTATCTACTTTATGTGTGTTATACGGGTGTTTCAGGATAGGCTTGAGAAACTTCAGGAATAGAAAGTACTCATTATTAGAACCGTGTGGGGCCGGTACTTAAAAAGAATATCCCCACTTCATCTCTCCCCATGCATGTCGTAAAAGGCGACTAAGGGATAAGGACAAGATACCGTGCTAAAGGGCGACAGGCTCGCCACCTCTCACCTTGGCACGGTACTTCCACCGAGTCATGCAGCAGGTGGGTCTTCGTGCCTTACTTGCTACTTGATCGATTTAATCTTGTTCGAATACTTTGCGAAACGTGGTGGTTTGCGTTGTGCTGTAATTGACCAGAGCTCTTGCAGCACAACACCGATTACTCTGCTTACCCCGATTGTCGGGATTTAGCGTGTGTGATATGTATGTATCATTATTAGAAGAAAAAAATACTTATCACTCAAATCGAAATTCCGTATTTGTTTTTTCATAAAAACAAATTTAAATTGTAATAAAAACTCGATGGACAGTGAGATTTGGCAAAAGTGCTGTCTAGATCTAGGTAGCGCAATGACCTAGCCACCCCCCTTTTTCTTCCTATATGAAGTTACATTCTACTAGTTAAGCATGTAAGTTAGTCATTTTATGTTTATTTAATAAAGGTTTGATGGACGTTAACCGTCCACCAAAGCTCGATGAAACTATTTTCACCAAAAAGCACTAAAAAATTACCGAATTTGGGAAAAAGTTTCAGAGCTTTTCGTCTTCAAATATGGACCACTTTCGAACTCTGAAGTTACGAAACCCTGTCCTGAAACTATTGACAGATGTCATCCATCCCATCACACATGATGATACGTGTGAAGAAGAAATTGGACTGTAGCGAGAGCGATACAGTTATCTCTATATCTATATGTCCACTTCTTATACAAGGAAACGTCTGTTTGTATGCATGTATGTATGTTTGTTTGTTTGAAGTAAACCCCGGAACCACTGAACATATTTTGATGCGCTTTGCACCAATGTAAAGAGTAGCTCTTGAGGCTCACTATAGGCTATGTACCATCACGCTAAATTTCCTTAGGGCTGAGCAGCATCAAAGAAAGAATGGTATGAACGGAATTTAGTGTCGAATGGTAGAGCCAAATGGAGAGGGGAGAGAAGGACGGAGGGGAGGGGATGGGAGGGAACGAGGCGAATGAGGAGAAGGAGGGAGGGGGAGGGAGGTAGATAGAGAGAGAGAGAATATAAGAGAAGCGATAGTTTATTATCATATTTGCGTGTAAATCGGATTTGCTATTAAACCGAGGCTAACGCGAGCGAAGCCGCGGGCAAAAGCTATAATAGTACCTATATACGACACTATTCGCGACAGTTTTAACAGCTATTCACAGTCCGCTTGACTCATGCATGCCAACAGAATATTCATTAATCGTTATTCATTATTTGTCAGCCTCGATAGCTCAGTGGTGCAGACAGTCAACTGTCGCTATTGAATGTTAAGCAACGCTGGGTGCGGTCAGTACTTGGATGGGTGACCGCTGACCGTTGGAGGCTGACCGAGGTTCGGATTCCTCGTAAAACTGTAGGTCCCTTCCCTCCTAATCTTACTTGGTGGTAGGGTTTAACCCGCCCGGGTTGGTACCACCGCACTGAATGAAACGTCGGTCAAAACGGCTATGTAAATAGTTTGCGTTTTCCGACCAGTTCAGTGTAGCCGGCACGATCAAAGGGGGAAGCACTGACATGGCACCTAGTTCGCCCGGTGTTATGGGCTGACATCACGGACGTTGTAGGTGATGTAGCCAAACGTGTCAGTTTACATAAAAAAAAAAAAAATATGCTCTAGCTGATGAGACAGGCAGTGGCGAGGCATGAACTTAATTTGATGTGGGCAAGATAAATTTTGCGAGGCCCTCTCAATTTTGTCAATAATCAATACATTCAACAACATCATCAAAACGCAACGATACAGCCACTATACTGTATTATTTCAATATTCACTGCCTCTGTCCTGCTTTTCCAAGCTTTAGATTGCTCACGTCGTCGCCCACGCCTTGCGCCCGCCGCCTCTGGAGACAGGAACGCCCCGCCCTAGAGGTTTCTAAGCAAGGATTTTTTTTTTATGGAAACTGACACGGTTGGCTACATGACCTACAACATCCGTGATGTCAGCCGTGATAACACCGGGTGAACTTGGTGCCACGTCAGTGCTTCCCTTCGGTCGTGCCGGCTACACTGAACTGGACGGAAAACACAAACTATTTACATGGCCGTTTCGACCGACCTTTCATTCAGTGCGGTGGTTACCAACCCGGGCGGGTTAAACCCTACCACCTAGTGATATAAGAAGGGAGTCATATCCCTGAGTCGCCTTTTACGACATACACGGGGAGAGATGCAGTGGGGCTATTCTTTTAAAGTACCGGCCCCACACGGTAAATGTGAAGATTGCGAAGAAGTTCCGCTACACAGCCGTTGGAGGAAAGCACCGGCAACGGTACAATAGTAGTTTCTTCGCTTCCATCCACCGCACCAACAGAACCGACCACATGGCGGCGTGTAGTGTATTAACTGAAAGTAAACATTAGAATGTTTACAGTTGCGAACATGAATGAATGGAAAACTTTTCCTAAGGCGTAGTAAGCAAGGAACAGCATCAGCAGGGCTATCACGAGATTCGCTACGCCGGCTACGCCGAGGTGTAGCGTGCGTAGAGAACGCAAGCCGCTGCGCTGCGCGGAAGCGAGTTCGCAAATCTATCGCGTTCGCTTCCGCGCAGACGATTACGCTCTCTACGCACGCTACACCTCGGCGTAGCCGGCGTAGCGAAACTCGTAATAGCCCTACTGTCCCTGTCTTTTTAGTGTAGAAGATAGTACCTTCATTCATTACATTAGGTATTGTTTGGAATTTTACCAGCGAGTTGAAGCCGCAATCCAAATCACTGCTCGCGCTAAATCACTGTTGCAAATCACTGTTGCAAATCACTGTTGCGTAACGTAGTAAGCGGTTTTAGGCCACTTTTGGACCCCCCCCCCCCCCCCTTGTGACCATGCGTGGTATCTCGACATCCCTGTTTTTAACCGACTTCAAAAAAGGAGGAGGTTCTATGTTCGGCTGTATGTATTTTTTTTATGTATGTTCAGCAATATCTTCCCCAATTACGAACTGATTTCGATGATTCTTTTTGTGTTCGGTTCAGTATAGCTCCAAGGTGGTCCCATTTTTTTTTTGGTCAAGACAGGATGGGAAAGCGAGGCGGAATCGCGAGGCCGAAGGCCGAGCGATTCCGCCGAGTACATTATTTTGGTCAAGATCGGATTGGAAAGCGAGGCGGAATCGCGAGGCCGAAGGCCGAGCGATTCCGCCGAGTACATTAATAGCAAATAAAAATTACTAAAAAAATTGTGAAATAAAAAACTATTTAAAAAAATATAAAAACCGCCTTCAAAAATGTATGAAATAAAAAAATTAAAATCGAACCCTAGAGTTGAAGGCGGTGGTGCTAAAGCAAGCAAAAATAACCGACCGCCTTCAACTCTAGGGTTCGATTTTTATTTTTTTTTTCATACATTTTTGAAGGTGGTTTTTATATTTTTTTAAATAGTTTTTTATCACGTGAAATTTTACAACTAGCTGTTTTTCAATATATTTATGTTCAATATATTTAAGCATTAACGGTTGTATTTTCACTTTTGAACGTGATCAGTCGAATACTTTTTGGATAGTAAAAATTTCGGCAGTCCACCACTCCACCAAAGCGACTGTTTTTTACTAACTATATTTTGAAATACCACAGAATTACCCCCCCCCCCCCCCCCCAGAAGATAGTTGATCAACTTTTCCTAAGGCGTAGTAAGCAAAGAACAGCACCTGTCCCTGTCTTTTTAGTGTAGAAGATAGTACCTTCATTCATTACATTAGGTATTGTTTGGAATTTTACCAGCGAGTTAAAGCCGCAAATCCAAATCACTCCTCGCGCATAGGATGTTGCGTGGCGAATATTTATACGAGCGTGGTGATGCGGGGAGTTGTGACGCGAATGAATAACAGACCGCCCGCGCTGCCGCCTGCTGCCTCCAGCCACATCTCCAGCATCCCGCCAACACGCACAACAAAACACTACGCAAGAATCCGTGAATCATCTGACATTATAATGTAGTCAATAATATTGCGCGCCCTCGAGATAGTACCGTGTAGGTTGAACAAGACCATCCTGCTTAGTGCCGTGTATTAACAAGATCATCCTGCTTTAATGCTGTGGGTTGAAAAAGACCATCCTGCTTAGTGCCGTGCCGTAGGTTGAACAAAACCATTCTGCTTAGTGCCATGGGTTGAACAGGCAGCACCATCATGCTAGTGCCGCTGGTTGAAATAAGACCATCTTGCTTAGTGACGTTGGTTGAACAAGACCATCCTGCTTAGTGCCGTGGGTTGAACAAGACCATTCTGCTTAGGCCCACTTGCACCAACACGAGTTTAAAGTTAAGTAGCGAGTTATGGATTTAAACGCGTTTCCCACAGTCAGCGGGTGCTAGCTTAAACTGGTTTAGCGAGTTAAACTGGTTTATATATTAAATTTGTGTTGGTGCAAGTGGGCCTTAGTGCCGTGGGTTGAACAAGACCATCCTGCTTAGTGCCGTGGGTGGAACAAAACTATTCTGCTTAGTGTCGTGGGTTGAACAAGACCATTCTGCTTAGGGCCGTGGGTGGAACAAAAGCATTCTGCTTAGTGCCGTGGGTTGAACAAGACCATTCTTCTTAGTGCCGTGGGTGGAACAAAACCATTCTGCTTAGTGCCGTGGGTTGAACAAGACCATTCTGCTTAGTGCCGTGGGTGGAACAAAACCATTCTGCTTAGTGCCGTGGGTTGAACAAGACCATTCTGCTTAGTGCCGTGAGTTGGACAAGACCGTGCTTAGTGCCGTGGGTTGAAATAGGACCATCCTGCTTAGTGCCGTGGGTTGAACAAAACCATGTTTAGTGCCGTGGGTTGTACAAGACCATCCAGATAGTTTACGGGCGCACAATGATTACGAAACACTACTTGTCAACAACTGCGAGACAGATTTATAAAAAAATTAAAAATTTTATAGTTAATTATTATTGTAAAATAATTTTTAAATAACTGAAAAATATTTTTATAAAGAAAGTAAATTTAATTTATTGATGTTGAGTCTCTGTATATGCGTATATGTGTAATGAAATAAAATTAAACTGCTCCATATCGATAAGTCTGGCGACCGACGCGCCAAGTCTTTCTTCTTTCAGCGAATATGGCTAGTCATTCAAATGGGTAACGCTGCCAGCGTATTGGGAAGCGTATTGGGCACTGGGACGGAGTCGGCCGAGTTGGACGAAATATTTTACTTGCAGTAAGTAGGCCACTGTAAGTAAAATATTTAAATAATTATTTTAGACTTTATAATACGAGTATATAATTAAAGTGTTATTTAGTTTAATCGCTGTTTTAACTCAATAGCATTATTATTTATTAGTCTGATAATATTACCAGAGAGTCGAAAGAATCCTGCCCCGCAAAGAATCGTCGATTCATCGCGACGATTCAAGCTACACAATCTAGCATCGTGTTGCGTTTTTCTCATCTGTAAGAAACCTTGTTAGGTCTCGAGAGAAACTTCTATACAACATAACGCATGCGTGGAGGCGCGGAGCGGTATCGGAATAGGAACGACCGTGCGCGCACGGCATTAATTAATTAATTACCGACTAATTTGCACAGGTAAATTAAATCGCTAATCAAACAAACAAATCATCAATTGGACGGTTTTGACGCGACAAGCTGATCGAATAAGTCATTCGCTGCATTAGTTGAATGCACGCACAGTTCAGAGATGAAGGTGTCAAATACTTTTGAAGGGTCGGGGATTTTTAAATTTGTAATTTACCTTTTATTTCCAGCTTTTCAAATCGGTCCACTCTTTTTATTACTTCATCACTTTATTACAAACATAGCTAACAACCATCCCGATTAAACCAGCTTTCTATTGAAAAAAAAACCGCATCCAAATCGGTCTATCCGTTTGGGATCTACGATGCCACTGACAGACACACACACGTTAAACTTATAACACCCGTCTTTCTGAGTCGGGGGTTAAAAACTGGTGGATTGGTATAGTACAGTATGTGTTGTCTGAAGGAGATTGTAAAGGAGCACCGTACCTATTCACTGAGAGAGCGTATTTGGGCCGCGAACAAAATTACGCTCTGCGAAATAGTCTCACCACTCGATGCCCAAATTTTACCTAAATGTTTATCAGTCGCATAATATTATAATGTTGTCTCGTTCTTGTGCCGCACTGCAAAGGTGTGGAACGTGCACCCAGGGAATATACCCTACTCCTACAATCCGCGGATCTTCAAATCGCTGGTAATTAGCCTTTCCCCAGCGACATTAGTCCATCTCCAAGCCGGACTGGCACCTCCTCGGCGGCGGTGAAATTGGCTGCGCCTGAGGCTTCGACCTCGGACAGAGCCACCCAGATCGGAAGCAATAAAAAAAAGTAGTAATAAAAAAAGTTTACACGTCGTCGCATCCTGGCGCCTCCGGCGGCGCCTTCGCCTCGTGCGGCGGTTCCTCCTCCTCCGGCGTGGGAGGCAGCAGCCTCATGGGGCCCATCATCCAGCGCAGCAGGGGCGCGCACCGCTTCCGCCGCACCCCGGTCTCTCTGTCCAGTCTCTCGGCAGTCTCCTCACTAATCAATCACTGAGCACTCGCGACTAAAACTCCCCGCCGGGCATCGGAGTCCGATCCGCGGCCATCAGCGCCGACCACAAGCACTCCGCGTCGACCCAGAGCGCGAGACGACTCCGCGGCATTATGGGATCGCCCTGCCGTCGGCGGCGACCGTCCGCGCGCGCATCGCCCCCTAGAGGAAGTCCGCAAGACTGCAGGAGGATCGCACGTGTCGTGCCGTGACTCTCTCGTGTTTCTGCGAGTGAAATCGCGCGTGCACTCGGGACAGATTCGTGTCGAGGTTGAGCCGCGCGCCGCGATGCCGCGCTAGAGACGGTACGGTACGTCCGCGCGCCGCTTTCCACGTCTGAATGAAAAAAACACCAAGCGAGGAATGTCCGCCCAAAATAGCCGGCGGCGGCGCGGAGGGGCGTCGCGCCCGCCCTTGCCTTGCCGCCGCCTCCGCCTCCCCGCCCCCCGCACGCCCGCCCGCTCAGCCGATCCACCCGGCGCGGCAGCGGCGGTCGAACAACGGCCTTTATTTCTCGCAAGAGGATTTCGAGAAAACAGTTATATTATGAAGGGAAGCTTTTCGATTCGATTCTCTCGGAAATCGTCCAGGCGCACGCCGATTCGAAGAACTATGGTGAAAAAACAAATATAAAATTTCCGATTATCGTAAATACAACATCAAGTATTATCAATATCATCATACTTAAGAGTACGTAATACCTCACAGCTCGAATTCTCATAATTTCGCTCCTACTTCTCCGCGCCACCTTACTCTATCCCGCTCGCACATTGTCGGAAAGTAATATAATTGTGTGCAATATTGAGTGCAACGTGCGATAGTTTACGTAAATTGTTCCTTTTACGATGAATATAATGGTAATTTTTTTTATGTAAAAAACATAGTACCTACCTATATTGAGATCAGTAATTTATTATGCAAAGTGTCATGACCAAATTTTAAGTATTTATAGAATGCTAGCTTTTGCCTGCGGCTTCGCTCGCGTGAAATTTGTATTTATAAAAAGAAGAAAGTACCTAAGTAACCTTTATTTCGGCGCGCGGAACATATCGGTTTGTATGAGAGCCACATCTTAGCGTAACCGGAACTGAATTTTATTTATATTTGTCAACATTGAACCATGCAAGTTGACTGTTCGCAAAAATTATGCGACATCATCATGAAGATGCAAGAGAGCGAAAATTTGAAAATAATACGTAACGGTCCGGTGGCGTAGTTGGTTATCGCGTTGGCGGCTCAAGCCAAAGACCCAGGTTCGAATCCTGGCCGGGATGTATTTTTTCCAATGATTTTCGCTTTGCATTTTTCTAATAAAAATATATATAAAGCGAGTACGTGCTTAGTACTAACATATAAACATAAAATATTATGAATTTTATTTAGCCTATCCCTGTGTCTCGTATAGGTAAATGGGCTTGTACTAAGTTTCATCAAATTTGGATAATCTGTTTACGAAAGAATTGTAAAAATCGGATAAGGTTTATGGAGGGGTAAAAAACATAAACCCCGAAAGAAGATTTTGTATGGAGAACGTTAAATTCCGTCTCGTCTTAAAAGCTGCCAACTTCTGAAGTAACTTTTATTATTATGAATAATTCGCACTATTCACGTTCGCCTGCCGAACCCTGACGTTCGTTCGTCTTCGTGAAATTTTGTGTTCATGCGATTTATTGAACCACACGTCGTCCACGCGTGAAAATGACTAAGAAAATCTTAGAATCCGACGTCGAACTCGACTCGACTTGCTGTTTAATTTAATACTTACGAAGTAAATACACAAAAAATCGGCCAAGTGCGAGTCGGACTCGCGTACAGGGGGATTCCATACCACCACGTAATTGCCCGGTTTTTATTATATGTGTTATTTTATTTTAAGAGTTTGCACCCTAAGTTTGAAGCTTGTATGTTTTTACGTTTTCACTACGGAGCAAAAACAAAAAAACATGAAGAAAAATCTTGTATGGGGTCCCCTTAAATTTTTTACTTTTTGTTTTTTTTTTATTTATTAGGGCATCCGCCAAATAACACATATTGCGAAAATTTCAACCGTATACCTATTACGATTCAAAAGACACAGCCCTTTAAGGGTAGGACGGACCGGAGGGTCGGACGGAAACGGTATGGTACGGAACCGTAATTTTTACGTCCACTTAGTCTACATTTGCAAAAAAAATTCCCACTGCCTACATAGTACGAGTCATCACTATTTCAAAAAATTTATCGCAAGAGGGCAGAGACTTAAAACCAGCCGCAACTACCTACTTGTTGGGTTTTGCATCGTGCTGTGTCTGCTCCCTTTCAGCTAAAAAATGTTTTTTACATTTATATAATCTTGTTTTTTGTTATTTTATAGTTTTAGCTGAATAAACGTTTTTCTTTCTTCAAATACTTTAAGGGGGGGTACTAGGCAAAACATCACATCATATTATCCTAACTATAGCCATATTTCAATAGATATAACTATAATTTATATGCTTATAGTTAGGTAAATAAATCGTAATAGGATGTAAGGGGCTAGTCTTCGTGAAGCCCAAATGTCAACCTTACCTGCACGTGGTGCATCCTGCTGAATTAACAAACAAGGCTCTGGCGACCGACTAATGGCGGTATAACCATTCCAATATTACTAGGTCCAAATGCTTAGATCCGGTGACGGGCAGCAGCGTAACTGGGGAGGAAACCTAGCACTGCGATCACCAACCCGCCTGCCCAGCGTGGTGATTAAGGGCATAACCTCCCATGGACAACGCCAAAACAGAACGGCCCCCAGTTCCCGGTAGTCCTACTATTCCTGGCTACGGTAGCGGTCACGGTTACGGTAGGACGGGGGGTGCTAAGAATCCCCGGGTTACGGAAGGCTACCAAACCCAACGATTATACCTGGCGAACTATAACACACGGACATTAAGAACGGATGAGAGTTTGGAGGAGCTGGAAGTGGAATTGAGCAAGATAAGGTGGCACGTCTTGGGGCTATCGGAAGTCCGTAGACAGGGGGAGGACACGATAACCCTAGAATCTGGCCATATGCTCTATTTTCGAGAAGGAGACCAGCCTTCCCAAGGTGGTGTCGGGTTTCTCATCAACAAAGTCCTTATTAACAACGTCGTGGAAATCGTGGGTGTGTCAACGCGGGTAGCATACCTAATACTGAAACTCACAGAAAAGTACTCATTGAAGATTATACAGGTATATGCGCCCACGTCTACACACACTGACGAAGAGGTGGAAGCCGTGTATGATGACATCTCTAAGACGATTCATAACACGGCTAAAACTCAATTCACCGTTGTTATGGGGGACTTCAACGCTAAAGTGGGAGTACAAATATGCAACGAATCTAAGGTGGGACCAAATGGCTACGGAAACAGAAACCATCGTGGACAAATGTTGGCAAACTTCCTAGAAATGGAAGGGCTCTTCTTGATGAATTCTTTCTTTAAGAAGAGACCCCAACGTAAGTGGACCTGGGAAAGTCCCGATGGTGGGACGAAAAATGAGATTGACTTCATCCTGGCGGACAAAAAGCGAATATTTGGAGATGTCTCAGTGCTAAACCGGTTTAAGACTGGAAGCGATCACAGACTTGTACGAGGCACTCTAAATATTAACTACAAGCTTGAACGGTCCCGTCTGATGAAGTCAACTCTCCGCCCAAATCTGCTCCAAGTCTCACAGAGCTCTGACAGCTTCGAGCTAGAGCTTAAAAATAGATTCGATTTGCTGGAAACCACAACGGACGTTGATGAGATGACCAACAATCTGGTGCAGGTCGTTCGAGAAGTGGGCTGCAAACATTTTAGAAATCAGCACAAGGGGAAACAGTCGAAACTTTCGAGTGAGACACTGGAAGCGATGAGACAGAGACGCGAGGCAATAGTTGATTCGTCAGGTCTTCGGGCTCAAAATGCCAAAATAAAGAAGCTGATACGACGCGACCTTCGCCTGCACAATACACGCCGTGTGTATGAGGCGATAGAGCAGAATAAGGGCTCCAAAGTGTTCGTGCAGCAACTGGGCAGAAGCCACCTGACGAAACTTAAAACTGCAGATGGTCGAGCTGTCTCATCTAAGCCAGAACTACTCACAGAAGTCGAAAAGTTCTACGAACGGCTATATGACTCACGAGCTGCTGCTCCTACAGTCCCCGACAAAGACGACCGACGAGCCAGATTAACCCGCCACTACACGGAGGATATCCCAGACGTCAACATGGGCGAGATCAGGATTGCTCTAGAGCAGCTTAAAAATAACAAGGCTCCTGGTGAAGACGGAGTTACTACAGAGCTTCTCAGAGCCGGGGGGACAACGGTCCTCAAGGAACTACAGAGGCTCTTCAACTCTGTCATACACGGTGGCATTACGCCAGAGTCGTGGAACAGGAGTGTGGTCGTATTGTTCTTCAAGAAAGGAGACAAAGCCTTGTTGAAGAACTATAGGCCCATCTCGCTCCTGAGCCACGTATATAAGCTGTTCTCGAGAGTCCTCACCAATCGTCTCGCCCGAAGGTTCGACGACCACCAGCCGCCAGAGCAGGCCGGGTTTCGGAGGGGTTACAGTACCGTAGACCACATCCACACCTTACGGCAGATTATACAGAAGTCCGAAGAGTATAATCGGCCACTGTGTCTCGCTTTTGTGGACTACGAGAAAGCCTTTGACTCTATCGAAACCTGGGCTGTTATGGAATCCTTACAGCGATGCCAAACCGATTGGCGATACATTGAGGTGCTGAAATGTCTCTATAGTGCCGCGACAATGACCGTGCAAATACAGGACCAGCAGACGAAACCTATCCAATTGCATCGTGGAGTCAGGCAGGGAGACGTTATATCTCCGAAACTGTTTACGAATGCATTGGAAGATATATTCAAGCTGCTGGATTGGGAAAAGCACGGCATTAATATTAACGGCGAGTACATTTCACACCTACGTTTCGCGGATGACATAGTCGTGATAGGCGAATCGCTGGAGGAGCTGAATCACATGCTGAACGGCCTCAATGTCGCCTCCCGCCGAGTCGGCCTCGGGATGAATTTGGACAAGACGAAAGTCATGTTCAACGAACACGTCGTCCCGGGGCACGTAACAGTTGGAGAGGCGACCCTCGAAGTTGTGCAGAACTATGTCTATCTTGGACAAACCATCCAACTAGGGAAGCACAACTTTGACAAGGAGGCCAACAGAAGGATTCAGCTAGGCTGGGCGGCATTTGGGAAACTCCGCCACATCTTTTCATCCTCCATCCCACAGTCATTGAAGACGAAGGTCTTCAATCAGTGCGTTCTGCCGGTAATGACGTACGGAGCGGAAACGTGGACCCTGACGATGGGCCTGGTCCACAAATTTAAAGTCGCTCAGCGAGCTATGGAAAGAGCAATGCTCGGCATTTCTTTGACCGATAAAATCCGTAACGACGTGATACGTCAAAGAACTAAGGTAGTCGACATTGCTAAGAAAATAAGCAAGCTGAAGTGGCAGTGGGCTGGGCACATCTGTCGTAGACCCGACAACCGATGGGGTAGACGGGTGCTCGAATGGAGGCCACGTACAAGCAAACGTAGCGTGGGACGCCCCCCGGCTAGGTGGACAGATGACCTAAAAAAGGTAGCCGGGAGTGGATGGATGAGAAGAGCGGAAGACCGCGTGTGGTGGCGTGCCTTGGGAGAGGCCTATGTCCAGCAGTGGACCGATACAGGCGATGATGAGGTAAAGGTTCAAAGTATAATGTGTGATAGATTATTGTAATTTAATCTTGTAAATTCTCTGAAAAATAAGTGGGTGAAAAGTGGTAAAAACGTTCGAAAATGCATTTGCTATTTCGTCACAAATACGTCCATACAAAAAACGCTCGCGCACGGCAACGGCCCAAATTTAGAATGTTCAAAGATAGTTCAGTGAAAAACCATTTATTCTGTAAGCGTTTGAGTTTATTTAGATGATTCTTAGTCTTATTGACTCTAAGCTCAATGAAGCATTTTTCGTATTAGATGCATTTGTAAAAAATGGCAAGGGAAATAGCAAAGACATTTTTTAACGATTTTACCACTTTTCAACCGCATATTTTAAAAGGAATTTATAAAATTAAATGAAAATAATGTATTCACATTATACCTTGAATCTTTACCTAACTATAGGCATATATATTATAGTTAAATCACTTGAAATTTGGGTATGGTTAGGGAAATACGAAGTGCTTTTGCCTAGTACGGGGGGTACTAGGCAAAAGCACTTAAGAGCGTTCCGTGCAAAATGACAGGCGACGGTGCTGCCACTCAAGTAAATAATATATATCTCTTAAACAAAGCCATAACTGTAAAAAACAACACATGAAACTGTAGTTCATTTTGATTATGATATCCTAAGATACTAAGATACGGATTACGGTGGCCACCGTAATCCGTTATAATGATTGTGCATAAACTGAGCAATACAAAACTGTTTTCAGTATCTTAGAATATCATAATCAAAATCAACTGCAGTTTCATGTGTTGTTTTTTTTTCCAGTTATGGCTTTGTTTAAGAGATATATATTATTTACTTGAGTGGCAGCACCGTCGCCTGTCATTTTGCACGACACGCTCTTAGGCCCACTTGCACCAACACGAGTTTAAAGTTAAGTAGCGAGTTATGGATTTAAACGCGGTTCCCACATACAACGGGTGCTAGCTTAACGAGTTAAACTGGTTTATATATTAAATTTGTGTTGGTGCAAGTGGGCCTTAAGGTTTTAGTAACATTTCTCTATTTACTTTATTACTTGCACTCTCTATGCAGCTCTTGGAAATCATAAATTATTACAGTTAGAAACGCTGACACCGAAATTCCCCAGTACAGGTTTTTCCACAGCAGCGGCGTGTTTCCACGCTTGAAAAAAACCCCCCATAGAACTAGTGGTCGATAAATTAGCTATTAGCGTGGCGTCGCGATGCGCCGCGGCCGACTTCCACCCCCGCCCCGTAGAATGAAATATATCCATAAAATTTCCGCAGCGCCGCCGTGTGCCACCACCCCAGAAGCCAGGTGAAGGTGTGGCGTGTTTGCCCGCCAACCACTAACAACAGCCGAGCCCAGGCGAGCAATCGAAGTACAGTTGCTTTCACGAGTCATGTCATGACATGAGTACAAATGGGACAGTGGACTAACATTGCACGCAAGTGTACAGTTCCCTCAAAACTTTAATGTCGCTCGACCTACCTGCGCAGTCAACGAATTTTAGGTCATACATAATTCGTAAAACATAGGGTGGTAGACTTTAATGTCGCTCGCATCTTGAGGTGCGTACAGACATCGCGAGGCATGCGGCGCGAATGGTTCGACACGCATGCTTTAACCTGAGGCATGCGCGCAACATTTATGCATAACTCCTGAACGGCACATGCTCAAGCTGAGCACGCAAACAACCACGCACGCACATGCTCAAGCTGCGGCGCGAATGGTTCGTCACGCATGCCTCGGGCTGTGTGCACGTGAGTGCTCACTGTGAGCATTCGCCGCGTACGCTCGTTGCGAGGCAATAAACGCGCTGCCTCAGTGCGAGCCGTGCGTTCCGTGTGGACAGCTGTATTGTGTTGCGTGCGCCGTCCACACTTAACGCACGGCTCGCACTGAGGCAGCCTCGCAACGAGCGTACACGGCGAATGCTCACAGTGAGCACTCACGTCCACACAGCCCGAGGCATGCGTGACGAACCATTCGCGCCGCATGCTTCGCGATGTCTGTACGCACCTTTGGGTTCGCGCATGTGCAGTGAAGCAATTATCTGCCCTATGACCTACGACGAGTGATGAATGACCTAAATAAAATTCGTTGACTGCTCAGGTAGGTCGAGCGGCATTTACCTAAGTTTTGAAGGAACTGTGTAGTATTCGAATCACGCATGTGAGCCCAATGGCGACGAGCGTCGACTGACGCTGACTGACGAACCAATAGCGTGAAGCGTCCGGCGCCGCCGCCGTCGACGCCACATCCAGTCAAACCGACCAATGAAATTGTGCTCATGACTCGTGAAAGCAACTGTACAACAATGGCCGTAAATCGGCGTCTGTCCTGCTGTATTTACACCGCTGCAGATCTCTGAACCCGACCGAGACGATGAGACCGCGAGGGTAAGCAAACATCAGCGGCGGGCCAGCTGGATCGCGAATCGACAGCGTGCAGAACACCCATCAAAGGGACGATCATCGGGATCGATCCTTTCGTCTTCGCGATTATAAAGCGTTCGCAAACGTTTTGGCGATGCGTTCGCGGAAGTCGCCGGATGTGAGCTTCTCGAAATAGACGAGCGGCGCAGACAGTTTGGACGTCGGATGTGGATGTCCGTGCGCGAATTGAATCGGAAGTGACACGTTCGACGCCACCGCCCGGTGCGAATATTCATTTGAGTTCATGTGACTCAGGTCGGGTCGGACCGTCTTCAATAATTTCGAGAATATTATGAGAACTCAGTTTTTGTTGTGTACACAAAACATGGAATGCTGTGCCGAGAGACCAATAGTGCAGGCGACAGAGCCATAATCACCTCTCCTCGCGAAACCACGCTCAGCATAGAGAAATAATATACGGGGCTTCCTTTATACGTCTATGACGCTCAGTTAGATGCCATGCCAGCATATTTGCGAGGTCGGACAGTCTTCAATAATTTCGAGAATATTATGAGAAACTCAGTTTTTGTTGTGTACACAAAACATGGAATGCTGTGCCGAGAGACCAATAGTGCAGGCGACAGAGCCATAATCACCTCTCCTCGCGAAACCACGCTCAGTTAGATGCCATGCCAGCAGATTTGCGAGGTCGGACCGTCTTCAATAATTTAGAGAATACTATGATAATGCAGTTTTTGTTATGTACACAAAACATGGGTGGCTGTGCCGAGAGACAGCAATGGTGCAGGCGGCAGATCCATAATCACCTCTTCTCGCGAAACCGAGCTCAGTTAGATGCCATGTCAGCAGATTTGCGGACTGTTGCTAGGCTGTCTATAGCCTGTTAATACGACGTTTGACGACACCCAGGTTAAAAGGATTCGGGAAACACACCCCGGCGACAGCCTGACACACACTTAATTTTTTTATTTTTTTTTTATTTCGGTAAACTTACAGTGCAGATAAGCAATTAAGCAGATTACGTAATCGTGGCTCCGTAAGTGTGTTCTACTGCTTATTCCATGGGAAGTGTTCGGAGGAGCTGTTCAACGCGATCCCTTTCCTTTCCACCTCCGCACTGCGCGCACTTAGCAGAGTTGCATCTCTTCACGCTGGACTTGCCGCGCATGCGTATCGATTAGTTCTGCAGATCTTTCCTATGCAGAACCGGTAAACTCTGTGTGAAATATTTCAAGGTTCTTTGACTTCCTAGATTTACGCTTCAAGCCTGTGTAGTGTTTTTTTTTATGGAAAGTGATACGGTTGGCTACATCACTTTCAGCATCCGTGATGTTGTAGGTGATGTACTACCTTGCTGAACTTGGTGGTGACCTTGGTGAATTAGGTGCCATGTCAGTGCTTCTCCTCGGTCGTGCCGGCTACACTGAACTGGACGGAAAACGCGAACTATGTATTTACATTCGTTTTCGTGCCGACTTTTCAATGCGGTGGTATCTACCCGGGCGGGTTAAACCCTACCACCTAGTAAGGTAAGAAGGGATGGGACCTATGCAGTTTTACGTGGAATCCGACCCACGCACGGTCTGCCTCCATCACCAATCCAAGTACTGACCGCGCCCAGGTTGTGCTTGATGTGCGTTTTCGGCCGGGGTTGCAAGTTTACCAATAGGAAGGGTCAGACAGATCAGAAGTGTGATCGGCATACATCGGAATCCGCGGGGCACGAATGATTCAAGGTTGTTTAGTGATGGGACAATGTATCCACAAATATCGAAAATCGACCGTTATTTTAGAATAATATGAAATAATGTCGATCATTAAAACTAAGAGTATTTCTATAGAAAATAAGATATAATAAACAAATGTTGTATTTACTTTGTAGGTACAATACAAATCTGTTCAAACCACAATATTAGTTTTATTAGTATGGAATAGAAAGAATTTGATTTTTTTTTACCAACTTACACGTGTTACATCATAATGATATTGAAGACTTTTTTGTTACTGTTATGAAACTGAATCGATTAGGCTATAAAAATCAACCACCAATTTTTTTATTTATACACATAAAAAAATATTTTACATAAAAAAAAGGCCAAGGTCCAAAAAAATTGGTCTTACAAAATTAGTTCATAGTAAGCTAAGGGGGGGTTCTGTATCGGAAATAGATCACTTTTGAAGAACAAAGAATTTTTTTTTTCACCAAAATTTTTTTTTTAATGTTAAATGTAAAAAAAAAATTTTCTTAATCGTTTCGGGGTCGTGCTAGGAACAAAAAAGTCTTCCAACACGTATATCTCTTTCTTTCAGAAATTGTGAAAAACCACAATTTTAGTTTTATTAGTATGGAATAGAAAGAATTTAATTTTTTTTACCAACTTACACGTGTTACATCATAATGGTCATGAAGACTTTTTTGTTACTGTTATGAAACTGAATCGATTAGGTTATAAAAATCAACCACCTATTTTTTTATTTAAATACCTACATAAAAAAAAATTTTACTTAAAAAAAGCCCAAGGTCCAAAAATTTTTATATAGGTTTTACTCCCTATATGATACAGAACCCCCCCTTAGCGTACTATGAACTAATTTTGAAAGACCTTATATAAATATGTATTATATTTACTTAATCGTTAACATAAAGTATACATGTTTATATAAGTACTGTAGGTATATAAGTATTCAGGTCTGAAATATGACATGAATAAAATACAATAAACAAATAAATATGAGTATCGATAACAGTGTCGATTGTTTATTGATCGCCGTAGTCAATCCCTAACAAGGTCGTATTCGTGCCCCGCGGATTCCGATGTCTGGTGATCGGGCATAACTAGTTCGGTTAATTCTGTCCCCCGACCGGAGCGGATGCGGCGTTTTAAATATTTTTTTTTTTTATGGAAACTGACACGTTTGGCTACATCTCCTACAACATCCGTGATGTCAGCCCATAACACCGTGTGAACTTGGTGCCACGTCAGTGCTTCCCTTCGGTCGTGCCGGCTACACTGAACTGGACGGAAAACACAAACTATTTACATAGCCGTTTCGACCGACCTTTCATTCAGAGCGGTGGTATCAACCCGGGCGGGTTAAACCCTACAACCTAGTAATATAAGAAGGGAGTCTTATCCCTTATAGTCGCCTTTTACGACATACACGGGGAGAGATGCAGTGGGGCTATTCTTTTAAAGTAGTGTGTGTGTGTGTGTGTGTGTTAATCGCACGCATCTGAGCTATTCTTGTTAGTCTAAATGTATTCCCTAAGTATATATTACCAGAACGTAAGAGGTCTAAGAACCAAAACGAACGATGTTTATTTAGATATTCTAAACCATAACTTTGATGTGATTGTGTTTTCCGAAACTTGGTTAAAGGACTCCGTATTTGACGCGGAAATTTTTGATATGCGATATAATGTATTTAGGAGAGATCGCTCCAGTACTTCTAGTACTAAAAGTGACGGGGGAGGATTATTGATAGCCGTGTTGCGCAAATTCCAGGCCACTCGTTGTAATACATGGGAAAGTATATTTGAAGATCTTTGGATCACCATTAAAATACCTACGAGTAAATCATTTACATACATTAACATTTGTGCAATCTACTTACCTCCACCGTCTACTTTCCCTATCCTGGAGAGTATGTTAAGAGGTATAAGTAATGTTTTACATAGTACCCGTGAAGCACAAACCTTGATCCTTGGCGATTTCAACCTTGGAAGCATTCAGTGGTCTACTAACGTCGGAGACTTGGGGTTTCATCCACGTAACCATAATCACGATCTTGGGAACCTGCTCATAGAGTTCCTTGCGCTTCATGAATTATATCAATTCAACGGAATTGTAAATATCAATAACAAAATTTTAGATTTAGTTTTATCCAATTTCCCTCAAGTAATTGTTAAGCAAAGCGACGACGCTTTAAGCCGAATCGACCATTATCACCCACCTTTGGAAATTATTTATGACCTCTGTACAATAACTACTAAGATGCTTAAAACGAACGATTACAATAAATTTAACTTTTTCAAGGCAGATTACGCTAAGATCAATGCAGAGCTAAACCAGCTGGACTGGTTAAGAATTTTTTTACAGAAGCTAACGGTGGACGAAACAATCTCACTTTTTTACGCAGAAATTAACAAAATTATTTACAATTGTGTACCAAAACTAGTAGTTCGTAACAAATGTTATCCGAATTGGTATTCATCTGATCTAATAGGTTTATTAAAACAAAAATACAAAATTCGTCTAAAACATAAGAAATATGGTAACCCACTTGACAAATTATCTTACGAGTGTTTGAGGACTCGCTGTTCCAAACTCATTAAAAGTTGCTATTATAAATACGTTGACCGCACAGAATCTTGCATAACTAACCATAAAACCACTAAAGCCTTTTGGAACTTTGTCAAAGACAAACGTAAAAATACGAGTACGCTTCCACAACATTTGTTTTATGGAGATAAAAAGTCCTCAGATGGCGAGAGCACAGGTGAACTTTTCGCTCAACATTTTTCGTCAGTGTATGTTACAGACACTTCCTCCACGGTGGATTCAAACATAAAGAATTTATCAAATAATTCTTTGTGTTCCGTAGACATTACCATCGCCACTGTAGAGAAAGCTATTAAAGACCTTGATGAGTCTAAAGGTGCTGGCCCTGATAAAATACCACCCATCTTTATTAAGAGGTGTGCTCAGAGCCTAGCCCCTCCACTGACGACAATTTTTACCAAGTCTATAGCATCTTCTGCCTTTCCAACAGCCTGGAAGCAGGCATACGTTGTACCGATCCCGAAAAGCGGCAACATACAAGATATCACAAATTACAGGCCCATCTCGTTACTCAGCACTTTTGCTAAAATATTCGAAAAGCTTATATGCCCAGCTTTAAACGTTCAATTTAAACAACTTCTAACTCCTAAACAGCACGGTTTTCTTTCCCAATTATCAACAACTACAAACTTACTTTGCTATGCTACTACTCTATTCCAGGCGGTTGATAGTGGCCAGCAGGTAGACGTTATTTATACAGACTTCAGCAAAGCATTCGATAAGGTAAATCATCATATATTAATCAACAAATTAAGTACTTTTGGAATCCACGGTTCATTATTATTATGGTTTCGATCATACCTTGATGGTCGTGTACAAAGAGTTGTGTTCGACGGCTATGAGTCTCGTTGGTTCGATGTGCCATCTGGAGTTCCACAAGGCTCTCATCTGGGCCCTATTCTGTACCTTGTCTACATAAATGATCTGTGTGATGTCGTTATGGATTCCAACATTTTACTTTTTGCGGATGACTGTAAGTTTTCCAAGGTAGTAAAATCCACAAATGATTCCCTGCTACTTCAAAACGATATAGACCGTGTTTCGAAATGGTGTCTTGACAATAAAATGTTTTTAAATTGTAAGAAGTGCTTACAAATATCATTTACCCGTAAACGGCTACCTTTACCCACACAGTACTCCATCGACGGTACTATACTCCAAAGGGTGAATACCGTTCGCGACCTAGGCGTAATTTTTGATTCCAAACTTACTTTCACGGCACACCTCGATTCCATCACTAAACGTTCCCTAAAAATGGTAGGTTTTATTAAACGTAGTTGCAAACATTTCAAAAACAGTAAACCTAAAATCATCCTATACAATTCTCTTGTCCGTAGTGTTTTAGAGTATGCTAGTCCTGTTTGGAGTCCTCACTATCAAGTCCATGTGCAACGTATCGAGCGGGTTCAGAAACGTTTTCTGTATTACCTATCGTTTACAGACAATCGTGCTCGGTCGCTGCCTCATTATAGTGATAGACTAGTCTTCTACAAGGTTCGCTCGCTAGAACTTAGGAGACTTACATCCGACACAACTATTTTATTCAAAATTCTAAATAATTTAATAAACTGTCCATTTCTATTAGAAAATATTTGTTTTAAAGTTCCAAGGGCTAGCGCTAGACTGTCCAATTTCATTCCTCTTATAGTTAAAAAACATAAAACGAACCTAGGAAAATTTTCGCCCCTCTCTCGTATTTGCCGCAACTACAATGTTATTTACCGTGCCCATTCACTTGACCTCGCATCATTTGCTTCGCTACATTCTTTCAAAAATTATCTCCGAAAATGTATCTAAAGTGCTTTTTGTTTTATTTTCATTTTAATTTTTTTTTTTTATGAACATAAGAGTAACTTAGTTGCTCGTATGTTAGTTACTGTATGTTAGTTATTGTGTATATGTTGTTTAAAATTTCATTTTTTGTTCTTTTATTAGTTTTAGCTTAAGTTTTTAATTTTAGCTTACTTAGTATCTTAAATTGTGCATGTTGTGTTTAGCCTTAAGTACAGATAGTTCTATCCATGTAATATATATTTTTAAGATTTGTATGTACAGAATGATTCTGTGTGGTTAAACCTAATAAAAAAAAAAAAAAAAAAAAAAAAAAAAGTACCGGCCCCACACGGTACAAACGTCTTGGACGTACGGTGTCTTGGATGGATGGCGCGTGAGGAATTTCGAAACTGCCAACGTTCGCTATGCGGTCGCCGAAACGGCCGGCGCGGCGTCGGCGGCGGCGGCGGGGCGTGGGTGTAACACTGCAAGAGTTATTATAAGTTATAACCGCGCATTTACCCGCACTCATCGATGTCCATTTTATAGATTGGCCCATCCCATACATCACTCCCGAAAAAATATGTTCTCGACGAGACCTGCATATAATGCAGATTTCACGGACAACTGCTTCATACGGCGTGTGCGTGCGGCGCGTGTTGAACGCACGTAAGTCTGTATAGAGTCGGTGACGCACAAAGTGCGTGTGTGCAGTATGCATGAAGAGTGACAGTGACAAACTTTGTTGTTTGTTTCGCTTGAGCATGTTATGGCGTGTTAAGAAGCCATGCTGTCACGGATAGGATCGTGTGACGTTGGTATCACGTTCTCGTTCTCACTTGCCTACTGATGATCAGAGTGAGCGGAAAGACGGCAATCGCGCCGGTGGGCGAGCGATGACATCTTTCTCGCTCACTCTTATCAACTGTAGGCAAGTGAGAACGAGAACGCTTTAGCACCGTCGTAGGGATCGTATTACGTATCACAATACTGCGTGTGAATGCACGCACACTTATACCGACGTCTAGCACAAGTTGCATCGCACGATGTCAAATCTATAAAATGGACATCGCTGCCCGCACTCGAATAACTCGTACGCGAGAGGAGAGCGACTCGACATCGAAGCGAAGGCACTCGAGCGCGCTCGCCTGATGTATGGGAAACGTGCTGTTTACTTCGGAATAATCCAGCACTTGAGTCCGAATGTTAGCCGACTCCTTAGGCGGGCGGCGCCGGCGCCACGACGCCGACGCGACGCGCCGCTGTTGCCTCTTCAGCCGCTCTCAACAGAATGTTTCGACGCGATACGAGCGCCAGTACTGGCATGCTAATTTCTCTAAGAGGATTTGTGTGAGCCGCACTGCATCTCTCCCCGTGCACGTCGTAAAAGGCGACCAAGGGATAAGGATAAGATGCTGTGCCAAAGGGCGACAGGCTATCCACCTCCCACCTCGGCACGGTCCTTCCACCGAGTCATGCAGCGGGTACTTCGCGCCTTACTTAATTAATGTGCTTGTACTAAGTTTCATCTAATTCGGATGATCACTTTAAGAGTTATGGAGACACATACATACATACATGCAGAAAGGATTTCTAAAAATCGTCAATTTTGTTTTGGTATCATACATAGAGTCTACAAACGCAGTATCTCATAAAACAAAGTAACTTACTCCATAACCATCCCTTACAGATTTATTATTAGTAGGGATGTAATGATACCGATACCGATACCGATATATCGGCTAGGCCGATGTATCGGTATCGCCGATACATTCAAGCCGATATCAAACTATTCGTAAAGCGCACGAAACGACGTGCGCGCGACATTGCCGCTCCGTCGCAGAGGTTAAGCAGACTATTTCATGTGGAAGCTTGTACCAGACATTTAATATATCTCTATTTGTCAAAAAAAAAAATACTCTTTGTCATTTGTTATTTAATATTACTATTTATAATGATACTTAATTACTTTCTTAATCAACACTTTGATTGCTTGATAATAATTCAGTCATAATAATAAATATTTTCTTTGAATTTTGATTGACATTTTTATTTACACTTTCCATCCCAAGGTTGAGTCTCTGTTAAATATAGGTAAGTATTATGCATAATAAAGACATACAAACGCCCGAGGTATATACTTCATTATTTATTTCATTATTTGATTTATTATTTACTAAACCATCAATATCGGTATCGGTATCGGTATCGCCGATTATTTACTACAAAAATCGGTATCGGTATCGTATCGGCAAATTCATGTATCGTTACATCCCTCATTATTAGTATTAGTACAAGATCCATTTCTGAAAAGCCTTCAAATAACGGTTTCCGTGGGACATAGCTCGGCCATACCGACAACTGGTATGTACGTGTTCGGGCTGTTCTCCTGAAAACCATAAGTGCGGTAGTCACTTTCTAAAATAGTGGAGGGGGTAGTTATGACGTCATAAAGATGGCGGCCGGGCCTGTCATTCTAGGCGGTATATCTCGATAGTTACTCGACCGATTTCCTTCATTAAGGTGTCAAAAAAAAGCTAATAGAATGAGGATTATTCGATCTCTTACAATAGTTTATGTTGAACTAATACGAAACTAAATATTTACAAAAAACTGACAATTCGAAAAAAAATATTTTTTAATTTTTTAAATAGCTCGGTAACCATCAGGATTTTGGAAATTTAGGTTATAATAAAGCGCATAGCTGTATTCAAGAGGATCATAGTGAACTTTAAATCATAACGATAGAGTAATAAACAACGGAGCTACAGTCATTTAAGTGAGCGTTGGTAGCGTCAAGCTCAGCGCGGTAACGTAAGTACCTACTGTTGACGACTCGGCCGACCGCAAATATACCAATACCGAAGATCACCATCCATCCATCCATTGAGATTTTCATATAATTTTTTTGTTTCTGAATTAGGACATATCTTTAAATATGTTAAGATACCTAGGTATGTAAGTTTTGAGTACCTAAGGTATGTAAAGACTTTCTGTACTAAATTTTATAATTTTTTTCGACAATTCTGTCTTTTTACCCGACGACGGCGACGTTAGGAGGAGTGTAATGTGTTAAGGTCTAAAGTGTGAATCTGTGTGTTTCTGTACATACATATATTACAGTTCGGAACTCTGCCCCAATTACTTCATAATGACTGGAAACGTGGCCATGTCTGTGCTATACTACATTGGTCGCGGTCCGGTCCCGCTCGCCGCGCCGTCGCACTATTGGCCAAAGTGCCACTTTTCGGTCATAAATCTGTATCTTCAAAACTAGAATACCTTCCTTGACAATTTTTTTTATGGTATTACTTGAATAGTTAATCTTCAAAAAACAGTAACATTTGATTGCAAATAATATTTATTATTAATAAAAAAAAAATCCTAAAATATAAAATAATGTATTTCTAAACTATGAAAATAAGATAAAAAATTATTATGTTCATTTACCAATAAAGTATCAACTTTTATATAATATAATAATAAAAACATTTTCGTACCTATAATTGTGATAAATAAAAAATTAAACATTAAATATTAAACGCATTAAATGCGCTTACAGGATAGCACCTGTTTTTTGCTTCCTGAATTTTATTATAAGAAGGGAAGACGATGGAGTACCTTCCCAATAAACAGCTTCACAAATATTTTTATTGCACTTTAGTCAGATCTAAAGACACTAAAGCTTCATCGTCGTTGAATTGAAAAAAATTTGCAGAATTTCCTTTGATAATTTCATTGCAGTTTTTCTTGTTTTATTGAGTTGCGTACGACACGTATTATTTTAACATTGGAGGCTTCATCTTTTTCGCCAATTGAATTCACTCCTTTAATGTACTCGTATGAATGATAGACGTTGTCCAAACCAGATTCCCCAAAAAGTTTCACAGCTTTACGATTTTGTATACTCTCTGATGAAATTGCGTAGTCCTTGCAAGGTCGATCGGACAAAATGTAATGCTCCTTTATATATTTTTTTGCACTTGAGATAATATGGTTCCATTTTTCAAGAATCACAGTGGATAGCTCACCTTTAGAATACTTGAAAGACGCCATATAGTTTCAGAAACACTACACTGCACTCATCTGGCACGAATATTCAGGCAGTACAGTGTGTAAATGTACCACCCCTCACAGAATGGCTTATATTCGTACGAAAAAAATGTGGCGTGTGTAATATCTCCTTACACTCTGTGGTTCAGAAATGGTGTGCAAAACATAAATAACACAAAACACACCTGGTGTAAGTACATATATAATCATATCATAGTTTTAACCGCAATTGTTTCCGTTACGAAGTAGCTATACCTACCGTGAGAATGCTGAGGTTGTAGTGTATTTTCTTTGCATAATTTATACATTCAGTCTCTTAAATCAGTACTCTTAAGTTAACTTTTCAAATAAAATCATTTAAAATCAGCCTGGGTAGCTCAGTGGCGGTCGGTGTTAAGACGAGACGGAAGTTACCTTTCTCCATACTCCATACAAAATCGTCTTTCGGCATTTATGTTATCTCGCCCCCTAAACCTTATCCGATTATAAATTTTTTTTTATTAGGTAGGGCTTATCCCGTCCGAGTTGGTACCACCGCACTGAATGAAACGTCGGTCGAAACCGCTATGTAAATAGTTCGTGTTTTCCGTCCAGTTCAGTGTAGCCGACATGAAATGAAGGGAAGAATTGACATGGCACCTAGTTCACACGGTGTTATGGGCTGACATCACGGATGTTGTAGGAGGTGTAGCCAACCGTGTCAGTTTCCATAAAAAAATAATAAAATAAAATTTAAAAAAATCATTCACGCGAACGCTCCGAGCGTGCGAACAGCGCGCATATTTTTTTAATTTTCGTGCCAATTTGCAGAGTTTTGCAGAAAGTTGTTTATTGATTCTAAATAAACAGTGTACTGGCTATTTAAAACCATTATAATATTCACCCGGACAGACCCAGATACCATTTGAAAGCTTAGATGAAATTATATAGTTTAAGATTTAATTATAAATTATATAGTTAATTATAGTTTTAGATAAATTTCGCGTTTTCGTTAGTGCTTTAAATAAGGAATGATATCTTTAAAAAACCCAACACAGTTACCTAAAATGCTTTTCGAATATGTATGGGTTTCTATATGTTTACTTAAGTATTTTTGAGGAAAATATACATAAAATATATGCGCTCCCTTAATATGCGGATGTTTGCGCAAAGAATTTGTTCAACTTTCAAGCGTCATATAACTGAGGAAATTCAACTAAAATCTAAAATATGTACGTATTAAACAAGTACATTTCATGGCCTATCGAACCAACTCATTACCCCAGGTGGTATGTTGCCAAAACCATTTTTGTCAGTTGCTTGTATGGGGGCTGTCCATAGTGCGTCGCCGCGCGCCCGACCGCTACAGCCAGCTTGACGCTACCAACGATCACTTAAATGACTGTAGCTCCGTTGTTTATATCTCAATCGTTATGATTTAAAGATCATTATAATCGTCTTGAATATAGCTATGCGTTTTATTATAACCAAAATTTCCAAAATCCTGATGGTTACCGAGCTATTTTAAAAATAAAAAAAATATTTTTTCCGAAACGTCGGTTTTTTGTAAATATTTAGTTTCGTATTAGTTTAACATAAACTATAGTAAGAGATAGAATAATTCTCATTCTATTAGCTTTTTTTTGACACCTTAATGAAGGAAATCGGTCGAGTAACTATCGAGATATACCGCCTAGAATGACAGGCCCGGCCGCCATCTTTATGACGTCATAACTATCCCCTCCACTATTTTAGAAAGTGACTACCGCACTTATGGTGTTCAGGAGAACAGCCCGAACACGTACATACCAGTAGTTGGTATGGCCGAGGTATGTCCCACGGAAATTACCTAAATTTCACTTGGATCCCGCACTATATTGATGATTGATTATGCGTGAGTGCGGCATGCGTGCGTCCTTTGGCTTCCCAACAAAATCAAACAACAATAATTAATCTATCATGTATGTTACATGCGCCGATAATAATCAGTAGCGCGGAGACATGCACGCACATCGCCTTAACACCAAAGGATTTGGTACAATCTTCCTAATTATATATATATATTTTTTTATGGAATCTGACACGGTTGGCTACATCACCTGCAACGTCCGTGATATGTCAGCCCATAACACCGGGTGAACTAGGTGCCATGTCAGTGCTTCCCCCTTTGATCGTGCCGGCTACACTGAACTGGTCGGAAAAAACAAACTATTTACATAGCCGTTTCGACAGACGTTTCGCTCAGTGCGGTGGTACCAACCCGGGCGGGTTAAACCCTACCACCAAGTAAGATTAGGAGGGAAGGGACCTACAGTTTTACGAGGAATCCGAACCTCGGTCAGCCTCCAACGGTCACCCATCCAAGTACTGACCGCACCCAGCGTTGCTTAACATTCAATAGCGACAGTTGACTGTCTGCACCACTGAGCTATCGAGGCTGACGCATATAACAGCGTGTCCCAAAACTCAAGGTCAAGCGGGAACCAGGAAGTAGGCCAGTTTATGACTACCCAGGGGGGAAAATCGGAGTCATTAGGTTTTTATGATATGAGCATTTTTTTTAAAACGTTAAAAATTGACATCTCGTACGACATTTTTAGGTACTACGACTAAAAATTTGCAAATATAATCCCTGGTTCCCGCCCGCTTGACATTTCATTTTGGGGCAACCTGTACATAGGTACGTCCTCGTGATAAGCCAAACATTCGCGCGCAAGAAGTTGATAAAACTTTGATCTTTTAATACGGCAAAACAGCAAACATCGGTTCGGCCGCCAGCTTCTGAAGTGCTGGATCTGAGGCGGATCCGCACTCGTGTCGTCGCCTCGCATCATAATATGTAAATCAGCGATTGCAGTGAGATTAGCGCCCACCCTGGAAGAATACACGTTGTCGGTGCTCCGACGCCCCGCGCTGTGTCAATATTTTTAAATTTTTTTACAATCAATTATAAACATTTTTTTTATGGAAACTACTATTGTTTTGGCTGACACGGTTGGCTACATCACCTACAACATCCGTGATGTCAGCCCATAACACCGGGTGAACTAGGTGCCATGTTAGTGCTTCGAACGTGCCGGCTACACTGACTGAACTGGACGGAAAACACAAACTATTTACATAGCCGTTTCGACCGACGTTTCATTCAGTGCGGTGGTACCAACCCGGGCGGGTTGAACCCTACCACCGAGAAAGGTAAGAAGGTAAGGTAGGTCCCTTACCTACCGTTTTACATTGAATCCGAACCACGGCCAGCCTCCAACGGTCGAGCGGTCACCCATCCAAGTACTGACCGCGCCCAGCGTTGCTTAACAATCATAATAGCAACAGTCGACTGTCTGCACCACTGAGCTATGGAGGCTGACAGACCACATTGTAGTACGCGTAATGCTCAAACTCAAACTCAGGACTGGAGGAAAATTGAAGAGGCGTATGTCCAGCAGTGAACGCTTACACGCTGACTGACATCTATCCGGCATCGGCATCCAACGACCATATCCGTTGATTATATCATCAAACGAGAGCTCAACGATTCATACTGAAAATCTCAACAGCTGTCTCCGTACCGGGCGGCGGCTACGCTTTTCCGAGAATCCGCCGGCATCGCAGATTTTAAAGAATTCCGACGATTCTCTCCAGAAACCACACTATTCGTGACGTCACCTGTGGGAGAGAAGTCGTCACGGACGACGACCAGGGTTGCCAGCTAGCCCAGATAAATAAGGTGGGCATTTTTCACCAAAGGGTTTCAGGTTTGATTGTTATGGAAAAACCGCCCAAGTGCGAGTCGGACTCGCGTACCGAGGTTTCCGCACCACAAAAAACAAACCATAAAAAAACATGTTTCTTGTATGGGAGCCCCTTAATTTTTTAATTTTTTATTTCTTATTTTTTTTTCTTATTTGTTGTTATATCCGCCATAATAACACATATTCTGTGAAATTTTCAACGGCCTACCTATTACGGTTCAGAGATACAGCTCTCGGACAGACGGGACGAACGGACGGACAGACAGACGGCGTAGGCTTAGTAAGCTTAGCTTCCGTACGGGATACGGAAACGTAAAAATCAAAGGGACCCCGGTGATTAATATTACCAATGTCGAGGCAATAACGAAATAGAGTATAAATAAAATATATTATAGACCTAGTACCTATTTCAAGTATTTAGAATTTAAATAACCTAAAACTTGCTTTCAACAATATTTGAACAATTCCTTGAGTGTGCGCGTCAAAATTAAAATAAAAACAAGGACTCTTCATAGTCCACGTTGCTTATATTGTTTACCGTGGAAGGAACATCGAAAACATAGACGGTCCACGGTAAACATGGACACCTGGCAACCCTGACGACGACGCGCGCACGCGCACTCCCGAAGCTACCTCCGCCGTCATCGCTTCACGTCGACTCGGTCCCGACACCGTATATGGGTTTTCTGTGCGGTTTTATTAGCTGAGCTGCTTCCTATTCCAAATCCAGTTAAGACGCGACAAAGGTCAGTGAAAGGACCAGTTTCGGCCGTGGAGTTGAATGGAAGACGAAGCGAGTCGATTCGATTGTCCAAGCAAGATGCGTGGCGCGCATGTAACAGCTGGAAGACCTCGCCTTGTCAGCCTCGGTAGCTCAGTGGTGCAGACAGTCGACTGTCGCTATTGATTGTTAAGCAATGCTGGGCGCGGTCAGTACTTGGATGGGTGACCGCTCGACTGTTGGAGGCTGACCGTGGTTCGGATTTCACGTAAAACTGTAGGTCCCTTCCCTTCTTAACTTACAAGGTGGTAGGGTTCAACCCGCCCGGGTTGGTACCACCGCACTGAATGAAACGTCGGTCGAAACGGCTATGTAAATAGTTTGTGTTTTCCGTCCAGTTCAGTGTAGCCGGCACGACCGAAGGGAAGCACTGACATGGCACCTACTTCACCCGGTGTTATGGGCTCACATCACGGATGTTGTAGGTGATGTAGCCAACCGTGTCAGATTCCGTAAAAAAAAAAGACGCAAAGCGCTACGAAACATGTTTTTAAGGTGACGGAGGTTGATTTAATTCGCAATTTAACTATTTGAAAAAAAAAAACCTACAGAGACACAGATGTTGAGTAGAAAAGTCGATACAAAGTAAAATTATTAACCCTACGATAAACGTCGCTCGATTTAACGTCATATGGGAGCCGGGGCGCAACAACGGCGCGCTCTTAAGAGTCGGCAATACCTCGGAGCGCTCGAATTCTAATTTCATCGCCCACTTCTCCGCGCCCCTCCTCACTCTCTATCCCGCTCGCACACCAGTGCCTGCGGTCACGCGAGCGAGATCAAAGAGATATTATTATGGTGAACTACACACTATTGTCGGACGGGTACGCTTAAAATAAGTAATGAAATTGTGTGCAAAATTGAGTGCAACGCGCGATAGTACAAAATGTTTTTTTTTTAATGTAAAAGACAAAGAAACTGCTTTTTATTGAGATCAGTTATTTATTATGCAAAGTTAAGTTTATAAGTGATCAAAATTTAAAATATTTATTGAAAAACTAGTGGTTTTATTGCACGGTTTGGAGGTCACTTTGCAATGTTTTCCTGTAGACAAAATTTTATGCAATGATGCTTTCGTCAAAAGTAATACCTAGCATTAGTACTCAACTTTACTATATATTTATATTACAGAGTGATTGTTGCTGTGTTGGTATATTATGTAAAAGAGGATCGTGCGAAGCAATGCCAGGTATTACAGACTCTTAATTAAAGCTTACGAGTATTTATCGCAATCAAGTAAACCTATATCCGTGGAAGAAAGCCCGTGTCCATTGATATTACAAGCCTGGGCCGTGTTCGGCAGCAGAGCGGTCCAACCGGCCGCTGATGATGCCGATTATCTAACATCGGCGCGTGTGAGCGCACGCGTCTCTGAGCAACGCGTCGTCGTCGTCGTAGAGAAGAGTTAGAGAGTGCGCAGACGACCGACTGTCCAGCGACTTGATTATTAATTGAGTCGGGCATAGTCGTTGAGGTGCGCACACGGACGATTATCCACGATTATTCTCTCTCTCACTCTGCAGGTAGTGCGCGCTCAGGAACAAAGGAGAAGAAAAAGTCGGCGGCGAATTGAGTTGAGTCGGCCAGAGTCATGCTAGTAGTTGTACAGTTTTTTCTAAAAGTTGGGGGGCGTGGTCTCAGCTTAAAAATCGGATCGGCTCCGTGTGCGCACCCTCTCAGTAGTTGGGACCGACCGCCAACTTCTTCGCCTACAGCGGCCGTCGTCGATTTTCGTTGGCCAACTCGTTTTCTTCTCCTTTCTTCCTGACTGCGCCGCTACCTGCAGAGTGAGAGAAAGAATAATCGTTCGTGTGCGCACCTCAGTGACCGTCGAGGGGTTAGCCACTCCGAAATAAATTGTACACAGGTTGTCGGTGAACTTGGATTACAATGGATTACAAGTGTACTACAAATATTAAAGAATAATTCATAGTTGTTTAAAATTTATTGTATTATTCCTGTACTACATAGTATTAAATGTACTACAAAGTGGAATACAGATGATTACACTGGAATATAGTGGATTACATGTTATTACAAGTTTACTACAATAATAAATAGATATCTAGTAATATTGTAGTATTCATGTACTACACAATATTATTTGCTAGTAATGTAAAATACGATATATTACATTATATTACGCTATATTTTCAGCAAGTTAGGATATCTTTAGATTTCATGTATTTTTTTTGTATTTGACTTGACCTCAGACGAGGCGAGACAACACATATTATTGAGTTTCGTACCAAAAAGGTGAAAGCTAAACTTTTATGGTATCAGAAAAATGCAAATCGAAAATCATTGGAAAAAATACATCCCGACCAGGATTTTCCAATGATTTTCGATTTGCATTTTTATAATTAAAAAAATATATATAAAGCGAGTACGTGCTTACTGCTTAGTACTACTACTAACATATAAACATAAAATATTATTAAAAACCTCAAGTCAACTTCTAGTGTCTGATGCCAAATACGACTTTAGTGACGACAGCATAAGGTTCAATATGGAACCGTGCAAGTTGACTCTTCGCAAAAATTATGCGACATCATGCATGAAGGTGCAATAAGATCGAAAATTTGGAGATAATACGTCACGGCCCGGTTGCGTAGTTGGTTATCGCGTTGGCAGCTCAAGCCAGAAACGGTTCGAATCCTGGTCGGGATGTATTTTTTCCAATGATATTCGATTTGCATTTTTCTAATTAAAAATATATTATAAAGCAAGTACGTGCTTAGTATTAACATATAACCATAAAATTTTATGGTATCACTCCGTTGTCCGTCCGTCCATGTGCCACACACAAGCTTATAATTTTGAACCACTCAACATAGAACAGTGAACATCTTTTTATTTTACGTAGAAACGCTGCAGCGTTTACTGCTATATATATTAATACGAGTAATATAATGACTTGCTTTAGAATATATAATATCGTTTACGCGAACGAAGCTCGGCCTTTGGTTTCGCCCTTAGTCACTTACTTTCTTCGAGACGGTTTATTGTTTACCTGAACGTTGTTGTTCAGCCTTCGGCATCGTTCTTAGTTAATTTGTTAGAGAAAGTATATGGTTTAGCTATACGCAGCTCCGCCTTCGCGTCAGCATTTAGTGTCTTTTCTTTCTTCGTGAAATATCGTTTACCTGATAGGAGCTCGGCCTTCGGCCTCGCCCTTAGTTACTTACTTTCTTCGAGATGGTTTATTATTTTTCTGAACGTAGCTCGGACTTCGGCCTCGCCTTAGTTACTTACTTTCTTCAAAAAGGTTTAACTTCTTTCTGAACGCAACTCGGCCTTCGGCCTCGCCACCGAGCATACCTACGGGAGACGAAATGCTCCTGCGTTTGTATCGGAGCACGGCTAGCCAAAAATCCCTACTACTACGAAAATCGAAATCGCAATTTAATCTTTTATGACGTGACTTGTCTATCTCCGTTACCCATATCGCGCCCCGCGATATAGAGAGAGACAGAGCGAGCAAGGCGAGCGACAGGTTTGTTATTGCTGGCTTGGCTCGGGTATCTGGTAATAAGAGCCGACCGTCCGACCAATCGGAAGCCTTGCTTGACGGGATCACTACGAATGGAAGTCTGACGGACGATGATGGTGCGGTATATTTGCGAATTTTAAAATTGTTATTTGTAATATTATTTCAAATAGTTTATACTGAACGAATATTTTGTTTGAATGCAAAAAAAATATTGAAAAATTAAACCAGACTGTTGTTTTAATATTTTTGAAAAGTTGTACTAATATAATCAGTGATAGGAATAAGTAGGGCTTATTTACCTAAACTTAGAGGAACAGAGTAAAAGATTTGAGACTTCCTTACGACAATCTATTTTTCCGGTTTGATAATGTTCATGGTGTTTTAATTTCGCGATTTAAAAAAAGTGGCCATTTCGAACTTTTTAGTTACTGGACCAATTGCTTTCAAAATCGATACCTGGGTGTCTGTGTGGGCTCTGAATACGAATCCGTTGTCAAAATTTAAAAAAATTGACCGCCATTTTGAACTATTTAGGTACTGGACCGATTGCTTTCAAAATCGATAACTGGGTGTCTGTGTGGGCTCTGAATACGAATCCGCTGTCACAATTTAATAAAAATTGGCCGCCATTTTGAACTTTTTAGTTACTGGACCGATTGCTTTCAAAATCGATATCTGGGTGTCTGTGTGGGCTCTGAAAACGAATCCGTTGTCAAAATTTAAAAAAATTGGCCGCCATTTTGAACTTTTTAGTTACTGGACCGATTGCTTTCAAAATCGATATCTGGGTGTCTGTGTGGGCTCTGAATACGAATCCGTTGTCAGAATTTAAAAAAAGTGGCCGCCATTTTGAACTTTTTAGTTACTAGACCGATTGCTTTCAAAATCGATATCTGGGTGTCTGTGTGGGCTCTGAATACGAATCTGTTGTCAAATTTAAAAAAAAGTGGCCGCCATTTTGAACTTTTTAGTTACTGGACCGATTGCTTTCAAAATCGATATCTGGGTGTCTGTGTGGGCTCTGAATACGAATCCGTTGTCAAAATTTAAAAAAAGTGGCCGCCATTTTGAATTTATTAGTTACTGGACCGATTAATTTCAAAAACGATATCCTGTAATAGCAATATGTAGTGAACATTAAAAAAATATGATATCGATTTTGAAAGCAATCGGTCCGGTAACTAAAAAGATCAAAATGGCGGCCCCTTTTTTAAAATTTGACTACAGATTCGTATTCAGTGCCCACACAGACACCCAGATATCTATTTCGAAAACAATCGGTCCAGTAACTAAAAGTTCAAAATGGCGGCCCCTTTTTTAAAATTTTGACAACACATTCGTATTCAGAACCCACACAGACACCCAGATATCGATTTTGAAAGCAATCGGTCCAGTAACCAAAAAGTTCAAAATGGCGGTAATTTTTTTCAATTTTGACAACGGATTCGTATTAAGAGCCTACATAGACACCCAGATATCGATTTTGAAAGCAATCGGTCCAGTAACTAAAAAGTTCAAAATGGCGGCCACTTTTTTTATTTTGACAACGAATTCGTATTCAGAGCCCACACAGACACCCAGATATCGATTTTGAAAGCAATCGGTCCAGTAACTAAAAAGTTCAAAATGGCAGCCACTTTTTTTATTTTGACAACGAATTCGTATTCAGAACCCACACAGACACCCAGATATCGATTTTGAAAGCAATCGGTCCAGTAACTAAAAAGTTCAAAATGGCGGCCACTTTTTTTATTTTGACAACGAATTCGTATTCAGAACCCACACAGACACCCAGATATCGATTTTGAAAGCAATCGGTACAGTAACTAAAAAGTTCAAAATGGCGGCCACTTTTTTTTATTTTGACAACGAATTCGTATTCAGAACCCACACAGACACCCAGATATCGATTTTGAAAGCAATCGGTCCAGTAACTAAAAAGTTCAAAATGGCAGCCACTTTTTTTTATTTTGACAACGAATTCGTATTCAGAGCCCACACAGACACCCAGATATCGATTTTGAAAGCAATCGGTCCAGTAACTAAAAAGTTCAAAATGGCAGCCACTTTTTTTTATTTTGACAACGAATTCGTATTCAGAACCCACACAGACACCCAGATATCGATTTTGAAAGCAATCGGTCCAGTAACTAAAAAGTTCAAAATGGCGGCCACTTTTTTTTATTTTGACAACGGATTCGTATTCAGAGCCCACACAGACACCCAGATATCGATTTTGAAAGCAATCGGTCCAGTAACTAAAAAGTTCAAAATGGCAGCCACTTTTTTTTAATCGCGAAATTAAAACACCATGAATATTATTTTCGTACCCAGGAACAAAAATAATATTTTAATTTCGTCGTAAGGAAGTCTCCTATCTTTTATTTACTGTTAATATTCCGAGGAATATTCGTTGACTTTGACTTTCACTCTAATAATTCACAGTACTGCCGAGGTACTGGACAATCTACGAATGAACACTGCAAGCAAATTAGAAAAAAGTACAGAGGAATTTAAACAACTTATTAGTATTATAGCGTATTACAAAGAATTACAAAGGATTAAAAGGATTTCTGTACTACAGACAGACTACAGAGGATTTCGTAGTATTATGTGGAATATGTAGTATTTGTAAAAGTACAGATTATCAGAGAGATTATTTCATTGAAAATACTATAATATTAAGGATTTTTATAATATTTCGAAGTATTACATAGGTTTTCGAAGGATTTCATTATATTACATTGTATTTTGCAATTTTGCCTGTATTACGACGGATTTATTCAGATTACAAGGAAATCGTACACAGTATTACAGAGTGGTAAACCCCTCGGTGACCGTTCCAACCCGATCCAACTCAATTAAATAATCAAGTCGGTGGACAGTCGGTCGTCTGCGGTAGCCCTTATCCAAAGAGCGTCTCCGCGCAGTCCGCGTCGAACACGCCATTACCTTACACATATACGTTGTACTGTACACATCTGACACAAGCCGTGTATTTATAGAGTTCGCACGGCGACGCGCGACGCCTCCGCGTCCACTCCTCCTCACCGGCATTGCTCGAATAGCTCTCCCAAGCGGTGCAACAAAACAATCGCTCATACCATCCACGTCCAAGTCTAGCTACCTATAGCCTAGGCTGGGCGTTTGTTAAACGTGGATTTGCGTGCTGGGGCTGGGAAGGAGGATTTTTTGGGCTGAGCGTATTAAGAGATCCAACAGCGCGGCGTTGCTTCGATGGCGATTATGTGCTAATCGCTCAGACCTCCACGTACAAGTCTACTATAGCCTAGGCTCGGCGGTTGGTTAAACTTGGATTTGCGTGCTGGGAAGAAGGAATTTTTGGGCTGGACGTAAGAGATCCAACGCGGAGTTGCTTCGATGGCGATGATGTGCTAATCACTCAAACCATCCATGTCCAAGTCTAGCTATAGCCTACGCAGGACGGCGTTTGTCAAACTTGGATTTGCGTGCTGGAAATAAGGAATTTTTGGGCTGGACGTAAGAGATCCAACGCGACGGTTCTTCGAGGGCGACGATGCGCTAGTCGCTCAGAGCATCCACGTCCAAGTCTACCTATAGCCTACGCTCGGCGTTTGTTAAACTTGGATTTGCGTGCTGGGAATAAGGAATTTTTGGGCTGGACGTAAGAGATCCAACGCGGCAACGGTGCTTCGATGGCGACGATGTGATATCAAGTGCTTCGCAAGGGTCAATGTACGAGGCAGTTATTAGATTAAAATTCAGCGAATGAATTAATGCTGAAACATCCAACCAATGTCAGAAGGACGTGCATGAAAGTACACAAAAGGCTACATCGTATAAATAAAACTAAAATCAAATTTAACTATGGGCATTCTAATTGCAGGAATATCTTTAGTTTCCACTATAGGATTGCCGTAAGTCATGAAACTGAAATCGGGACCCCTTCCCCTGCCCTTTTTAAGCTTCGCTCCCTAAAAAGTAAAAACAAGCTAAAAACCCTATAGACGAGAATATTATCTTTCTTTTTATCTTCTTCTCTTAAGATTCTTCTTATTTTAACATGACTTTTTCCTTTTATTTTATGGAAACCGCGACATGCGATGCCATCGTTTCACTTATGAGTAGGTGACTTACGATGCCCATGGACATTCTGTGATGCACGGGGATTACGAATGCCATGCCGGCCTGACAGGAGCCTTGTCACGCCCCTTTTGAAAAACCCCAGGCTGTACTTGGGAGGAAATATATGAGCAGGGAGTGCATTCCACAATTTCCCGGTGCTGTGAATAAAATACCTACAGAACCGGTTGGTGCGCATCCTCGGTAGGTCGATTGTATAGGGGTGCATCCCCGCCCAGTACGCGTAGTGCGGAGGTGGAATGGGGACGACGGAATCGCGTTAAACAGCTCCTCCTAACACTCCCCGTGAAATAGACGATAGAACACACTTAGGGAGCCGACGACGTCCGTACGGAGTTGCAGCGGTTATTATCTTTCTTTCTTCATTTCTTCCAATATAAATCTGCTTCTTCTATCAGAAAGTTAATCTGTGTGTGTCGCCCAATTTAGCGTATTTATCCCAATTCTCGGGAAATCGGGACAATTCGGGATATTTCATAAATTTCTGGCGGTTACGCAGTTCGTCCCGCTTCTTCGGGGCGTACGGCACGGCAACCCTAGTTCCCACCCAAGTGCTGAGGCGCAGCACGGTCCAAGTTTGCGGCATCCAAAAGGGGGTGGGCGTAGCGTCGTCCACCGGAGCGTCAGCTAATGTAGCCCATATATTAGGGTTGACGCGCTCCAAGCAGCCGTCGTCGGTCGCCGCCAATATGCATTCCGTACATCGGCCATTAAAGCTCCGTCCCGATCGTAAAGCAACTCGCGTGTCGTGTGGCCGCCCGCGCCGCCGCTGCTTCTGCCCGGACCATGTTTATTTGGGATGGCTTTTGCCCGCGGCTTCGCTCGTGTGAAATTCGTATTTAAAAAGAAGAAAGTAAGTAAGCCCGCTACTGTACCACAGATTACTTAATAGTTACTTCGTAACAGATAAATCACTCCATAGAAAAAGTTCCATACCTTCGGCTTTAATAGCCTAATGTTTCACGTCGCCAATCGCTGCGTGCGAAAATGTACCTAAGCGATCGAGCGTAAAGTGCATTATTGCTTTGCAGCTGCGCGCAGTTGCGTGAGCGAATGTGTAGGTATGTTTCGCGCGGATGACGGATTTCTACTGAATTAGACCGCCGAAGTACAAAGAGTGCGTGAGGCCTGACCGTACCTTTATTTCGGCGCGCGGAACAATTCGGTTTGTATGGGAGGCGAGAGTCACATCTTAGGCCCGGACTTCATGTATCCGTTTCTCCCCGGAGTTGACTAAAATAGGCCACACCCACCGGTGCGTGCGACAGAGTGAGAAACGAATGCATGAAGTTCTCACTCTGTCGCTCGAACCGGTGGGTGTGGCCTATTTTAGTCAACTCCGGGGAGAAACGGATGCATGAAGTCCGGGGCTTTGCGCAACCGGAACTGAATTGTATTTAGCCTATCCTGTGTTCCGTCTAGTTAAATGTGCTTGTACTAAGTTTCATCGACCTCGGATGATCGGTTTAAGAGTTATGGAGGAACATACATACATATAGAATAGATTTCTAAATATCGTCAATTTAGTTTTAGTATCATACATAGAGTCTACAGACGCAATATCTCATAAAACAAAGTTACTTACTCCAAGACCATCCCTTACACATTTATTATTAGTATTGAAGTATTGATGATTGATGATTGATTATGCGAATCGTTCTTCAGCACTCTTCTAGCGTGTCCCCCCCGGTTGCATACAAACACGCCATTGCCTTTGCAATGCCAATGATTACGCGAATGGGCCTGAACGATGCGATGTCGCACTGGGTTCTGTTTTGCGAACAGTGCCTTCTCATTCGTCTTATAGGTATACTTTTTTAAGCAACGCTCGGTCGTTGAAATCACAGTAGATATGGTTCCGATGTTTTTTGTTATTTGGCAGAGCCATCCCACAGGTGCGAGCAGTACTCCAAGCAGGACCTGATCGGCGATTTATACAAAAGCAGCTTTTGGTCCGGCATGTTTGCCTGTCGAGCTCTGTGTGTTCGTTCTCGTCAAACGAGCTCATCCTTCGATCCCCATTCTCGTTGTTTTTTTTTATGGAAACTGACACGGTTGGCTACATCATCCACAACATGCGTGATGTCAGCCCATAATACCGGGTGAACTAGGTGCCATGTCAGTGCTTCCCTTCGTGCGTGCTACACTAAACTGGACGGAAAACACAAACTATTTACATAGGCGTTTCGACCGACGTTTCATTCAGTGCGGTGATACCAAACCGGGCGGGTTGAACCATACCACCTAAGTAAGATAAGAAGGGAAGGGACCTACAGTTTTACGTGGAATCCGAACCGCGGTCAGCCTCCCAACGGTCGAGCGGTCACCCATCCAAGTACTGACCGCGCCCGGCGTTGCTTAACAATCAATAGCGCCAGTCGACTGTCTCCACCGCTGAGCTATCGAGGCTGACATGTAGCGTAAAGCGCCTCGCAATCGTAAATAGATGAGCGGGTACGAGCGTACGCAGTAGGCTTACCAGATCTGATGTTAGCCTTCCCGGGACATAATATCTACTACCTGGCGCAGTCCTTCATAAATGTCGTGGAGAAATGAAAGCAAAATTTTGCTGTAAGTAATATTTTTACGGCGAACTTTTAGCATTTTTTTATAGCGAAAAACTTTAGTAAGCTTCACTAAAATAAATGTAGAATCATCCTTTATATTAAGTAGGTACTCATAAGTAGGTACTCATATCTCTTGTTAGACTCTGATAATTGCTCTTTGTGCGACGTCAAGTCGTACCTATATACACATATTATTTTTCTTCCCGGGACAAAATGATCCTTCGCCCGGGAAACGGGAAATTGGAGCCTAGCCCGGGACGATCCCGGAAATCCCGGGCACCTGGCAAGCCTAGTACGCAGAGAGATTGATGGTCAACAGCCACTGATCAACAGGCAGTGCCGGGTCGTCCGACCGCGCGAAGCGAAACATAACAAAGATATATCGTAAAGATGAGCTACGTAGTACGACCGCATATTTACGCATGAGGGCGCTTCATCGTCCGCCGCAGATAGTCATCCGATCGTCCCGGGAATGCAAGAATTTGGCGTGACAACGATTGGGGCACCCCTTGCGGATAAAACTCAAAAAGTGTTTATTTATCTGGCAAAAATACTTGTATATTCAATACGTTTTAAAGTAATATGTAATGCATGACCAATAATTGACCTACGCTTAAATATGTACCTATACTGGTACTCGCTAGATCGCATCATTTGTTGGAAACTAAACTGGCCCTAAGACAGTTTCATAGGCGACATTGATTGGCCCAACAAACTGGTGATTGCATTTGGTTAACCACTTATGTAACTTTGATCTTTATCCTATCGCGTGCCGGATTGCATACAATGGCCCAAAATTGCGCTTAATTTTATTAATTTTTTTCTTGTATTTGGTAGAGATCCCATTTTGGCGAACGGAAGGTTCGCATCGAATCAGCTCTACCGCAGGGTCTGCAGTACGCAGTAATCTTCACGTACGCTATAGTCATTAGCCTACTCGATTCCTGAGAGCGCTATCCTATGTAGGTGAAGTGATTTGGGAACTCGGGCTAGTTTCTCCGGGCCGCATGCGTCAGCGCGCGACGCGACGCGTCGTCGTCGTCGTCGTCGGCGCAGAGCGAAAATAACGTGTGAATAACGATCAATCTCATTATTGCACAAACCCCACGACGAGATCTACCTACGCCGCTGTTTCGTTCTGCGGTTCGCCCGATATCGTCGTTAGGAGATAAAAACAATATTTTTTTTTATATTTCTATGTTACGCTTACGCGCGACTACCCATAAGGTGTCTAGCGACGCCCATGGACATTAGGTCGCATGCGGGGGCTCCGAATGCCATGCCAGCATGATAGGTGCCCATTCACGCCTCTTGAATAGGGTTGCCAGATGGTTCAATGAAAATTCTGCGACCGCCCTAACTTAGGACAGACAAAGTGACCGCTAGTAAATCGCCAGCCGGCCGGCCACGGCGACTGTTCTGTTTTATATAGGGCGGACAAAGTGACGGCAGACCTCGCGCGGTCTACCGCGCAAAAAAGAGCGGTTGCGGTGTGATAGTCTTACGACTAATACCTTTTTTTTCAGATGCTGATTCCAGATTCCAGAATGGTAATAATCAGTGTACGTACCTGTATTTGGCGCGGTGTGCTGCGTCGAAGAGGTCTCCGGCGAAGGGCTGCGTGACGAGGTAGTGCGGGGGGTGCGGGTGAGGCGCGCACGGCGGCAGCGCGGCCGCGTCCGGCGCCGCCGCCACCGCGCCGAGCCGCTCGCACGCCGCGCGCACGCGCTCGCACGCGTAGCACGTCGCGCACGCGTACACGGTCGCCGCGCACGCTCCACCCCCGTCTGCGCGCGCACACACACACAAAGCCATGTTAACACGACGTGCAGCGATCTAACAAATCCTTTGTCGGCCTTAACCGTCAAATAATTCGGAGCCCTAGGGCTCCGCGGAGGCTCTGTGGGGGCTCCGCGAGAACATGAAAAAAATAAAATCAAAAATACACCTCTCCTCTCTGGCTCGATTCAGCTCGATCCATTAGATATTTAATTATTGTTTTTCTCTTTTATTATAATATTATGTAAGTAACTGTTACATTGTAATATGATTCTTAATAAAGAATGCACAAAGATAAATTTTAGTTTATTTTTGGGCTCCGTCAAATATTTCGCTTTTCATAAGGGTTCCGTCACCAAAAAAGTTTGAGAACCGCTGTACTAGCGTATATTTCCTCAAATATTAAAATATTTCCTCAAAGCCCCGGTCGTGTTTTCCTATAGTCCAGTATAGCCAGCAATCCAGGGAAGTCTCCGGTATGGCACCTACCTTCTCGGAGGTCATATTGACTGGTCGAAGCATATGCTTTGGCCCCACTGACTCAGACACCCATACCGGAATACATATAAAAAAAAGGTGGACACGAGAAAGGTAAGATCACCGAAGACAGAGGGTTTCCGCAAAATTTTAATCGCGAGCTTAGCCTATGCACAATTTCAGGTATATTAAAGCGTGTTAATGTAAGCATACAACACGCTGTATCCCGACAATCGGAGTAAGTAGTGTAATCGGAGTTGTGCTGCAGGCACTCTTGTAAATTACAGCATAACACCGACCACCACGTTTAGCGAAGTATTAGGACAAGATGACCTATCAAGCAGCAAGTGAGGCACGAAGACCCACCTGCTGAATGACTCGGCGAGGTGAGGTGAGAGGCGGCTAGCCTGCCGCCCTTTAGCACGACATCTTGTCCTTAAATATGCGAAGAAGGAGCCTTTTACGACATGAACGGGGAGAGATGCAGTGGGGCTATTCTTTTTAAGTACCGGCGCTATACGGTAAAAAAAATACTAAACTGAATTTAACCTCTACCTCAAAACAGTCCAGCTTGTTTTGACGCCGAAGCCGCCCACAAATATTCCTATAAAATGAATTTTATAAAAAATATTGAACCTCAAGCAACAAAAAATAATGTGGTTATTCCCGGCGCCCGGCGGCGGAGGAGGTGGCCGCGGAAACAATTTGTTATTGAAAATACAGGGTGTTTCGGGATAGGATTTCGAAACTTCAGGGTTCGAAAGGGGCCCATATTTAAAGACGAAAAGCTCTGAAACTTTTTCCCAGATTCGATCATTTTACAGTACTTTTTGGTGAAAATCTATACTTCAAGATTTGGTGGATGGTTAACCTCCGCCTTTATTAAATAAAAAATAAATTCTAACTCATGAATAAAAATGGTTAGGTTGCATACATAACTAGTAAAATTGAACTGCGTGTAGGTAAATTCCAAAAACTGAAAGTTCAATGACCTCAAAAGAAAAAGAGGACTCAATTAGTTCACTGCACTCTCCAGTCTCACTGTCCATCGAGTTTTTATTACAATTTCCAACTTTTGTATGACAAAAAAAACAACGGAATTTCGATTTGAGTGATAAGGATTTTTTTCTTCTAATAATGAGTACTTTCTATTCCTGAAGTTTCTCAAACCTATCCTGATACACCCTGTATACAAAACTGTCAAGGCGCCGAAGGTGCCCGAAAAAATTATCAATACTAATAAATAATAAATCTGTAAGCGATTACATACTGGAGTACATACGTCACTCAATAAGTCCCGAGACTGACGTATAGATGGCGCTGCTATTGAAAAATCTATATGATTTTTCGGAAGTACCAACCTTCAAACGATAAATGTCAAAATGACATAACAATTTGACGTTTAGTACAAAAGTTCGCGCGGTTTTTGTAATGCTACTTTTGTAAATTTCAAAACGATGGATAATTCCGAATTTCGTGTGTTGATTAAACATTTTTTTTATCATCCGAATTCTTTCCGAAAATTTAGTTCCGGTTAAGCTAAGGTGTTTAGCTCTCATAAAAACCGAATTGTTGCGCGCGGCGAAATAAAAGTACCTACGGTAGGCGGGCTTACGTACTTCTTTTTTTTTTAAATACGGATTTCACGGGAGCGAAGCCGCAGAAAAAAGCTAGTAAAACAATATAAAAATAAAACACTAACTGAAATGAGCCGCACGCAACTCAACAAACCAACGCAAGAGTTTCATACATAACGTATTTTACAGTTTTTCGTTTTACGGACCGATTTTAATTTCGGAATTTAATCTATCTATCCCCCCTCCCACCGTTATATACGTCCATGTAACCGCTTGGCTTGTCATTCTCATCAAGATCTTAGATCTCATTTAGCTCTAGCTGATGATTCAAACGTTCCCACTGTCCAAGCCGTAGACAGAAAAAATAGTTCTGGACTCCGCACTTCATACTTCAATTATTACTAAAACGAGACACCGTGGTTATGGTAGTGTGCGTATCGCGTAATACAGGACCGACCATCTCAAGAGATCGCAGTGATATTGTGTCATCCTTTTTCCACGCGCAGTAATCCCGTATCGCTTGCCTGCACGCTCCACGCAAACATTTACGTGTTCCAAAACAAGCGAATGTCGCACGTAGTCGATCGATAAATTGCCGCTTGCTTCAACGGCTCAAAATTATGGAGGTGGCTTTTTACTTCTTATTATTAAATTATTTATTAAAAACATTTATTGCAATTTTTTTCGTTTATTTTTTTTATGGAAACTGACACGGTTGGCTACATCACCTACAACGTCCGTGATGTCAGCCCATAACACCGGGTGAACTAGGTGCCATGTCAGTGCTTCCCCCTTTGATCGTGCCGGCTACACTGAACTGGTCGGAAAACACAAACTATTTACATAGCCGTTTCAACCGACGTTTCATTCAGTGCGGTGGTATCAACCCGGGCGGGTTAAACCCTACCACCAAGTAAGATTAGGAGGGAAGGGACCTACAGTTTTACGATTTACATTTATTTGTGAAAGAAAACCTATGGACGATGAGTGAATTATTTTATAAAAAATTCAAACGCATTTGTCAATTTAGGTCGACTTTAGACGTGTCTTATATTATATCACTTGCAACTAAAATCACCTAAAATTTGACAGATGTGCTTAAATTAAGATTATTAAATCATTCGTTCATCTCCTGTCTTTCTTTCTCAAAATGACAATAATGACAGGAATATCTAAATTTTAGCTTTAATAGTGTGAAGTGTCTACTAGAAATAAAGCCAATATGTTACTAACATTAAAAACACAGACCAAGTTGACCAACCCACAAACCGAGGGTTCCGCACAAATACGACGGAGGCGTGGCTTTGAAGTGGGGAAGTTTGCTAGCAAATTGCTAGTAAGCTTATTGTGTAGACTGAAGTTAAAAAATAAATTTTAGTGAAATAATGTTTTGCCGGACGCGTAGTTTATTTAGTTTACTTAAAAGAAGAAACAGGTTTCCATACAACTTTTAATTTTTAATCTTTCATGCAAAATTAAAACTTTACTTTTTTTAACTACAAAAACATTGATTTTGAATAGACATGTATGCAAAAACGACACGGGCTGCCTCGACATGGTCCCTATTAGGTTACGGTTAATTTATAGAAGATGCGGAGCGTAGTGACGCATCTTCTATAAATTAACCTTGATAATTTTTTTGAACCACCAAACTGGTTATAAAAAGAAAAACATTTCTCACCTCCACTCATCACCTTTTTGATACATAAATATATTACAAACAAACTTAATTTTGCAGTCAACCTAAATAATAATTTCTCACTAACTATTTAAACGAGACCAGTTTTAATATTTTCGTATTCCTCCCTTTGATGTTAACTTTTTTGAACCACTTTGTCATATACGTTTCATAAAGCAAATAAATATGTTATTCAAAATCTGTAAGAATCAAACAAGAACCAACCAAGAAAGAAACACGTAAATTTCTTGTGCACCTAAGTCCTTTTGCACAAATCGCAGATCAGGTCATGCGTGGAGTACTGCTTGCACCTGTGGGATGGCTCTGCCAAATATCAGCTTTTAAAAGGGAAATTTGTTTGAAAAGAGGAATTTGTTAAAAAGGATTGCATCCCCACACGCTGGACTTACCGTGGATGCGTACCAACCTCTTCTGCAGATTTTTCCTCTATAGAACCGGTAAACTCTGGGACGTTCTCCTGTCTATATATTTCCTCTCAAGTACAGTCTCGAGTCCTTCAAGAGGGGCGTGAACAGGCACCTGTCGGGCCGGCATGGCATTCGCAACCCCCGCATACGACCAAATGTCCATGGGCGTCCTTAGACATCTCCCTTAGGATGCCTCGGCGCCACAGGTCGCGCTTTCAATAAAAAAAAACACAAAGAAAACACAAGCAAAAATCTGTAAATAAAAATCATGTAAGGGTTCTGGTATTTTGTTGATTTTATTGTAGCTTTTCAAATTTCCATCTAATATAGTAAAATATATATATTATAAAATAATTCTTTTGGGAATCCAGTGTTACCGTTTTCAAATTTGGTGACGTAAAAAAATATAATTTTAAAGAAGCCATCTCCACTTAATCCAAACACATTAAATGTATGAAGTGAAAATTTTTACTTTTTCTTATATAACATTGTATTTGAAGGGATTTTCACTCTTGAAATATAATGCCAGATGCTCTCGTATACTATGCAGAGGCCTGAAGCCGGCATTTGTGTAATATTGAAGACGCTGAAGCAAGTGCTCTCGCGCTGGCGGTCGATGGCAGAATGAGCGGGCGATGCACGTAATATTTGAATTGCACGTATTTTTGGTGGGGCACGAATCGCCCTGACATGCGGAATCTTAATATTTTTTATGATCGAAGGTCCAAGCAAACTAAACAACAGCAGCGGTGTGAAGTGTGAATGTGGTACTAATGATATAACAGCCGCTCCGCCGCAGGTAATTAGTGGCTGGATCGTCTAGAGAGCGTGTCCGCGCGCGTGTAGCTCCACCGGAAGCGCAGTGCGCACGCGCATGCCGTATTGTAACTGGCAGGTCAGGTGGCGCCTTAACCTCGTCATCGCTCACTTGCCAACCTGTCAAAATAACGTCCAAAGCGATGCGTTCCACGACGACAATGACGACGACGACGTAGTGCTCTCTCACCGAGGGGTCAGTCACTTAGGGAATCTGGTGTACAATTTTTTTGGTAATCTCAGGTAATCGTAGGTGGGAGTCCGAGGAATCTGGAAATCTTAGGCAGTCTCGAGTAATCCCAGGGAATCTAGGAATCCCAGGTTATCTAGGAATCACAAAGAAATAATTGGCAATCCGATCAAAATCTTGGTCATCTCAGGTAATCCTCTAGCAATCTTTGGTAATCCCTAGGAATCTTTGGTATAGTTCTTAGAAATCTTACGAAATCCTAGAATTTTTGGTAATCCTAGAAATCTTTGGTGATCCCTTAGAAATATTTGGTAATCCCTTAGAAAACTTTGGTCGTCCTTAAATAATCTTGGAAACCCCTAGGAATCTTTGGGATCCTTCGGAATCTGGAAATCACAAGGTAATCCTGGTAATCTTGCCTACAGGTAATCTGGTGTACACTTTTTGCTCTAGTGACTAACCCGACGGAAGTGAAGAGCGAGAGAGGTCCACTTCGTCGCAGCCCTTTCGACGTTAGTCAGCCCGGTGACGACAAGCTTCTTGTGTCACCTGATACGCCACTTATTGTCTATTTACCTAAAGTTCCCTCAAAACCGAGCTCAAAACTTAAATGCAGCTCGACCTACACAGCTGCGCCAGTCAACGAATTTTAGATCATCACACGTAGATCATAGGGTAGATAATTGCTTCACTGCACATGCGCGAACCCAAGATGCGAGCACAATAATTAAAGTCTAGTCTAGCCTATGTTCTACGAATTATGACATAAAATTCGTTGACTGCGCAGCATGTACGTGGGCTGTTCCGAAAATTGTTAGCCACAGAATAAATACTATTTTATTTTTCCTGAAACTATTTTGATTTGACGGCTAATTTAAATACAAATCTCCTTGATGAAAATTATTGGCCACCTATGTGTAGTTCTTTTTTTAAATATTTTTAACGGTTATCCGCTTCGATCATAAAAAATATTAAGATTCCGCATGTCAGGGCGATTCGTGCCCCACCAAAAATACGTGCAATTCAAATATTACGTGCATCGCCCGCTCATTCTGCCATCGACCGCCAGCGCGAGAGCACTTGCTTCAGCGTCTTCAATATTACACAAATGCCGGCTTCAGGCCTCTGCGTAGTATACGAGAGCATCTGGCATTATATTTCAAGAGTGAAAATCCCTTCAAATACAATGTTTTATAAGAAAAAGTAAAAATTTTCACTTCATACATTTAATGTGTTTGGATTAAGTGGAGATGGCTTCTTTAAAATTAAATTTTTTTACGTCACCACCTTTGAAAACGGTAACACTGGATTCCCAAAAGAATTCTTTTTTATTATATATATTTTACTATATTAGATGGCAATTTTAAAAGCTACAATAAAATCAACAAAATACCAGAACCCTTACATGATTTTTATTTACAGATTTTTGCTTGTGTTTTCTTTGTGTTTTTTTTTATTGAAAGCGCGACCTGTGGCGCCGAGGCACCCATGAGATGTCAAAGGACGCCCATGGACATTTGGTCGTATGCGGGGGTTGCGAATGCCATGCCGGCCCGACAGGTGCCTGTTCATGCCCCTCTTGAAGGACCCGAGACTGTACTTGGGAGGAAATATATAGACAGGAGAGCGTCCCAGAGTTTACCGGTTCTATAGAGGAAAAATCTGCAGAAGAGGTTGGTACGCATCCACGGTAAGTCCAGCGTGTGGGAATGCAATCCTTTTTAACAAATTCCTCTTTTCAAACAATTTCCCTTTTAAAAGCTGATATTTGGCAGAGCCATCCCACAGGTGCAAGCAGTACTCCAAGCATGACCTGATCTGCGATTTGTGCAAAAGGACTTAGGTGCACAAGAAATTTACGTGTTTCTTTCTTGGTTGGTTCTTGTTTGATTCTTACAGATTTTGAATAACATATTTATTTGCTTTATGAAACGTATATGACAAGTGGTTCAAAAAAGTTAACATCAAAGGGAGGAATACGAAAATATTAAAACTGGTCTCGTTTAAATAGTTAGTGAGAAATTATTATTTAGGTTGACTGCAAAATTAAGTTTGTTTGTAATATATTTATGTATCAAAAAGGTGATGAGTGGAGGTGAGAAATGTTTTTCTTTTTATAACCAGTTTGGTGGTTCAAAAAAAATTATCAAGGTTAATTTATAGAAGATGCGTCACTACGCTCCGCATCTTCTATAAATTAACCGTAACCTAATAGGGACCATGTCGAGGCAGCCCGTGTCGTTTGTGCATACATGTCTATTCAAAATCAATGTTTTTGTAGTTAAAAAAAGTAAAGTTTTAATTTTGCATGAAAGATTAAAAATTAAAAGTTGTATGGAAACCTGTTTCTTCTTTTAAGTAAACTAAATAAACTACGCGTCCGGCAAAACATTATTTCACTAAAATTTATTTTTTAACTTCAGTCTACACAATAAGCTTACTAGCAATTTGCTAGCAAACTTCCCCACTTCAAAGCCACGCCCCCGTCGTATTTGTGCGGAACCCTCGGTTTGTGGGTTGGTCAACTTGGTCTGTGTTTTTAATGTTAGTAACATATTGGCTTTATTTCTAGTAGACACTTCACACTATTAAAGCTAAAATTTTGATATTCCTGTCATTATTGTCATTTTGAGAAAGAAAGACAGGAGATGAACGAATGATTTAATAATCTTAATTTAAGCACGTCTGTCAAATTTTAGGTGATTTTAGTTGCAAGTGATATAAGACACGTCTAAAGTCGACATAAATTGACAAATGCGTTTGAAATTTTTATAAAATAATTCACTCATCATCCATAGGTTTTCTTTCACAAATAAATGTAAATCGTAAAACTGTAGGTCCCTTCCCTCCTAATCTTACTTGGTGGTAGGGTCTAACCCGCCCGGGTTGGTACCACCGCACTGAATGAAACGTCGGTTGAAACGGCTATGTAAATAGTTTGTGTTTTCCGACCAGTTCAGTGTAGCCGGCACGATCGAAGGGGAAAGCACTGACATGGCACCTAGTTCACCCGGTGTTATGGGCTGACCTCACGGACGTTGTAGGTGATGTAGCCAACCGTGTCAGTTTCCATAAAAAAAAAATAAACGAAAAAAATTGCAATAAATGTTTTTAATAAATAATTTAATAATAAGAAGTAAAAAGCCACCTCCATAGTTTTGAGCCGTTGAAGCAAGCGGCAATTTATCGATCGACTACGTGCGACATTCGCTTGTTTTGGAACACGTAAATGTTTGCGTGGAGCGTGCAGGCAAGCGATACGGGATTACTGCGCGTGGAAAAAGGATGACACAATATCACTGCGATCTCTTGAGATGGTCGGTCCTGTATTACGCGATACGCACACTACCTTAACCACGGTGTCTCGTTTTAGTAATAATTGAAGTATGAAGTGCGGAGTCCAGAACTATTTTTTCTGTCTACGGTTATCCGTCACTCATATTTTATTTGCAACAATGGACGTCTCGCGAGAAGCTTTTCGTGTTATGATTTTCTATGCTTGTAAACTAGGGTTAACCTTCAAGGAATGTCACGAAAATTTGCAAGCTGCTTTTGGGCAGTCTGCTCCTGCGTTACCAACAGTTACTTATTGGTTTCGTGAGTTTAAACGTGGTCGAGAGAACCTAAACGATCACCCCAGACCCGGCCGACCATCAACTGCAGTCACTCATGAAAACGTCATCAGGGTAGAGTGGCTATTGCGGGAGAATAGACACATTACACATCGGGAGATTCAGGCTGAACTGAAGATTGGTATTGCGAAATTTGTCTGCCTCAAGCTTTCGGGGAGTTGAATAGCGAGCGCCCAAGGAGCGGCGTCCGTGGCATGCTTTTTCACCAAGATAACGCGCCCGCTCACACACCGGTAGAAACATGGACTATTTGACAACTTCGGGGGTACAAAGGTTATCCCATCCTCCGTACAGCCCAGATTTAGCTCCATGCGATTTTTTTTATTTCCCACGGTAAAAAAAATGCTTCGCGGGCGAAAATTCAACACTGCAGACGAGTCCGTCGAAGAATTTCGGCGGTTATTTTTCGACCTCTCGCAAGATACGTTTTATTAAATGTTTTGAAACCTGGTTCACCCGAATGCATAAGTGCATAGGGATTGGAGGGAAATATTTTGAAAAGCTGTAAATACATTTTTTTCATATTCTAACTATTTTTCATTTCACTAAAAATTTTCGGAACAGCCTATGTATGTAGGTCGAGTCGCGAGCGGCATTAAAGTTTTGAGAGATTGTTTTTATAGAAATCTCGACATGTGGCACCGAGCCACCCATAAGGTGTCTAACGACGCCCATGGACATTCGGTCGTACGCGCGAATGCCATGCCAGCCTGACAGATGCCTATTCACGCCTCTCTTGAAGGACCCGAGACTCTACTTGGGGGGAAATATGTGGGCAGGGAGAGCGTTCCAGAGTTTACCAGTTCTGTGGAGGAAAGATCTGCAGAACCGATTGGTACGCATCCGTGGTAAGTCAATGTAATCCCTGCCCAGTGCGCGTTGTGCGGAGGTGGAAAGGGGACGGCGGGATCGCGTTAAACAGCTCCTCCGAGCATTCCCCATGTAATAAACTGTACATCTAAAAGCTGACTGACAAAAACTGCACCTACATCAAACTCACGCGCAACCGCGCGACACTACCGCGGACAGACGACAACCCAACTCGGACAAAGCGGGGAAAGAAAAATGTCTCACTCAACGCGCTCATCCGTTTACGTACAAAAACACATCGCAAAACAAAGACTTCTTTTACGACTGCGTGCGCAGCAGACTTACGTCACACGGCATGGTGGAACACAAGATAATCTGAGAGACAATGACAATTCAACACACAGTAGATGCCCGACAAGATGCCCCGCGGCTGAGCTCTCGCTACGTCAGAACGCATTGGTGAAAACCGCATCTAAGTAGATTGACCCGTTGTCGAGTTATAATAAGCGAACGTGTGCATGCATACACACAGACGGCAGACTCAGCCTCGGTAGCTCAGTGGTGCGGTCGGTCGACTGTTGTTAAGCAACCCTGAGCTTGGATGGTTGACCGCTCGAGTGTTGTTGGAGGCTGACCGTGGCTAGGATTCCACGTAAAACTGTATAAGTCCCTTCCCTTCTTACCTTACTAGGTGGTAGGGTTTATCCCGCCCGGGTTATTCCCACCGCACTGAAAGAAATGTCGGTCGAAACGGCTATGTAAACAGTTCGTGTTTTCCGTCCAGTTCAGTGTAGTAGCCGACATGAAATGAAGGGAAGCACTGAAATGGCACCTAGTTCACCCGGTGTTATGGGCTCACGTCACGGATATTGTAAGTGATGTAGCCAACCGTGTCAGTTTCCATTAAAAAAAAAGACGAGAGTGGACGCGTACAGGGAATCCAAATAATATGATGAAACTGAACGACGCCGCCCCGCACCGCGCCGCCGCCTCCGCCGCCGGGGCATAAACAGAATCAGTTGTCGCTCAGAAACATCACTCATATGATTCACATCCCAATTCTACACGTTGACCTTGTTAATTTTCCCGAAATATGCGTTCCTGGATTTGAAATACAAGTGTGACAAACACGAATCAGTCCCTAAAAATGTCCTCACAGACTTGACGAGCACGGTCCCAATGTTTAGGTTGTATAAAGCGAGAGGTGAGCCGGTGGCGCGGGGCGCCTATATTTAGCGCTCTCGCGCACACGAGGATATCAAAACGCCGCATAAGGAAGTCGTGACTCGTAAAACGAATTTATCTGATTACGACAAATTCAACGACGAGGCGGAGCTCCTTTGATCCTTGAGCGCCGCGACTCCTGCGCAGCGATACACATCTCACTTTATTTACAGTCTGTTTAACGATGCCAACCGTCTTCAGCACAATCGGAAAACTTCCAGAAGGTGATGTCGCGAAACTTCAACATTTTAGCAATTTTTAACCGACTTCAAAAAAGGAGGAGGTTCTATGTTCGGCTGTATGCATTTTTTTTTTTTTTGTATGTTCAGCATATGATTCTTTTTGTGTTCGGTTCAGTCTAGCTCCAAGGTGGTCCCATGTTTGACCATTTTTTGGTCAAGATCGGATTGGAAAGCGAGGCGGAATCGCGAGGCCGAAGGCCGAGCGATTCCGCCGAGTACATTAATAGCAAATAAAAATTACTAAAAAAACTGTGAAATAAAAAACTATTTAAAAAAATATAAAAAAAGCCTTCAAAAATGTATGAAATAAAAAATAAAAATCGAACCCTAGAGTTGGAGGCGGTGGTGCTAAAGCAAGCAAAAATAGCCGACCGCCTTCAACTCTAGGGTTCGATTTTTATTTTTTTATTTCATACATTTTTGAAGGCGGTTTTTATATTTTTTTAATCCTATCTGTAATTAGCGCTGCTGCACTCTCTTTATTTTCGGCATTGAATCTAATTAAGACATAATATAATATATTGTACTCGCTTTATCCTTCCTTACCTATAATTACCTATAATAAAATCCAACGTCTGCTTTCTGTCTGAGTGTATGTATGTCTGTCTGTCCGCTTATAACACGAGAACCACTGAACCGATTTTAATAAAAAAAAATGTACGGATAGCTTGATTCTTCCCATCAACTATAGGCTACTTACTATCACGCTAAATGGCTTATGAGGTTAGCAGAGAAGTCAAATATGAGAGCGGGCGGAGCCGCGGGCACAGCTTTATATTATACAGGGTGTTCCGCACATCGACCGACAAATTGTTTTGTAGGTAAGTGGGGTCATTTGCAACGTTTTGACCTATGGTACCTTTTGTCAGATGTCACGTGGTATAAAGATACGATTTTTTTTTCTTTATTTTTGAAAATTACCAAAATCTCAGCTTGTAACTTTTTTGTTTATGATTGTATCAGCACGAAATAAACTTTATTGAATTTTACGATGTATCCTTGTTCTAGAAAAAAATATTATTTGATGAAGTTAATACCATGAAAAGGTTTTATGACCTCCCAAAGTCCCGAGAACGAGTAAAAATGTGACAGAATCCTAATTTCTTAATTCATTTAAAAAAAAACCGACAGCAATTGAGCGCTTCATTTTCTTTTAAAAAGTTTGCTAGTTTACGCCCTTTCCAACAGTATACCACATGTTATACAAATAATTCACTATGTGGTCAAAATTAGGCACAGAGACAGAACAAAACGACAACACGGGCACTCGCTTCCCGTATGCAGAGCTTTTTCGGGAGCATTTTCAAATTTAGAATATGTACCGGTCGCGCGGGCACTCTTGCAAATTATCCCTAATTTTGTCGTTCTGTTCTGTCTCTGTGCCTAATTTTGACCACATAGTGAATTATTTGTATGACATGTGGTATACCGTTGGAAAGGGCATAAACTAGCGAACTTTTTAAAAGAAAATGAAGCTATCAATTGCTGTCAGTTTTTTTTTAATGAATTAAGAAATTAAGATTCTGTCATATTTTTACTGGTTCTCGGGACTTTGGGAGTTCATAAGACCTTTTCATGGTATTAACTTCATCAAATAATATTTTTTCTAAAACAAGGATGCATCTTAAAATTAAATAAATTTTATTTCTTGCTGATAAAATCATAAACAAAAAAGTTACAAGGGTTAAAAGCTGGGATATTGGTAATTTTCAAAAATAAAGAAAAAAAATCGTATCTTTATACCACGTGACATCTGACAAAAGGTATCATAAGTCAAAACGTTGCAAATGACCCCACTTACCTGCAAAAAAATTTGTCGGTCGATGTGCCGAACAGCCTGTATAAAGCGAGTGCACGCTTAGTACTAACATGAATAAAAACAATTTAAAATAAAAAAATTTAGTGGAGTCAGTCGTGGATTATAGTATAGACTATGAAGTTGAGAGTTAGGGCTCCTGATCCCTATTATCACTGCGACCTAGATAGATCTATTGTGACGCCTATCTCACTAGTTCGGACAAGATAACATCAAGCAGCAAGTGAGCCACGCAGACCCACCTGCTGCGTGACTCGGTGAAAGGACCGCGCCTAGTGGTGGCTATCCTGTCGACCTATTTCACGGGATATTTCGTCATTATCCCTCAAGTCGCCTTTTACGACATGCACGTGGAGAGATGCAGCGGGGCTATGATTTTGAAATACCGGCCCCACACGGTTCTATAGCATGGATAGGTGAAACCAAGAGGAACGTCGCGTCGCATAACACGAGAGCAAAGGATGTACTATCATTTATAATCTCTCTTACGTTTTGTTTATAGACGTCCAGAAATACCAGCCTTGCGGCTATAAAATCCAGACGTCTATCCCTGCACTCTTGCGAGTACAGTGATCATGTATGCCAGATCGAGGCCCCATAGCTGTGCAGTTCTTCCGAAATAAATCCCATGGGAAACACAGACTGAAGCCATTCCCCAGCCGATCCGAGCCACCACCCGTCCACCCGAAGGAACGCCCGAACGAAGTCGAGAGCCGGGGATGAAACCATCACTGCCACTGGATTCCAACAACAGCCTATGCCCAGGGCCACAGCGTTTTTGTACTAACACGAGAGCAAAACACAAGTTGTTCCCAGACGGCAGGTGAGCGACGTCGTCGCGCGCGTCGGAAGCGCGCGCCGCTTGAGAAAACAAGTGTGGGTCGCCGCTGCGGATATTCCCCTTGGGCGCGGACATTCCAGGTGTTGTGCCGTTAGTGGTTCAGGGTCGGCGGCGCGTCGCGGCGGCGCGGGATGATGCGATGAGTCACCGGGCGCGGCTTGCGACACGACACACGACGACGCGGCGGCGCGGTCGCGCGGGGAAACACCAAGAGCCGCCAACAGTATGCAGCGAAGGTCTACTTATATTTACACCGCTGCTGCTGTGCTGCTCAAAATCGTCCCTCCTCGCGTCTCGGTGGTGGCCCGGCGCGGAAACGACCTACCGGCGCGTGGCCGAGCGGTTTGGGCATCGCCTTCTCATGCGAGAGGTCCGAGGTTCGAATCAGGTCGGCGTGTAGAGTGTTTTCATTTTACGAAGGCACGAGAGGCGACCGCGCGGAGCTCAGTAGAGAACGAACTCGACGCCAGGTCGGCACACGTTCTACACGTCTCCGCGTCGCTCCGTCAAACCGACTCACACCACTTCCTACCTCATACCCCTCGTGCCTTCGTGAAATGAAAACACTCTAAGGCCTACTTGCACCAACACGAGTTTAAAGTTAAGTAGCGAGTTATGGATTTAAACGCGGTTCCCACAGTCAACGGGTGCTAGCTTAACGAGTTAAACTGGTTTATATATTAAATTTGTGTTGGTGCAAGTGGGCCTAAGAATGAGTTTTTTCTGACAAAAAAAAAAATTTACGTATATACCTATGCTGCTTCAACGTTCGGTCGGAACCGGTGTAAAACTGTAGGTCCCTTTCCCTTGCCCCTTACTAGGTGGTAGGCTCAAATTGTAGCCGACTGGGTTGGTATGACCGTACTGGATGTAAGATGGCCGCATAGCTGCAGCCTTGGTTGTGTTCTCCTCTAGTCAAGTATAGTCAGCGATCCAGGGAAGTCTCCGGTATGGCACCCACCTTCTCGGATGTGATATTGGCTGATCGGAGCATGTGCTTTGGCGCCTCCGACTCAGCCACCCATACCAGCCATATTTACTCAGCCGCATTAGAAATGACACAGGAGGGAGGCGGTTGTCTCGCAAAAGGGTGTCAGCCTCCACCTGTGTATGGTAGTGGCGAAATTTGAGAGCTAACTCGAATCCCGGTCAGACACGGGCGCGCATTCCCGCCATACTGGTTCAGGGTCGAAAGTTTGACCGGACTGAGTCACGCGGAACGCCTCCGCCCACTCTCACTTTTAATTTCATCTCATGTTTGTACCCCACGTACGAAAACAAAAGCCCAATGCGAACGTGTAGGTGGGAAGGAAGGCCTGAGATCTTTTATTGTATAATTTCTTCACTGATGCCCGTGACATTTTCATATTCAGCACTTCTATCATCCTCTCTCTCTGCTTACATAAATCAAATATAGATGTAATTCAATCAATACTAATAATACAACGCGAATGGGGATCGAAGGATGAGCTCGTTTGACACGAACGAACACAGAGAGCTGCAGCGGGAGCACAAATGCGTCGATAAGCCTATATCGATCGATAAACATCTATTCGTCTTCTTCTATTCTACTTCGTCGAACGAAGCAAATAGATGTTTATCGATCGATATAGGCTTATCGACGCATTTGTGCTCCCGCTGCTGTACAGGTAAACATCGGAACCATATCTACTGTGATTTCAACGACCGAGCGTTTATTAAAAAAGTACCCATACCTATAAGACGAAAATGACTGTTCGCAAAACAGAACCAAGTGGGACATCGTTCAGGCTCATTCGCGTAATTATTGGCATTGCAAAGGCAATGGCGTGTTTGTATGCTACCGGGGGTTAGAACACGCCATACACGAACACCATACACGTTAGAAGAGTGCTGAAGAAAGATTTTAAGAAGAAGAAGAAGACTTGACGATTTTTTTGAAATATTTTCTGTATGTATTTTCCTTCATAACTCTTAAACAGATCATCCGAATTCGATGAAACTTAGTACAAGCCCATTTTACTATACCTGACACAGGATAGGCGAAAAAAAACTCAGTTCCGGTTCCGCTAAGATGTGGCTCTCATACAAACCGAATTGTTCCGCGCGCCGAAGTAAAGGTAACGCAGAAAAGCAGCTCGGCCTTCGTTTTATACTTACTTTCCTCTTTTTAAATACGAATTTCACGCGAGCGAAGCCGCGGGCAAAAGCTAGTTAACTAATGAAAACTTAATTGCACGAATCGACCATCAACGAATGGACAAGGAACAACGGTTTTACATACATACATACAATCACGATGCATCCCGACAAACGCGGGTGAGCAGGGTAATCAGTGTTGTGCTTCAAGAATTCTGGTGAATTGCAGCACAACACCGACCGCCACGCTTATCAGAATATTAGAACAAGATAACTATCAAGCAGCAAGTAAAGCACGAAGACCCACCTGCTGCCGCCAGGGTTCCACCATTCGAGGATCGGATTCCACGTAAAACTATAGGTCCCATCATCCCTCTTACCTGTGGTAGGGTTTAACCCGGCCGGATTGATACCACCGCACTCAATAAAATGTCGACCGAAACGGCTATGCAAATAGTTCGTGTTTTCAGTCCATTTCAATTTACCCAGCACGACCATATGGAAGCACTGACGTGGCAGTTGGTTCACCGAGGTGTTACGGGCTGACATCACGGATGTTGTAGGTTGGTGATCAAGCCAGCCGTGTTAGTTTCCTAAAGAAACCGGCCAAGTGCGAGTCGGACTCGCGCACCGAGGTTTCCGCACCACAAAAAAAAACATGTTTGTTGTATGGGAACCCCCTTAATTTTAAACTTTTTCTATTTTTTATTATTTGTTGTTATATCCGCCATAATAACACATATTCTGTAAAAAATTCAACGGGCTACCTATTACGGTTCAAGAGATACAGCCCTCGGACGGACAGACAGACGGACGGACAGACAGACGGACGGGCGGACAGACAGACAGACGGACGGCGTAGGCTTAGTAATAGGCTTCCGTACGCACGTACGGGATACGGAAAGCTAAAAATCGTGGCGCGCTCTTAATATAGGCTGTGTGCGCCTGCGCATTGCTATTAGTCGATTGGTAGAAATTTTGGCGTGAACGTGTTCCCGCACTGAGGCTCCTGACGGTACATCTAGCAATTATCTATTTGATCAATGGTCGATATGTAGGACAGTCGGTCGGGTGGACTATAGTCCGGCCGCTGAGACAATGCGCTCCTGACGTCTTTCAGTTGGTAACAGTGATATCAGTCTGGCTGGATTGCCTAAAAAATAAGACAAGCTTGTCAAAATACTTAGAAACCCGAATAAACAATAGAAAATGTTCACAGGTATAGTGCCACCCGGAAGTTGTGATACGTGGGAAATATGCGCAACTGTCTGCATTCCTAATAACTATAAGGTACGTGAACTTTCCGTTGAAAGTTTGTCGATAATTTGTATGATCTAATAACCTAATTATCGACAAACTTTCGATCGAATGTTCACGTCCCTTCTTAGGAATTCAGACAGTTGCGCATATTTGCTACGTATCATAACTTCCTGGTCAGACTTTAGGTGATGAATCCCTCCCTGCTGCCGTCGACGTCGTCGTACCGCTCCGTGTCTCCCGCGGCGACGACGACGCGGCGCGGAGTGTTGTCACAGCGACCGCGCGCAAACGATCAATCTTCGCCGGAGAACTCTGCCACGCTTCGCAAAGTCAACTCTCAACAGTCTTACAGCATTTTGTTTTTTATGTAATCCGGTATGGGTGGCTGACTCGGAGGGGCCAAAGCGCATATCACCAGCCAATATCACCTCCGAGAAGGTATGTGCCATACCGGAGACCTCTCTATAGATTGCTGGATATACTGGACTAGAGGAGAGCACAACCGAGGCTGCTATGCGGCCATCTTACATCCAGTACGGTGGTACCGACCCAGTCGGCTACAATTTGATCCTACCACCCAGTAATGGGCAAGGGAAGGGACCTACAGTTTTACACCGGTTCCGAACGGTGAAGCAGCAGGTGTAGGTGTGCACGTAAATGTTTTCGTCAGAAAAAACTCATTGGCACACGCCGCCGCCGACCGGATTCGAACCTCGGACCTCTCGCATGAGAAGCCGATGCCCAAACAACTCGGCGGCCACCTGCCGCTCTGCTTGGGGGGTGAACATGAACTGCAAACGCAAACATTTTCGCCGGCACACTGAACAGAGAAACGCGATGGGGGCTAAAATCGTGCAGGAACCTTCAAAGGGGCGATCAAACAAATTCACTCACTCACACTACGACTAATTGTCGAATAAATTTCCCGGTTATACCAGGCTCCGCGACCCCGCTTTCTCACTTGTTGAACCGAATAATCGCATTGAGCAAGGGGCCGTCGTCCACATATTACGTCATTGATTTTTGCCGATTTTCGACCCCCCCCATCAGCTTATCCTCATTATCTAGTGACCCCCCCCCCCCCTCCCCCTTCGCAAAACTGACGTCATTTCCATTAACTGTATGACAAAACCAATATTGTTGTTTAAACAATAGGTTTTTCGTCTTAGCAGAAGAACAAGTGCCGTGCGGTTACATTTCTTCCCGTGGTGGGTGTCGTACGTGGCGACTATAGGAGCAAATACCAGTGGAAGGGCGGCAACGCCTATACCTGAGTAATAAAAATCAATCTGCAATCCCCAATCCAGTATTTTTTTTTCATGGAAACTGACACGGTTGGCTACATCACCTACAACATCCGTGATGTCAGCTCATAACACCGAGTGAACTAGGTTGTGCCGTGTCAATGCTTCCCTTCATTTCAACAATATTCATTTCTGTACTGTGTGGGACCGGTACTTAATAAGAATAGCCCCACTGCATTTCTCCCCGTGCATGTCGTAAAAGGCGACTAAGGGATAAGGACAAGATGCCGTGCATAAGGGCGTGAGGCTAGCCACGTCTTACCTTGGCACTGTCTTTCCACCGAGTCATGCAGCAGGTGTGCCTTCGTGCCTTACTTGCTGCCTAATAGTTATCTTGTCCGAATACTTTGCTAAACGTGGTGGTCCGTGTTGTGCTGTAATTTATGAGAGTACTTGCAGCACAACACCGATTACTCTGCTTACCCCGATTGTCGGGATACAGCGTGTGATATATGTATGTATGTCATTTCAATAGTATTTGCAACAATGACGTAAATTTTGGCAAGGCATCCTTCGAATCATCCGGAGACCAGACGCCCCCCACCCCCCTACCCCTAATTTAAAATGACGTAATATATGGATGGCCCCCAAGCAAGGGACGCGATTGCCAAGTTAGATTATCACAAATGCAATACACTAAAAATGAAGGATGAGACAATGAGCTGATACGTAGTCGGAATCGTATTTGAATGATATTCTACAGTGCGGGCGGGCGGTAATATTAGTTAGTAGTGGTCCAAGGCACACGCCACACGGACTCACAGCCGCCGCCAGCCAGGTAGGAGCGTAGTTGCTCGACGAGAGCTAGCATGCTCGCCGCGGCGCCGCAGCCTCCGTCACTGCATCTGCAACACCCACCACAACCTCCCCTTCAGTTTTTTTTTAATGTAAACCAACATGGGTGGCTGTGTCGAGACACCAATGGTACAGTCGACAGAGCCAAAAACCCCTCTCCTCGCGAAACCACGCTCAGTGAGGCGCCATGCCAGCAGATTTGCGGACTGTTGCTAGGCTGTCTAGCCCGTTGATACAACGTTTGAAGACACCCAGGTTAAAGGATTCGGGAAACGCACTCGCCGGGAGACAGTTTCACACCCTAGCGGTGCGACAAAGAAACGATTTTGAGAACCGATGGGTTCTCAAAAGCCCAATGTCAACAACTCTCAGTTTCTCGGGTGCTCAGTTTCTCTGCGGCGAGTGCTGCGAAGATAGGTTGGATGGCAAGGAATAAGGGAAGCAAGTTCCTCCGAGCAGCGTCCATGATAGTACCTGTAGAACAGACTAAGTGACCCTACAAATCGTCAGTTCCTTCCCAAGCAGAATAGATCATCTGCGCCGATATTCCATCTTGCCGGCCTTTTCGACCGTCTGCTATCATGGGTAAATTATGGGATAAATTAGTGTCCAGGTCTGATTCGACGAAATTCTGACGACCTTTCAAATACTTGGGAATCGTAAGGTATACCACAAAAAGCTTTCGCAGTTCACAATGTCTAGCTAGAAAATACTGATAGATTAATCCGAAATTGAGAAACCGGAAGATGAGAGCGTTGCAGATTCTTCGACAACGATGGATGGACTGCTCTGAATGAAGATACCTGTTCACGTATGTATAAAAGATCATAGATAAATAATCGTCGAATTGACACGCGAATTCCTTCATATTTCGGTTAAAATACCAGACCACCTGCGTTTCGTACGCTGCCAAACGAATAAAAAGCAGCTCTCCTAATTTTGCTTGCTAATTGGGGGTAACTGAGAGACAATTCGGTGGGGAAGTCCTCGCGCAATTTTGACGTTATTGTTGCAATGATAACATCGAATCACCCTGCTCGGTAATAAATAATAAAGAATACATAAAGAGGCCCACCGACTCCCCTTGCTCAGAATGAGGTCCACCGCTGCAACGATAGTTTGAGTGTGTTTTTTTTTGTTCTATGTAAACTCTAATTGAAGATTAGCTATCTGTAAAGAAACGGGGCAGGTGGGTCGAGGCCACTGAGTGTCCGCGTCGCTTATCGGACTCGCGTGCGAGACATGCTAAGGACGACCTCATCCTCAATGTGACAGCGACGAGATTGGTAGTAGTGTCTAGCTAGCTAGACCGAAGAATACAAAATATCTGCACCTTGCAAGAACCATTTTGAAAGTTCAGATAGGTACATCTGAAAGAACTTGATCACACTCACCAACATGAATAGTGGTCCATTGAAGATAGACAACCCTCAAAGTAGCCAGAAAATGTGACAACGATCTTTATTTTTAGCGTACCTAATCTACTATCAACGGGAATCCGGGACGGTACGGGAGGAACCACTCACACGCTCACCCAAAAACTAGCCCGATTCAAACCAATCAGAGCCTCGATCATGAGTTGTTTTTTGACAGTTCGCAGTGTTCAAGGAACACGTGCTGAAGTAAATATTTGTATGGAGAAAAGATGCAGCTCCAGCGGGCCAATTGGTACTAAAATTGCCATACAAATATTGACTTCAACATGACATTTCGAGGCGAAATTTAAAAAAATCTAAAGAACGAGCCTCAGAAGAAAGCGTTTGGTAATAAACACGCCACGGCTATTGGTTGAATTAAAAGCAGCGAGCTTTTTGGATAAGCTATCGTGTCGATTTGTTCCCGGTAGACCCGGGATTTTTATAGACAGGGTCACGGGTGTCTGTGCCCAAAACTTCAACGGAAGGTCAGACACAACCAATAAACCACTCCTCGCGAGACCACGCTCAGAGAGGTTCCATGCCAGCTAGAATACAAGGCGGACAAAAAGGTCGTCGTTTTTTTAACACGCCTTTTGAAAATTCCCTGGTTATAGGTAGGTAGTACACACAGACCAGAAGACCGTTCCATATTTTTGCCTGTATACCTGCGCAGCATGGAGCCTATCAAGTACCTGCAGAAGCAAGTAAATGGCAGAAGTACGATGAAAAGTATTAGCATCATGATTACAGGCGGTGATGTAACCGTCCATGTCAGGGTTAGTTAACATTTTTATTATATCCAGTTAATGCTTAATGGGTACACCAGCCAGTATTCGTTTATTTTAAAATGTTGACACCATCCATTAAGTGGTAAATTGGCGCCCAACGTGTCGGCGCTGGCGTTACTCCGCGACCTCGCAGCGGCGAAACGTTTACCGAGCGATCCTCTTATCCCCACCATCTAATATTGTTATAATGGGATTATATCGTGGTTGTATGGGCTCAGGATATAATCCAGCGACGACGCAATCGCTTACTCACTCAGATTATGCCGCCGTGTCTATGTGGCGATTAGACATTTATGATGCCACCTGCCATCACCCATTTTAAACTTTATGGTTTTCTGTCGCTAATACCGTGCCAATTCAGATGGTTCGATTCGGCAAAGAAACCTGTGAACCATTCATTTATATCCATCCAAACGTCTCAAGATTTGGGAGGATGGAGATGGAGGAGAGAGGAGGAACGGCTCTCTTGGAACTCGGGACTAATGATATGCATTAAGCACGACTTGGGGGTCAATTTTACTGAAGATGAATGTGGCCACTTGGCAATTTAGATTCTAATTTCCAGCAGTATGTGGAAGTCTCCGCGGCTGCGCCCGAGGCGCGGACTACAGAACCGCGTGGTGGGTGCGAAGGTCGAGTTTCATTATGTAAGATGGAATGAGAGCGGAATCGTGCGGGATTGCCGGGAGACACGCTAAGGGACATACTGGATAACCTACTGGTAAACATGCGTATTCAGGCCCTGTCGTCGTAACCGCAACTATTTCTAGCCGATGGGACTTTTATAAATAACTTTCGAATCAAAACGTCGTTCCTGCAAGACGTGCTAAAAATAAGCCATTTGTAAGATTTTACCAGTGGAACTGATGCGTCAGACGCCACTATAATCTTTGCGTTAGAACATAAACGAATCACCGGAAACAACAACAATTAAGGCGAGCCCATTCATCCTCAGACTGTCCTCCCTTTCCAATCAGATAGCACAATCGTAAAACAGCGATATATATTTTTTTCATTGAAAGCGCGAAATATGGCGCCTAGGCACCCATAAGGTGTCTAACGACGCCCATGGACATTCGGTCGTATGCGGGGGATGCGAATGCCATGCCGGCCTGACAGGTGCCCATTCACGCCCCTCATGAAGGACCCGAGACTGCGGTACTTGGGGGGAAATATATGAGCAGGGAGAGCGTTTCAGAGTTTACCGGTTCTGTAGAGGAAAGATCTGCAGCATCGATTGGTACGCATCCGCGGTAAGTCCAGCGAGTAGGGATGCAATCCCTGCCCACTGCTCGTGGTGCGGAGGTGGAAAGGGGACGGCGGGATCGCGTTAAACAGCTCCTCCGAGCATTCCCCATGTAATAAACTGTACATCTAAAAACTGACTGACAAAAACTGTACCTTTATGGAAATTATATTATGTAGGTGCTCTTTACGAGTAGATAGGTTCTTCCTGCATTCGGCCGAATTAACTCCGAGCCGTTCGTCCAGCCGGATCATCGATTCATAGCGCGGCAACGCAACTTTTTTTTTTTTTTATGTAATCCGGTATGGGTGGCTGAGTCGGAGGGGCCAAAGCGCATGCTCCGACCAGCCAATATCACCTCCGAGAAGGTAGGTGCCATACCGGAGACTTCCCTGGATTGCTGGCTATACTGGACTAGAGGAGAACACAACCGAGGCTGCTATGCGGCCATCTTACATCCAGTACGGTGGTACCAACCCAGTCAGCTACAATTTGAGCCTACCACCTAGTAAGGGGCAAGGGAAGGGACCTACAGTTTTACACCGGTTCCGAACGGTGAAGCAGCAGGTGTAGGTATGCACGTAAATTTTTTCGTCAGAAAAAATTCATTGGTACACGCCGACCGGATTCGAACCGCGGACCTCTCGCATGAGAAGCCGATGCTCAAACCATTCGGCCACGCGCCGCCGCCTGGGTACTCGCTCGCCAGTCCGAGGGACTGGCCTGCCACCGGGAAGTTAATTGGCTTAGCTCTCGGGTAATTGACACAGTTTACTAGCGGATGTTCAGGAGTCCGATAGCACCCCGGCGCGTGCGAGATCATCCATCATCGTTACGGGCGGTGCAAGCGCCCGCCGCTGACGTTTTATTACGTTTAGGTGGGTGGTTTGTTTAAGACTTACATTTTTTCGCATTGTGGTCGTTGCCCCGGAAGCCTAAGCACCTATGAGAAACGCGGACAATCGCTGAACCCGACATAAGCTCAGATGATTTATGTATGACTTATTATGATTTGAATTTAAGAGTTAGGGCCCCTGACTCTTAAATTATCAATGCGACCAAGGTAGATCTTTGTAATCTATCAATAGTTCGGACAAGATAACACCAAGCAAGTATCCCGGAACTTAGAGACCTTACAACTCCGCAGGGACGTTGGATCTTTGTGTGTTCTATCGCCTGTACCACGGAGAGTGTTCCAAGGAGCTGCACGATGCGATCCCTCCATCCCCATTCTACCATCGTTCCACGGGCAACAGGTTGGGAATTATGGGAATGCATCCACACACTGTCGATATTCCCCCACTTAGGGACAAATCGATCCTGTAAATTCTTTATTTACAGGGTTGCCAACATGTGGAATTCACTCCCACCTGCATCCTTTCCTGTATTGTACAGTGAAGGTGCACCTAGCCGGCCGACAAGGTATTATCAGCCCCCGTAAATATCCGAATGCCCGTGGGCGCCGTCGGCCTCCACCTCTGCGTTCGTCTGGCGCGCGCCATTTGTCGTGCTCCCCATAAAAAAAAAAAAAAAATGCAGCAAGTAAGTCATGCAGAGCCACCTGCTGCGTGACTCGGTGGAAGGACCGTGCCAAGGTGAGAGGTGGCTATCGTGTCGCCCTATAGCAAGGCATCTCATCCTAGGTCGCCTTTTACGACATGCACGGGGAGAGATGCAGTGGGGCTATTCTTTTTAAGTACCAGTCCCACACGGTGCATCAGCTCAGATACTTTTCGCTTTAAGACGAGACGGAAGTTAACTTTCTCCATACAAAATCGTCTTTCGGCATTTATGTTTTCTAGCCCCCTAAACCTTATCCGATTTTTAATTTTTTTTTCTTGTCTTAAGGACAGACCAATCTACGTTCCTGTCTTTTAATTTTTTATTTAATATCTATAGTGATGACTCGATTAAGTTTAATCAACTTCATGACATCTAAAAATAAAAAATTCTAATATTTTTGGTCGAAATACAAATTTTTAGCTCCGCTGTTGTATATATATTTCATCTAAACGAAAACAACAAAGACAGGAACGTAGATTCGACTGTCCTTATTACACCAAAAAAATAATTGTAAAAATCGGATAAGGTTTAGGGGGTTAAAAAACATAAATGGCAAAAGACGTACCGTGTGGGGCCGGTACTTTAAAAGAATAGCCCCACTGCATCTCTCCCCGTGTATGTCGTAAAAGGCGACTAAGGGATATGACTCCCTTCTTATATTACTAGGTGGTAGGGTTTAACCCGCCCGGGTTGGTACCACCGCACTGAATGAAAGGTCGGTTGAAACGGCTATGTAAATAGATTGTGTTTTCCGTCCAGTTCAGTGTAGCCGGCACGACCGAAGGGAAGGCTGACGTGGCACCAAGATCACCCGGTGTTATGGGCTGACATCACGGGAGTTGTAGGTGATGTAGCCAACCGTGTCAGTTTCCATAAAAAAAATAAAATAAAAAAAGACGATTTTGTATGGAGAAAGTTAACTTCCGTGACGGGACGGAAGCAGGCCTCACGCACTCTATGTACTTGCGCGCGCTAACTACCTACCGCCCGACCGGCCGCCGCCGGCGGTCTATTTCAGTGAAAATTCGTCAGCCGCGCGAAGTATACATAGACGCTCGCCCACGCAACTGCGCGCAGCTGCAAAGCAATAACCACTTTACACTCGATCGTTAAGGTACATTTTCGCACGCAGCGATTGGCGACATGAAACAGTAGGCTATTAAAGCCCGAAAGTAGGAACATTTTCTATGGAGTGATTTATCTGTTACGAAGTAACTATTAAGTAATCTGTGACGGAAGTTCCGTCTCGTCTTAATGGCAAGGAGCGAGTACGCAATCGTGGAAATTTTCGCAACACGTCCCCATGTTGAAAGTCGCGATACCATTAAAATAAACTGGAAGAGTCTGTTTGTACATAATATATCTTGACAAGTCATCCTATTACTCCAATCAATGAAGCATTTCCACTCGACGTAATTCCTCTGTCGCTGAATCTTTGCAGTGTGATAAAGTAGGGTTTAAAATACACGTTTGACAAATTATCTAGGATTTTTGATGTTTGGAAGTTAGGTATTTATACCTAAAGATGAAAATCGCTTATAACTGCTGGTGAAAAATTGCTCCGTCCGAAGTTCCTTCGGTATATGATATTATATATTAATAAGAGTATATATATAACATTATCTATGAAAATTTCGATTTCGAATAGGCAGAAATTTGAAAATACCTATTTTGTATCACAACTTCTTCAGAAAAATTGCTCTGTCAATTTTTATTTTATTATATGTCTTAATTTATTTATATATATCGCTTTAGACAAGTATCTAGGAAATTTTCCTTATCGATCACACCTTTACAGATTTTTGGCAATAATTCGCTGTGAAAAATTGCTCCGTCCAAAATTCTTTCGGAATATGATATTATATATTAATAAGAGTATATATATAACATTATCTAGGAAAATTTCGATTTCGAACAGGCAGAAATTTGAAAATACCTATAAAAATTACTCTGTCAATTTTTATTTTTTTTCATCTCCTAATTTCTTTAAATATATCGCTTTTCACAATTATCTAGGAAATTTTCCTTATCGATCACACCTTTACATATTTTTGGCAATAACCCAAGCACTGTGAAAAATTGCTTCGTCTGTTTTTATTAACTTATTAGACACAGAACATCAAAATATAATATAATTGTATATTATCCAATAAAATTTCTCCATTAAACATGAACTTTCGAGTAGTTTCGAGTATCGCAATATAATAAAACAACGTTTAAAAAGCGCGCGCTCGCACTACACTGAACTCGGGGTGCGGGAGGGCTGCGGGGAGTGGGGAAGAATAAGCCCGCCCGCCCGCGCGCCAGCAGCTCATCGTCCCGCACCGCGACCGACGAGACGACACGCGAGCGTCGTCGATGCTCGCGGCTCGCTATTCCGCCCGCCACCTCTGTCGTCCCACTACACGAGTCAGTAAGCCTTGAGACGAAAAAGGGGACTTAAATAATAGAATACGGCTCAGAAATATAAATTTATCGTTTATTTCATAAAACACAAATATACGATGTAAAAAGACAGGGTGTGAGTTATCAGAATCACTTGAGCATCGTAGGGGTGACGACCGAGCTAATCGATTAGAGCTATAATTCTGTCCGAGCACTTAGCTTCGGAAGGGGAGACGAAGGTCTTCGCAGGAAGGCCGACACGAAGTCTCCGACGCGTCGCTCGATCTCCACCCTCTTCACAAAGTTCTGCTTCGGAACAGCCGGACGAGGAGTAGGGCCCAGGTGGCTCGTACCGGCTATGCCGTCGCAGATGATGCAGGCGTCCTCGGACGGAGAACGTAGAACGGGGAAGTCTACGTGTAATCGTAGAAGGATCTACGTGCAGACGTAGAAGGATCTACGTGCAGACGTAGAAGGATCTACGTGCAGACGTAGAAGGATCTACGTGCAGACGTAGAAGCTGTTCACACACACACACAAACACACCCACATTAAATAATGCACACATATCAAGGTGCCCTGTGGATGGGAAGAGAGAAAATACACGGATGGGCGTTATACGTTTTGTGCGTGAAGCGCAACGACAACCGCTAGGCCGGCGGTGTCTCACAAGCGACAGGCAAGGCAGAGCTGAAGAGATTATAATGTTACCCGTAACCCTGGCTGTGGGGACTCCTCTCTCAACGCTGAGATGAACGGCTGGAAGCGTCCGACGGCGGCGGCGGTACAGCGCCGCGGCTCGTTGACAGTGGCACGGTCGCGAGGGAAACTAGTGTAACTCACGGCGGCAGATCGAGCGCGTTATATTTTATCTTGTAGCGGAGAATTATTTAACAGAAGAAGTGAAGTCTGGTTTCACTGAGACCCGCTTTTATAGACGGCAGCGCGCGTTTGTGGTGTGGCTGCGGAATGAAGTCGGCTAGCACGCAATGACGCGCACTGTACGTGGTTACCTGAATCTAAGTGGCTGAAGGCCTGTAACTCCATTAGTTGATAATATTGGACCTCTACTAGGGGTCCTCCGATGATGTCTGAATTAAAATGTAAGATAAATACAACCGAGGTGAATGTGAATTCCCGTCTATTTGGGATATATTTTAACCGCCTGGCAACCCATTAATCAACACCGCGATGTGCGGTGTTGCCAAATACAGCAAACAGAATTCCATACCGACGCTCGCTATCTTTTTCGATACGTCAAACAATATATAATTTTAGTATGGGCTGACAGCGGAAAGAGATCGTGGAAATTCACGCTCGGAAAATAGTGAGAGTGTAGTACGCCGAGATATGTGTGATTGAGTTTTCCAAAATGTAGGTTGGCAGTAATAATCTTCAAAATAACGGACGTCTCACGTGTAGCGTAGCCTTAGTACGGAGTATTTTCCTCCGTACTGGCAATGCGTCTCTGACACTTCGGTAAACGGCATTTCGACAGTCCGCTATTAAAATTCACTACGTGACAGTACCCCCTCGGCCCGTTGAAAATTTTCTGGCATCAGAAAATTTTATCCGGTGAAGGCGCACTGCACACGTGCGAAAATAAAAAAAAAAATGTAAATATGTGTTGAGTGTGTGCATGAAAAAAAATTACAAATGATTACTACGGCAATATAGGGGAAAAATTAAAAAATTGAAAATAAAATGAATTTAACTAAAATGTTGTTTACCTACTTTTGTACCTGTGTTCCCTATGTCCTGCATTCTCATCTTTCATACATCATCTCTCTTTCCTCATCATTCCTGAACCCATCTACTCATTCATACTTCGCATACAAGGGTCGCATTCATACCATGGCATACCCCGCAATCGGTGCCTAGCACTCGCAGCTGAGTAGCCTCCTCACAAACCAGAGTGCGCTCCGAACATAAGTACAAGGCGCGCACTCACCACAGACAACCCAAATACTAAGAAGGAAACCGGTAGTTGGCTCGGCTTACGGTCTGGCATCGAGAGAACATAACTCCTAGGCTTATAGTTTTCAGTCTGTCGAGCTCCCGCAGACTAGGTGAAGGCATATTTAGAGTGTCACTAACCGCACTTGGTGTCTTAGGGCTTAATTTTACGAGTAACCAACCGCTCGCATGTGAGTCTGTCTTTGCCAAACCCCAACCGGCCAACACCTTGAGAAAATGAAATAAAAAAAAAACTTTGTGACAAAAAAAATTAAAAAAATATTCAAAGAACAAGCTGAGTTGACAACCCTAATTGCCGAGTAAGAAAAATAAAAAAAACAAATGAAAGAATGTTGCAGTTACATGTTTGTGCGACATGTAGGTACCATGTCGGTACCATGTCGAACCATGACTGCGAACAAACAAAAAAAACAAAACTATCTACACACTATGTATGTATGTATGTATGTGCACTATGTGTGATTCAACAAAATATAAAAAAATCGATCAATGGTCGCTTCATCTCGTGACACATTATTCTGTATCTCCCAAAAACATACACCGGTGGTCATAAAAAATTATGAAAAAGCCCGCAGGGAGATTCCAAACTATTTAAAGTTTCGAACAAACGTGACTACAGCAGCATTTATCTGAACTGTAGCCTCGAGTTCACTCCTCGGGTAACCCAACCGGTAAGTATAAATGTACCAAGCATGAAGACTGACGTGTCCATCGTACTTGGTAACTTAGGTGCCATATACACCCCTACTGGAGGACCTGTACATGCAACACACACAAAATATGGAGATACACCAAAAAAAACAACAAACATAAAAAAATCATTGAACCACACAAGTGTATGTATAACTGATGTTGTTGTACAAGTTATATATTATATGAAAGTAATAATATATACTGTCAATGTAAAATGTTACAAATAAAACTTTAATTTGTGTTGTTGCACGTCACACAAAAAAAATATAGGTGTTCATGATAAAAAAACTGTATGTATGGGCATGACACCTAGATGTGACAATCAGTTTTAAAACAAAAATAAGCACTTTAAAAGTTGCTTCCGGAATGCCGGTAACTAGTATAAATAAAAAAAATGTTTAATGGACATGGCACCTAGTTGTGACTAGCCATTTTAAAAATAAAAGAAAGGGAAAATAGCCTTTAAGAGTAGCGTTCTGAATTGCCGATACCTAATACCATTAAAAAAATTATGTTTGGGCATGGCACTTAGTTGTGACCAACCATTTTAAAAGAAAAGAAATGATATAAACGGTTTAAATGCTGCGTTCCGAATTGCCGTTAACTAAAAAACCTTAAAAAAAATTATGTTTGGGCATGGCACTTAGTTGTGACCAGCCATTTTAAAAAGAAAAGAAATGCAGATAGGCCATTTAAATGTTGCCTCCGATTAGTCGGTGCCTAATAGAAATAAAAAATTGGTCAGTAACTACTAAGATTGAAAAATTTGCGAGAGCTGCGGTAACTGTGAAGCAGTTATCGCGTTGTACCTACACGGAATGGTGTGAACTATAAATTTAGGTATACCCACGGGGAATAATAAAACCTGAACATGGGACCTGGCTCGAGTGCTCTCCTCTCCAGCCCGTGCAGTGCCTCTCGCTTGCTGGAGGACAAACAGTTGGTGTGCCGTTCCATTCTAAACATAAAAGTTGACGTTAGAATATTTAAAATTATACAAATTACTATTATGTTGACAAGAAGATAATGTTGACCGTTGATTTCGAAAAGGTTAAAATTACTATAACAAACTGACTAGGTATTGATTATTTCAACGGTCCGTTAAGTTGGGATTCTACGTCTAAAAGAAAGTAACGAGTTGACATGTATGTGCGTTGTGCTGGCATGAAACATCAAATTATTTTTCTATAGGTTGCCTAACTGAACTATATTCACCTAATGTTTGCGATTAAAAAAACGTTGGCTAAAAACTTGTTGTTACACAAACACAATATAAAATATAAAAAACTAGCCAACGACCCTGCGGATCAAGTCCACATGAGTACAACAAAAACTTTCACAAACACTGGTGTGGGTAATTTCATTACCTATAAGTGAAAAAATAAATAATTTTTCTGCAACCTATTATCCAATATGAAAAAATATGATGGACGTGGAGACTACCTCTCAGGTTTGGAGGTATCTACTAAATTTTAAAAAAAATTACACAACACAAGAACGCACAATACAAAACAAATGAAAATTTTAGCTCGCTCGTCACACAATAAGCTTATAAGGCAGCATTATAGCTCCTTATAGCTTGTTAAAACCCAGAAAACCTAACAATTTACCCAAAAAAAAACCCGCCGAAGAACTAGGGATACTGCACAAATTGCACAAAAACTACAAGTTATAATAAAAAATTGCACAAATAAAATAAAAAAAAACAAACTACATCCCTAGCCACAGTACCGATTACAAAGATAGATGAAGTCTATACTTTGAATATGTTCGGGCGTTGCTAGCCAACTACTGTGTGAAAATGTAAGTACACAATATCTAAGCCTACCTACTGCTCAAGTGATTCTTTACCGGTAGGCGCCACTGAGACGAAAAAGGGGACTTAAATAATAGAATACGGCTCAGAAATATAAATTTATCGTTTATTTCATAAAACACAAATATACGATGTAAAAAGACAGGGTGTGAGTTATCAGAATCACTTGAGCATCGTAGGGGTGACGACCGAGCTAATCGATTAGAGCTATAATTCTGTCCGAGCACTTAGCTTCGGAAGGGGAGACGAAGGTCTTCGCAGGAAGGCCGACACGAAGTCTCCGACGCGTCGCTCGATCTCCACCCTCTTCACAAAGTTCTGCTTCGGAACAGCCGGACGAGGAGTAGGGCCCAGGTGGCTCGTACCGGCTATGCCGTCGCAGATGATGCAGGCGTCCTCGGACGGAGAACGTAGAACGGGGAAGTCTACGTGTAATCGTAGAAGGATCTACGTGCAGACGTAGAAGGATCTACGTGCAGACGTAGAAGGATCTACGTGCAGACGTAGAAGCTGTTCACACACACACACAAACACACCCACATTAAATAATGCACACATATCAAGGTGCCCTGTGGATGGGAAGAGAGAAAATACACGGATGGGCGTTATACGTTTTGTGCGTGAAGCGCAACGACAACCGCTAGGCCGGCGGTGTCTCACAAGCGACAGGCAAGGCAGAGCTGAAGAGATTATAATGTTACCCGTAACCCTGGCTGTGGGGACTCCTCTCTCAACGCTGAGATGAACGGCTGGAAGCGTCCGACGGCGGCGGCGGTACAGCGCCGCGGCTCGTTGACAGTGGCACGGTCGCGAGGGAAACTAGTGTAACTCACGGCGGCAGATCGAGCGCGTTATATTTTATCTTGTAGCGGAGAATTATTTAACAGAAGAAGTGAAGTCTGGTTTCACTGAGACCCGCTTTTATAGACGGCAGCGCGCGTTTGTGGTGTGGCTGCGGAATGAAGTCGGCTAGCACGCAATGACGCGCACTGTACGTGGTTACCTGAATCTAAGTGGCTGAAGGCCTGTAACTCCATTAGTTGATAATATTGGACCTCTACTAGGGGTCCTCCGATGATGTCTGAATTAAAATGTAAGATAAATACAACCGAGGTGAATGTGAATTCCCGTCTATTTGGGATATATTTTAACCGCCTGGCAACCCATTAATCAACACCGCGATGTGCGGTGTTGCCAAATACAGCAAACAGAATTCCATACCGACGCTCGCTATCTTTTTCGATACGTCAAACAATATATAATTTTAGTATGGGCTGACAGCGGAAAGAGATCGTGGAAATTCACGCTCGGAAAATGATGCAAGAATGTGTGCTCGGTTACGTAGTGAGAGTGTAGTACGCCGAGATATGTGTGATTGAGTTTTCCAAAATGTAGGTTGGCAGTAATAATCTTCAAAATAACGGACGTCTCACGTGTAGCGTAGCCTTAGTACGGAGTATTTTCCTCCGTACTGGCAATGCGTCTCTGACACTTCGGTAAACGGCATTTCGACAGTCCGCTATTAAAATTCACTACGTGACAGCCTGGATACGAAATACGGCATCATTTGTATGAGAACCGAGGTAGCCGCCAAAGGGGTGTGAAGTCTGAGGCGGGAGCGGCGCATGGAACGCCGTGATTGGCCGAGCGAGTAGGTAGCCAAGTGACGCCAGTCTTCCATACATTTGAACGGGATTCATACAATAAGTCGCTCATTGTGTCGATTCGCGATGAAAAGATGAAACGGATTTAACAATATTTAACCCTTCTTTAAATCAAGGGAATAATATACCTTTCTCTTAAATGAACAAAGGCAACGCCCCTTTCACAATTTTGCGAATTTGCAGATTTTCGCATAAACACGATCATAGTTCTAAGTTCTGAGATACCTCGGATACTTTATTATAAATCTACAATTGTGTATTCCATAATAAAAATTATCAAAATGTATGCGAAAATAGTTAAGCATAAAGATTAACTTTTTTTAGGAAACTGATACGGATGGCTCCATCATCGTAATTTTTTTTTTTTTTTATGGAAACTGGCACGGTTGGCTAACATCACATCACCTACAACATCCGTGATGTAAGCCCATAACACCGGGTGAACTTGGTGCCACGTCAGTGCTTCCCTTCGTTCGTGCCGGCTACACTGAACTGGACGGAAAACACGAACTATTTACATACAAGTCACAGCGAGCACTCCTCTTGGCTTCTCTGACCACTGTTTAGTGGGGTCCACGGTGCCATTTTTGCCTCCTTAGTCTCGTACTGGAGGAATGCGTCCAATTTGGCACTACGTGTCAGCGGATTGGGACAGGATGCGAGAATACATCACATCCTACCCATGGAGAGAGCTATGCTTCAGTTCGGATGATCTACACCTCGGATGATCTACACCTTGGCTACGGCATTGGCGCATCCCGGCAGAATGCGCCAATGCCGTAGCCGAGGTGGTTCTGGGGGGAATGGAGATGTTCATTCCCAGCGCCCTCGTGCGCCTCGGTGGTAAAAGCCAGGCCTGGTACAGCCGCGACTGTGGTGAAGCTGTCGCAGCTAATGGCGCAGCTTATCGTGCATGGTCGTGCGCTCGTGCCAGACGCGATCCTAATGTATCCGAACTGAAGAAAGAATACAACCGCCTCTCCAGATCCTGCAAGAGGGCTATCGCCAGGGCCAAATTCAAACATATCGGCAGAGTTGGTGATAGGCTGAACCAGCACCCAACTGGGAGCCGTGAGTTTTGGTCTCTCGCCAAATCTGTCGTATCGATTTTCTACCGCTCCTCCCTTCCACCTCTACAGTGTCCTGGGGGCTCACTTGCCCACTCCGCAAATGTAAATGCTCTCTTTGCGTAGAACTCCACCCTGGACGATGGGGTGCCATCCCCCCATCCATAACTAGGTGTGAGAACTCCATGCCGGAAGTACAGTTCCGACAACGAACTGTGCGGGCGGAGCTTATCTCCCTAGACACCAGGAAGGCGAGTGGGCCGGATATGATTCCTGCATTGGTGCTGAAACGGTGTGAATTGGTCTCGATATTGCCAAGGCATTCGAATGGGTTTGGCACAAATCGTTTCTGGGCTAGCTTCCGTCGTACGGACTTCCTTCTGGCCTCTGCGACTGGGTCGCCGACTTCCTACATGGGCGTAGCATTCAGGTCCTAGTGGACGGTTGCTCTTCGGACGCCCTGTCAGTGAATGCCGGCGTACCGCAGGGATCTGTGTTGTCTTGTCACCAACACTGTTTCTTCTGCATATCAATGACATGCTGCCACTCGGCAACATAAATTGTTATGCGGATGACAGTACAGCACATGGATCCTATATCAGTGACCCTTCAGTCAGATGGGATGTTGTGGATGAAGTGGCGAAGACTTGTGTCTGATCTCAAACAAACGCTTCGGTCTATTTCCGAATGGGGCCGCTGTACGCAACAGTCGTTCTCACCCCGTGGTGTTAGTGGGTGGACTGTAGTTGGGTGGGGGTGCGACTGTGCACATGCAATATCACGCCGTCACCGCAGCGGTACTCATATTCTGGGTTTGAGAGTTTCATAAGGGGTGAAATAGGGTAAATAAGAGACGATTGGGACTTTTACAAGTTTCCCCGAGGCTGGTTTACGCGGCGGCGACGGGTGTTGTCTACTGTTATCTATCAGTCAGTTCAGATCTTATTTTGCGCTTCGTGATAGGATTAGTTTGGCGTAGCGTCTGGATCCGTCTGGCTGACTTCGGAAATTCGCTTAGGTGTCGGGCTCCGTCTGGATGGCGTCGGGGAACGCAGGGCAGTATCGGGCTCCGTCGGGATGGCGTCGGGGGACGTAGGGCAGTGTCGGGCTCCTTCCGAGCTGCGTCGGGATTCGTCGGACTGGCTTCGAGGCTCGCTTAGATGTCAGACCGCGTCTGGATGGCGTCGGGGGAACGCAGGGGCAGTGTCGGACTCCTTCTGAGCCGCGTCGGGATTCGTCGGGCTGGTTTCGGAGCTCGCTTAGATGTCGGACTGCGTCTGGATGGCGTCGGGGGAACGCAGGGCAGTGTCGGACTCCTTCTGAGCAGCGTCGGGATTCGTCGGACTGGTTTCAGAGCTCGCTTAGATGTCGGACTGCGTCTGGGTGGCGTCGGGGGAACGCAGGGCAGTGTCGGACTCCTTCTGAGCAGCGCCGGGATTCGTCGGACTAGCTTTGAGGCTTACTTGGATGTCGGGCTCCGTCTGTATTGTGTCGGGGAACCCCAGGGCAGTGTCGGGCTCTTTCTTAGCAGCGTCGGGATTCGTCGGACTAGCTTCCGAGCTCACTTAGATGTCGGACTTCGTCTGAATGGCGTCGTGGGAACGCAGGGCAATGTTGGACTCCTTCTGAGCAGCTTCGGGATTTGTCGGACTAGCTTCCGAGCTCACGTAGATGTCGGACTGCGTCTGAATGGCGTCGGGGGAACACAGGGAAATGTTGGACTCCTTCTGAGCAGCGTCGGGATTCGTCGGACTAGCTTCGAGGTGTAGCGCAAAGTGTGTGGTGGTGTGGTACCTCCTACCTGGATGTTGATGTCTCCGCCCGCAGCCGCACCTTCGATAGCTCGGTCCTTCAGGTGGTGGTCGTCGATCGGCACGGAAACGTCCCGGTGTCCGAGGATCTGCTGGGCCCAGCTACGCACACACTTCGGAAACTACACTCACTATACTTATGCCGTATTAGGTCGCAACAAGCCCTGAGAGCCCGCGCCGCGCTCGATCAGGGTGGATTTTATCTTTTCCAGAGCAAAATGTTTGAACAAAACCGCCCGCTCCCGCTTGTATTTTCGGACGTGTCAGATCACAACAGTCCGTCGCCTAGGCAACCGGACTCTTCTCCTTTCCGCCAGGAGGCGCTGTGTGCTTCTTGCATGAAGACCGCTGCAGGTAGAGTCTTGAGGCGAAGAGAATGGAGGAACGTTTTTTTTTTATTTTTTTTTTATTGAAAGCGCGACATATGGCGCCGAGCCACCCATAAGGTGTCTAACGACGCCCATGGACATTCGGTCGTATGCGGGGGTTGCGAATGCCATGCCGGCCTGACAGGTGCCCATTCACGCCCCTCTTGAAGGACCCGAGACTGTACTTGGGGGGAAATATATGAGCAGGGAGAGCATTCCAGAGTTTACCGGTTCTGTAGAGGAATGATCTGCAGAATCGATTAGTACGCATCCGCGGTAAGTCCAGCGTATAGGGATGCAATCTCTGCCCAGTTCATGTGGTGCGGAGATGGAAAGGGGACGGCGGGATTGCGTTAAACAGCTCCTCCGAGTACTCCCCATGGAATAAGCGATAGAACACACTTAGGGAGCCGACATCCCTACGGTGTTGCAGTGGTTTTAGATCGCGGGACACTGCGGGGTCACCCACTAGTCGCACGGCTCGACGCTGGATCGAGTCCAGAGGCGCAAGCTGGTATTTGGCAGAGCCATCCCACAGGTGCGAGCAGTACTCCAAGCAGGACCTGATCTGCGATTTATACAAAAGCAGCCTTTGGTCCGGCGTGAAGTACCGTCGCACCTTATTGAGTACGCCCAGCTTTTTAGAAGCCAGCTTGGCCTTCCCCTCGATATGGCGACGAAAGTTCAAGTCGTGCGACAGTTCGACTCCGAGGACCCCGAGGTGTTCGCTTAATTTAAGCGACGTGCCTTGGAATGAAGGAGCCGGTGTGAACGCCGCTCTCTTCGCACTTAACGCGCAAACTTGTGTCTTGGAAGCGTTGAACTCGACCAAATTGCTACGGCCCCATTCGGAAATAGAGCCGAGTGTGTGTTCGAGCTCAGACACAAGTCTTCGCCTCTTCTCATCCACAATATCCCGACTGGCTGAAGGGTGACTGGTGTAGGATCCGTGTGCCGTACTGTCATCCGCATAACAATGTATGTTGCCCAGAGACAGCATATCATTGATATGCAGAAGAAACAGCGTGGGTGACAACACAGATCCTTGTGGTACGCCGGCGTTCACTGACATGGCGTCTGACGAGCAACCGTCCACTAGGACCTGAATGCTACGCCCATGTAGGAAGTCGGCGACCCAGTCACAGAGGCCAGAAGGAAGTCCGTAAGCCGGCAATTTGCCCAAGAGCGACTTGTGCCAAAGCCGATCAAATGCCTTGGCAATATCAAGGCCAATTGCCAAGTATTTTTTCATTTCATTTTTCATTTATTCATTTCCATCTTAGGTACCATCGGTACACTTGAGTTCGTCAAATTTTAGTTTACCAAATTTACAATTGAAACTGTCTGGGTCTAGCCATGGTAAGGTACTAATAATTAGCAATAATATAGGTACATAACTAAAAATTATAAGAATACAGAGAAAAAAAAACTGTTTTGTGCATGAAAGGCAATTAAAACTAGAGCTAAATTAAAATACTTCGCATCAATAGAATTGTCAAAGGTTAAAAATTCAATTATGTCAATATAAAAAAATATAAAATTAAAATAAAATTAAAATAAAATTAAAATAAATTAACATTCAAAATTAAAATAGGTAGCATCAATTCACCATGACCTTCAAGCGATTCCCCCCAAAGGTGAGTGACGTACGCTAGGAGATCACCAGCAGATCGTTTTGGCCGGAAGCCGTATTGCCGATCGCTGATGAGGTCATTCGTCTCCAGGTACTTCATGAGCTGCGTATTGATAATGCGCTCCATCAACTTACAGAAAAGGGAGGTAATAGCTATAGGTCGGTAGTTTGACGGGTTTGAGCGGTCACCCTTTTTAGGGACCGCTTGCAAAAACGCAGATTTCCAGGCCGCCGGCACACGGCAATTGGAGTAGGAGAGACGGAATAGGCGCGTCAGCACTGGGGCCAGCTCGGGAGCACACCTTTTTAACACCAATGCAGGAATCCTATCCGGCCCACTCGCCTTCCTGACGTCTAGGGAGAGAAGTTCCGCCCGTACAGTCCGTTGTCGAAACTGCACTTCCGACATGGAGTTCTCACACCTAGGTATGGATGGGGGAGTGGCACCCCCATCGTCCAGGTTGGAGTTCCCCGCAAAGAGAGATACCAGTAAGTCGGCTTTCTTCTTTGCGGAGTGGGCAAGTGAGCCTCCAGGACACTGCAGAGGTGGAAGAGAGGAGCGGCAGAAATTTGACTCGACATATTTAGCGAGAGACCAGAACTCACGGCTCCCAGTTGGGTGCTGGTTCAGTCTATCGCCGATTCTGCCGATGTGGTCAAATTTGGCCCTGGCAATTAACCTTTTTGCAGGATCTGGAGAGGCGGTTGTATTCCTTCTTCAGTTAGGATGCGTTCGGATCACGTCCGGCACGAGCGCGCGACCATGCCCGATAAGCTGCGCATTTAGCTGCGACAGCATCAGCACAGTCGCGGCTGTACCATGGTTGGCTTTTACCACCGAGGTAGACAGAGGCGCTGCGAATAAACATTTCCATTGCCCCCAGAACCACCTCGGCAACGGTATTAGCGCATTGCGACGGATCGCCCGAACTGAAGCAGATCTCTCTCCAAGGGTAGGATGCGAAGTGTTCTCGCATCCCATCCCAATCTGCTGACGCGTAGTGCCAAATTCGACGCGTTCCTCCAGTACGGGACTGAGGAGGCGAAGATGGCGCCGTGGACCACACTAAACAATGATCAGAGGAACCCAGCGGGGCTCTCACTGCGACCTTATATCCAGTGGGGTTCGTTGTCAGCAGAAGATCCAGCAGAGAGGGTTCATGACCGTCTATATCTGGCAGCCTGGTGGGCTGGTCTACCAGTTGAGACAGGTCATGCGTCAGGGCGAAGTCGTAGGCGGCTCTCCCCGCAAAGTCAGTTCTCCTGGAGCCTAGCCATGCCTCGTGATGGGCATTGAAGTCTCCAAGAAGAACCAAATCCGCGGTAGGGAACCGCTCTTGGACTTTGTCTGCCGCTCCACTCAGGTACTCAAATAACCGAGCTGTCTCTGCATCACCAGAGTGCGACCTGTACAGACAGGCGTACACCCGCGAGACCGTTCCCAGATCCTCGTGGACCCAAAGTACTGATAGCTCGGAGTCCTCAAGGCAGCGCAGGCGACGACAGCAAATATCAGCCCTGACAAACAAGCAAACCCCGGCTCGCGACCGGAAGGCTTCTTCCAGGGTGTAGCCGGGGTAGTGCAGGTCGATATATTTGTGATTCCGTCAGGAAAAGCAAGGCCGGCTTCTTCGTCTCCAGGTGGTGATGGACGGCATTCAAATTGGTATGCAACCCCCGCACGTTGGTCGAGTCAACGCTAAATAGTGGTGTAAGGGTGTGCACCGCTGATTGAACCTTTTTTTCCTTTTTTTTCGCTGCCATGATTTTTGTAAGAGGGAGGGAAAGAGCATGAAAGGGTGGCTGTGGTGATTCACGGGCAAAGCGTGGACCCTAGCTTCATCGCTTACTACTCAGGTTAGTGTTGCGCCGACACGGAAGACGGAAAGGCCCCCGGTCCCCCCCGGAAGTGGCCGCTGGAACCCCTACTCCGGTCACCAACCGGCACGACGGACCACTCCGGGATTATGTGCCGGTTGACCGGGGCAGCCTCTCGCGTTGGTTAGACGCGATTGGGCTCCTGTACTACCCGGCGGGCGGCCAGCGGAATAACCGTTTAACCGGGTCTCCCTGTCAACCGTGTCGATGCGTCACCTCTGAACAGCGAATCCGCGTCGGGATCACTGGCCTACTCCTCACCACAGCCAACCCCACCTGCTACTGGGTCCCCGGGAAGTACACCGGAACACAGCGAACTGTTATGCCGGTGTAATTGTTTCTCCCGGGGTGTGGTGGCGAACCCAGCCGATCCGAAGATCTGTCACACGCTGATTGCTGTTCATTTGGCACCACCCAGGAGGCACGTGTGACTTTTATATCGGATTTATATTATTAATAATTTTAATTTTAATAGGATTCATTTATTATGTTTCATATTATTTTATTTTCTAAATAGAAAAATTTTAAAATGTGTGAATGTTAGTTTTTGACTTGTATATGTTATACAAATAAATATTCTATTCTATTCTATTCTATCTTCAATGGTTACGTTAGGCGGCGCGGCGTAGGCACCTGCTTGGACGACGACGTCGAACTACACTCTGACGATATGTCGCGATCACTACGTAGTAGGTACATTGAGCCACGTCGAAAACAGCAATTTACTTTACTTCGCGGTCGTGAACTGACACATTCGTCGCGGTAGTGAACTGAACTGAACTTATTTATTATTAGGCGTTCTGTTTCATAGAACGTAGACATGTTTGATTTTATTTTTAGAAAAAGAACTCTTATTTCCAATGAAATAAGACTCACTATAGGTCCCCAAAGGCAAACCAACCACATAAATTGATTCCATTTTTGCAATATACCGCTTGTTTTTATTATAAATGCCAAAAAGAACCACATAAATTGGTTCCACTTTGCGATATACAGTTTGTTTTTATTATATAATGCCAAAAAGAACCAGATATCTTGGCTCTGTTTTGATAAATACTTTTAGCGTACTTCATTAAAAACAAAAAAGTCCATCTCGCTTGGATCTTTTACGCAAAAAAAAAAATCTGACCAGTTAGCTAGTACCAAGTAGCATAATTATTTTCTGCTGTTGCGATATACCTCAATTGGGCGGATGGTTCTTAGACGAATGTGTAGAAACCTATTAGTATCATACCAAGTAACATGCCTGGGTCTTTTCTGCAAAAAATAGAGGGTTAATTAGCTCTCGATTGGTATATTTAACTCATTTTAACCAATTTGTGGGTTGGTGCCTTTTGGCATTTATATGGTAAATTTTCTGAAGAAGTTGTGATACAAAATAGGTATTTTCAAATTTCTGCCTATTCGAAATCGAAATTTTCCTAGATAATGTTGTATGTATACTCTTATTAATATATAATATCATATTCCGAAGGAATTTCGGACGGAGCAATTTTTCACAGCGAATTATTGCCGAAAATCTGTAAAGGTGTGATCGATATGAAAAATTTCCTAGATAATTGTCAAAAGCGATATATTTAAATAAATTAAGACATATAAAAAAATTAAAATTGACAGAGCAATTTTTCTGAAGAAGTTGTGATACAAAATAGATATTTTCAAATTTCTGCCTATTCGAAATCGAAATTTTCCTAGATAATGTTAATATAAACTCTTATTAATATATAATATCATATACCGAAGGAATTTCGGACGGAGCAATTTTTCATCAGCAGTTATAAGCGATTTTCATTTTTAGGCATTCATTCATTTTAATACCTAACTTCCAAACATCAAAAATCCTAGATAATTTGTCAAACGTATATTTTAAACCCTACTCTATCACACTGCAAAGTTTCAGCGACAGAGGAATTAGTCCGAAGAGCCCATACAAGGAATTTCCTCGTTTCCTGGACTATATTGGCAGGCAGAAAACAAACTCGAGCACGATGATCTGAGGTTATCAAAGGAAACCAGAGTATCGATTTGAGCCCGAGGTCAGCGGAGCTGCTCATTGAATTATATTGATTTCTTGTCTATCGTCGCGTCGTCGCGTCGAGCGAAAACTATACGCACGAAACTCAGCAGCTCGACTTTGACACGATCGATCTAAACCAGCAGCGGTGCCCAAATAGTCGAGCAAATACTGGTACGCGTACCCCCAGGATAAAAAGACCCGTATATATGACCAGTGTGTCCTCCCGGTTGTGACGTACGGGTGTGAAACGTGGACTCTGACGGTCGCTGTTGTCCAAAGGTTGAAAGTTGCCCAGCGAGCAATGGAGCGAGCCATGCTGGGAATATCGCTACGTGATATGGTGCGTAACGAGGCAATCCGCCGAGACGCACCAAAGTAGTCGATATTGGACACCGGGTGGTTTAAGCTCAAGTGGCAGTGGGCTGGGCACGTTAGCCGAAGAGACGATGACCGTTGGAGTAACCGTGTCCTACACTGGCGGCCGTGGACCGGAAAACGGAGTGTGGGAAGACCACCCGCCAGGTGGGACGACGACATCAATTACGCCGGCGGAAATCAGTGGTTCCGTATCGCTGAAGGCCGGGAGGACTGGAGGAAAATTGGAGAGGCGTATGTCCAGCAGTGGACGCTTACTCGCTGACTGACTGAGAGGTAGTATGGGTTAATTATTTGTAAGTTACTATCATATAAAATATAACCTTATATGGTACTAACTACTAACAAAACATTGTGACTTGCGAAGTTTGTTTGTCCGTTCTTCTTCGCATTGAATTTAGAACTGGCGGAATTTTCGACATGTCCAAGCGTAGGTTACCTACCTATGGATGAAATTATAAAATCCTTACCTATAATAAAATCCAACGTCTGCTTTCTGTCTGTCTGAGTGTCTGTCTGTCCGCTTATAACTCGAGAACCACTAAACCGATTTTAATAAAACAAAATTCTACGGATAGCTTCATTCTTCCCATCAACTATAGGCTACTTACGATCACGCTAAATGGCTTATGAGGTTAGCAGTGAAGTGAAATATGAGAGCGGGCGGAGCCGCGGGCACAGCTAGTCCTTCCTTACCTATAATAAAATCCAACGTCTGCTTTCTGTCTGAGTGTCTGTCTGTCCGCTTATAACTCGAGAACCACTGAACCGATTTTAATAAAACAAAATTCTACGGATAGCTTGATTCTTCCCATCAACTATAGGCTACTTACTATCACGCTAAATAGCTTATGAGGTTAGCAGTGAAGTGAAATATGAGAGCGGGCGGAGCCGCGGGCACAGCTTGTTATACAATAAACAATAGACCAAAGAGAAGCGCTGACATGGCACCTAGTTCACCAAGGTGTGATTGGCTGACATCACGTGTGTAGAGGTGGATGTGGCAAACATACCAGGTTCTATAAAAAAAATTAATTTGTACAAAACATTTGTAAACTTTCGAATCACGACTCATGGTTGACGCCTTGCTTGGGTTGCCTTGCCGCCAACTCACGGTTACTGTAAACATTGCTCGCGAGCGTCACGCGCGACGTCAAATCGCAATTCACTCCAGCACCAAAAATCCTCCGGTCCCGGTACAGATGTTTACACATTAATTCTAGTTGATAAATTTAATTTTCAGAGGCCCACTGTATTAATCAACTCGAAATGTATCTGGACCTTTGGCCCGACATCACAATAATCTTACAATTTGATCAATCTCAGTTCAGCCACCCCTGGGGGCGCTGGACGGCCGCCAAGCTCTACTCACCTGCGCGCGCTTTCAGCAACAAAGGAATAATTGAGCTCAATCCAGATTACATTTCCAGGAAGGTTAATCAGCGAAGCTGGAGAAGCCGGTCGATCCGCTGATTCATTCTGACGAACACGATATAATTCACAGAGATGTGTTGTATTAATTAATTAATCACTGTCTGGAATATTTGTTTGTGTTTAACCAAATATATTTGTATACTAGCTTCTGCCCGCGGCTTCGCTGGCGTGAAATTCGTATTTAAAAAGAAGAAAGTAAGTAAGCCCGCCTCCGTACGTTTATTTCAGCGCGCGGAACAATTCGGTTTGTATAACCGTCTTAGTGTAACCGGAACTGAATTTTATTTAGACTATCCTGAGTCACGTATGTGTAAATGTACTTTAACTAAGTTTAATCGAATTCGGATGATCGGTTTAAGAGTTATGGAGGAACATACATACATACATAAAAGATTTCTAACAATCGTCAATTTAGTATTAATATCATACATAGAGATAGAGTCTACAAACGCAATATCTCATAAAACAAAGTAACTTACTCGATGACCATGCCTTACAGATTTATTATTAGTAGTAAGTATTGATGATGAATATGAAATGAAGACAATTAGACTTCTGAATATGGCGTACTGTATAGAATAGAATAGAAAATGCTTTATTGCTCCAAGAAACATTCAACAGGTTCCCCGACTCCTTTAAGTAAGTAAACGGAAAGTATTTCTTACTTTCTAATGGTCGGGGGTTTTATAAATTTGTAATTTAATTAAATAGCTCAACTTGAACTTGCAGCACCTCCCAGCCAGAAGTTCTCCCACAACGGTGTAAGTCCGAAGACACCAGGAGGTGCGTCTATTTTTCAGGATTTTAGGAAGACACGCTCGAGGATGGGTGAGAAAGGGAAATAATCGACCGGCTTATGTTTCAGCCTGCTGCCAATATGGGAGTATGTGGAAAGACGGGATATTGGGATTTGTTGGAATGAGCGTTGCTGCGCTATTGACTTCTCTCTTCTTTTCTTCTGTTTCCTGGAATGAGCGTTGCTGCGTTATTGACTTCTCTCTTCTTTTCTTCTGTTTCCTGGTGCACTATCGTCTGATCGGCTCGCAGCTTGCGTGAAAAATTCACAAACCGTGCATATATCGGCCGACTTAATAAAATTGAAGAAGCACCAAGACGGCCGAATCTAATCTCGAAAGTGTGTCTCTAGTCTATCCCACTTATGAGCAGACATCGGAATCCGCGGGGCACGAATACGACCTTGTTAGGGATTGACTACGGCGATCAATAAACAATCGACACTGTTGTCGATACTCATATTTATTTCTTTATTGTATTTTATTCATGTCATATTTCAGACCTGAATACTTGTATACCTACAGTACTTATATAAACATGTATATTTTATGTTAACGATTAAGTAAATATAATACATATTTATATAAGGTCTTTCAAAATTAGTTCATAGTACGCTAAGGGGGGGTTCTGTATCATATAGGGAGTAAAAGCTATATAAAAATTTTTGGACCTTGGGCTTTTTTTAAGTAAAAAATTTTTTTATGTAGGTATTTAAATAAAAAAATAGGTGGTTGATTTTTATAACCTAATCGATTCAGTTTCATAACAGTAACAAAAAAGTCTTGATGACCATTATGATGTAACACGTGTAAGTTGGTAAAAAAAATTAAATTCTTTCTATTCCATACTAATAAAACTAAAATTGTGGTTTTTCACAATTTCTGAAAGAAAGAGATATACGTGTTGGAAGACTTTTTTGTTCCTAGCACGAAACCGAAACGATTAAGAAAAAATCTTTTTTACATTTAACATTAAAAAAAAAAAAATTTTGTGAAAAAAAAAAATTCTTTGTTCTTCAAAAGTGATCTATTTCCGATACAGAACCCCCCCTTAGCTTACTATGAACTAATTTTGTAAGAACTATTTTTTTGGACCTTGGCCTTTTTTTTATGTAAAATATTTTTTTATGTGTTTAAATAAAAAAATAGGTGGTTGATTTTTATAGCCTAATCGATTCAGTTTCATAACAGTAACAAAAAAGTCTTCAATATCATTATGATGTAACACGTGTAAGTTGGTAAAAAAAATCAAATTCTTTCTATTCCATACTAATAAAACTAATATTGTGGTTTGAACAGATTTGTATTGTACCTACAAAGTAAATACAACATTTGTTTATTATATCTTTTTTTCTATAGAAATACTCTTAGTTTTAATAATCGACATTATTTCATATTATTCTAAAATAACGATCGATTTTCGATATTTGTGGATACATTGTCCCATCACTAAACAACCTTGAATCATTCGTGCCCCGCGGATTCCGATGTATGCTTATGAGATAGCGAGTGGATTTCTAGTTGTGTTTACTTTCAGCGAACCAGTCGCACCAGTCATTGTACAACACACGCACACACACACACACACACACACACACACACACAAACACATTACATACACGGAAAATAACCGAGTTATTCCAGATAAAGAATGGTTATCTAATAGATTTCTGTTTGGCGCTGACTCAGTACCTCCTCTAATGAATAATTTTCAATATAACAGAGCGTTTGTAGTCATATACTGTGAATACTATGTATTAAAAACCGGCCAAGTGCGAGTCGAATCGCGCACCGAGGGTTCCGTATCGCCATGTCACGCCTAGCGCCACTCACGCCATCTAATGGCGTGTTATGAAATGCTTCATATTAATTAAATGTCATGATTAGTTAAAATGCTTCATAATCTATTCGGTAGATGGCGCGCGCGCATACACTTTTTTGGTTTCTTCTATGGGAACCCCCGAGAATTTTTACTTTTTCTTATTTTTATTATTTGTTGTTATATCGGACATAATATAACACATATTATTCTGTGAAAATTTCAACGGGCTACCTATTTCGGTTCAAGAGACACAGCCCACGGAGTTCGGACGGACGGACAGACAGACGGACGGACAAACAGACAGACGGCGTAGGCTTAGTAATAGGGTCCAGTACCTGATACGGAACCCTAAAAAGGCAAGTACACAGCATACAAAACCACAAATTACAATTATAATGAGGAGCAGCAAGAACACACCACACACACCAAGTAAAGAGAGTAGGTGATAAATAAAAAGAAAAGAAAACAACATACTTATCACATACACAGAATAAGAATTGAAAATTGTTTTATTATTAGGTCCTTACCTATGAAATTGGCGTTTTATATAGAAAAAATCAAAAAATTTTTTTTTATGAAAAATATATATTTTCTTAATCGAAGTATTGGCCATTATTATCAATGCACTTTTGCCATTTTACTGAAAGTTCATTGATGCCTCTGCTATAGAAATCCTGGGGATGGGAATCGATTAACTCTTTAAAGGGGGTTTTCACTACCTCATCGGATTTGAAATTTTTCGCCTGTAAAAAGTTATCCAAATTTCGAAAAAATATTAAAACCAGTTGGAGCAAGGTCTAGTGAATATGGTGGGTGACGGAGAGTTTGCAGTCGTAACTCCCGTAGTTTCGAGACGGTCCATTGTGCGGTGTGTGGGCGAGCTTTGTCGTGAAGAAGGAGTGGACTAGAGCAATTGGCAAGTCTCGGTTGTTTGACAGCGAGCTTATCTATCATTATTTTCAATTTTTCACAGTACACATCTGCAGTAACTATTGCGCCAAGTATCAAGAAGCTGTAATGAATAATGCCGGCACAGGTCCACCATACACTGACAAGCAACTTCTTTTGACTCAATTTGCGTTTGGGACATGGTTTGGCTGCCTCCCCTGTGTCCAACCAGCGCGACGGACGCTTTCGCTTGTCTTAAAGGATCTTTCCATCACAAGTGACAATCCGATTTAGAATCCCCTCATTTCTGCGCCTATTCGACAAGTTAAGACAAGCTTCGACGCGATTTTATTATTGTTGTTCAGTGAGTTCTTACGGTACCCACTTTCCGAGCTTTCTTATCTTTCCAATTTGACGTAAATGAATCTGTATCGTTTTATCACTTAAATTGAAGGCTGCTGGTAATTCCGACGTGGTTTGTGATGAATCTGCTTCAACTATGGCTTTCAATTCACCGTTATCGACTTTCGTCTCCGGTCGGCCACGGGGCTCATCATTGAGATGAAAATTTCCAGAACGGAAGCGATCAAACCAAAAACGCATATAGTGCGTTCACTTGCGGTACTTAGTCCACACACGTCGATGATAGAGCGTGCCGTCTGTGCTGCGTTGGTGCCGAGACTGAATTCATATTCGAAAATAACGCGCAATTTCGATTTTTCCATGGTCACAGAATCAGCGATATAAAAAAAAAGAACGGCGGGAAAACGAACGAACAACTGATTTTGAAAAAAGAATAATTTGCCTTTATAACAAAAAATATTTGAATTTGGAATTCGTACGCAAACAAAAGTTAGCCACATTCAAAGTGGTCAGTTTGTAGAAACGCCAATTTCATAGGTAAGCACCTAATATAATAAGTACAATGATCAGTAGGCGGTAATATCGGAAGAAGCTGATATTGAAGTTATGACAGCTATGACGCCATCCCTAAACCTTCTCTTGGTAGTATTCAGTATGTCAAGGGACCTTTTAGTGATTGGTTATAGGATTGGCAGATTTTTCTCAATGGAGATCGTATAATAAAGCTAAACAAACAACTTAGACAGCCAGACAGACGGACAGACGGCGTAGGCTTAGTATCAGGCTTACGATACGGAACCCTAAAAAAGAACTAAGTACCATAACAGTATTGGTTTGTATTTTTGAAAAGGTATCAGAGTCCCTCAAGCCTGACAACCGGCGGAGCACATGAGAAGGGGTCATCATAGCGACGACGTGTCGGTGCACGAGTTTTTGTGAGCGGCGGCGGCGGCTGGCTGCTGTGTGCGGTGGACCGTGCTGACAGAGCGGGCTCACGTTACTCCGTATGTCTGTCTGTTCGTCCGTCGGTCTGTCCGGCGCGGCACGCTTCGCTTGACACCACCACCGGCTGGATCAGTGTTACTGACATCACCGGCACCGCTCGCTGGTTTATTAATTAACTAGCTTTTGCCCGCGGCTTCGCTCGCGTGAAATTAATATTAAAACAAAACAGAATAAGTACGCCCGCTACTGTACCTTTATTTCGGCGCGCGGAACAATTCGGTTTGTATGAGAGCCACATCTTAGCGTAACCGGAAGTGAATTTTATTTAGCCTATCCTGTGTCCCGTATAGTCAAATGTGCTTGTACTAAGTTTCATCAAGTTCGGATGATCGGTTTAAGAGTTATGGAGGAACATCCATACATACATACATACATACAGAAAAGATTTCTAAAAATCGTCAATTTAGTTTTAGTATCATACATAGAGTCTACAAACTCAGTATCTCATAAAACAAAGTAACTTACTCCATGACCATCCCTTATAGATTTATTATTAGTATTGATGATTGATAAATAATAAAGACATTTTCATTCAGGCTACATTTATTTCGCCATAATATGGCAATCTCTTCCTTCCCGGCAGCCCATTGAGAGAAACAAACACATTTATACAATAGGCAATAAATAACACAGAAATTAAATAGAAAAACAAACTTGTCAGCCTTGGTCGCTCAGTCAGTGGTGCGGTCGGTCGACTGTTGTTAAGCAACGCTGAGCGCGGTCAGTACTTGGATTGGTGAACGCTAGCCCGTTGGAGGCTGACCGTGGTTCAGATTCCACGTAAAACTGTAGGTCCCTTCCCTTCTAGGTGGTAGGGTGTATCCTGCCCGGGTTGGTACCACCGAACTGAGCGAAACGTCGGTCGAAACGGCTTTGTAAATAGTTCGTGTTTTCCGTCCAGTTCAATGTAGCCGACATGAAATGAAGAGAAGCACTGACAAGGCACCTAGTTCATCCGCCGGTGTTATGGGCTAACATCACGGATGTTGTAGGTGATGTAGCCAACCCTGTCAGTTTCTATAAAAAAATAAATAAAAAACATAACATAATGATGGGTGGGATGGGAAGCCCAAGTTAAAAGGATTTGTATTATATTAGGCTAGGATGAGGCTGGCATTGACAAATACTTCTAGCCACCTCTCACCTTGGCGCGCCTCCTTCTACCGAGTCATGCAGCAGGTGGGTCTTCGTGCCTTACTTGCTGCTGCTGAGTACTTGCAGACCAACACCGATTACTGTGCTTACCCCGATTGTCGGGATACAGCGTGTGGTATGTATGTACTAATACATTTAAAAAAACTTATTACAAAACAATATTGACACATTAAATTTGGGATTAAAACACTATGATGTGATGGATGACTGATGTGATGAGTGATGGATGACAGAAGAGAAAAAGAAAAAAATTGTAAAGTTCCAGCAGCGTGACTTTTTGCTCACAGTTCAGGCCGCCGATGACGTAGCGTTATGATTTGCCTTGAACGATTTTGATAGCCTAAAATCATCTTGACAAGTGACAGAATGTAACAGTGAAAGACGTATTTAAATCAATAAAGTGGTTCTCGAGTTATAAGGATTCATATATTGATGTAAGTCTGTAGAAACTAACTAAGCTTTAGGTATTTATTAGGATCACAGAGCATCAAATACCTACCGCGCGCGCCCCCTACTAGAGACGCCCTAAGCGATAATATTTGAAACCCAAAAACTACACGCAGTGCTGCTAGTGCTTCGTATGTGTGTGTGTGTGCTAGTATCGACACTACACACAAAGAGGAGCAAGTTAGGCACACGCACAAAACAAATGCACACGCACAACACACATATGTAAGTCATAGGCCACGCCCACAGGCTTCAACGCCGTTGTAGAGAAATCGCGCTCAGGGCGCCTCTAGGAGGGGCGCGCGCATTTGATGCTCTGTGATTAGGATACACGGTAGAACCATCATTTAGGAGCAGTGGCGGCTGGCCCTTAAGTGCGTTCGTGCGCCGCACTACCACAAAACATAACGCCTTCACCCGAAAGAAAGAAATAAATTAAAATATTAAACATTCTCCATGAAACCGATCGAAGTAAAAATATCAAACTGAATTCGATCCTATTTCCTAGACAACAAGGCACGATTTTGCTGTACGTAATACGTACTACATACTACGTATAGCCGCCGAGCTCGCCGCGCCGAGTGCAGTACAAAACACCGCGAACGTTTACTATGAGAAAATGTCAAACGCCGCTGCCCCGCCGCGTGAAACAAAACACTATTCATACGATTATGTGTGGCCTTCTGCGTGTGACACACGACGGAAAAAGAAGGACAGTATATTGTGGATAGACGCGCGTGCGACACGTCGCGACCGAGCCAGCCGACGATGAGCCGAAGTAAGCCGAGATCGTAAACCCGACCGAAGGCACGCGCGGGCGGGGGGCGCGGGCGCGCGGGCGCGGCGGGGGCGATCCAAACTCTGGGTCGAAGTCACACACACACAAGCGCTAAGTACCTACACATACGCTGTAGCACGAACCGACAGGCGAGTCCATTTTTGGAATATGGGTGTTTCTTATATTTATATAACAGATCGAGTTTGCAATTGAATAATTTGAATTATTCGAATATCGATTTGATACATATTCGAATGGTAATTTATAAAATATTCGAATGTTACGACAAACATTAATGATACTGCATATTTCGCTATTTTAAAGTCAAAAATGTAATCACCCAAAGACCTACGCGTTGTTGGTCGCGCGATCATCCGATCGATCGCTCGCCGCGCCGCGCCGCGCCGCGCGCGCCGCGCCATCTCAGTTCGGGGCGAGACCCGTCGTCGTCGCGTCGACCGATGATGGCCGCAGGCCGCTCCGCGCCGCCGCGCCGCCACCGCTTAGATGAAATATTGTACGTAATATATCTTTGCCGCGCCGGGATGTTTTGCAAATCAGTTTTTTAGCAGTTTGAACGACTTTTCGTCAGTTAACAGTACATTGTGAAGTTTTCTTCATTGCCCGGCGCGGCAAGGCTGGCCGACGGGCGCGGGCACGCGCGCCGGCCACGCCTCGCGCGCGGAGGCGCCCCGGCGGCCGCGGCTCGGTGCTCGGTGGCCACTGCGCAGTGAAGTGTCGCTTTGGTTCTTCGAGCAATTAGGACTCTGGTTGTGTTTCTAGTGCGTTATAAAAATGAGTGGATTCAGTGTTGACTATATTAAAAACAATAGAACTTTACATAAGAATAAACTAGAACTTAAATTGGCCGGACCTCCTAGACCAGTGCTTAATATAAAACAGGAGTGCAAATCAAAGAATAGACTATTCCAAAGAACATTTAAAAACGAATTGTACCTTAAAAAGAAGTGGTTGTGTGGGTGCGAGTGCCTTGACGCATTTTTTTGTTTTCCGTGCCTTATTTTTGGCGGAGAGACGATTTGGACCGACACTGGGGTGAGAGATTTGACGCATTTGGGGGAGAAAATTAAAAAGCACGACTCTTCGCAACTTCACCTACAAAATGTTATGTCCTTATCGGTTTTGGGAACAGTCGACATAAGAGAACAGTTGGATTGTGCATATCGCGTTAATATTCAAAAACACAATGAGCAAGTACTTTTACATAATTTGGGCAATTAACTCATACATGAAAATAAAATAAAAAATCACGTCTCGGTATCCATTAGATTCACGTTTGGGTTTAGTACTACGAGTAAGTTAGCGCACACTGTGCGCTAGGTACCTATGGGACTGGGTGTGCTGTGCGCACACCCAGTCCCATAGGTCACCAGCCGCCACTGTTTAGGAGGTAGAACGCTCTGTTTTAGGGCAAGGCTAGAAATCAACTAACAAAGCATTTTACTGCTAACAAATGGAAAATAATAATAAAATGATAAAAAAAATTTTTTATATTTTTTATGGAATCCAGTATGGGTGGCTGAGTCGGAGGGGCCAAAGCACATGCTCCGACCAGCCAATATCACCTCCGAGAAAGTAGGTGCCATACCGGAGACATCCCTGGATTGCTGGCTATACTGGACTAGAGAACACAACCGAGGCTGCTATGCGACCATCTTACATCCAGTACGGTGGTATCATCCCAGTCGGCTACAATTTGAGCCTACCACCTAAGGGGCAAGGGACGGGACCTACAGTTTTACACCTGTTCCGAACGGTGAAGCAGCAGGTGTAGGTATGCACGTAAATTTTTTCGTCAGAAAAAACTCATTGGTACACGCCTACCGGATTGGAACCTCGGACCTCTCACAGGAGAAGCCGGTGCCCAAACCGCTCGGCCACCCGTCGCTTATGGTGTTATGTATGGTGGTGGTTGTTTGTTACTGTGTCCAGTACAATGCACCATAAGTTTTCCATGTTATGACCATTAAAGAACAATGAACAGTAGAAGGCACGTTCAGTTCAAGCAATTTTTGATTGTACTCCAAATGGATGTTATCCGAATGAGGATAATACCTGAGTACAATACTATATTATATTTATATAGGTACTAGCTTGGCGGCTTCACTCGCGTGAAATTCGTTCTTATTTAAAGACATGTAAGTAAATAAGCAAGAAAGAAAGGAGGCCGAGCTGTGTTCCTGTGTTACCTTTATTTCGGCGCGCGGAACAATTCTGTTTGTATGAGAGCCACATCTTAGCGGAACCGGAGCTGAATTTTATTCAGCCTATCATGTGTCACGTATAGTTAAATCTGCTTTTGCTAAGTTTTATCGAATTCGGGTGATCGGTTTGAGAGTTATAAAGGAACATAGATACATACAGAAAATATTTCTAAAAATCGTTTTAAAGCCCGGCCGCTGAGAGAATGCGTTCCTCACGTCTGTCAGTTGGTAACAGTAATATCAGTCTGGATTACCTAAAAAGTGCGACAAGCTTGTCAAAATAGTGCGAAACCGTATAAACAATAGAAAAATGGTCATAATTAGCTTAGTTCGAACGTGCAGTTGCAGGAGTGAGCAATTAAAACTTGTAAAATGAGTGAGTGATTCTCTCAGCGGCCCGACTATAGTACCTATCATACGTAAAAGGCGACTAAGGGATATGACTCCCTTCTTATATTACTAGGTGGTAGGGTTTAACCCACCCGGGTTGGTAGTACCACCGTACTGAATGAAAGGTCGGTCGAAACGGCTATGTAAATAGTTTGTGTTTTCCGTCCAGTTCAGTGTAGCTGGCACGACCGAAGGGAAGCACTGACGTGGCGCCAAGTTCACCCGGTGTTAAGGGGCTGACATCACGGATGTTGTAGGTGATGCAGCCAACCGTGTCAGTTTAAAAAAAAAATAAAAAAATATAACCCAATACATACTTGATTCATTTCTGCTCATACACTGATTCTGTACTATCCCCCCCTCCTCTGACGCCCGTCGCGCCCGACTGCGCAGCCACAACGCACCATTATGCCCCTATCTCAGCGGGCATCTCAGCACGCCGCGCCGCTGCACTATGGATTCCCCCCATACAAGTGTCTGCCATTAATCATTTTCACGAAAGTTCAACTACACTTATAAAATGTATGAGCATTTATAGATAACATAATGAACTTTTCAGTGTTACAAATTTTTTTTCATTTAAGTAAAATTTTCTATACTTTATGAGCTTTGAAAGTCGAACAAAATTACGGCATCGATTTAAGTCATTCTCTGTGCACAGATTCATGTTTAATTTATTTGAAGTGTATAATTTCCATGAATATCTGTCATATATGGTTGAAAAGGGTGTTTAATTATCTTTTCAGAAATATATAATATATGTGAAAAAAAAAATTCAATGAAAGCAATTATTTTTGTTATTTTGGAAATAGAATTTTTATAATAAGTTTAACATTCAACTAAGCTTTTAAATGGTATCTGTGTTTGCCTTCGCCAAAATATCCTATCCGAATTATAGCCTATGTCTTTGACAATAACAGCCATAAGAAATATTTTGCGGTTTTTTTGCGCATAAGCGACAATTTAAATATTTATAAAGATTGGGCACTATGGAAAAATTATCGCGCAAGTAGATCTAGCAATCAATAGCGCGTGATTAGTATCGTTATATTTGGATGTGGTTAATTATAATCTTATCATTTAATTGTGTGGTTTGCACATTATTTAAAAAAGCGGCAAAGTCCGTATCCATGCACGATAGTAGGGTTCCGTAAGTATTCATTATGGTTTTATCAGATAGGAATATGTCAAATTAAAACGGCTTTCAGTGAAAAACTTCAGATGTACTTAATTTTCAGTAATGAATATAATTTTAATTCGAAGTATTTACCACAGGGTCAAGTCATGAAATATTAAAAAAATTTAAATTGAGCTCTTTAGAAAATATCGTTGTTTAAAATTATTTATGTTGTATAATGTGTCCGTCCTGGTAGTTAAATAACGGAACAAACAAAAAATTTTTATTGACAGCGCGACATTTATGGTTGAGCCACCCATAAGGAGTCTAACGACGCCCATGGACATTCAGTCGTATGCGGGGGTTGCGAATGTCATGCCGGCCTGACAGGTGCCCATTCACACCCCTCTTGAAGGACCCGAGACTGTACTTGGGGGGAAATATATGGGCAGGGAGAGCGTTCCAGAGTTTACCGGTTCTGTAGAGGAAAGGTCTGCAAAATCGATTGGTACGCATCCGCGGTAAGTCCAGCGTGTAGGGATGCAATCCCTGTCCAGTTGTTTATGTACGTGACCACTATCATACCATGCACACGAATTGCACTCGAAATATGCCATATTGGTATTGCACACGATACCCCTTCGGTTTTATATATATCAACTTGTATTGTTCAAAAATATTTGCACCATGGCGTCTTTCAAGTGTCCTAAGCGAGTGTTATGCAAGGTTTTCCTCAAAAGATGCTCAGGAATCGCGAAACAAGGATTACAAAAAATTTCGTTTGCACCACGCTAGAAAATGCTCAAGATCTGCTACTAACGAAGATGTTTTTCATACTTTAATATATACCTCGGATCCATACATAATTAGTATAAGAAAACAGCCAATAAAATATAACAAAGAACTTGATGAGGAAGCTTTACAATTAGTGGAATAATGTTTGTTTTCTTTGTTAAAAACAATGCGATTATTCTGAATTGTAGTAACTTATTTAATTTATTCCTAATGAGTTTTAATTCTACAGCTATCCAATATTTATCTCATATAATTATGTACTCGTAGGTACCTCCCAAGGTTGATGATTAGGCAATTTTTTCTCCGACAATAAGTTCGCCTTTGATGTGATGTAACTATAATTAGGGAAGCAATCAATAATATTTTATTATTTTATTATTTCCTATATCAAGTGTTTATTTTTTATAAGAATAATAATTGTGCTAAAATCCTTCCTAATGCCTAAAATCCCTATTATTGATATTTTGCGGTATTTTAACAAAATTTATGAAACGACAAAGTGTTACTAATATGTAACTCATGTTTAAACATTTTTTTCTTGCATAAATAATATTTTGTTTACAATAAATGATGTTTTATTTTAAAGAACAACTTTAACACTATAATCCTAAAAAATTTCAAAAACATACAGCGGGTGGCTAAATTATTAGACTCACCACACTTAATGTCATAGTTATCAATACAAATTTGCTCTTGGGAAAAAACATTCCACCTCCTAAACCTTTGAACCTAAACTATTGCAACTAAGTATTTTTTATTACTGATATATTTGCCATAAACCTACATTTACACCTTAATCCAATGAAAGTCGGCTTAACTTGGAGACAAATTTATAAATACCGATTATTTATTTTCATATAATTTAAATAATTTATGTATAGAATTAAAACATTTCGATTTTCTACTTTGTCTCTAAGTTAAGTCGATGTTCATAGGTTGAAAATGGTAACGTAGGTGTATGCCAAATATATCAGTAATAAAAAATACCTAGTTGCAATAGTTTAGGTTCAACGGTTTAGGAGGTGGAATTTTTTTCCCAAGAACAAATTTGTATCGATAACTATGACATTAAGTGTGGTGAGTCTAATAATTTGGCCACCCACTGTAGCATTCGTATTTCAAAAGTTACAGATTTATGACAGAAAAAAGGCCCTTTCTGCCCATAGTGCGCTGTCTCGACGGCGGTGGAGGCAAGGCCGCACAATCACATATGGGTTTTCGCGAGTAGGTACCAGACGCACACATTTTGTTTTATTAACCCACTGGCAAATTGGTACCGTGTGGGTTCGGTACTTAAAAAGAATAGCCCCACTGCATCTCTCCCCGTGCATGTCGTAAAAGGCGACCAAGGGATAAGGACAAGATGCCGCGCTAAAGGGCGACAGGCTCGCCACCTCTCAACTTGGCACGGCACTTCCACCGAGTCATGCAGCAGGTGGGCGTTCGTGCCTTACTTGCTGCTTGATCGATTTAATCTTGTTCGAATACTTTGCGAAACGTGGTGGTCGGTGTTGTGCTGCAATTTACCAGAGTTCTTGCAGCATAACACCGATTACTCTGCTTACCCCGATTGTCGGAATTCAGCGTGTGTGATATGTATGTATGTATGCAACTTGATACTTCAACTATCTTAATAACTATTTTTTACATATTATTTTTTATTTTTTTACAATTATAAGTACTACATTGAAGCATGTTTAATATACTAAGCTTCTTGAAGACGCTTGGCCCTCTGCTGGTGGACGCAATTGGCGTCCCGCAATCAATGGTTCAAATGTAAGCCTTGCCAGACAACGAATTAAAATTATCGGGAAGTCGCATACAACGCACCGAATTGAGGCGCGCTATTTGTGAGCATTCAGCACACTCTCCAATCGTTGTCTCCCTGATACGTATCAAATTTCCATTTACCCGTCTTACTCTATCGACGTTCACAGAGCGGAAACGTAACGTGATGTATGAGGCGCTCGCGCACTTACGCTGTTTTAAATATTGGCAATATTTAGAAGAACTCCAATCGCACCTTTCTACCGGTAAAATGTATAACGAGGGCGCGTCCAGAATGTAGAAATTCGTTATTGCCAGCGGGGTAATGCCGCAAGTGTTCTGAGAACTTTGGAATATGGCCCCTTTTTATGATAGTTATTTTAATGTTTGTTGGGTAGGTTTTTATTCTTTAGTTATTTGTATAACTTTTTTATATTATACATATATATAAACATAATAAAGTTGATAAAAATTATGTATCAAAATTTGACAAAGGCTCTTTACACCTGATACACATAATTAATAAGTTTTTGTAGTCTCTCAATAAAATCAACTCAACTCTTAAAAAGTCAATTCTCAAACAAATTGTTAATCTTGCGATCAAGCTGTGTTTTCGATAGACTGTGGGCGATGTTATGTCACTATGTTAAAGTTGGCAAAATCTAAGACAGAAGGACTTGGCATTCAAGTCTAAATAAAAAAAAAACTGTCATTTGTCAAAAGTACCGCCTCTTTCACTTGTCAATTTGTCGTCTCGAAGAAAACTTCTAGTTAAGAAAATTCTTTCAGAGAAAATAATTCAAGTAGTGAATGAATACTTGTAATAATATGTATGGAAAAAAAATCTGCGAAGTTTCTTCTTTGTGAATGTAAACGAACCGAATAGAACAAATTGTGACAAGTTCGAGTGCAGTTTTACTGCCATATGAATGATCAATAAACAATAAACAACACAGTTGCACATGGTGGTGTATTTCCCGGGAGTGTGTCTCTCGAATCCTTTAACCCGGCAGTCTTCAAACTACAATTTAGCAACAGTCCGTAAATCTGCTATTATGTGGCTTCTAATTCAGTTTCCTTTTGCGAGATATGCTTAATTTGGCTACGTCAACTGCACCATTGAATGTTACAATGTAATGGTGCAAAGTCTTTTATTTAAACAAATGGTGATTTTTATTTTAAAATAAAAATCTTATGACTACTTTTGTATCAAAAATTTATATTTGGAATCAGTATTTCTTTAAAGGTTAATTTTGTATATGTTTTTAATGTCAGGTACCTATTTTTAATATGTACAAAATATTTTTTTAAGTGCCTAAATGTCTAAATAAAGAAATAATATCAATCGAAGGCCAATTCGAACTAACCAAAACAGAACCAGTTGCATCAGAGCGGAACTAGGTGTAGTAAAAGCTAAATATTGACAGAGGTGAACCTATCAGACAGTCGCACGAGGAATTAGCACCAGCTCCGGCCTTGGTACAACATCATCTCGCTACGTGTAACTTACTATATTTTTACATTATTTACTCACACAACCGTGTGTTTGTATATTGATAAAGTCTTCCTTGTTTTTTTTGTTGCGCTATCAAATTTCGTCGAAAAAACTTCACATAAAAATTACAAGCCTTGTCTAGGTAGGTACCTAATTATATTTCACAACATATTATGTATGACTCTCAAACATTCAAAGGTTGATCAAATTTGATTATAGTAACTACTCAAGTACTTCTCCTTACCTTTAATAAAATCCAACGTCTGCTTTCTGTCTGTCTGTCTGTCTATCTGTCCGCTTATAACTCGTGAACCACTAAACGGATTTTAATAAAAAAAAAATCTACAGATAGCTTCATTTTTCCCATCAACTATAGGCTACTTGCTATCACGCTAAATGGCTTATGAGGTTAGCAGAGAAGTCAAATATGAGAGCGGGCGGAGCCGCGGGCACAGCTTGTTTACTATAAAATAAGAAACATCTCGGTTGAGGATCTCGGACTGTTTTTTTTTGAATTTTTTTAGGTTTCCGTATCCCTTACGGAAGCCTATCACTAAGCCTACGCCGTCTGTCCATCTGTCCGAGGGCTGTATCTCTTGAACCGTAATAGGTAGCCGGTTGAAATTTTCACAGAATATGCGTTACATTGGCGGATATAACAAATAATAAAAAAAAGAAAATGTTCAAAATTAAGGGGGGCTCCCTTACAACAAACGTTCAATAAAATCGATTAGTCACACTATTGAATAATAGATGGCGCCACAGGCTTTTATACGTTGCAATTTTGAAAGACAAAAGATAAGCGGATAATAGCGGATAGATACGGAAACCTCCGTGCACGAGTAAAACTCGCACTTAACAGATTTTTTTATGTAATCCAGTATGAATGACTGAGTCAGAGGGGCCAAAGCACATGTTCCGACCAGCCAATGTCACATCCGAGAAGGTAGGTGCCATGTCGGAGATTTCCCTTCGGGTTGCTGGCTATACTGGACTAGAGGAGAACACAGCCGAGGCTGCTATTCAGCCAACTTACATCCAGTACAGTAGTACCAACCCAGTCGGCTACAATTTGAGCCTAGTCAGAAATTGGCAACACTCCTAATGTCACTTTCCTCCATCTTGCCAAAACCGACTATAGTTCTGTGCTTTTCAAATTCAAACATTGAATAACTTTTTCAAATGATAATATCTGTACAAATTTGCTCATTCAGATTAATTTGATCGTAGCGCTTACATTTTTATACTTACCTTTCTAAACACATCTTATCAATATTTCAATTCTGTGTTTACTCAATATTTGTTTGATTAACTAGCTTTACCAATGATATGATTGTTTAGTTTTAAATTTTTAATGTACCGTGTGGGGCCGGTACTTTAAAAGAATAGCCCCACTGCATCTCTCCCCGTGTATGTCGTAAAAGGCGACTAAGGGATATGACTCCCTTCTTATATTACTAGGTGGTAGGGTTTAACCCGCCCGGGTTGGTACCACCGCACTGAATGAAAGGTCGGTCGAAACGGCTATGTAAATAGTTTGTGTTTTCCGTCCAGTTCAGTGTAGCCGGCACGACCGAAGGGAAGCACTGACGTGGCACCAAGTTCACCCGGTGTTATGGGCTGACATCACGGATGTTGTAGGTGATGGAAGCCAACCGTGTCAGTTTCCATAAAAAAAAATAAAAAAAATTTCATTTTTAGATTTTGCTTTGTAACAACTTATAAAAAAAGCATTCTTTGAGATAATAAAGATTCTTTAAATCAAAACTGAATTTGTTTTAATTTTTAAGGTTTCCGTATCCCGTATGGAAGCCTATTACTAAGCCTACGCCGTCTGTCTGTCCTACTGCTGTATCTTTGGAACTGTAATAGGTAGCCAGTTGAAAATTTTACAGAATACGTGTGTTATTATGGCGGATATACAACGTGTCCCAAAACTCAACGTCAAGCGGAAACCAGGGAGTAGGCCAGTTTATGACTACCCAGGGAAAAATAAGAAAAAAAATCGGAGTCATTTGTTTTTTATGATATGGGCATTTTTTGAAAAACGTTGAAAATTTACATCTCGTACAACATTTTTAGGTACTATGACTACAAATTTTCAAATATAATTGTTAATATTTTTTCATTGGTAGCCTAAATAACTCTGCTATTGATCCGTACCCCAAATAAAACCAAAATGCCCTTAGTTTTATCACAAAAAAATATAAGTAAAATTTTTTTCTTCAAATTTTCAAAGATAATTATTTTTATTTTACTTTGCCACTTCATAGTATAAAAAAAATGTACATACACTACTATGGCAAGTTTTCACAAAAGTTGGCGCGACTAATCAAGATTTCAAAATGATATTATACCTCCCGGATCATGCTTTAAAAAAGACTTGGTACTTGCCAACATAAAATAATACCTTACTCACTGAAAATTGCCTTCAGTGCCTATGAGACATGATGCATGTTGGAATTTAGATAGATAGGAACAGATAGTGATGCCATTCCGCAATTTTCAAAGGAAAAGAAGTTTAAATGAAACGAATTATAGATTTAAAAAAATAATAATTACTTACTCTAAATAAAATGTTTGAACTGTCTGCCACCGGCAATAATACACGCGCGACACCGCTTAAAAAACGACCTTTTCACCAATCGTGCCTATCCTCGTAAATTGATCTGTTGGGCAGCCTCCGAGATTCCTCGACGTAGTTCGCCGGGTATCGAGGGACCAATGGTACTGTCGACAGAGCCAAAAACACCTCTCCTCGCGAAACCACGCTCATTAAGGCACCATGCCAGCATATTTGCGGCTAAAGAACACAGCCGAGGCTGCTATTCAGCTATCTTACATCCAGTACAGTAGTCAGTCAACCCAGTCGGCTACAACTTGAGCCTACCACGTAGTAAGAAACAATTTACTCGATAAAAATTTTTATAACTTGATAGGTATAAAACTAAGTTTCATCAAGTGCAACCGTTTCACCTTTTGATACCTGTTATTGACAAAAAACTTTGTTTACATCACCGAGGGAGCTTTATGTGTCAAAAATGTTTGTTTTGAAACTAAGCGTATCGGAAAATTGCTTAGCCTGAATTTTCCTTCATTACAGGCGTGTACGAACACTGCACCTACAATCTTATCAAACGTATGTATGTATTTACTCTGATAATGGGATAATTTTGAGCTGTCGAAACAGAGGCGAAGGGGGTGAAGGAAGACAGACGCTTCGAGCGAAGCCCACAGTCAGACCGCCATAGAGAGGAAACATCGGGCCTGTAAGGCGTACCCACCTGCGCGATGCTCGCGGACGGGAGGGTGCTGCGAATCCGGAGGGGCCGCCGCGGTCTCGGCTCCGTCCATCTTGCTGCTTTACACTACACCGCACCTAACACTAGCGTTATAACATCGAACACAAGCGCGACTAGTGTCGCACACCACACTCCGCACAAACACTCGCGTCGCGTCGTTCATCCGACACTCGACATCACGGGACGCCGTTCAAGTTCATCCGGCCCTGTGTAAAATATACAATACTCGACGCCCGTTGGATGGCGGTTCTCTCTCTCCCGCTCGGTCGGTTCAGTCCGTCCGCGCTTTGCTTTGGGCCAGTGTTGCCAATTCAAATTTTGAAATTCTCCTAGATTGACTTCGAAAATCTCCTAAAAATCTCCTAGAAAATTTTCGTCATCCTAAAAAATTCTCCTGTTCTTCAAATTATAAAAATTTCACCACATTTTTAGTGTTCCTTATACGTACGGGACCATTTTACTAAGCCTAGGCCGTCTGTCCTGACCTGTAAAGAGCTGTATCTTTTGCACCCTGAAAACCGGTCAAGTGCGAGTCGAACTCGCGCACCGAGGGTTCTCTGTCAGTCAGTCAGTCGGTCAGCGTGTAGGTAAGCGTCTACTGCTGGACATACGCCTTAAATTTTCCTCCAGTCTCTCGGCCTTCAGCGGTACGGACCACTGCTTTCCGCCGACATACTTCATGTCGGCGTCCCACCTGGCGGGTGGGCGGCGTCCAACACTCCATTTTCCTGTCCACGGCCGCCAATGTAGTACATGGTTACTCCAACGGTCGTCGTCCCCTCATTCATTAGTCATTCATTACGCACCATTTCGCCTAGCTATACTCCCATGCCAGCCCAGCATGGCTAGTTCCATCGCTCGCTGGGTAACTTTTGAAAACAACTTTAGTCAGAGCTCACGTTTCACACCCGTACGTCATAAACGGTAGGACGCGCTGGTCATAATACATACAGGTTAGACCTCGGGGCGAATTTTAAATTTCCGAGGCAGCCCTACTCAGTTGAATTCCTCCCTCGACCTTCTTAAGGAGACCTTGTCTACCAAGCAGTATTTAACCGAGATATACGTACATACTCTTCCTTCAATATGTTCTATCACTTCTCCGCCAATAATGATTTGTCCCCCCCCGTCATAACCACGATTGCCATTCTAAGCACCACGTAATTCGTCTGTTTTAATTATTTGTTTTTTTTTTAGTTTTTAACCACACCAAGTTTGACACTTGCACGTATTACCGTTTTTACGTTAGAGCAAAACCAAACCAAAAATTATTTTTTTTTAGAAAAAAAAACAACCACAAACAACAACAAAAATCACAACCAGCTACCTATTACGGTACAAAATATACAGCCGTTTAAAGTAGTGCGGACTGACGGACAGACTATCGACGTAGGCTTAGTAATACTACTGATTATTACAAAGAATACATGTAAATAACATTGATTGATAACAAAGTATTCGTTCGGTTAGGCCCGCCCGGTAGTCGCTTGTCGGCCGATCAATGCACGCACACACTCACAGAGTGTCACATTATCCTATCTAAAGAGCAAGAAGGGGAACCTTGCTCTTATTAAAAGACAAATCCTATCGTATATTGTGTGACTTGAGAGGTTGGTTGATTCACAAACAGTTCATTCATTGTGTTGTCACTTGTCACCGTACATATACCGAAATATTTGTTTGTTACTTACTAGTAAATATATGTTTCTCACTCCTAAATCTTCTCCTGTAATGATTTTCTTTCTCCTAGATTTTCTCCTACTCTCCTGACAGGCAAAAACTTCTCCTAACACCGCTGAAATTCTCCTGAATCTAGGAGAAAATCTCCTAACATGGCAACACTGCTTTGGGCAAAGTCGGTTACAAAACTGCTTACAATTTTTTTGTTTCTTGGAAGATGTCGCCGCGCTGTCGGTAAAAATAGATTGTCTATGGTATTTTTTAATATTACAGAGAGTTATAGCAGATATGTCTCATGTATGTTAAAACGAGTAGGAGAAACAATACTAAAACAATTCGCCGCTCTTGAATATATCGTATCCGCCAGCGTACCGCCATCTATTGTTAAATAGTAAAATCTACTTAGTAAAAGTTACCGACCTCTACTATTTATGCCATCTAAACTGTCAAACAGTACCAACATTTTAAAAAGTGGTGTGCGTTCCGACACTTTTTTAAAATAATTAGTTATATACCTAACTATACAATGTAATAAAAAAAATCCCTGGTAGTCGTGGCGCGTGGGACTACCAGTAGACATAGACGGAGGTTACACGCTAGGTTTGGCATCAGTTCAGTCCGTGACCTTGGTCACGATCAGATTGTCGCCAGACTGACGCCAGACGTAAGTATTGCATTCGCACTATCAGTCTGCCATCAGTCTAGTACCTATCAAAATATTTTAAAATCCATCAGTCTGATCCATCAGTCCATCGGTCAATAGATTAAACGGTCAGTCTGGCTGGACCATGGTTTAACCAGACTGATGGACTGAACTGATGCCAAACCTAGCGTGTAACCTCCGTCTAGTCATGTGGGTTATCAACAATTTTTGGCAACCGTGATCTAACCGATATCTGTCTTCAATACCGATATTGATATCCGTTGCCAAATATCGGTATCAAAAACTCTGATTCCTAGTTAAAAAAAAAAAAAAAAAAAAAAAAAATGTTTTTTTTTATGGAACCTGACACGGTTGGCTACATCACCTACAACATCCGTGATGTCAGCCCATAACACAGGGTGAACTAGGTGCCATGTCAGTGCTTCCCTTCATTTCATGTTTGTCAGCCTCGATAGCTCAGTGGTGCAGACAGTCAACTGTCGCTATTGAATGTTAAGCAACGCTGGGCGCGGTCAGTACTTGGATGGGTGACCGCTGACCGTTGGAGGCTGACCGAGGTTCGGATTCCTCGTAAAACTGTAGGTCCCTTCCCTCCTAATCTTACTTGGTGGTAGGGTTTAACCCGCCCGGGTTGGTACCACCGCACTGAATGAAACGTCGGTCAAAACGGCTATGTAAATAGTTTGTGTTTTCCGACCAGTTCAGTGTAGCCGGCACGATCAAAGGGGGAAGCACTGACATGGCACCTAGTTCACCCGGTGTTATGGGCTGACATCACGGACGTTGTAGGTGATGTAGCCAACAGTGTCAGTTTCCATAAAAAAAAAAAAAAAAAAAAAAAAAAAAAAATGTCGGCTACACTAAACTGGACGGAAAACACGAACTATTTACATAGCTTACATTACATTACATAGCATTACATTTTTGTTGGCCATTATGATGCCTTTCTTTTTAACATTTTAAAAGTAATGTTCTGTCTTTACATAATTTATTTTAACACTAATCAATTTTTTTTTATACACTATGTTCACGCACTATGTCATTGTTTATTAACGAAAAACCTACACACTAAGAAAGAAGAGTTGTACCTACACACTTAAATACACAGTAAAGTATAAACAAAGTTTCTGTCCTGAACTACGTAACTCAACTCAACGTTCTGCGTGTCCGGCGTGCCTGCGCGGCGCGACGCCGGAACGCACCGTGTGGCATACATCACTATTCACAAATCACAGTCACATCACAGCGCAGCACGTACGCACCGATACTATGGATATCTCTCCTCGCAGCGGCACCGCTCGGGCAGCGGCGCCGCGCGCCGCACCGGCCGCCACGGAAACCGTAACGCACCGCACGCACCGTCCGTCACCGTCCGTACCGCACCGAGTGTATCGGTAATCTGTGGTGGCCGGCTAGTGGCTACTGGCTCGATCGGCCGGCACTAAAACTAACTGAAACTGACTGGATTGGCACAACTGGTTGTTCTGATATCTAAATAACTGACAACTGTTCTAGTTGTCAGTTGTCACCCGCGCCGTTAGATATTTCGTAAATATCTAAGATCTTCGTAGATTTCCAACCCAAATACGACCTTATTGATTCTTCCATAAAGGTAATTTTTCCATGAAAAGATTTATTTGGTGAAACTAAAAGGAATCGCACGTGCTCTTTCTTGCATTTGGGGACTTACTTAAAGAGAGAGGGAAGGCATAATAGTTGTCGGATATCAGTTGTCTGTCAGCCTGCCTGGCATACGCTGTTCGTTCGCTCGCTCGCTACCTACCTATACTTTGGTTGGTTGGTTGGTTGGTAGCCGATAGCCGATGTTTGCTATGACAACACCGATGCGATACGTTAGCTTATTTACTCTGTGTACGTTAGAGGCGTGGCAACGGTTTTCAGCTACGTTTCGCTGTAGCGGACACATGAGTACCTCCGTCATAGACATGAAATCATGGGCAGACATATATTAATCGCGCAAGTACATAGAGTGCAAATGGCCTGCCTGACGTGGCTCTGACGGGGTTTTAAAAAAAGTTTTATATCGTCGAGACTTATCATATTATTTTCCATAATGGGAATGAGTAGTCCTCGGAAACTACTGATCCCATCAGTAGTTTCCGAGATATGCCCTCTCAAAGTCTTTTTCCTTGTTTTTTTCGAAACGGTTGAACCGATATTTAAAAAAAACCATTATTTCAACCTCATCAATTTTTCATATTAATTATTATTCATTGACGTTGCCATAGGTGGAAGGGGGCCGAGTGACTCTTATCACCTGACACCTGGTTTGCTGGGATTGGTTGAGCGGTTCGTGAGATAGTGGTATGCCGAAAGTATATTAAAAATGCCGGTCGATTTTTGCAAATGGCACGGGTAAGACATTACATATGGATTGCATGTCAAAAACTTTATGAAAAGACCCGCTAAAATTTAAACTGAGTTTGGATTGGAGCTGAGCCTTCCGAGGGCATTCTCCGTATTCCCATGCCGTATCGCAATGCTGACCCTTTTTTTAGGGTTGTACACCATTGAAATACTCCGTTATATACGTCCATGCTAGCACAAAAAAATTATTGAAAATAAATAAAATTTTATGGAACATTATGAAAACTCATCTCTTCGCTAGTGGTCACTGGTCAGTCAGTCAGCTGTCAGTCACTCAGTCCGTCCCTGTCTGTCCTCGCCTGTCTGCACTGAATGGACTGTAGCTGAAAGAGACCACAATCTTTCAGCGCTCTTAGAATTTCTTGCAGCGGAAAATGAAAATCGTATTCAAACCTTGGTTCAAACTAATTCATCATATTAAAGCGATAAAGCGATGGAATATCTGGATTGTTTTCTTTTAGTTCGAGTTCTCTCTGTCATTCATTTCATTTGTCAAGCAAGCAAGCAAGCAAGATTCCAAGAAAAATATACAATGAATTCGTTCATTCATTCTTTCGTTCGTGGGATGTATTTTCTGTCTCACTCACGCGCACGCAACGCACGAGGCTGGGAGGCTGGCTGGCTAGGTGCGGTGCCGTGTCCGTATTGTGTATTGCGTGAATTTTCGTGTCGGCGCGTCGACGCGCCGCTTCAGAGTGCGGGTACAGTGACTGGCGAATTTATTCCGCTTATATTGTGACGTCGAGGCCGCACTGAAGCACACAATCGCTCGAAGGCGACCGAGACGAGTCCCTCGCTCGTGTCAAGTTTTACAAGTCGAGTCATCTTCGCTAGCAAAGTTTTAAATTTACGTAAAAAAACCTGAAGTGGAGGTCGAATCGTGCCGAACTTACGACCTCGGCGCGGCGTGTGGTTTATGAACATTGTCTTCGCGCGCGGCTGTGTTCTATTGCGTGCTGCGTTCGGCAGCGCTCGGATAGGCGAGGGTCGGAGAAAGATGGGGCTGCTGACGGAGGGTAACCCGCTCTCGTGGCCGGAGACGGCCGCTCTGGCGGAGCACGTGAGGCGACACGGCATCGAGCAGTTCATCAACTTGTACGCGAAGCTGCGCGACCGGCAGGGGGACGTGCTGAAGTGGGGCGACGAGGTCGAGTACGTGATCGTAAAGTTCGACGATAAGCTGGAGCGCGCGACGGTCAGCCTGCGCGCGCACGAGGTGCTGGCCAAGCTGCAGGAGAAGGAGCTGGCGGACCCAGACAGTGAGTGCTCTTTCAATTTGTCAATTTTTTTTTTTATTTTTTAATTTTTTTATTTTATGAAAACTGACATGGTTGGCTACGTCACCTACAACATCCGTGATGTCAGCCCATAACACCGAGTGCACTAGGTGCCATGTCAGTGCTTCTCTTCGGTCGTGCCGGCAGCACTGAACTGGACGGAAAACATAAACTATTTACATAGCCGTTTCGACCGACGTTTCATTCAGTGCGGTGGTACCAACCGGGCGGGTTAAACCCTACCACCCACCACCATTTTGTAAATAAGTCGTTTTTAGCGTTCCTTACGGAACTCTAATTCTAAACCTACGCAGTCTGGCCGTCTGTGTGCCTATCCCACATTTAAACGGCTGTATCTTTTGAACTATAATAGGTAGCTGGTTGAAATTTTAACAGAATATGTGTTATTATCATACATCGGAATCCGCGGGGCACGAATGATTCAAGGTTGTTTAGTGATGGGACAATGTATCCACAAATATCGAAAATCGATCGTTATTTTAGAATAATATGGAATAATGTCGATTATTAAAACTAAGAGTATTTCTATAGAAAATAAGATATAATAAACAAATGTTGTATTTACTTTGTAGGTACAATACAAATCTGTTCAAACCACAATATTAGTTTTATTAGTATGGAATAGAAAGAATTTGATTTTTTTTACCAACTTACACGTGTTACATCATAATGATATTGAAGACTTTTTTGTTACTGTTATGAAACTGAATCGATTAGGCTATAAAAATCAATTACCTATTTTTTTATTTAAAGACATAAAAAAATCTTTTACATAAAAAAAAGGCCAAGGTCCAAAAAAATAGGTCTTACAAAATTAGTTCATAGTAAGCTAAGGGATATCTGTATCGGAAATAGATCACTTTTGAAGAACAAAGAATATTTTTTTCACAAAAAATTTTTTTTTTAATGTTAAATGTAAAAAAATGTATACATGTTTATATAAATACTGTAGGTATATAAGTATTCAGGTCTGAAATATGACATGAATAAAATACCATAAACAAATAAATATGAGTATAGATAACAGTGTCGATTGTTTATTGATCGCCGTAGTCAATCCCTAACAAGGTCGTATTCGTGCCCCGCGGATTCCGATGTCTGGTTATTATGGCGGATTGCCTAAAAAACAATAAAAAAACAAAAATTAAAAAATTAAGGGGTCCCTATGACATGTTTTCAACGAAAATTTTTTGCTTTATCGTAAAAACACTAAATACCTGCATTTGGCCGTCAAATTGAGTGTGATTATAGTGCAAACTCTAAAGTATAAAAACAAATAACAAACGCCGGCCAATTACGTGATGTACGGAACCCTCGGGGCATGAGTCTGACTCGTACTTGGCCGGTTCTTAGGTTTCCGTACCCAGTAAGTGCCAAACCGGAGACTTTGGATTACTGGCCATACTGTACAAGAGGAGAACACAGCCGAGGCTGCTATGCGGCCATCTTACATCAACCCATTCGGCTACAATTTTGAGCCTACCACCTAGTCAGAGGCAAAGGAAGGGACCTACAGTTTTACAACGGTTCCGAACGGTGAAGCAGCGGGTGTAGGTATGCAAGTAAATTTTTCCGACAGAAAAATCTCATTGGCGCATGCCGGCCAGATTCGAACCTCGGACCCTGAGATGAAGAGTAAAATCCAAGACCGCGGCGACTGCCCGCCGACGTCTTATCTCGGCCACTTTTGTTAATGGCTTGTATTAATTAGTTCAACCTTGAAGATATTGCGCTGTACTGATTAGTCTTCTGTAAGGTCGTTGTAAGCGAGAAACCGGATTTAGAGAAATTAAAACAAAAAGAAGAGCACTGACATGGCACCTAGTTCACCGAGATGTTATGGGCTGACATCACCGATGTAGCAGCTGATGTAGTAAACAGTTTCAGTTTCCATAAAAAAAAAGACAGTTTTTTACATCTCACGCTGGGCAACTTTCAACCTTTGGACACCATCGACCGTCAGAGTCCACGTTTCACACCCGTACGTCATAACCCGGAGGACACACTGGTTATATATACGGGTCTTTAAATTTTGTGGAAGTTCAGACCTGTGGGCGTCAAATTTTCCGAAGGCGCAACCGACCCGGTTGAATTGGTCTATCCACCTTCTTGAGAAGCTCTTGTCTACGGTTGACTGGAATAAATAACTTGAAGTAATAAGTCCTCCTGAGCACTCCTGTATTTCTTGTTTCTTGTCGTGTAGTGTACTTCTTTCAATTGTGTGCAATAAAGAGTTTCTATTCTATTCTATACCAATCTGCAGAATTTGACCGATTTTTACATACCTACTTAGTTAATTTTGTCTGCACAATATCACATCTATTGGCCAAATTAACCATCTCCAGTTAAGTCTCTTCTAACAGTTATCCGCCAGTTAAGATGACATTTCTCATACAGTTGCAGCTCTACTTATATTTTAGCGGCAAAATCAACCCTAAGTCCCAACGGGGTAGGCGTGGACTATGGAACTCGCCACGGTCCTGATATACCCCTGCAGCCTCTTTCACACTTGTAATGTTTTTTTTTAAATTATTTATATATTTTAATAATAATTTTTATTTTTTTTTTTATTGAAACTGACACGGTTGGCGACATCACCTACAACATCCGTGATGTCAGCCCATAACACCAGGTGTACTTGGTGCCACGTCAGTGCTTCCCTTCGGTCGTGCCGGCTACACTGAACTGGACGGAAAACACAAACTATTTACATAGCCGTTTCGACCGACCTTTCATTCAGTGCGGTGGTACCAACCCGGGCGGGTAAACCCTACCACCTAGTAATATAAGAAGGGAGTCATATCCCTTAGTCGCCTTTTACGACATGCACGGGGAGAGATGCAGTGGGGCTATTCCTTTAAAGTACCGGCCCCACACGGTACACACGGTTAATTTTGTAATATACCCCGCCCCATACTTTCAATTCAATTCAAATCAAATAGCTTGTACAGAATAGCCCCACAGTAGCCTCGTTCAAGCATCAAGATCTACATAGGTAATCAAATCAAATCAATTTATTTTTTCAGACAGAAGATCCATAAAAAAAAACGATTCGCTTCTACGGATAGCTTGGTTCTTCCCATCAATTATAGGCTACTTTTCATCACGTTAAATGGCTTATGAGGTTAGCAGAGAAGTCAAATATGAGAGCAGGCGGAGCCGCGGGCACAGCTAGTGTATCTATGTATGTATGTATGTATGTATGTCTGTCTGTCCGCTTATAACTCGAGATCCACTGAACCGATTTTAATAAAACAAAATCCTACGGATAGCTTGATTCTTCCCATCAACTATAGGATACTTACTATCACGCTAAATGGCTTATGAGGTTAGCAGACAACTCAAATATGAGAGCGGGCGGAGCCGCGGGCACGGCTAGTTCTAATATAAAATAAAATTATTTATTCCTTGCCATACTATACATTGCCCAGTGCCTGTAACTACTGCTCTAAATCGACTGGGCAATGTATATTATAATTTCATTTTCACTGATAGCGTAATGTATTACACAACTGTATGTAATTTGAAAACTAAAAAAAAGTGCTCGGTCATCGTTGGCCCGGGTGTAGGCATGTTTGAGTTTAGTCATCTGCAGACAGAATATTATGAACACAGTTTTTTATTTATTTAAGTGATAAAACGCAAGTCAGCTAGCTCTCATACAGATACAAGATTTCAACATTAATCAAACATCAATACTAATAATAAATCTGTGTGTTTGTTTACGTATGAGTAAGGAGATTTTATAGAAAATTTTAATTAACAGATTATCATGGTTTTAATTTAATGTAGTTTTTATAAAATTTTTATTCGCTATTTTCTTATTTATTAATGATTGAATTTTAACTTTTAACTTTTCACTTGATACTTAAACTTTTAATTTTGTAATTTATTTCAATTTTATTTTATTTTATTTATTTTATTTTAAATTTATTTTATGTGTGTGTGGTGGCCGAGTGGTTTTAGCATCGGCTTCTCATGCGGGAGGTCCGAGGTTCGAATCCGGTCGGCGTGTACCAATGAGTTTTTTCTGACTAAAAAATTTACGTGTATAAAAAAAAATACCCTGCGACGTTTCTTGCCAGTTCTTCTTTGTGGGTGTAATCGAACCAGATAGAACAAATTGTGACAAGTTTGAGTGCAGTCTAACTGCCGTATGAATGATCATGATCAATAAACAATACAATACAATACTTATAATGTACTAACAAAACATTGTGACTTGCGAAGTTTGTTTGTCATTTCTTCTTCGCATTGAATTTAGAACTGGCGGAATTTTCGACACGTCCAAGCGTAGGTTACGTGGATGAAATTATACAATAAACAATTCTACCATCTAAAATTTACAACAGACTTCAACAGTCCAGGGCAGTCCAACAGCAATCCAGGGAAGAATTTGTACCGTGTGTGGCCGGTACTTTAAAAGAATAGTCCCACTGCATCTTTCCCCCCCTGTGTGTCGTAAAAGCCGACTAAGGGATAAGACTCCCTTCTTATATTACTAGGTGGTAGGGTTTAACCCGCCCGTGTTGGTACCACCGCACTGAATGAAAGGTCGGTCGAAACGACTATGTAAATAGTTTGTGTTTTCCGTTCAGTTCAGTGTAGCCTGCACGACCGAAGGGAAGCGCTGACGTGGCGCCAAGTTCAACCGGTGTTATGGGCTGACATCACGGATGTTGTAGGTGATACATAAGGTGTAGCCAACCTGTCAGTTTCCATAAAAAAAAAGGGGGAGTCTCCAGTATGGCACCTACCTTCACGGAGGTGATATTGGCTGGTCGGAACATGTGCTTTGGCCCCTCCGACTAAGCCACCCATACCGGATTACATAAAAAAAAAGTCACTCTTTTCGCTAGCCGTCGTAAACCTTCCACTATTTTTATAGAGGTGACAAAGCAGTCAGCATCGTTGTAGGTGCTCGGTCGATAAACACAATTTTGATAATAATGGTAATTACCAGCCGGAGGTGGCGGTGCCCTCGTTGGTTCTCATTTCTCAGAAGTGGGACATTTCGACTAGGTCACCACCGGTGGTCGATAGAATACATTAATGTATTGTACAAGATGTATTTTTATGTTTCTGTATCCATGTGGGATTTTATTGCTAAGCCTTCGCTCCGTCTGTTCTTTATTTTATTTTTTTATTTATTTATTTTTAGCACAAACAACAGAAATATATCACAGTCAGTCAGTCAGTCAGCGTGTAAGCGTCCACTGCTGGACATACGCCTCTCCAATTTTCCTCCAGTCCTCCCGGCCTTCAGCGATACGGAACCACTGATTTCCGCCGGCGTACTTGATGTCGTCGTCCCACCTGGCGGGTGGTCTTCCCACACTCCGTTTTCCTGTCCACGGCCGCCAGTGTAGGACACGGTTACTCCAACGGTCATCGTCTCTTCGGCTAACGTTCCCAGCCCACTGCCACTTGACCTTAGCCACCCGGTGTCCAATATCGACTACTTTGGTGCGTCGGCGGATTGCCTCGTTACGCACCATATCACGTAGCGATATTCCCAGCATGGCTCGCTCCATTGCTCGCTGGGCAACTTTCAACCTTATAAATCACAACATGTTAAAATAAAAATTACTATAATTTACAGACATAGTTCCTAAACGTTTGTACACTTAGGGCCAATTGCGCCAACACGAATTTAACGATATAAATCAGTTTAACTCGTTAGGCTATTACCCGTTGACTGTGGGAACCGCGTTTAAATCCATAACTCGCTACTTAACTCTAAATTCGTGTTGGCGCAATTGGGCCTTAGTGGTTAATTTAGGGCAGTAAAAAATACATAAAAAATAGAACAATAATTAGAAAAAAAATATATTAAATATAAAAATAAAAACTAATAATTTTAATTTAGGTAGTTCTAGTTTATATTTGTTATCTAATATTAATAATGTAATTGTCTAAATAAAGATATTAAATATAAAAAAAAAAAAAAAAAACTAATAACAATAACTAGGTTCTACCTTTAAAGGGCTGTACCTTTTGAACCGTTATCGGTATCCGGTTGAAATTTTCACAAAATATGTTTCAGTATGGCGAATATCCTAACAAATAAGAAGAAAAAAAAATTTTTCAAAACCTTTCGAATGGCGTATTGGTGTCAAGAGCTTGAAAAACTGATTGAAAACATACACTTTATGGGTTAGTTAGAAAAAATTGAGATAAAAGCCCAACTACGAAAAACGAATCAAATAACAAGGAAAGTTTTTTTTTGAAAGTGCAACATAAGACGTGCCTTCCACGAGGTGTCCAACGACGCCCATGGACATTCGGCCGTATGCAGGGGCTCCGAATGCCATGCCGTCCTGACAGGCGCCCACACACCACCTTTTTGATGGACCCGAACTTTACACACGGGGGTGTAGAACTAAATTCAAATAGACAGGGAGCCCGACTACGGCATTTTCTTTCAACTTTCCTTTTTATTTTTATTTGATTAGTTTTTTTTTTAGAAAGATAGAAAGAAATATATTTATTCACTATCCATTGACATACGACACAATAATTTTACATATACACGAGGCGAGGACGGTGAAACGGAAACCGCTCAGCTGAGACGCAGTTAGACTTGCGCGCTGATTTTCAGCGGCTCCCGTGTTACAATACACACAGTAATAAATACTTTACTTATTACAATGTTGGAAAATAAAATAAAAGTATCTATAATAAAAACAAAACAAAAAACATTAACATTAAGAACATGTATCCATTAATAAGTACGGTAAAAAGCTCAGCATATTCAATTAAAACATTACACAAAACAAGAAGAACACTTAAAAACATTAAAAAACAACACTAATAATAAACTAAAACTAATTGGCGGCGGGTGGCCGAGTGGTTTGGGCATTAGCTTCTCATGCGAGAGGTCCGAGGTTCTAATCCGGTCGGCGTGTACCAATGAGTTTTTTCTGACGAACCTTTGCATACCTACACCTGCTGCTTCACCGTTCGGAACCGGTGTAAAACTGTAGGTCCCTTCCCTTGCCCCTTTCTAGGTGGTAGGCTCAAATTGTAGCCGACTGTATTGGTACCACCGTACTGGATGTTAGATGGCCGCATAGCATACCTCGGTTGTGTTCTCCTTTAGTCCAGTATAGCCAGCAATCCAGGGAAGTCTCCGGTATGGCACCTACCTTCTCGGAGGTGATATTGGCTAGTCAGAGCATGTGCTTTGGCCCCTCTGACTCAGCCACCCATACTGGATTACATAAAAAAAAACAAACACTTGTATATTATTGAAATTATATTAACATGATGTATGTTTGCAGATGTGAAGTCTCTGTGGCGGCCAGAGTACGGCGCGTACATGGTGGAGGGTACGCCGGGCCGGCCATACGGCGGCCTGCTGGCGCACTTCAACGTGGTGGAAGCCAACATGCAGTACCGGCGCGCGGAGGCCACCGCCCTGCTGCGCGACGGCGAGGTCCTCATGAGCATCACCAACTTTCCCAGGTTACCACGTACTTACATTTTTTTTTTTTTATTGAAACTGACACGGTTGGCTACATCACCTACAACGTCCGTGATGTCAGCCCATAACACCGGGTGAACTTGGTGCCACGTCAGTGCTTCCCTTCGGTCGTGCCGGCTACACTGAACTGGACGGAAAACACAAACTATTTACATAGCCGTTTCGACCGACCTTTCATTCAGTGCGGTGGTACCAACCCGGGCGGGTTAAACCCTACCAGCTAGTAATATAAGAAGGGAGTCATATCCCTTAGTCGCCTTTATACATATATATAAGGTCTTTCATTAGTAGGTAACGATACGCTAAGGGGTGTATGTGTATCAGATACTGATCACGTTCCCATACCAAATTTTTTTTACGATATAAAAAACGGATTGCAACTTAGTAGACCGGATTGTGAGAAACGGATTCAAGACTGATCTCTTCGCTGTGGAAGTCGGAGCAAGAGGACTACCAGCGAAGTCGCTATACAGTCTCTTCAAGAATCTAGGGCTGCCAAGATCGACGCTAAGCTCATATATGGAGAGAGCTTCGAAAACGCCACTGGAAGCATCCTACAGAATATGGATAGGTAGAGAGAGGGAGGTCGAGAGCGGGACTGGTGGTTTCCCCACGTCCTAGTCAACGCAGACTAGCTGACGAGGGCTTGATGCGAGCCGAAACGTGAAGCATGCGCGGGAAATTTAGAGTGGCCACTCGCTAGTCCCGACCTCGATTAATACCCTCCTCTACTGCCGATGGGCCCGCATATGTTCGGTGAAGCCATCGAAAGCTTAGATCCACACCTTCCTTCATAAAAAAAATTCACAACATAAATGTTTCCCCGCAGCCGTGCATAACGTTTTGCCCCCGTCCACAGACTGGGCTGCCCGGGCTTCACGTCGCCGCCGCACGCGCCGACGCCGGACGACGAGAGCGGCGTGTCGCGCTCGCTGTTCTTCCCGGACGAGGCCATCTTCCCGGGCCACCCGCGCTTCAAGACACTCACAAGGAACATTCGGCAGCGGCGCGGCGAGAAGGTCGCGATTAACTTGCCGAGTAAGACGGTCTCTTTTAAACACCTACACACTATAGGTACACCTGCTGCTTCACCGTTCGGAACCGGTGTAAAACTGTAGGTCCCTTCCCTTGCCCCTTACTACGTGGTCCTCTAGTCCAGTATAACCAGCAATCCAGGTAAGTCTTCTGTATGGCACCTACCTTCTCAGAGGTGATATTGGCTGGTCGGAGCATGTGCTTTGACCACTCTGACTCAGACACCCATACCAGATAAAATTTAAAAAAATAGTACCATGTATTATTTATAGATATAGCTATTTATTATATTGTATATTGTGTTGTCCTTCAGTATATCCGGATGTGCACACGAAACGTCCGGTAGACGACTCGTGCAAGAGGGAGCCGGCGGCGGCGCTGCCGGGCCACGTGTACATGGACGCGATGGGCTTCGGCATGGGCTGCTGCTGCCTCCAGCTCACATTCCAGGCGTGCTGCATCACCGAGGCGCGCACCCTCTACGACCAGCTCGCGCCGCTCTGCCCCATCATGGTACCTAGCCTAGCACGCTTCACTAACCTAAGAGTGACATTCACAGTCGCAACGAGTGTGCTTAGTTCATCTCTGAGTTCAAACTTTGACGTTTACCACTCTCATAGACAAGCCGTGCGCGCGCTAAGCATCCATCTTTGAGTTCGAAAACTAAGGCCCACTTGCACCAACACGAGTTTAAAGTTAAGTAGCGAGTTATGGATTTAAACGCGGTTCCCACAGTCAACGGGTGCTAGCTTAAACTGGTTTAGCGAGTTAAACTGGTTTATATATTAAATTTGTGTTGGTGCAAGTGGGCCTAAGCCAAGTCCAAGTCTAGTCTTACGACGACTTAAGCCTCGAAAGCGAACTTACGAGTTTTCTGGATAATAGGAATAATAGGAAATTCGTTTATTACTGCCAGTGACGGCGGTTTGACTGACAGCGTGCGTGAGTGTAACAGTCAACTTTGATGAAATGGGGGATCTCTACGAAAAACATCCTATATTTCAGTATGAGCAATGGTGTGAATCCCACCAGAAAAAGAAAAAAAAGTGACGTTTAACTTGAACTATTACTTGGCTTAGCATAGTTCGTTCTAAGCGTTAGTCTCGACTATGAGAGTCCTGTACAAAATGTTAGTGAACTTTAATCGTACTCGTGCTTAGCTTAGACAGTGCTAAGCTTCGAACTTTGGAACGACTATGAATGTCAGCCTAACAGATACCACCAGATCAGCAGAGGACCTGTTGTTCGGACTCGTTCTCCACGCTTAAGCCCACTCCATTGTGGGCCATTTGCGCGTCCTACGGCCTTACTTCAACCAGCCGAGTTCTTCCAGGAGGCGGCACACTCTCTTTGGGTCTTGGCGCGCCTCTCGAAGTGGAGTAGAGCCTCCCAGCTCCTTCACCCTTAGGTCTGCCAACTCCTCGCACTCCAGCAGCACGTGGGTGGGTGTCTCGTCTGCCTGCAGGCATGCTCTGCACAGTGGACTGTCCGTTACTCCAATTACATAGAGGTGCAGCAGAGGACTTGTTGCTAGCTATATGCCAGCCTTTCCCAAAGCTTGGGTCGCGACCCATTGGTGCGTCGCGAGAGAATATTGGGTAGGCCCTGAAACGGATTGGACGACAGTCGCAACGCAACATGTCGTCTCGGCCAGGACGTGTCGTTCGCCCGGCAGCCGAAAGGTTACAGTTACGGCACATCTAGTCTAGGAAACGAATGATTGTAGCCGGAAAGCTCGAAAGCAGAAAGTTTGACTTCGGAACCTTGTTCTGACTACTTAGGAGGTAAACATACTAAAAGTCCCCAACACTGGGGGGTGCGCCCTAAGGGGGCACAAAGAAGGTCCCATTTTTCGGTTTTTCGCTTATATCTCGAAAACGGTGCATCATAGGAAAAACTGTTCAATTACGGAATAAGAGGTGATAAAATTCTCTACAACTTCGATATTTGATTTCAGTGATCTACACTTTTTATCAATTCTCAATCATTGTCGAGATATAGGGTCCGAAAAAGGCCGATTTTCTATAATGAGTTTTTTACCTCACGTTTTTTTACCTCATCTTTGTTTGATGGCACGTTGGCCCATTATGGCGTTGGACAATGAAACTGTCAAGGTGGAAAACGAGGGCCGTGTAAACGGCTTTGTTTGCTTTCAATTTGCATGTACACATGTAGTAATGTATAGTTGGATCGAACAGACTGGATTTGTACTAGAGAAATGCTGCAAGCATTTCTCTAGTACAAGGAAAAGGAAGGAAGGACTCTAGGAAGGTCTGAAATAAAGATTCAATTGTATAATCGTGTAAATAAGATAAATAAACATATTTCATTCATTCATTCATTCACAAATTAATAGAACAAAATCGAAATGCACAGTTTTGCATATAGGGAATAACAACCCAAGACTCCAGTATAAAATCGGAACAGACATAATAGTTTCTACACAGGCTCAGAAAGATCTGGGAATAACTATCTCAGAAGATCTAAAATGGGCAAATCATATAGAGACCATAGTCAAACGAGCAAACGCCATACTATATGTTGTACGAAAATCATTTCAAAACCTGACTGTAGAGACATTAATCAAAATTTACAAATGTCACATTAGACCACTCTTGGAATATGGATTTCAAATATGGAATCCTTACTTCGTGAAAGATATTACTCTCCTAGAAAGAGTTCAAAGAAGAGCGACCAAGATACCAAAATCACTGAAGAGGAAACCATACGAGGAAAGACTAAAAATCCTCAACCTGACAACATTGGAGCAACGTAGAGAAAGGGGTGACCTCATAGAAACATACAAGGTTCTCAATCAGCATTATGATTGTCCAGAACTGGAGAACCTCTTTACTAGAAATACAAATAGTCATCTCCGAGGCCATAGCTTGAAGCTGAATGTCACTGTCAGCTCAACAAATCCGAGACGAAACTTCCTGTCAAATAGAGCAGTGGAAATGTGGAACAAACTGCCCGAAGATGTCGTACAAGCACCCTCCAATTCCTCTAAAAACAGGCTCGACAAACACCTAAAAAAAAACACCAAACTAAACTAACATCAAAATAACAAAGCACCAGTGAACTTAGACATGAACACATCAGCCTAGGCTGTTCGTTCATCAAATAAATAAAATAAAAAATAAAAATAAAACGTCCGCCATTTTATTACTATTGCATCTGAGGCCCAATTGCGCCAACACGAATTTACAGTTAAGTAGCGAGTTATGGATTTAAACGCGGTTTCCAAAGTCAACGGGTACTAGCTTAACGAGTTAAATTGGTTTATATCGTTAAATTCGTGTTGGTGCAAGTGGGCCTTAGTAAAAGTACAAATTAAGTAATATAAATAAATAAATAAAATACAACTGTGGCATAATACCGGCCGGTTTTGCTTTTCGGGTCTACGCGTGACACGCCCAGCCCACGTACAGCCCGCCAGCCTGCACCATTGCGCGTATCTAACTGTGCCCGCACGCTGCAATGCTAGGCTTGTGCACAGTGCCGGGCTGAGTTGTGCCCGCACTAACACCTCAGGTGGCTAGTCACTAAAATACTTGTAATAATATGTATGAAAAAAAAATTCCCTGCGAAGTTTCTTGACTATTCTTCGTGGGTGTAATCGAAGCCGATAGAACAAATTGTGACAAGTTCGAGTGCAGTTTCACTACCATATGAATATGATCAATAAACAACAACAATAAATAAACATAAAGATGAGTTGTATCCAATGAGTTGTTGGCCGACATCGAGTAAGTCGACGGAAGGCAGTGGTTCCGAACCGCTGAAGGCCGGGAGGAGGGGATGCATACACGCTGACTGACTGACTGACTCTATCCAATGTCTTCGCTCGATATGTTGAATTTTGAGCTGAATGATGGCCTGAGAAAAGATTTAGTCGGCAGGTTACAGACAGACAGGATGAAACTGTTATTTGTTATTCATTATGCACTCTATGTATGTAATCCGCACTCAAATGAACCGTCAACGAGGTTATAATATTTTTTTTTTTTTATGGAAACTGACACCTTTGGCTACATCACCTACAATATCTGTGATGTCAGCCGGTGAACACCGGGTGAACTAGGTGCCGTGTCAGGCTTCCCTTCATTTCATGTCGGCTACACTGAACTGGAACGGAAAACACGAACTATTTACATAGCCGTTTCGACCGACGTTTCGCTCGGTACCACCAACTCGGCCGGGATAAACCCTACCACCTAGTAAAAACTGAATTAAAATTGTTAAAACTTCTCTCACATTGATGGATGTTTAAAGTGATTTTTTTAAATGTCTCAACTTAATGTCACCACGGGGCTGACATAAAAGAACAAGGCTAAAGCCCCAAACTTTAATTAAGAATAAAAAAAAGTCTCTTTGCCGCGGCGTGGATCGTCCAAGGATAGTCTACAAGGATCTAGCTGTGTCGCTCTGTACCGGATGTTGTCCCGTTTTAGGCGTTAGCCTAGAATTTTTGTATTTTTTCAGAACATTTTGTAATTGTCGGTATACGTGGGGCACACTAAAAGTTTCCGGAATTAATAAGAATAAAATACTATTAAAGGTCAAAAATGAATTTATTGTTTCTCAAAATATTCTCCCTTTGCGTAAATGCACTTTTTCATACGATTAAACCAATTTTGAAAACTTTTGTGCCACTCCTCCGTGGTGACCTCAGAAACGTGTTTTTCATATTCTTCGACAGCCTCTTCTGGTGATGAAAATCGTTGACCGCGTAATTGGTTCTTAATTTTTGGGAACAGAAAAAAGTCACAAGGTGCCGTCACCTGTTACTATGTCCCACACCAAATTTGAAGCGCCTTTGTTGAATCTGGTAAGCATGGCATTGCACCAAGTGACGCGGTGCGTTTTTTGAGCCTCGGTCAAATTGTGTGGGATCCACCGCGAGCACAGCTTTCTCACACCCAAATGTTTGTGTAGGATTGATTGTATTTGACTCATGCCTATCTTCAGCAAAAGTCGACAGGCACCCCGTAGCAAGCTATCCGCAGAGACGTTGAGGCTCCTGGAAACACGACGGAATATGAAACCGGAGACCCGGAGTAGTGTCGTGCACAGGAACCTCAACAAGACCATAAGCAAGTCCATTCGCCGTGATATTCGCCGAGAGAACATGAAGATGGTTGAGCGCGTTATAGAGAAGAATCGAGGCAGCAAAGTGTTTGCCCGTGCCTTCTCTACCGGCGCTAACCAAATCTCGAAACTCGAGCGGGCGAATGGGGTTGTCACCGCAAGAAAGCCGGATATTCTTGAGGCGGTGGAGGAATTTTATGGCCAATTGTACTCCGCAGCAATCCCTGCCCCAAGTCCAAGCAAACCAGTCGACTCTGATAGGCGTGCGCCGCTCACTAGACACTACACGGAGGATCTACCCGATATTAGTGTCTATGAGATAAAGGCTGCCTTGAAAGGACTCAAAAAACACAAGGCTCCAGGTGAAGACGGGATAACGACAGAGCTGCTGAACGCTGGCGGACGACCGATCCTGAAGGAACTGCAAAAACTGTTCAATGCAGTTCTTGAAGGCGGTGTAGTTCCGGCCGCATGGCGAAATAGTGTCGTTGTCTTGTTTCACAAGAAGGGGGATAGGGCGAAGTTGAAAAACTATCGACCTATCTCACTTCTTAGCCACGTGTACAAGGTCTTTTCAAGAGTCATCACGAGTCGGCTGACACAGAGGCTGGACCAGTACCAGCCTCGTGAGCAAGCTGGATTTAGGAAAGGGTACGGCACCATGGACCACATATTTACTGTGAGACAAGTGGTGCAAAAATGCGAGGAGTACAACAAGCGGCTCTTCCTAGCCTTCGTCGACTATGAGAAGGCGTTCGACTCAGTTGAAAAATGGGCTGTCGAAAACTCCCTCCTCAGGTGCAGAATCGACCACCGCTACATCGAGGTGCTCCGAAATCTGTATCGGTCCGCGACGATGACTGTGAGGCTTCACGAGAATACCCAACCTATCCTCCTTGGTAAAGGCGTAAGGCAGGGGGATGTAATCTCACCCAAGCTCTTCACAAACGCATTGGAAGATGTGTTCAAGATGCTTGAGTGGGACAACATGGGTATAAACGTGAATGGAGATCTTCTCAGTCATCTGCGTTTCGCCGATGACATTGTTCTTCTGTCAAATTCCCGAGATCAGCTTCAGATCATGCTGGAAGACCTTTATACAGCGTCGATGAAGGTTGGTCTGAAGATGAACCGGGACAAAACCAAGGTCATGGCGACCGAGGTTATGACGGGAGGACAAATTGTTATTGGCGGAGAAGTGATCGAACAGGTTGAAGAGTACGTATACCTTGGTCAAATTCTGCGGCTTGGTAGACAAGGTCTGCTTAAGGAGGTGGAGAGACGAATTCAACTGGGTTGGGCTGCCTTTGGAAAACTAAAATTCGTCCTGAAGTCTGACCTTCCGCAGAATTTAAAGACCCGTATATATGACCAGTGTGTCCTCCCGGTTATGACGTACGGGTGTGAAACGTGGACTCTGACGGTCGCTGTTGTCCAAAGGTTGAAAGTTGCCCAGCAAGCAATGGAGCGAGCCATGCTGGGAATATCGCTACGTGATATGGTGCGTAACGAGGCAATCCGCCGACGCACCAAAGTAGTCGATATTGGACACCGGGTGGCTAAGCTCAAATGGCAGTGGGCTGGGCACGTTAGCCGAAGAGACGATGACCGTTGGAGTAACCGTGTCCTACACTGGCGGCCGTGGACAGGAAAACGGAGTGTGGGAAGACCACCCGCCAGGTGGGACGACGACATCAAGTACGCCGGCGGAAATCAGTGGTTCCGTATCGCTGAAGGCCGGGAGGACTGGAGGAAAATTGGAGAGGCGTATGTCCAGCAGTGGACGCTCACACGCTGACTGACTGACTGACTGACTGACATGCCTATGTCTAAGGATGCCCGAATCTCATGGTAGGTCACATGCCTGTCTGTTTCGATCATACGGCGCACAGCATCGATGGTTTTGTTGTTCAAAGCGGTGAACGGGCGACCATCGCGAGATTCGTCACTGAGATTGACACGACCGCGCTTGAATTCTGCAAACCAGCAATAAATAGTCGTCTTGCATGGTGCTTCATCGTCAAAAGCAGATTGAAGCCGAGCGAGGCTCTGATGAGCTGTCAAATTACACTTAAAATCGTAGAAAATCATACTACGAAAATTTTTCCGGGTTAAATTTATGTTAATGTAGACACGCAATTTTTAAAATGGCTCCACAATGGAAAAACAATTGACAGTCAGATGAAACAAACTGCATTCTACAGCCAAAGAGTTCCATTTTCAAATGTTGTAATTACTTTTTAAATATTGTTTATGTAAGTGGCCAATTCCGGAAACTTTTAGTGTGCCTTAAGTAGATTGTAAAAAATGCATTATGGCAAATGGCATCAACACGGCTGGCCTGGCTACAACTCATGCATTCCACCTGTGTTAATCTGCGGGATTTTTACAAAGTAATGTGATGTTTTATTATCTGTTTAAATGATATAATCTACATTATCTCTTTATTTGTTCTCTGCCACTCCACCCACACTCTTTCATGATAACCAGGTTCGGAATAGGTAGAATATGAATACCTAATGTTGGCGAAAAGACATAATGTGGAGTGATTAAAACCACCTCTTTCGGGAATTCTGAAAAATTCCAGGGTATTTCGGAATTCCTGAGAAAATGTCAGAATTCCTGAATTTTTGGATAATTTTCAGAATTCCCGAAAGAGGTGGTTTTAACAACTCCACGTTATGTCTTCTCATCAACATTAGGTATTTATACTCCACCTATTGCGATCCCTGATGATAATCCGAAGGTTGGCTGAGGAGAACGCCTACGGCGTTAAGCTGTAACTTTTTGCAAACATTAGAATTGCAAAATTAGATTATAATAAGTGACCGTGTGGGGCCGGTACTTAAAAAGAATATCCCCACTGCATCTCTCCCCATGCATGTCGTAAAAGGCGAGTAAGGGATAAGGACAAGATGCCGTGCTAAAGGGCGACAGGCTCGCCACCTCTCACCTTGGCACGGTACTTCCACCGAGTCATGCAGCAGGTGGATCTTGGTGCTTCCTTGCTGCTTGATCAACTGAATCTTGTTTAATACTTTGCGAAATCGGCGGTCGGTGTTGCGCTGTAATTTACCAGAGTTCTTGAAGCACAACACCGATTACTCTGACTGTCGGCATTCAGCGTGTGTGATATTTATTTATTTATTTATTTTAGACAGGAAGCCTAGGCAGATACGTCTAAATCCAGTTGAAATTTGTTGTTTTTCGTCATTATCTTAGATTTTTTTATTACAATTTTTTTTTATTATCGTTCTTGAGCACTCTTTTTGAGATTATGTTTTATTTGTTAGATATTTATCTAGTCTATTTTTGAATTGGTTGGTTGGTACTAAGTGCGCTTATTACTTCCTCTGGAAGTTGGTTCCAGTCGTCCACCACTCTGTTTGTTATGAAATGTTAGCGAGTATTGCTGTTAAAAATTGTTCGACTTAGTTTCATGCTGTGGCCTCGAAGATGGACGTTGTGGTTCAATGTGAACATTTGGATCAGCTCAGGGCAATCGTATTTACACGTCAGAATTTTGTACAGAGATATGTATGTATATATTTTTAATTAGAAAAATGCAAATCGAAAATCATTGAAAAAAAATACATCCCGACCAGGATTTCAACCTGGGTCTCTGGCTTGAGCCGCCAACACGATAACCAACTGCACCACCGGGCCGTTACATATTATCTCCAAATTTTCGATCTATTGCACCTTCATGATGTCGCATAAGGTTCAATGTGGAACCGTACAAGTTGACTGTTCGCAAAAATTATGTATAAGTGAGCGTGTGTGTGTGTGTACGTACGAACAGCTGGCGCTGTCGGCGGCGTCGCCGGTGTACCGCGGGCTGCTGACGGACGTCGACTGCCGCTGGAACGTGATCGCCGCCTCGGTGGACTGCCGCACGCGAGAGGAGCGCGGCGAGCGGCCCCTAGAGAGCAACAAGTTCCGCATACCCAAGTCCAGATACGACTCCATCGACTCCTACCTCTCGCCGCAGCATCACAAGTCAGTGCGCGCGCTCCATTCTGTTTGTTTTTATTTATTTATTTTAGACAGGCAGCCTAGGCTGATACGTCTAAATCCAGTTAAAATTTGTTGTTTTTCATCATTATCTTAGATTTTATTATTATTATTTTATGTTCTTTATTTCACTTTTTTATATATACATTTATATTAATGTTACATATATTATATATAACTATAAAAAGTAATAAAAATACACAAAATTAATACAAACATTAAAAATAAAAACGGTAATACCGCCGGCGGCGGGAGGCAGGCCTCCAAGCACGCTGGCGGGTGCAGGCCGTGGCTACGGAGCTCTCCGGGGGACGACGCGAGGCAAGCTACGAGCGATAGGTGGTGGTACTAGACTCGTAGGCCACCACCACCCCCATCTCTATTATTGTCTCTATTATTTTTTTATTATCGTTCTTGAGCACTCTTTTTGAGATTATGTTTTATTTGTAAGATATTTATCTAGTCTATTTTTGAATTGGTTGGTAGTAAGTGCGCTTATTACTTCCTCTGGAAGTTGGTTCCAGTCGTCCACCACTCTGTTTGTTATAAAATGATTGCGAGTATTGCTGTTAAAGATTGTTCGACTTAGTTTCATGCTTAGTTGCATGAAACTAAGTTAATATTTTGCGAATGTAATATTTTGCGAATCTGGTATTTTGAGACTTATTTGCATGTTTATTTTGATAAGTTATATTATTCTTATATTCCTTTATTTCACATTTAAACAATTTATATAAATTTTACATATATTATACAAAAGTAATAAAAATACACAAAATTAATACAAAAATTTTAAACGGTAATACCGCCGGCGGCTGGAGACAATCCTCCAAGCGCGCCGGCGGGTGCAGGCCGTGGCTACGGAGCTCTCCGAGACGACGCGAGACTAGCTTATTATTATTATTATTCATAGCACTAACACTTGAAGCTGATGCGTGCATTTAATTTTTATTTCTTTCACGGGAGTGCACTTGTTAATATTTTAATTAATACGTTAACAGCGGATCACGAACAGCATTCGTGATGGTATGCTTTCTCCAGCTCGCGAATCACGAATGTGACTCGTCATCTTTCTAAAATCACGAGCACTGTTCGTGATTCGTGTTTCCTGTATACTGTAGTTGAGTGTTTTCAATACTAATAATAAATCTGTAAGGGATGGTCGTGGAGTAAGTTACTTTGTTTTATGAGATACTGCGTTTGTAGACTCTATGTATGATTCTAAAACTAAATTGACGATTTTTAGAAATATTTTCTGTATGTATTTATGTTCCTCCAAACTCTCAAACCGATCATCCGAATTCGATGAAACTTAGTACAAGCACATTTAACTATACGGGACACAGGATAGGCTAAATAAAATTTTGTTCCGGTTACACTAAGATGTGGCTCTCATACAAACCGAATTGTTCCGCGCGCCGAAATAAATATACCTACGTTAGCGGGCTTACTTACTCTCTTCTTTTTAAATACGAATTTCACGCGAGCGAAGCCGCGGGCAAAAGCTAGTAGTTTTTTTTTTATGTAATCCGGTAGTGGTGGCTGAGTTGGAGGGGCTAAAGCGCATGCTCCGACCAGCCAATATCACCTCCGAGAAGGTAGGTGCCATACCGGAAACTTCCCTGGATTGATGGCTATACTGGACTAGAGGAGAACACAGCCGAGGCTGCTACGCGGCCATCTTACATCCAGTACGGTGGTACCAACCCAGTCGGCTACAATTTGAGCCTACCACCTAGTAAGGGGCAAGGGAAGGGACCTACAGTTTTACACCGGTTCCGAACGATGAAGCAGCACGATGTAGGTATGTACGTATATTTTTTCGTCAGAAAAAACTCTTTGGTACACGCCGACCGGATTCGAACCGCGGACCTCTCGCATGAGAAGCCGATGCCCAAACCACTCGGCCATGCGCCGCTCACTACTTACTTTCTCCTTTTTAAATACGAATTTCACGCGACCGAAGCAGCGGGCAAAAGCTAGTAACAGCTAAATAAATGTTGATGGCATCGCACGACAGGTACAACGACATCCCAATTGTGCACGACCCGAGCATCTACGAGCGGCTGGTGGCGGGCGGCATCGACCGGCCGCTGGCTCTGCACGTGGCGCATCTCTTCATACGCGACACCGTCTCGCTCTTCTCAGAGAAGGTGCAGCAGGACGACACGCAGGACACGGACCATTTTGAGGTTACTTTCCTTAATACGCCTTGTTTTTAGGTTCCGTGCTCCGTACGTAAGCCTATTCTCTTCGCTGTGGAAGTCGGATCAAGAGGACTACCAGCGAAGTCGCTCTACAGCCTCTTCAAGAACCTAGGGCTGCCAAGATCGACGCTAAGCTCATGTTTTTTTTTTTTTTTATGTAATCCGGTATGCATGACTGAGTCGGAGGGGCCAAAGCGCATGCTCCGACCAGCCAATTTCACCTCCGAGAAGGTAGGTGCCATACCGGAGACTTCCCTGAATTGCTGGCTATACTGGACTAGAGGAGAACACAACCGAGGTTGCTATGCGGCCATCTTACATCCAGTACGGAGATTACATATATGACGACATCCATATATGGAGAGAGCTTCGAAAACGTCACTGAAAGCATCCTACAGAATATGGATAGGTAGAGAGAGGGAGGTCGAGAGCGGGACTGGTGTTTCCCCGCGTCCCAGTCAACGCAGACTAGCTGACGAGGGCTTGATGCGAGCCGATACGTGAAGCATGCGTGGGAAATTTTTGAGTGGCAACTCGCTAGTCCCGACCTCGATTAACACCCTCCTCTACTGCCGATGGGCCCGGATATGTTCGGTGAAGCCATCGTAAGCTTAGTTCCACACCTTCCTTAAGCCTACGTAGTCTGTCTGTGTGTCTGCCTTTTTTTTTATTGCTTCCGAACTGGGTGGCTGTGCCCGAGGTCGAAGCCTCAGGTGCAGCCAATTTCACCGCCGAGGAGGTGCCAGTCCGGCTTGGAGGTGGACTAATGTTGCTGGGGAAAGGCAATTAACCCGCGATTTGAAGATTCGTGGATTTTAGGAGCGGAGAATGATATTCCCCGGACGTCCGTTCTACAAGCCCGTCTGTCACATATTACATCCGTCCATTACATATTACGTGTAAATACGTTTGCTCCGAGCTGATCCAAATGTTCACATTGAACCAAAACGTTAATCTTCGAGGCCACAGCATGAAACTAAGTCGAATAATCTTTAACAGCAATACTCGCAAACATTTTATAACAAACAGAGTGGTGGACGACTGGAACCAACTTCCAGAGGAAGTAATGAGCTCACTAACTACCAACCAATTCAAAAATAGACTAGATAAATATTTAACAAATAAAACATAATTCCTTAAAAAGAGTGCTCAAGAACGATAACAAAAAAAAAAAAATAATAAAAAAAAAAATCTAAGATAATGACAAAAACAACAAATTTTAACTGGATTTAGACGTATCAGCCTAGGCTGCCTGTCTAAAATAAATCAATATTAGAATGTCCGCCGTTGTATTGTTGGCAGAACATCCAGTCGACGAACTGGCAGACGATGCGGTTCAAGCCGCCTCCGCCCGGCTCGGCCATCGGTTGGCGCGTCGAGTTCCGGCCGTGCGAGGCGCAGCTCACAGACTTCGAGAACGCGGCCTACGTGTGCTTCGTGGTGCTGCTCACCAGGGTCATACTGTCATATAAGCTCAACTTCGTCATGCCTATTAGCAAGGTATTTTGTTTTCATTTATTTTTATTTTATTTCATTTGTTTATTTTTTTTCGATCAGACATTACATATCGTCGCCTAAGTATCAACACCGCGGAAGTCATTTTTTGGCCATTTTACAGGAAACACAAAAAACCTATTATTTAGCAAGTTTTTCAAGCATCTTTATTTTAAAATTATTACAGGGTATTAAAGTAATATTCCAAATCCCATGAAAGAAAAATAAATGACAAATTCACCTTTATTCAGTATGTTTGGCGAACACTATGGTGGGCTGATGACATACGCTGTGTTTGCCAAAACAATCCGAAGCGGGTGACTTCCGCGCTGTACATTCTTAGCCCTCTACGGCATCTGAGCGGTCGTTAGGCATTTAAGCAACCAATTAGAAGATGCGTCTTTGAATCCTCTATCCAATGACATTAAAATGTTTTTTTTCCGTTTAAAAATGACTTCCGCGGTGTTGATACTTAGGCGACGATATGAAATGTTACAGTCCTTGTCTCACCAAACTTTGAAGTTGAGAGTTAGGGCCACTGAGCCCTATTATCACAAATTATACAAATTATATAAAAAAAAAAAAAAAAAAAAATATAACTATCAAGCGGCAAGTATGGGACGCAGTACCAACCTGCTGCGTGACTCGGTGGAAGCACAGTGCCAAGGTGAGAGGTGGCTATCCTTTCGCACGGCATCTTGTCCCTATCCCTTAGTGGCAAGTCTTTGTAGTGAGAACTCTCAGCGAAATTGTTAATTGTTTGCTCTCGAGCTGTGTTTTCAAGACTGTAAGCGATATTATGTGGCTAGCCAAGGTGGCTAGTCACTATAAAGTACTTGTATAGTGCCCGGGACGGATCTCGGCGTGTCGTCCCCGCAGCGGACGACCCGCCACGCGAATACACTATACAGGTACGGTGCGGGTGCGAGGGAGAACACTGACGAACCGCTGCGGGGGCGACACGCCGAGATCCGCCCCGCGCATTATAATAATATGTATAAAAAAAATACCCTGCGAAGTTTCTTGCCGGTTCTTCTTCGTGGGTGTAATCGAACCCGATAGAACAAATCTTGACAAGTTTGAGTGCGGTCTAACTGCCGTATGAATGATCAATAAACGATACAATAGAATTATGAATCTCGATCATGAACATCGCCACAGATTACTAAATAGTTACTTCGTAACAGATGAATCACTCAATAGAAAATGTTCCTACCTTCGGGCTTTAATAGCCTACTGCTTCACGTCGCCAATCGCTGCGTGCGAAAATGTACCTTAACGATCGAGTGTAAAGATTCTTTGGGCAGCCCGTTGAAATTCACCGCCAGCGGTGCGCCGGGCGGTAGGTAGTTAGCGCGCGCAAGTACATAGAGTGCGTGAGGCCTGACATCGCCCCCGGGCTCGTCTCCCGCTCCGCAGGTAGACGAGAACATGCAACGGGCGCAGAAGCGGGACGCGTGCCGCTCGGCTCGGTTCTGGTGGCGGCGCGACGTGGGCGCGCCGGCGTCCGCCTCCGCGCAGCCGCCCACGCCGACCGCCGGCACCGCCGACACTTACGAGGAGATGACCGTCAACGAGATTGTCAATGGCAAGGTGCGGATGCATTTGTTATGTTTGCTTGTTGTACCAATTTAATTTTTTTAACCGTCTCGGATGATAAAATCTGTAAGTAAAAACTGAATTTCACTTGACAATGGCCTTCAATGACTATATATATATATATATATATATAAGGTATATCTTTATTTATGTAAAAAATTTCGGGAGGGTTACATACACACTCAAATAAACATGTTAACCAAAAAAAAATTTATGTTTTTAGCATTACTTTTCGAGAAATTAAACAAAACATGTTTGCTACCTAAACATTAACCTGTGTGTAACAGTAGGTAACTTGCATTGTACGGGGTCAATGACCGTACTATGTTCAAACGCAGAACAGCTGCTTGTTGTAAGTAAGTCACAAGTTCACTATGATTGGTTTTTACAGCTACTTATTTGATTTTATTGTTTTGTTAGGAGAAAAAATGCTCCTATAAACATATTATGTTTTTTTCTTACGTAAAGTGTTTCTTTGAGTGCGTATGTAACCCTCCCGAAATTTTTGACATAAATAACGAAGCACCTTATACAGGGTGTTTTAGGATAGGGTTTCGCAACTTCAGGGTTCGAAAGGGGTTCTTTGGGAAATTGTTACATCAAGATTTGGTGGATGGTTAATCCTACGCGACGGTGAGAGTAGTGGTGGTTGCGTGCCTAATAGAATTGCAGGTAGGTAAATTCCAAACACTGAAAGTTCAATGACATCACATGAAAAAGCGAACTGGACTAAGTCATTGCACTCCCTACACCTAGACAGCACTGTTGCCAAATCTCCCCATACTCACTGTCCATCGAGTTTTTATAACAATTTCAAATTTTTGTATGAAAAAAAAAATGGAATTTCGATTGGAGTGATTTGAAGGAGCTGAACGCGATTCCGCCGTCCCCCTTCCACCTTCGTACAACGCGCACTGGGCAGGGATTGCATCCCTATACGCTGGACTTACCACGGTTGCGTACTAATCCGTTCTGCAGATCCTTCCTCCACAGAACTGGTAAACGCTGGAACGCTCTCCCTGCCCACCTATTTCCCCCCAAGTATAGTCTTGGGTCCTTCAAGAGAGGCGTGAATGGGCACCTGTCAGGCCGGCATGCCATTCGCAACCCCCGCATACGACCGAATGTCCATGGGCGTCGCTAGACACCTTAGGTGGCTCGGCGCCAGATGTCGCGCTCACTATAAAATAAAATTGATGAGGGTTATTTTAAATAATAATGATTACAGTACGCGCTCGGTAATCCGCCACCCAAATTTTTTCGCCTATGCCGGATTGCTGGAACTGCGGGTTATTGGATTTGTATGGGATATAAAGCATTTATGTATGTAATTATGTGGCACACTGCATAATTCACTGCATAACACACTAAAGTACGAAATGGAATTCGAGATCAAAAAGGTAAACAAAGGTGTTGCCAATTCAAAACCATAGTCTCATTTGTGTTGATTTTCGAAAAGTACTAAAATAGCATGTTAAAATTGTACGCGTATCTTAAACACGTAAAACAAAATATGGCACACAGTTTTCAGCTTTAAAATGACGTAGAAAACAATCCAAAAATAAAATATAATTATTTGAAATAAAATCACACAATTTTTTTTTATTATACTGGCAATAAGGCAGAAGCTCTAAACATTTCGCTCTTCTTAACCAGAAAATCGATAAAATAAATTGTTCGAACAATTTAATATTATATTAAGCCGTCAAGTCTTTTTTTTTTCATAGACTCGTTACCCCCCTTGAGTCCGAGGCCTTTTTTGCGCGCCGCGACCTTGAGCCTCGGCCTTGGCCTTGACATAAACTCAAATATTTCGCAAAATAATGAAATCCGACCTTGATAATACAAATCTTTTAATTTCATTAAGAATATTCAATTGCTATTCAATTTGTAAATCAATCCAAATTGATCAACTAAAATCGATCCACGAGAACGCAGCTTTAGACTATCTAGAAAAATGTTGACTACCCATGAAACATCACTTTGACAGTGACATTTCTTTGTTTACATTTTTGATCTCGAATTACATTTCCTACTTTACGTAATTCAACAAAAATAACAGACGCGTAGTTTCGCTGTCAAGGTCGGGGCCGGACCGAGCGCGAGAGCAAATTTTGCTATGCTCACCCGAATCCCCCCGCTCTATAATCCGGCAGCAGTGCCGGATTATAGAGCGGGTCAGCTGAGGCAAAAAATGCCGGACTACTGGGCGTGCCGGACTGTCGAGCGCCGGATTACCGAGCGCCTACTGTAGTTTCTCAAACCTATCCTGAAGCACATGGGTTTATGTTGTTACGTGTTGACATTGCCGACAGGAGGGAGTGTTTCCTGGGCTGATCCCGCTGATAGAGTCGTACCTGTCCGGCATGGACGTGGACGCGGACACGCACTGCTCGGTGCAGCAGTACCTCAAGCTGATCCAGCGGCGCGCCGCCGGCGACATCCTCACCATGGCCTCGTGGATGCGGGTCTTCGTCACCGACCACCCGCAGTACAAGTGAGCTATAGAGTCGTACCTGTCTGCGACAAACGGAAGTCGGCGTCCTCAGGCATTCCGGCATTACGTCTGGACCCGACCGAGTTCTCACTAACAACTGAACTAAGGGGTCGTACCCATACTACGTGACCGATTTTACCCAGTTTTTGACCCCCTCAACCCCTCCCCCCCCCTGCCCCCCCCTTGTGACTGACCGTGGTATTTTTCGAACCCCGTCCCCCCTAAATCGGTCACGTGGTATGGGTACGAGCCCTAACGTGTCTTTCGCAATTAATACACATAAATATTCCAACCTCTTTGTCATATTATAGTTTCCACTTAACACCCGAAAAATCTTCTCTTTATTCAGGAAAGGTCTGTCCTTCTCGCCCGCTCATCTTCCCATTTTTCCAGGCCAATCGGTACACCCCCCCGATTCCCTCTGTTGACGTTTCCACTTTCTGACCTACCCGCAACGCTTGTGTACTGATGGTTTGTGGAATGCGGGAAATATGAGTGTGCTGAGTAACAGCGTCATATTACCCACTAGTCTGATTTAAGATTACCGTGGTTAACATTCATTTTTTTTTTTTTTTTATGGAAACTGACACGGTTGGCTACATCACCTACAACATCCGTGATGTCAGCCCATAACACCGGGTGAACTAGGTGCTATGTCAGTGCTTCCCTTCATTTCGCGCCGGCTACACTGAACTGGACGGAAAACACGAACTATTTACATAGCCGTTTCGACCGACGTTTCGCTCAGTGCGGTGGTACCAACCCGGCCGGGATAAACCCTACCCCACCGATACCACCCAGTGAGGTAAGAAGGGAAGGGACCTACAGTTTAACGTGGAATCAGAACCACGGTCAGCCTCCAACGGTCGGGCGGTCACCCATCCAATAACTGACCGCACCACTGAGCTGCCGAGGCTGACGATCCCTTAGTCGACTTTTACGACATGCGACGGGGAGAGATGCAGTGGGGCTATTCTTTTTAAGTACCGACCCCACACGGTACAAATTCATAGTGGAGATATTTATTTACGGCTTTACGTTTGAACGTTTGAGTCGAAACGTCGCGGCAACGCGATAAAAAAACCGTAAGTAAAGCCGTAAATAAATATTTCCATTACCCACTAGTCGTTACCCCGGCGCCGCTGCCCACCAAAATATCCTACAATAACCATCCATATATGTGCCAGAAATCGTCAAGTGTAAGAAAACGAATTATTTAGTAGTTTTTGGCTTGTAAGCGGAAATAGAATCGACGGTACGTCGGTCGGCGCGCCGTTACAGATTTTGCGCTTTATTAGTCAGTCCGTCTGTCATCGTGTATGAGTCCACTGCTGGACATACGCCTCTCCAATTTTCTTCCAGGCCTTTAGCAGTAAGGAACCACTGCTTTCCGCCGACGTATTTGATGTCGTCGTCCCGCCTGAAGGTTTTTTCAGTTAGGGTTAGCTCGGTAATTTATTAATGAAACTGGGACATGGGAATTTCATTCATAAACAAAGAAGTATAATTTAAATTTGCAGACAAGACTCGGTGGTGTCAGAGAAGATAAACTACGATCTTTTGAAGACGGCGCACGGCATTCAGTCCGGCGCGGTGTCGGCGCCGACGCTGCTGGGCACGAGCCTCCTCACCAAGACCACCGAGGACATCCCGCTCGCATTCACCAGAACTTTGAGCAACGACTGTAAATAGCAACCAAGCGGCGCCATCGACGACTGCAGTGCCTTTAGACGTTCCGATAGTGTCTCGCGCAGTCTACATGAAGCCGAGTTTACGCATGAGAATCTGCCATTTTGAGGCCTTGACGAGCCCCGTGTACCGCCGTGCGGCAACAGCCGAGTAGGCCGATTGCACAGTTGTTTTCCCCGGTGTCTTCTGTTACTTGGCTTTTTTTACGGTATGGGTGGCTGAGTCAGAGGGGCCAAAGCGCATGCTCCGACCAGCCAATATCACCTCCGAGAAGGTAGGTGCCATACCGGAGACTTCCCTGGATTGCTGGCTATACTGGACTAGAGGAGAACACAACCAAGGCTGCTATGCGGCCATCTGACATCCAGTACGGTGGTAGCAACCCAGTCGGCTACAATTTGAGCCTACCACCTAGTAAGGGGCAAGGGAAGGGACCTACAGTTTTACACCGGTTCTGAACGGTGAAGCAGCAGGTGTAGGTATGTACTTAAATTTTTTAGTCAGAAAAAACTCATTGGTACACGCCGACCGGATTCGAACCGCGGACCTCTCGCATGAGAAGCCGATGCACAAACCACTCAGCCACCCGTCGCTATCTGTGTCAACACAATGATGTCGGTTTTTTGTTAGCCGGAGGAACTCTTGTCTCTTGATGAGTCCCTTTCGTGTCCTGTCTTCAAATCTCACGACTAGCGTAGGGACACTATGCCTCTTCAGTCTGGAATGTGTGAGACTTCCTGTCTCCACTAGTTTTGATGCCGCTTGCACATTAACGACAAACCTATGTATGCAATTACCCTGGAAGTCTTATAGCCTTCGTGGAGGACATGCGTTGTCTGGGGTAGCTGGAGACCGGAGTGGTTTTGCACGTAGATCCCCGACGGACTAGTTTGCGATCCATACAAATCGACGGCAATCTGTGTCTGCTCGTGATTGCGGCAGTTCCCCGCATTTGTAAGTTGAAAATGGCAGTTTCTCGTGCATGAAAATGCATTGCGTAACCTTACCACATTTACGGTTCAAAGACACAAGCAAGAGTTATCTTTCTTTCGGTGTTCATGTTTCTAGTTCTGTACGGGTCTTGTTAAACGACGACCTCACTGATTGGATGTGCAAAAAGTGGGGTGTGACCATGTACGGGATTGTAAATCAGTGTTCACTTTTCTTTAAACACTGTCAGTTATTTTGTAACACCCCACAAATTGGAACGTTGAATTAGCCGGGAGGTGTATATGACAGCTAAGCTCCGTTTCCAGAGCGGATGATCTTTGAGCTCCCTCGCACAATGGTATGTCCCTCTTGCACCGGTGTTTGTAATCAGGCGTAAAAGAGAGGTGCACGATTGTGCAGGGAAGTTCCGGAAGTACTACACACTATGTGACCGATTTTAGGCCACATTTGGACCCCCCCGTCCCCACCCTGTGACCACGTGTGGTATCTTGACTAATCGCCCCCAGTTCCCACGTGGTATTTTTGGTGTAATTGAGCAGTGCCTGTCGAGTTGTTGAGAAAAACAGTGCAAGTCCACGCCACCGAAGTGATTGTTTTTGTGTGTCTAAGACAGTCGCTGCGTCTTTTTAAAACATATTTTGAAAAACCACGTAACAGGGTGAATCCCCGTCTCCCCCCTGTGGCCTAGAGTGGTATTTTGACAAACACCTTTTTCCCCCCAAATCGGTCACGTTCGTTTGAGGCTCACTGTACATTTGTATTAAATTCTGTAATGTGTATAAAAATTTTTTAATGTTTCGACCGCTCTGGAAACACTTCTATTACAATTGTATGTGAAGAGAAAAGATTGACAGTTTGCGGGATCAGTGAAAATGGTACTTACGAAGAGTGCCGTGTAATGGTGTGGTTGCTGTTACGCATGAATTTGACCGTGATAAGAAAGTAGATAGGTGCTCTATACCGGGCCTTTTCGGTCCATGTAGGTAGTGTAGGATATTCAGCGCACTCGGGTGTGTAGAAGTTATTTGAAGGCATTTTACTTAGATGTTTACTTATTCTGTTCAATCTGCATTGTTGACCTACGATGGCTGGATTCTGGTGTGTTTTCCTTCGAGTCTTTGAAAGATTGGAGGAAAAATCGCATTGTATGCACAAATTAGGTCTTAACAGATTTATGTGAGTGAAGAAACTGGACAATTTTTGGTAATGTCTCAGTCGGTTCCATACGTCAAAAGCTGCAGTGTACCGACATAACAAATTGGGCTTTGAGTACTGCAAACACCGTCTGACAGGTGTCAAAGCGTTCCAGAGCCGCGCTACCGGAGTTTCGGCAGAATTACGCAACTAAACGCTACCTCCACTCCCCTCAGCGTGTAAACTGCCACACACACTCATGTACCTACAGCCTTTGACGCGTTGAACTATGAAATATGAAATTTAGTATGAAAGTTGCTGCAACAATTATTGATGGCAGCAATCACAGGCGTCTAAAGCTAACTTGACTATTATATAAAATGAATAGAATGAAAATTCAATAATGTGTGTATCGTATCCCGAAAATCGGGGTGGTGAGCAGAGTAATCGGTGTTGTGCTGCAAGAGTATGGTTAAATTACAGCACAACACCTATCACCGCGCTTCGCAAAAATATTCGGACAAGATACCTATCAAGCCGCAAGTAAGGCACGAAGACCCACCCCACCCGCTGCATGACTCGGTGGAAGGACCGTGGCAAGGTGAGAGGTGGCTATCCATACCTTTAGAATAATCTACACACAAAAATGTTCTGGGTGTTTGGGTGCTCCCCAAGTACACTAACCTGTGATAAACCAGAGATAGAATAATCGGATACATATTTACCTAAACTTGAGAGGTTGGGATGGCACTGGAAGGCAGTATGGAAGGACACTTTTTAATTTTTTCCCGGGTTGACGTATTTTAATTGTAACTGTATATTTTTGTGTTAAGTAACGTTTTAACATTATTATTATATTATATCTTTATTTTCACGTTTTTTGTACAAGTACATATTTACATTAATTTTATATAATTATAAAATAAAATACTTATACAAAATTAACACAGACAAAAACAAAAAACGGTATTCTCGCCGGCGGCGGGAGGCGGACCTCCAAGCACGCTGGCGGGTGCAGGCCGTGGCTACGGAGCTCTCCGAGACGACGCGAGGCAAGCTACGAGCGATAGGTGGTGGTACTAGACACGTAGGCCACCACCACCCCCATCTCGGAGAGCTCCGTATCCACCGGCTGCGGGGCGACGACACGCAGTCCTTTCATGGATCTTGATCCTCGTGCGTGCGCCGCCGTTGCGCACCGTACCGCCACGCCGGTAGCGGGGGCTGTAGTCAGAGCACGGAGCCCCGATAGCCCCAAGCAGGCCGGTTGATGTGGCGGACATCGTCGTCCCGTCGTAGGTCTTGTGGTGGGAACGCGATGTTGTTTATTATTTTCTTACATTAGTATTTTATTCACGTATACATATACAAATTATGTTGGTGCTTCACTAAAAGTGATATACATAATAATAAACACTGTTAATTATTATGTATAAAAGGTGGGCCAAAATGATTTTTGGAATTTCAGTCCCAAAAAGTATCTATACAATTAGTGATGCAGTCGCATAAATATTCTCGCGAACAAAGTCGGGGGTGAATGCTAGTATGATAAAAGTGTATTAAGAACATTTATTTTGAATAGATCTACTAAGTTTTATAGTATAGTAACCTTCCCGGGAATTATTTAATTAAATCAATTTTTCAATGAAGCCACTTCCATATTTTTTTGAATTTAGGCAAATATGTATCGGACTATCTAATCTCTAGTGATAACCTAAGAGTTTTACTCCCCTATGCTGAATCCAGTCCTAGATTTTTTAACTAGCTCAAAACAAGACTTCATCACATTGTTATGTAATAATAAACTGGCAGATGAAATGCCAGTTAGTTTATAAAAAATGCAGTATTAAATACATTGCATAACTTCAGGCAGGTTTTAACAATAGGCATTTATCATAATGACCAAAATACATTCCCCAAAGTGCCCCGCTCTGTATCGGTTAAGTGATATGGCTGGTTATTCCACGATCGAGCATTTGGCAAAGTTAGTCGACAGAGCGATATAGTTTTACCGCCATAAAAACAAATTGGCTATGGTATGAAGGATTATTCAGACAGATTAGTGCACTTCGAGCTGTCAAAGTCGTTAGGTTGGCAGGAGTGAATTCACCTCCCGCTTACTTCCTCCCCTCTCTGCCGACGCCTATCAGTACACGCCCTTGCTATGTGTGTGTGTGTGTACTGATAGGCGTCGGCGGAGAGGTGAGGAAGTAAGCGGGGGGTGAATACAGTCCTGCCAACCTAACGACTTTGACAGCTCGAAGTGCACAGTTATAAAAATTGGGTTATACATGCGTTCAAACTACACATTTTGAAAACGGAGCGGCGGCCACTGTGTGTACCGCCGCCGTTCTAAAAAGCTCGCAAGATGACCGCGACTTACGTGAACGCCCTCCCAATCGATCTTATCTAGTATTTGAATACTGCGGCGCGGTTTACGTTAAGAGCATTGGAAATGGGCAGCGGGAGGTATGTTTGATATAAGTAATGTGTATTCTTGTTGGTGAGACGTTCGTTCCTTTCTCCCTCGCACAAATTCACCACATTATAGTGCAAGTGAGATGGAGAGAGCATCCTACCAGCAGTTACGGCGCGCGGCCTGTAATAGTAAGTTGGCTGTCAGTGTTGTCTGTTGATATCACAGATTACCAATATATATGTCTGGGGATATTGATATTGCTACAATTAGGGGAATAATACAGGCAGCCAAAAGAGCAATACAATTTAAATTTATATAATTTTTTATACCAAACGAAAAATTCCAGATACTTTTCCATAATTTTATTTAGGCTTGGATGGATTCTGGTGTGTTTTGCTTAGAATCTTTGAAAGATCTTATTGCGAAAAATAGAACCTAACAGGTTTATGGATGCGAAAGTGACATCTGTCAAATGTCCACTGTGTCATGCTGCCTATCAAAGCTGACATCTGTCAAATGCCCACTGTGTCATGCTGCCTATCAAATCTGATATCTGTCAAATGTCCACTGGGTCATCCTGCATAACAAATCTGACATCTGTCAAATGTCCACTGTGTCATGCTGCATAACAAATCTGACATCTGTCAAATGTCCACCAAATATAAACATTCTCCTCAGCGTTTCCGCAACAGAAGATTGATTTGCGTAGAAAGGTTTAATAATATAAAAAAAACACGTTGCTTAAGTGTTAAAATGCTCCATTAGGAACTTGCCGCTTCTGCACAGATTGTTAACTGTCAAATTTGGCGCCAAAAAAAAATGGCGGCAGAAAATTGTTATATACCTCCTAAGTTACCTGCGTACCAATCGGTTCTGCAGATCTTTCCTCTACAGAACCGGTAAACTCTGCATCGCTCTTCCTGCCCATATATTTCCCTCCAAGTACAGTCTCGGATCCTTCAAGAGGGGCGTGAATAGGCACCTGTCAGGCCGTCACGGCATCGCAACCCCAACATACGACTAAATGTCTATGGGCGTCATTAGGCGCCACATGTTAATATAAAAAAAAAAAACAGTTGGCCAACCTGTACCATAGCCTCATTTCTAGTTTATGGAGACTGCAAGATTTTAGCATCATGTCTAACCCCCTGTTTAGGCTTGCATTTCACAACAGATTTTATTTATTTTACTGTTAGCTGGTTGCATTTAGTACTTAGAATGGTTATCGATAATGATAATGTATTTTTGAAGCTTTGGGCACAAAACAATGCTGTGAATAAGGCTATGTATGCACACGCGCACTACCGCTTACCGAGTGCTTGCATTTAGCGCTCGTTAAAATTCTTTTTAGCATTCTGTACTTTTATTTAGAATTAGTTGTCTGCAAGCGGTGTTCGCGCCGCTTGTTTGTGGTTTGACTTTAATTGAAATGAAATCACATTCGGCGGCGTTCTATGAATTTATTATACGTTGACTTAATTAATTTGTTGTCGCTTAAATATTTTACATAGGAATTTTAATTATGTTCAATAAAGTTTTAAGTTAATTTTTAAACATCTTTTATTTTTAACGAATACACATTTATGATACATTCGACGTAATGTTACATAGAAATGCTACAAGCTAGAACGATAAAAAAGGTATGGACGCCGGGCTGTCAAATACTTGTATGAGAATTAGCGTCGCCGAGTTGCGGGGAGCGGAGTGTACTTACCGATGATAAGATATTCCTCTATTGTGCACACTAAACTTGGCTGTAGTGTTTTTACACGTAAACACCGAGCATGCGAACGCAGGCGATGACCAGCGCGCCCGTCAACCCGCACCTTTTCCTTATGCCGTAGTCGCCTTTTGGGGACCGATGCATGTCGGGGAGAGATGCAGTGGGGCTATTCTTTTTAAGTACCGACCATCCAATGAAACAAGTATGCATTTACTTATATCGTGTTACGCTGGTGAGGATAGGGTTCGGGGTCCATACCTTTTTTATCGTTCTAGGCTACAAGTTACATTCGCACACAGGCTGTGGACCCACACCACTTTAGTGGAATTACAATTCCAAAATTTCTAACCTTAAAATGTGTTGAGTTGGGTATATACTGCACCGCTAGTCGGACAAATTATTTCTAACTTCTAAGAATCACACTCAACTTTGTTCTCTGTGCCATCTGGTTTAATTCTTATAGGTTCCAACTTGAATAAATGTGGACACCCGCAGGCCTGGAGGCTCTGCCACAAGGTACACCAGTAAAGCACAGATTGAGGTTCATGTTTGTTTATTATGATTTGAAAGAAATACAGATTAATTTAGAGGTTAGTGTCCGAAAGAATGCAATCTTTTATAGCCTCGGTGAAAACAAAATCATCACGACACTCTAGAAAGAACATCTCTCCACAGAACATCCTTAACTATAATAAAATCCAACGTCTGCTTTCTGTCTGAGTGTCTGTCTGTCCGCTTATAACTCGAGAACCACTGAACCGATTTTAATAAAACAAAATTCTACGGATAGCTTGATTCTTCCCATCAACTATAGGCTACTATCACGCTAAATAGCTTATGAGGTTAGCAGTGAAGTGAAATATGAGAGCGGGCGGAGCCGCGGACACAGCTTGCCTATTATATATAATATTCTCATTGAAAGAAAAATTATACAAAGTAGTTCTGAACGGCAAACTGCCATTGCAATATTATGTTGCCAACATTTCTTCTCTAAAGTTTTTCAGTTTGATAGTGTGAATGTAACTTGTACAGTATGCAATACTAGAACTTGAAAAAGGCCGCGTTCCAAGCTCCGAGTCCAGCTTTCCAACCTCTCCCCCTGCAAAGTATTTGGGGATACACCAGATCGATATCTCAAAATGTATAGACACAATTTATACTAATAGATAATTTTCTAAACTCAGTACTGCTACCTATCCGTGTTGTCCATATAAGTCTGTAAAGTAAAACTTAATTAAAGTGCTTTAAATAGTGCTACTTCATACATACAGACCACACACACCACACGCCGTATCCCGACAATCGGGTTAAGCGGAATAGTCGGGTGTTACGCTTCAAGTACTCTTGTAAATTACAGCACAACACCGATCACCACTTTTGGAAAAGTATGAGAACAAGACAACTATCAAGCAGCAAGTAAGGCACGAAGACCCACCTGCTGCATGACTCGGTGGAAGAACTGTGCCAAGGTGAGAGGTGGCTCGCCTGTCTGTTTGTTTTCTGCGCCCAGCCTCTTGGGAAGGCGGGTGGGCCATTCTCCGCACTGAGACCTCTAGACGGTCCGCTGTACGTTGGCGCTCGGGTAGTGTTACTCCAGCCACCCGAGCTCTTTCATGAAGTGGAGCGCTCTTCTCGGTCGCTTTCACACTTCCGCCTGTCGCCCTTATGCACGGCACCTTTTCCTTATGCCTTAGGGCGTTTTTGCACTTGCGACGACACGACACGACAAAATGCGGTCACGACTCCAAGCGCCATATATTTATATGAGCCGTTTACTCACGCAACGACACCGCACAGCACGACACACGTTTTGCAAACGACTTTTTGGCTATGTCGTACGTGCCGCTATGTCGTTACGTTTTTTTTGCGGTGACGACATAGCGGCTGTACGAAACAAGTTGGATCTTGCTGGCGACGCACCGCACGACACGACGACGATGAGCGTGCTCACGTGAAGACTACAAACAAGCCGCGACTGCCGTGTAGTTGCTGAATCGTCACTAGTGGAAAAACGTACGAACGACATGTCGTGTGCAGTACGTCGTGTGTTGAGAAACGTGACCGCAAATCGTGTCGTGCGGTCGCAAGTGCAAAAACGCCCTTAGTCGCCTTTTGGGGACCGATGCATGGCGGGGAGAGATGTAGTGTAGTGGGGCTATTCTTTTTAAGTACCGACCCTTCAGTGCTACTTAATTACCACAATATTGACCAAATCGAGATTTTTGCATCCATATTAATTTACTGACTCTGGTACTTGACTTTGAGGTAGGTGACTGCCTTGTATTGCCTTTAAATATTGCGAAAGTGCAGACGTCAGGGCGAACTTTCCGAAGGCAGCTCTACCCAGTTGAATTTGTATGTCGGCCAAGGTAACTCTTCAACCCGTTCCAATTGTATTACCTAGCAACGTTATAGGTTAGGGAACTAGAAACGAATAATATTTATTTTTAATTAGCAATTCAACTTCACCATACAGACTGTTGATCTCTTTTCGATTTACGCTATCACATTGTCCCTCCATCTTGACATCTGACACTGAGGTCACACACACTTACACTTCAACATTATTGGCAGTAAGGGCGTTTTTGCACTTGCGACGACACAACACGACAAAATGCGGTCACGACTCCGAGCGCCATATATTTATATGAGCCGTTTACTCACGCAACGACACCGCACAGCACGACACACGTTTTGCAAACGACTTTTTGGCTATGTCGTCCATGCCGCTATGTCGTTACGTTTTTTTTGCGGTGACGACATAGCGGCTGTACGAAACAAGTTGGAACTTGCTGACGACGCACCGCACGACACGACGACGATGAGCGTGCTCACGTGAAGACTACAAACAAGCCGCGACTGCCGTGTAGTTGCTGAATCGTCACTAGTGGAAAAACGTACGAACGACATTTCGTGTGCAGTACGTCGTGTGTTGAGAAACGTGACCGCAAATCGTGTCGTGCGGTCGCAAGTGCAAAAACGCCCTTACAGCACAGGTTGGCGTTTGACACCTGAAAGACTTCCTGGCTCCTTTCGTGAACACTCGGCTCAACAACACGTAACAAAAACGACATGCACCGCACCACCTCAACATTTAGGTTAGGGTTCTTCTTCTTTGTATTAACCCTGGTTATTTTTTTTTTAAACCACCATAACATCACTCATACTCATACCACACTTTCCTTCGAGCCGAAGTCTGCCGAAAGGAGCTAAAGGAGCCAGGAAGGAGCTGTCGCGACCTCGCGTGCTGCTTGTTTTAGCTTAAAACTTGTCGACGAGCTGCAGGATGTGCTGCTGCTCCTGTTGCCGCCACTCGGAGTTGCCGTCGTCGCCGAGGTTGCCAGCGTACTCTGCAACACATTCAGTATGGCAACATTACAGTTTGCACACAAACACAAATTATTTAAACAAGGTTAAACATGAACACCCCACATCAGTGGCGGATACAGGAGGGGGGGGGGGGGGGGGTTTGCTAGGGGCTGAAGCCCCCCCCCCCCCCCCTCCCAAACTATAGGTGACAATACTGACAATCCACGATCCTAAATTTGTTTTCACGCGCTCCTGTGTATTTTTTGAGTTTGAGCCCACCCCAAAGTTTTCCCTTGCCCCTTACTAGGTGGTAGGCTCAAATTGTAGCCGACTGGGTTGATACCACCGTACTGAATGTAAGATGGCCCCGCATAGCAGCCTCGGTTGTGTTCTCCTCTAGTCCAGTATAGCCAGCAATCCAGGCAAGTCTCCGGTATGGCACCTACCTTCTCGGAGGTGATATTGGCTGGTCGGAGCATGCGTTTTAGCCCCTCCAACTCAGCCACCCATACCGGATTACATAAAAAAAATGCTGTGAGACTGTTGAGAGTTATCTTTGCGAAGTTCTCCGGCGAAGATTGATCGTTTGCGCGCAGTCGCTGCGACAACACGCCACCGCGTCATCGCGTCATCACGGACACGGAGCGGTACGACGACATCGACGGCAGCAGAAAGGGATACATCACCTAAAGTCCGGCCGTTGAGACAATGCGCTCCCGACGTCTGTCAGTTGGTAACAGTGATACCAGTCTACAGATCGTTCACAGTTATTTTACCTCTGACACATGTCAATGTATCATCCGCACTAGTACTACGGTTCTAAAAAGGGTTACTTGCTATTAATATTTTACCAGTGGTAGTGGAAATTATGTTTAAGTACCTGTTGTACTTGTAGTGATAAGTCCACCTTTGCGCACTCCTTCATTTCTTGTTTCTTGTCGTGTACTGTTCTTCTTTCAATTTGTGTGCAATAAAGAGTTTCTATTCTATTCTAAACATATATTCAAATATATCGTACAGGGAAATAGTACGGACCAATTATGGCAACACAGAGCTCAGGTTAGCCAACTTGATGGCTAGAGGTAAAATAACTGTGAACGGTCTATAAGTCTAAGCCTGGATCCGCCACTGCACCACACGCATAAAGGTACTGTGTGGGGTCGGTACTTAATAAGAATAGTCCCACTGCATCTCTACCCGTGCATGTCGTAAAAGGCGACTAAGGGATAAGCGGCCTGCAGACACCCCGGTCGACTTGTGGCTTTCATGGAAGACATAGGCTGGCCGGGGTGGCTGGAGACTGCGGGGTTTTGCACGAAGGTCCCCAACCAAGCGGGATTAGTTTGCAGGCCTAGAGCCAACCCCAAACCAGGGACGTATTTCGGATTTCTGCGCCCTGGGCAAATACGATCAATACCATACAATACCAATCGGCCAACCCGCGCGGCTGGTGGCGGTATACGCAAGCAACTTGTCGCTCGCCTGACTCTAGCCCGTGTGCATGGCCCGCCACCGCCAATCGTTAATTTTTTTTAAAAGAGAAATAATTAATTCCAAGTAAAAGTGACATTTTGGATAAAATGCTACTTGTACTAAATTTTTTGGCTGACTGCCATATTATATGATTATTAATTTTGTAAGTTATGTAGTTGAAATAATTAATATTTCTCGAGATGGGCCGCCCTTCGGGACGGGCCGCCCCGGGCGATCACCCGAATGACCCTATGGAGAATACGTCGCTGCCCCAAACCAAAACAACGACAACAACAACACACGGATAAAGGTAGTCAGTGAATCACCTCTCATGACGTGCCGAATGATCTTGAGCGAGCCGCCGCGCAGCGACAGCACGTGCTGCACGCGCTGCTTGATGATGGTCGGCCCCGCCGTGCACACCTGACGAGAGCAACGCGCATTCTTCATTTTTTAATGGAAACCGACACGGTCGGCTACATCACCTACAACATCCGTGATGTCGGCCCATAACACCGGGTGAACTAGGTGCCATGTCAGTCCCATCGGTCGTGCCGGCTACACTGAACTGGACGGAAAACACGAACTATTTACATAGCCGTTTCGACCGACCTTTCAGTCAGTGCGGTGGTACCAACCCGGGCGGGTTAAACCCTACTACCTAGTAATATAAGAAGCGAGTCTTATCCCTTTTTTTAGCGAGTCTTTTCCCTTATTCGCCTTTCACGACATACACGGGGAGAGATGCAGTGGGGCTATTATTTTAAAGTACCGGCCCCACACGGTATCCACCCATACGGTACGGTTTTCCGCCCAGTTCAGTGTAGCCGGCACGACCGAAGGGAAACACTGACATGGCACTTAGGTAATTATAATGTGTTATATCAAAAGTAAATTTAGAGACACAGACCTCCAGTATGATGCGGTCGATGAGCTGCAGAGCGAACAGTCCTCCGGAGAGCCGCCGCAGATACTGCGCGTCGTCCTCCAGATCCGCACCGTCCTTCTGCACCAGCACACGCATACGTTTGTTGTTACATATTTTGTTATTCGCATTTTTGTAAAGTAGACTAAGTGCACATTGAAAAAATTTCAAATGGCTATGGCTCGATGGGGCGATGAAAAAACTTTAAATTTTATAATTCTCTACCGAAATTATGAATGTTTGTGGAATGTACGGCTGTCGCCACTCTACGAAAACAAAATATCGAGGGAAAATGCGTATCAAAGTATATTAGAATCCTTGAACGCCAATAATTCACAATAATGCTGTGTACCGGTACCGTGTGGGGCCGGTACTTTAAAAGAATAGCCCCGCTGCATCTCTCCCCGTGTATGTCGTAAAAGGCGACTAAGGGATATGACTCCATTCTTATATTACTAGGTGGTAGGGTTTAACCAGCCCGGGTTGGTACCATCGCACTGAATGAAAGGTCGGTCGAAACGGCTATGTAAATAGTTTGTGTTTTCCGTCCAGTTTAGTGTAGCCGGCACGACCGAAGGGAAGCACTGACGTGGCACCAAGTTTACCCGGTGTTATGGGCTGACATCACGGATGTTGTAGGTGATGTAAGCCAACCGTGTCAGTTACCATAAAAAAAAAAAAAAAATAATGCACCCTAATGCTTTTCCTTCGTCTAGTGTTTCTTTTCATTAAATGTTTCTTTATTAAATGTGTTGCAAGGAGTAATATTACAGAATTTAATTCATTCCGCAAAGAAACGTCCATTTTGAATGCCAAATAATGATCATGTGTATTTCAGACTTGCTAGAAAGAAGTATGCTCATAATAAGTATTCTTATGTGGTCCGTGCTTTCATGAGCAAATGCATACACTCGGAGAGCACGCTCTAAATGAGCACACTACCTAGTGGCAAACAAGTATGCTTTTCTAATAGCATGTGTATTCCCTGCTATATGTAGGTACTTGCGTACCCCCATGAGTTTCTCTGTGCTGTCGACGCGCTCGGTGTACTTGAAGTGGAGCTCCATCAGCCGGTCCACCTTCTCCATGTCGTTCTCGGAGAACTTGGCGAGCAGCCGAGCCCGCTGCGCTCCGCCGCAGTTCCGCAGCATCGACGATATTATCGACACCACGTGCTCTGCTTAGCAATATGTGCGTGCGTACCTCCATGAGTTTCTCAGTGCTGTCGACGCGCTCCGTGTACTTGAAGTGGAGCTCCATCAGCCGGTCCACCTTCTCCGTGTCGTTCTCGGAGAACTTGGCGAGCAGCCGCGCCCGCTGCGCGCCCCCACAGTTCCGCAGCATCGACGATATTATCGACACCACGTGCTCTGCTTAGCAATATGTGCGTGCGTACCTCCATGAGTTTCTCAGTGCTGTCGACGCGCTCCGTGTACTTGAAGTGGAGCTCCATCAGCCGGTCCACCTTCTCCGTGTCGTTCTCGGAGAACTTGGCGAGCAGCCGCGCCCGCTGCGCGTCGCCGCAGTTCCGCAGCATCGACGATATTATCGACACCACGTGCTCTGCTTAGCAATATGTGCGTGCGTACCTCCATGAGTTTCTCAGTGCTGTCGACGCGCTCCGTGTACTTGAAGTGGAGCTCCATCAGCCGGTCCACCTTCTCCATGTCGTTCTCGGAGAACTTGGCGAGTAGCCGCGCCCGCTGCGCGCCGCCGCAGTTCCGCAGCATCGACGATATTATCGACACCACGTGTTCTGCCCGCAACACATTAATTATATGGTAATTAAAACTATTTTACCGAAGCACTAAACTAAATAACCGAATCTACTGTAGCCAAATTTCTCCGTGTGTCTGTGTCATGCTTGTGGACTGTTGCAAGTGGTGCATCTCTTTCAGCGCGCGTATTATCATTCCTGCGAGCACAGAGCAGCGATCGGTGGCCGTCTTCCACCGGCGCGACGCGAATTCTTGCTTCGTGATTGCGAGACATGGAATCCTAATATTGTTTTACTTTGTGGATTAATTACATGATGTGGATGGAATTAAAATTGGAATTATTTATTGTCAGCCTCGGTAGCTCAGTGGTGCGGTCGGTCGACTGTTGTTAAGCAGCCCTGAGCGCGGTCAGTACTTGCATGGGTGACCGCTCGACCGTTGGAGGCTGAATATGGTTCGGATTCCACGTAAAACTGTAGGTCCCTTCCCTTCTTACCTTACTAGGTGGTGGGGGTTTAAACCGTCCGGATTGATACCACCGCACTGAACGAAACGTCGGTCGAAACGGCTATGTAAATAGTCCGACACGACCAACGGGAAGCACTGACATGGCATGGAAATGTTGCAATTATATTACGATTTCTGTAGATACCCGCTGACTGACCTGAGTAAAATAGAATTGGCAGATTTTTTTTTATGGAAACTGACACGGTTGGCTACATCACCTGCAACATCCGTGATGTCAGCCCATAACACCGAGTGAACTAGGTGTGGCAGTGCTTCCCTTCATTTTCATTTCAGATTCAAAATTCTATCTGACTTGCCGACACCACTAAGGTTAGGTTAGGTCGGTGAGGACTCGCCTTCGTGCTGGTCCACCGTGAGGAGCCTCTTCCTCTTGGGCGTCTTCATGAAGAGCGGGAAGATGGTGCGCAGGCCGAGGATGTCCACGAACTTGTTGCAGTTCTCGCGGCCGTCCGCTCCCGCCATCGCGTGGTCCAGCACCTTCAGCGAACCGTTGCGCGACATCTTCTTCTCCCTGCGTCGTCACAGATTACTTAATAGTTACTTCGTAACAGATAAATCACTCCATAGAAAAAGTTCCATACCTATGGCTTTAATAGCCTAATGTTTCACGTCGCCAATCGCTAGAGTCGTGACGTCGTGTACAATCATTATTATTTATTTCATCCATTTATTTCCACATTTCTTTTTATACAAACTTTACATTTTTTTAAAAATCAAAACCTAAAATTAATATAAAAACAAACGGAGTTTCCACCACCGGCCGCGGGGCGAACCCAGGCTACCGATGGTCGGGTCCCAAAGCGAGAAACCTCCGGACGATGCGTGCAGTGTCGAGCAGGGCTGCCTTCTGGATCAGGCCCTTGACCCTATCTATCTATCTATCTTTATTATCTTTATTAAGACATTTTCTTTTTATAACAATTTAAATTTTTTTTTATAACCTAAAAATTTTAATCTAAAATCTACGCGCACCTGATCCACCGCGTCAGCAGACTAATATGACGCATACGGGTCTCTATTGGGACCCGTGCAGACACAAGTGGAGAAAAAGTAATTTTAGTTCTTAGGTTAAGACATTTAATATGTATTTTCAATATGGCCCTAGTTGGCTGAAATAAAGAGATAAATAAAAATAAATAAATAAATAAAATTGGTATAAAAACAAACGGAGTTTCCACCACCGGCGGAGGGGCGAACCAAAGCTACCGATGGTCGGGCCCTAGGGAGAGAAACCTCCGGACGATGTGTGCAGTGTCGAGCAGGGAGCAAGGCAGCTGCCTTCTGAATCTGGCCCTTGCTTGACCCAACCACTAAGCGAGAGCCTCTTTAGGTGGTCGTCGAGGCTCTTCGCCCATGCGCTTATAGCTTATTATTATTTTTATTTATTTATTTATATACACTAGCAGCTTGCAGCTGATGCGTGCACTTCACATGTTGAGTGCACTGTTTTATGATAGATCTTATTTATATATTTTATTTTATTTATTTATTGTTTATTTTATTTTATATTAATTGTTTTTATTTTATGTTTATATTTAACAAATGTTTGTCAATGAAATTTTTAAAACCAGTCACTGAGATTCATGTTTTTTTTTTAATTAAAAACGTGACCTATGGCCATATGGCACCCAGCCACCCATAAGGTGTCGACGCTCATGGACATTCGATCGAATGCGGGTGTTGCGAAATGCCGGCCCGACAGGTGCCCATTCACGCCCCTCTTGAAAGGCCCGAGACTGTACTTTCTGTAGAGGAAAGAGCTGCAGAATCGATTGGTACGCATCCGCGGTGCGTAAATTCGCAAAATTTTCTCACCCCGAAAATGGCATGGAAGCCAAGGGGGTATGCATATTAAATGTTTGAGAAGGCAAGGGATTAATAAAGTAGGTAAAAACGTTTTTTTTTTTGTTAGCATGAAAGAGTAGACAAGAGGTTAATGCAGTAACAAGTTAAAAAAAAAAGAATTTTTGATCACAAGAAAGATTTGAATTTTGAATTATTTTGGAACTGCAGGTCCCTAGTAAGGTAAAGTACTAGGGTTTAATGGGCTGACAAGGGTTTAATGGGCTCACATCACGGATATAAAAACACGAAAGAACCTGAACAACTTTTGTTTTAAGACTCCGCCGGTATCTGCTCTCTGTGTGATAGATAAAGAACAAAGACAGAGCAAAATAGTCTCTAAGCACCTCAGCATAAGGTTCATGAGCTGGAGCCCCTCGCCCTTGAGGAAGCGGTCGCGGTTGGTGGGCTCCATGAGGGCGCAGCAGAGCGCGTCGAACATGTTCTCCATCGCCTCCTGCTCCTCCGCGCTGCTCGGGTCGTGACGCTTGTAGAACTGTCACCGAAATAGTTACAGGTTAACTGCAACGTTAGCGGTTGTTTGCAGGTTACAATGTTAATGTAAATTTACATGTTACAAGGCTAATTTAATGTTACAATCTACAAGGTAACAGGTTACAAAGTAAATAAAAGGTTACAGGTTACAAGGTAAATGAAAGGTTACAAGTTACAAGGTAAATGAAAGGTTACAGGTTACAAGACAAATAAAAGATTACAGGTTACAAGGTAAATGAAAGGATACAGGTTACAAGGTAAATGAAAGGTTACAGGTTAAAAGGTAAATGAAAGGTTACAGGTTACAAGACAAATAAAAGATTACAGGTTACAAGGTAAATGAAAGGATACAGGTTACAAGGTAAATGAAAGGTTACAGGTTAAAAGGTAAATGAAAGGTTACAGGTTACAAAGTAAATAAAAGGTTACAGGTTACATGGTAAAAGAAAGGTTACAGGTTACAAAGTAAATAAAAGGTTACAGGTTACAAGGTAAATGTAAAGGATCTGCGTCGCGTACAGCTTGTTGCAGTTGTGCTACCGACACAACTGCATCTCTGTTCGCTCCAGCTGGTAGGAAGGTTGGGTGCTCACCGCCAGCTGCTGCAGCAGAACGTCGATGCCGTCGAGCTCGCCGAGCAGCAGCCGGTTGTCCGGTGTGCTCTGCAGCAGGATCGAGAGGATCTACGTCGCGTACAGCTTGTTGCAGTCGTGCTACCGACACAACTGCATCTCTGTTCGCTCCAGCTGGTAGGAAGGTTGGGTGCTCACCGCCAGCTGCTGCAGCAGAACGTCGATGCCGTCGAGCTCGCCGAGCAGCAGCCGTTTGTCCGGTGTGCTCTGCAGCAGGATCGAGAGGATCTCCGTCGCGTACAACTTGTTGCAGTCGTGCTACCGACACAACTGCATCTCTGTTCGCTCCAGCTGGTAGGAAGGTTGGGTGCTCACCGCCAGCTGCTGCAGCAGAACGTCGATGCCGTCGAGCTCGCCGAGCAGCAGCCGGTTGTCCGGTGTGCTCTGCAGCAGGATCGAGAGGATCTCCGTCGCGTACAGCTCGTTGCAGCCGTGCTACCGACACAACTGCATCTCTGTTCGCTCCAGCTGGTAGGAAGGTTGGGTGCTCACCGCCAGCTGCTGCAGCAGAACGTCGATGCCGTCGAGCTCGCCGAGCAGCAGCCGGTTGTCCGGTGTGCTCTGCAGCAGGATCGAGAGGATCTCCGTCGCGTACAGCTTGTTGCCCTCGAACGGGATTTTCGCCTGTGTGAAGAACACACTGAAGTACTTAGGGAATGTCCATGTGGGGTTGGTAAGTAAAAGAATAGCCCCACTGCAGTAACGTGTTGGGTCGATATGTGAAAGAATAGCCCCACTGCAGTAACGTGTGGGGTCGATACGTAAAAGAATAGCCCCACTGCAGTAACGTGTGGGGTCGGTACGTAAAAGAATAGCCCCACTGCAGTACCGTGTGGGGCCGGTACGTAAAAGAATAGCCCCACTGCAGTAACGTGTGGGGCCGGTACGTAAAAGAATAGCCCCACTGCAGTAACGTGTGGGGCCGGTACGTAAAAGAATAGCCCCACTGCAGTAATGTGTGGGGCCAGTACGTAAAAGAATAGCCCCACTGCAGTAACATGTGGGGCCAGTATGTAAACTGCAGTAGATACTGTGTGAGGCCGGTACGTAAATTAATAGCCCCACTGCAGTACCGTGTGGGGCCGACACGTAAAAGAATAGCCCCACTGCAGGAATGTGTGGGGCCGGTACGTAAAAGAATAGTCCCATTCCCATTACAGTAACGTGTGGGGCCGGTACGTAAAAGAATAGCCCCACTGCAGTAACGTGTGGGGTCGGTACGTAAAAGAATAGTCGCACTGCAGTAACGTGTGGGGCCGGTACGTGAAAGAATAGCCCCACTGCAGTAACGTGTGGGGCCAGAATAACCCCAATGCCGCGCTATCCATAAAAAAGGGCTCGCTTACCTTTAATCTCTTGAGAATCCACTGCATGAAGCCTTGCTTCGCAACCTCCACGCACAGTTCTGGCTTGAACTCCGTGATGTTCTCTATAATACCTGCGATCAAAGCATATAGCTGTTAAAGCAGCAGTATTATAAGCGGCGAGTGGCCGAGTGATTTGGGCATCGGCTTCTCATGCGAGAGCTCCGAGGTTCGAATCCGGTCGGCGTGTACCAATGAGTTTTTTTCTGATGAAAAGATTTACGTGCATACCTACACCTGCTGCTTCACCGTTCGGAGCCGGTGTGAAACTGTAGGTCCCTTCCGTTGCCCCCTTAGGCTCAAATTGTAGCCGACTAGGTTTGTACCGTCGTGCTGGATGTAAGATAGCCACATAGCAGCCTCGGTTGTGTTCTCCTCTAGTCCAGTATAGCCCGCAATCCAAGAAAGTCTCCGGTATGGCACATACCTCCTCGGAAGTGATATTGGCTTGTCAGAGCCTGTGCTTTGGCCCCTCCGACTCAGGCACCCACACAGATTACATAAAAAAAGAGGAACTGAATAAAAAAAAATAAACCGGCCAAGTGTGAGTCGGACTCGCGCGTCGAGGTTTCCGGACCACAAACTTGGCTACATTACCTACAACATCCGTGATGTCAGCCCACAACACTTTAGTGAACTAGGTGCCATGTCAGTGCTTCGGTCGTGCCGGCTATACTAAAATGGAAGGAAAACACGAACTATTTACACAGCTGTTTCGGCCGACGTTTCATTCAGTGCGGTGGTACTAACCCGGCCAGGATGAACCCTACCATCTTACGGACCATTTTACGTGGAATCCGAACCGCGGTCACTCTCCAACGGTTGAACGATCACCCATCCAAGTACTTACCACACCCAGGCGTGCTTAACAACTGTCGACCGACCGCACCATTGAGCTACCGAGGCTGAGAAAAGGCTGTGTGAAGTGTTGTACTCTGTTTATCGTTGTCGAGTATCGTAGTATCGTACAACCGCGCACACACCGCGGTTGTACGCACCGAGTGTGTTGTGGACGGCGTCGCGCTCGTCCGGCTGCGACTCGTCGAGCCGCTGCTGGTTGTGCAGCAGCAGGGCCGGCGCGTCCGCCTCCTGCAGCGCCCACACCAGCTCCTCCGCTCCCTCAGCGCTCTCGTGCAGGATGTCCACGTCCGTCAGCTCCTGCGTATACAATCTTATTGTACGCACCGAGTGTGTTGTGGACGGCGTCGCGCTCGTCCGGCTGCGACTCGTCGAGCCGCTGCAGGTTGTGCAGCAGCAGCGCCGGCGCGTCCGCCTCCTGCAGCGCCCACACCAGCTCCTCCGCTCCCTCAGCGCTCTCGTGCAGGATGTCCACGTCCGTCAGCTCCTGCGTATACAATCTTATTGTTTATTATATAATATATCCCACAGGGCTCCATCCTCGGTCCCGTCCTCTACACGGTGTTCACAGCTGACCTCCCAGAGGACGAATCGAAAGCCACGACCGCAACATTTGCAGATGACACTGCAAAGCTTGCTAGCAGTGCAGATTCCGCCGTAGCCTCTGAAAAACTGCAGTGCAGACTCAACGCAATATCTAACTGGCTGGAGAAGTGGAAAATCACAGCGAGTGTCTCTAAGTCTGTGCAAGTAACATACACACTCAGAAATGCTAACTGCCCCCCCGTTAAGCTCGGTGGACAAGATTTGCCCCACGCTGACAGCGTAAGATAGGTATCTTAGGTACATAGGGATTCACCTAGACAGAAGGCTGACATGGAATCACCACATAAAGTGCAAAAGAGATGAAGCCTACATCAGATATCGCAACCTACTGTGGCTCATAGGACGACAATCGTAACTCTCTGTGGACAACAAAATACTAGTATTCAAAACAGTCTTCGTCAGCAAAAGCTACATGAATCCACTGCAGCACCACCCCAACAGACTGGCTGAACAACTCACCGAAGAACCTATATTAAGGAGACTCAAAAGACGATGCATAGTGAACCTATCCAAATAGGAAGGTCCGCTATCAAAATGCAGAGCTTGGCCCACTGGGGTCAATTCTCTGAAAGCCACAACAGATAAACAGAAAATCTGCTAAATGTAAAAAAAAAATAAAAGAAAAAAACTGATTGCAGATGGAACTAACAAAAAATAAAAAATTATATCACGCAATTAACAACAGTCGACCGACCGCACCACTGAGCTACCTTGACAATAACAAAATTACATTGTTTTCAAATTTACAGTGTTGCCAATATAGGAAACTCCAATTGGAGCACTCTTTACGTACCTGCAGTAGGTGTACAACTTGCGTAGCGACGTCCGTGTTGTCGTGCGCGAGCAGCTCCAGGAGAGAGTTGACGCTGCGCAGCTCCACCAGCACCGGATACTGATCCGGCACTGTCGCCACCACGCTCAGCTCCTGCGGAAATGAGGGTAAAAATTTAAAATGTATCACTTTTACTGTTAATTAGAATTTATGTTAGGCATAAAATCAGCGATTGCTACTTTTATACAATCAATGCTGCGCTTAACCTTGTCGACAACATTGTAGCAACATTGTGGACAAGATTTATTTATATACTTATTAGTAAGTTGTTATTGTTTGCATGCTGTCGACAATAAAGTTTCATTTCATGGGACGAATTCAACTGGGTTGGGCTGCCTTTGGAAAGTTAAAGTTAAAATGTCCGCGTGACCTGGAAGGCCTGGTGCAGTTCGATCTCGCTCTCCATGACGAACTTGTCCGGCTGGTCGGGGAACTTGATCCTCATCTCGCGGTTCTTCAGAGCTCGCTTCTCCAGGTTCAGCACGAGCCGCTGTGTGTGTGGGTGGGTGTTTGTGTGAGTAGTACTGACATTGGACGAATTCAACTGGGTTGGGCTGCCTTCGGAAAGTTGAAGTTAAAATGTCCGCGTGACCTGCAAGGCCTGGTGCAGTTCGATCTCGCTCTCCATGAACTTGTCCGGCTGGTCGGGGAACTTGATCCTCATCTCGCGGTTCTTCAGAGCTCGCTTCTCCAGGTTCAGCACGAGCCGCTGTGTGTGTGCGTGCGTGCGTGCGTGATTGCATGCGTGCATGTGTGTGGGTGGGTGTTTGTGTGAGTAGTACTGACATGGGACGAATTCAACTGGGTTGGGCTGCCTTCGGAAAGTTGAAGTTAAAATGTCCGCGTGACCTGCAAGGCCTGGTGCAGTTCGATCTCGCTCTCCATGAACTTGTCCGGCTGGTCGGGGAACTTGATCCTCATCTCGCGGTTCTTCAGAGCTCGCTTCTCCAGGTTCAGCACGAGCCGCTGTGTGTGTGCGTGCGTGATTGCATGCGTGCATGTGTGTGGGTGGGTGTTTGTGTGAGTAGTACTGACATGGGACGAATTCAACTGGGTTGGGCTGCCTTCGGAAAGTTGAAGTTAAAATGTCCGCGTGACCTGCAAGGCCTGGTGCAGTTCGATCTCGCTCTCCATGAACTTATCCGGCTGGTCGGGGAACTTGATCCTCATCTCGCGGTTCTTCAGAGCTCGCTTCTCCAGGTTCAGCACGAGCCGCTTCACCGCCGTCTCGTCCATCACCTCGCCCTGCGTGCGGCAAACGCAAACACCACCAGTTGTATTTTTAGGTTTGCGTATCCCGTACGGAAGCCTATTACTAAGCCTCCGCTGTCTGTCTGTCCGTCTGTCCATCCATCTGTCTGTCCTTCCGTCCGTCCGTCCGTCTGTCCGAGGGCTGTATCTCTAGAACCGTAATAGGTAGCCCGTTGAAATTTTCACAGAATATGTGTTATTATGGCGAATATAACAAATAATAAAAAATAAAAAAAGTAAAAAATGATGGGGGTTCCCATACAAGAAAAGTGTTTCTTTTTTTTTTTTTTTTGTGGTGCAGAAACCTCGGTGCGCGAGTCCGACTCGCACTTGGCCATTTTTTTTTTAATTATTATTTCTTTGATTATGAAAATTTTCTTTCATCTTTGAATGTGTGTCATAGACTTCTATAACACACATTCAGAGTTTGCATTATAAATTATCATTAAATTCTATTTTTATTACCAATTATTTGGTTTTTTATTTAAATATTTCGACCCTTTATGGGCCGTCGTCAACTGACGACGGCCCATAAAGGGTCGAAATATTTTGTGTTTTTGATCATTATAAATTATGTATCAATGATAAATAAACACAATATATGAGATTTTTAGGGTTCCGTATCCGTCGTACGGGAGCCTATTGCTAAGCCTACACCGTCTGTCTGTCTGTCCGAGGGCTATAGCTCTTGAACCGTAATAAGTAACCCGTTGAAATTTTCACAGAATATGTGTTATTGTGGCCGTTATAACAACAAATAATAAAAATAAAAAATTCACGGGGGTCCCCATACAAGAAACTAAAAAGTGTATGTACCATCTACCGAAAAGAGTATTTTAACTAGGTAATACATAGATGGTGTGAGTGGCCCTAACCATGACATGGCGATACGGAACCCTCGGTGCGCGAGTTCGACTCGCACTTGGCCGGTTTTTTTTTACTCTAATCTTCGCTGTGCTGTGCATGTATGTGTGTAGCCGACATTAAGGCAAATGAAGGGAAGCACTGACATGGCACTTAGTTCACCCGGTGTTATGAGCTCAAATCACAGATGTTGTAGGTGATGTATTCAACTGTGTCCATTTCCATAAAAACAATTTTATGTCAACTGTATGAAGTACCTAATAAGGTACCTATTTTTTTTTTATGGAAACTGACACGCTTGGCTATATAACATACAACATCCGTGATGTCAACCCATAACACCGGGCGAACTTGGTGCCACGGCTGTGCTTCCCTTCGGTCGTGCCGGCTACACTGAACTGGACGGAAAACACAAACTATTTATATAGCTGTTTCGACCGACCTTTCATTTAGTGCGGTGGTATCAACCCGGGCGGGTTAAACCCTACCACCTAGTAATATAAGAAGGGAGTCATATCCCTTAGTCGCCTTTTACGACATACACGGGGAGAGATGCAGTGGCGCTATTCTTTTAAAGTACCGGCCCCACACGGTACCTAACTAAATAAATTATATTTCAATTTTATGATGCATCCAAATGAAACATTACCACAGTCGCCTCATTTTCCACGAACTTGAGTATATCCGCTCGCTCCTGATCTGTGATGTCTGGCTCTTGTGGCAGCACATTGCTCTCTTCGACTCTTAACGACGGATGGCCGATGCCGCGCGTGGCCTCGGCCCGCGCCGCGCGCCGCCGCACCTTCCGCGCGCGACCCTCGTCCTCCGACCCGCTGTCCGAGTCATCCGCAGGCCGCTTGGGCGTCGGGGTCGGCTGTCGAATAAAATTTTGAGACTTAGAAAGGATAAGACTGAACATGAAGTGGAGTAGAGTAATTCCAAATTATTGCCAGGACATGCATAATTAAGGCGACATAAGAATAATATTGAGAAGATTATTCCTAGATTTCAAATCTCATGCAATAACAATGATAAACAATATGAATGATAATTTTATAGGTTATGTTCCACAAAAGTAGTTTTCTTCACCTTGAAAGACAGCAGCTCACCAACATCCATTTCTAAGGTTTCTGTCCTGTATCTAACGTCACAATTTGGGATTTATTTTCGGAAAATTTGAAACACAAACTCCTAAAATAAAAAGCGAATGTTTGATTGTCAAAATATAACGTCACTCAAGCGCTGCGTTCGGTGCGTTCCATCCAATCCAATATCTTTCTATGGTTGGTGGATTTTATTTTGCTCATCGTATTCTTCCGAGCGTGAATTGTGTTACCACATTTTCTAATAAAGAGTATTTGGTTATTATTTTAGTGTTATATCTAAGAAATTAGTTTGTTTTTATATTATTAAAACATAAACATATTTTGTGTTGTACTTATTTACTCTATTCAACAAAAATATCGCAAGTAGATAGATGATATGTCCGGTAAACTGCATGCAAAATACGACATCTCTAATTGTAGTAAATTTTTCATGGTGAAAATTCAAATGGCTGTTCGGTTCGGTTTTAGGAGGGAAAGGTAAAAACACTGTAAATTTGAAAATCATTTTGTCGACCACAATGTGGCGTAAAAGCGAGCGTGGACGTTCTCGCTTTGAGTCTCTTCTGATGGGGCTACAATACGCTGATCGCTATACACGTACACGCCTGTTACGCGTAAGTGAATTTCATTTCCAGTTTATACGTAACGTACCTACTCAAAAGTTTTAATCTATTGCAAATTCTTAATATTTCTGTGATAGGAAATGACTATGGCGTTAGATGAGGAGGGCGAGGAAGCAATTACATTGTTGCTGGAGTACTTGACCAGTGCCAGCGGCATCGAGATTTGCTCCAAATTATTCTATGTGCTCTCGGCCGGGATAGCAAACAACGTAAGTTTTAAGACGTTTGTAAGTACCTATTACCTCTCTGTTTCAAGTTTGGCCCCGCTGAACGTTATGACGTAACGGTTAAAAGCCAAAAGCTCACTGAAGAAAGCCCCTGCTGGTGGACGCAACTGTCGTCCCGCAATCAAGGGTCTAGTTTATTCCAAGACTTTTGAAAACGCCTCTTTTCGTAGTTATTTTAATGTTTTAGGTAGTTTTTTTATTATTTAGTTATTTATATTACTTTTTACAGTTCCGTAAGTACCTAAAAAGAGGAAAAACGAAACCCTTATAGTCCGTGTGTCCGTCTGTCCGTCACAGCTTATTTTATCAGAATCTACTGGGCGAAATAAGTTGAAATTTGGTACCTACATATTTTGAGTATTTCGTACATATAAGTATAGAGAGTTATTCGTAAATGAAAGAATTTTTATATTGGGCGTACCTATATATGGGGCACAAATTAGAAAGTTAATTTTGTTTAAAGTACATTATGTGACGTCTCAAATGTTTAAAATGGATAGTTTAAAAGATATTAAAGAAAATATACGAAAATCGTGCATTCCCCCTCTCTATATCTCCGAAACTACTTAGTCTAAAATTATGAAAACATTGGGAATATAGGGGCAGTCTTATAGTTCACAGGATAACCTAGGAACCCTCTCCACGCGAGTTACACTCACACTTGACCGTTTTTTATATTTGGTACTCGTATTAATATAAATATGTTTACTAAGTCGTATACACAACAATCTAAATTTTTTTATATGACGCATACAGCTATCGGTACCGTCGACAAAAAAGTTGGACAGACGGTTGCTACCGCCACCAGCAGCGGGAGCACAAATGCGTCGATAAGCCTATATCGATCGATAAACATCTATTCGTCTTCTTCTATTCTACTTCGTCGAACGAAGCAAATAGATGTTTATCGATCGATATAGGCTTATCGACGCATTTGTGATCCCGCTGCAGGTGTTAAACTGAACTGTCGTTACCATGTAATAATAATTCCACGCAATTTACGTGACTTAGGCAAGACTTTTCTTTTTTTTACTCATATTCGCATTTGAACACAACAAAATGTTAGTAATAAATTTAACAAATAACACAAAACACAAAAAAACCGAACAAAGTTCGTACACGCGCGAAGGGTAGGTAGGTAGCTCAATTACACATACACTACGGACGTGGCTACGCGGCAGGGATGCTAACGGTACTGATTACTGAGCTGTGGCCGTTTTCTCTAACTTCCTACCGTCAACGTCGGTGACGCTGACTAGTTATGTCTCTGCCTAGTTCATATAATTAGACAGAGACATAACTAGTCAGCGTCTCCGACTAGGCTTAGGACGTTAGAGAATACGGCCACTGGGTTGGCACTTGGCGTGGCGACAGCGGGTGTAGCATGAGGCACGGTGTGCGAAAGCGCGGGCGTAGGTAACGGCAAACTCGCAACAGACACGCAGGGCCGTCTTAGGCCATGCAGGGGCCCTTGGGCACAAAATAATTTGGGGCCCTCTTCAGAAAGAAATGACGAAGGCTATTTTTTGCTCGATGCACAATACCACATTATAAGATTATTTTTAAATATACTATGACTTGTCCGAGTGTGCACAGGCACCTAATGGATGCATTATAAATAAATAAATAAATAAATCCTGAAACACCCTGTATAACTGTGAGTTGTTTCACTTGCAGCCCGAGCTCTACGAGAGGGTGGCCTCGTGCCCTGATGTGTACGTAGTGGCTTGCCGTGTGATCGGCAAGGGTGTCGCGGAGCGGACAGTGCCGGCGCTGGTGCTGCTGGCGACGCTGGCTGGCGGCGGCGAAGCTGCTTCGGAGGCGTCGTCGTCGCCGGGGGCGCGGCGCGAGATCGTCGCGCAGTATGCGCGAGCGCGCGTGCGCGTCAGCGGCTGTCTGGCCGCCATGATGCAGCTCTTCTTCAAGGGTGTCATGGTAAGATGATCTTAGAACCTTGTCGCTTTCAAAAAAACCTTTTCTTTAATTTATTTTTTTATGGAAACTGACTAAACCACTGACGGGTGGCTAAGCTCAAGGCTGGCAGTGGGCTGGACACGTCAGCCGAAGAGACGACGAGCGTTGGAGTAACCGTGTTCTACACTGGCGGCCGTGGACAGGAAAACGGAGTGCGGGAAGACCACCCGCCAGGTGGGAACGACGACATCAAGTGCGTCGGCGGAAAGCAGTGGTTCCGTACCGCTGAAGGCCGGGAAGACTGGAGGAAAATTGGAGAGGCGTATGTCCAGCAGTGGACGCTTACACGCTGACTGACTGACTGACTGGCTGACATGGAAACTGACACGGTTGGCTACGTCACCTACTACATCGGCGATGTCAGCCCATAACACCGGGCGAACTAGGTGCCATGTCAGTGCATCCCCTCATTTCATGTCAGATACACTGAACTGGACGGGAAGGGAAACACGAACTATTTACATAGCCGTTTCGACCGGCGTTTCATTCAGTGCGGTGGTACCAACCCGAGCGGGTTGAACCCTACCACCTAGTAAGGTAAGAAGGGACGGGACCTACAGTTTTGCGTGGAATCCGAACCACGGTCAGCCTCCAACGGTCGAGCGGTCACCGATCCAAGTACTGACCGGCCCAGCGTTGCCTCAACGCTGGGCCGGTTTGCAACAATCAATAGCGACAGCCGACTGTCTGCACCACTGAGCTATCGAGGCTGACCTACTTAGATGTCTTGATAACTGACCGGTATAGTGTGTGTGGGGGTCGGTGAAACAAATACTTAGATTTCGAAATAATTAGGTTAATGAGTCGATGGTGGGTCGGGTGTACAGTATGCGAAGCTGTGGCGCGAGCTGTGCACCAGCCTGGCGATGAGCTGCCTCGGCTGTGAGCCCAACCAGACGGCCTGCTCCCATCTCGTCCCTCCGGTTAGTACATAACCTACACTTGAAATGAATTTTTTTATGAAATAAATTTCATAAAAAAAAATATAGAAAGTGCGACATGTCTGTTTGTTATTCGCCTATTTAGCGCGACACTGAGCGTCGTGTAATTTTTTAACCCCGACGAAAAAAACGGAGGGGTGTTATAAGTTTGACGTGTGTGAGGGTGTGTGTGTGAGTGTGTGTGTCTGTCTGTGGCATCGTAGCTCCCAAACGGATGGACGGATTTGGATGCGGTTTTTTTTATTAGGAAGCTTGTTTAATCGGGATGCTTCTTAGTTATGTTTGTAATCAAGTAATCGAGTAATTAAGTAATAAAAAAATTAATTATCTTTAAAAGTGGACCGATTTTCATGCGGTTTTTAAAAAAAAATAAAAGTTAAATTACAAATTTAAAAAAACTTCGACCCATAAAAAGTCAAAAATAATTTCCGTTTACTTACTTAAAGGAGTCGGGGGACCGCTAAGTAAATAAAATATAAAAACTCAGAGCTGCGCGGGAAATTACTTAGCGGTCTCCCAAAGATACGTCATTGCGGTCTCCAGACTCCTTTAAGTAAGTAAACGGAAATTATTTTTGACTTTTTATGGGTCGGGGGTTTTTTAAATTTGTAATTTAATTTAGGGTTTCGTCCCGCACGGGAACCTACGCCTACGTCATAGTTCACTATGCCTACGTCTCGTCTATTCTACCTTTCAACGGCTTTATCTATTGAACAGTAATACGTAGGTACCTAGCCGGAATTTTCACAGAATATGTGTGTGAGTGGATGGATGAGAAGAGCGGAAGTGGTGGCGTGCCTTGGGAGAGGCCTATGTCCAGCCAGCAGTGGACAGGCTGATGATGATGATGATGATATGAAGATGTGTTATTATGGTGGTATCCAATTGTTTTCCTTAAATCCGAACTTGACGCGAGCGGAGCCGCGGGCAAAAGCTGGCGGAAACTTAACATATACTGTCTTCCCATGTCGCAGTGCATAGAGCGTTGCTTCGGTGAGGGCATCGACGAAGCGCTGCAGCTGCTGCAGGCGCTGCTGCAGGGGCACGCGGGCAACAGAGACCTCTTCCTACAGTGCCGCGGCATCACCATATTCACCAGGTATACTGTCTCGCAGTGTATAGAGCGTTGCTCCGGTGAGGGGAGCGACGAAGCGCTGCAGCTGCTGCAGGCGCTGCTGCAGGAGCACGCGGGCAACAGAGACCTCTTCCTACAGTACCGCGGCATCACCATATTCACCAGGTATACTGTCTCGCAGTGTATAGAGCGTTGCTCCGGTGAGGGGAGCGATGAAACGCTGCAGCTGCTGCATGCGCTGCTGCAGGGGCACGCGGGCAACAGATACCTCTTCCTACAGTGTCGCGGCATCACCATATTCACCAGGTATACTGTCTCGCAGTGTATAGAGCGTTGCTCCGGTGAGGGGAGCGATGAAACGCTGCAGCTGCTGCATGCGCTGCTGCAGGGGCACGCGGGCAACAGATACCTCTTCCTACAGTGTCGCGGCATCACCATATTCACCTGACATGACACCTAGCTCACCCGGTGTTACGGGCTGACATCACGGGTGTTGTAGGTGATGTAGCTTCCATAAAAAAAACTGTGTCAGTTTCTATAAAAAATAAACCCGCAACAGGAAGGTGCTGGCGCGGCGCGAGGGCGCTGGTCTGCTCACGGTGCTGGTGCAGGGGAGCCCGGCGACCGCGCGGCGCGCCTTCGACGCCGCAGTACCGCAGACCCTGGTGCAGCTCATCACGACACACGGCGAGCAGTCACTGGTGTGTACTGGCTTATTCTTGAGGAACCATCCTCTTACATTGTTGGTGATATCACAGTCAGTCAGTCAGTCAGCGAATATGCGCCCACTGCTGGGCATACGCCTGTCCAATTTTCCTCCAGTTATCCTGGCCTTCAGCGATACGGGACTATGCTTTCCGCCGACGTACTTGATGTTATTTTTTTTTTTTTTTTTACGAGTATGTTATTAATTTATTATGATCATTAATCATCTTTACCAACAACTTCCTTATTCCTTATTCCTTATTCCTTTTCCATAACCTTACCTATAATAAAATCCAACGTCTGCTTTCTGTCTGAGTGTCTGAGTGTCTGAGTGTATGTCTGTCTGTCCGCTTATAACTCGAGAACCACTGAACCGATTTTAATAAAAAAAAAATCCTACGGATAGCTTGATTCTTCCCATCAACGATAGGCTACTTACTATCACGCTAAATGGCATATGAGGTTAGCAGTGAAGTGAAATATGAGAGCGGGCGGAGCCGCGGGCACAGCTAGTTTGTAATATTAGGCAAATTATGTACCTAAGCATTACATAATTATAGATTTTTCTCGAGATTTTTACCAGCTTTGAGTGGCGTTTGAGTTGAAATGAAATGAAGTTTGAAAATTTAGTTCGGCCAGTGAGTCCTTCCTGTCAGTCAGTCAGTCAGCGTGTAAGCGTCCACTGCTGGACATACGCCTCTCCAATTTTCCTCCAGTCCTCCCGGCCTTCAGCGATACGGAACCACTGATTTCCGCCGGTGTACTTGATGTCGTCGTCCCACCTGGCGGGTGGTCTTCCCACACTCCGTTTCCTGTCCACGGCCGCCAGTGTAGGACACGGTTACTCCAACGGTCATCGTCTCTTCGGCTAACGTGCCCAGTCCTTCCTGTACCCGCGCCAGATCATTAACAAATATTTGAAACTTTAGGTACTTATCAAGTAGGTACCTACGCAGTTGTTAATTACGTTTGCAATAAAATGTCAGGACTTTTCTATGGAAATTTGGCTTTTTGTCAGGACTTTTCAATTTTCCATCTGGTAACCCTAGCTACGACGCGTGCGTGTGACATGTTTGACTTGCGCAGGTGGGGCAGTGGTGTTCTGTTTGTCTGCACCATATCACGGCGGGCTTAAGACGTGAGTGAAGATCTTCTTTTCTCTATTGGCGCAGAGGTCACAATATTCTATTAAATTGATTGAATTTCTGATTGAATTGATGATTAAATTTCTCAATTTACCAGAACAAGTCAGATAAATTGAGTGTTTACTGTGAGTTTCAAAGATTATGTAAATAAAATACTGTGTATTAGACGAATGAAAAGTGAAAAGAATATGCCCACTGCATTTCTTCCCGTGCCTGTCGTAAAAGGCGACTAAGGGTTAACGGACGAGATGCTGTGCTAAAGTGCGATAGGATAGCCACCACTCATCTTGGCACGGTCGTTTCACCGTAATGAAGTAGGTAGATAACAGTAACTGTCTTCGTGCCCTCTTGCTGCTGGATAGTCCTAATATTTTGCTAGATGTGGGTGGTCTGTGTTGTACTGTATGCAATTCACCAAAATTATTACAGCACAACACCGATTACTCTGTTTACCCCGATTGTCGGGATATAGCGTGATGGATAAAATACAGACTGGAGTATTACTTTCTTTCAGAACAAGAAGGTTCACAAGTTAAGAATACGATTCAGAGTGGAAACTTCAACGATTTGTCCTTGATTGAAATAGAAGAGGATGCATTGAACGACAATTTGATAACACAAAACGATAATTTGGACAAGAATAAATCAAACTATGAAATAAACTTTAATAAAAAGACGAACATGAACGCAGACGCCTCCAACCAAATTAGCACAATGTTGAATGACGAATTTGGACCGACATTCGTTATATCCGATGATAATCCGAAAATGGCAAACGCTCTAGACAAAAAAGTTAACAATACAAAAATCTATCGAAATATTGATAATAAAACTGCAAGCAAAAATAGCAGGGTTTCTAGTTTCACTCAAACACCAAAGAGCTTGTTCGCTAAAAATACGAGTCACGACAAAAGCTGCCAGACCTTATTTGAGGAGACAAAACACACCGCCACGAAAAGAATCCAGGCATTCAACGATAGTACTCTTATTTCAGCGTTTGTTCCTCTTAGAGTATCGACTCCGCTCACAAACGCAGATCCTCCTCATGAATCCACAAATTCTTCTGAAAAACAAGAGCTTCCTAGCAAACGCCACTCAAGCCGAAAAAGTGATATAAAGTCACATTACAATGGACATAGAAGCACACCATATTATCCCAGAAACCCCAAACCGGGCAGCGCTTTTTCGATCAACACAATGAAATGCTCAGAACCCACCACTAAGGCTAAGACAGTTAAAAACTCGTCTGCAGCTACTGGAAAAGAGACGGAAAACCAATCCTTAGGTTCAAAGATTTTTAAATCTTTCAACGCATCCTGCAGCAGTGTCATAGAGACTTTTAAAGGTTATATCTTGCCAGAGAAAACAGAAATGAGAAATGAGACTGCATCGCAAAGGGGTAAAAATCGACACGGTGGCCATAGAAATATGAGCTTTACCAAGTATATGCAAAGTCGAGAGTTGAATGTGGCAAGATTTGAAAGATACGCCGATGTGGATTTCTCGCACATCACCGCGGCGATTGAAAAAAGCGACGAATCCATCGATGAGAAAAATGCTTACTCCAGCTACACGCGGACAGCGTGCAAGACTTGCAACGACACAGTGATGTTGCAGAGAAAACTAAATAAGAACCAGCAATTGAAAGAGACTGTCGACCAATTGAAGATCGGTATCAGCTTGTACGGGTGTAATTTCAAGGTGAGTCAACCCCAAAGATAATTTGTTAATGCAGACTGACGAGGGCCTCACTCGAGCCGAAACGCCTAGCGCGCAGTAAGCTGTCAGTCGATCAGTCAGTTAGAGTTTTAGTGTGCACTGCTGGACGCATGCCTCTCCAATACATATTCTATCTTCCCATGACGGATCTTTAAATTATTATTGCTTAAATTTTTTTTTTGTAACAAATGTTTCACTTGGTTGACCTGAGCTATCAGTTCACAATCTAGTATCCTTTGTTCCTCTGTGTGTTCAGTCCACTATTTTGTATCCCCTGTTGATCTGGGTGGTCAGTCTACTATTTAGTATCCTCTATTCACCTGGATCAGTCCACAATTTAGTATCCTTTGTTCCTCTGTGTGTTCAGTCAGTCCACTATTTAGTATCCTCTATTGATCTGGGTGATCAGTCTACTATTTAGTATCCTCTATTCACCTGGGCGATCAGTCCACAATTTAGTATCCTTTGTTCCTCTGTGTGTTCAGTCCACAATTTAGTATCCTTTGTTCCTCTGTGTGTTCAGTCCACTATTTTGTATCCTCTGTTGTTTTGGGTGATCAGTCCACTATTTTGTATCCTCTGTTGTTCTGGGTGATCAGTCCACTATTTAGTATCCTCTGTTCACCTGATCAGTCCACTATTTAGCACGCTCTGTTCCCCCGTGTGATCAGTCCACTGTTTAGTATCCTCTGGACACATAATGGTGGATGAGCGCACAATTCACAAATTCAATAGGAATGTGCTCTGTTGCAGAAAATAGCCAAAGAGTTTTGGCCCAAGGAGGCGTACATGACACCGGCCCTCCTGTACAACTTGTATCGCAAACTGATCGTAAAGAAACCCTCCACGAAATAAAAATTCTTGAATTATTTTCAATATGTTTAATGAGTTGTATTATATATAACTACCTACTATTGTATAGATTAAAGCTTGCAGTAGGACGAGTGATGGACCACCGTGTCTGATGTGATGTCGGCTACGGTGGGCGTTCCTGTAAGTTAAATAAATGATTTATGGAATTAAATGCTGTATTAAATCGGTGTTTATATGGTTCGGTATCTTAAAAGGAAAAACTAAACCATTATAATATCACTCCGGTGTCTGTCGCAGAGGTTTTTGCCTTGAATGTAACTTGAATGAATTTGCCATAATGATAGATATTGATGACGCGCACATATATCGCTCGCTCAAAAACTAGATAAAAATGTATTTTACTTAAAAGAGGGGGGCTCTGTTTGGTACAAAAAAAAAAAATTATTAAATAACGTCAAACTAAGCGTCGAGTAATTTCTTTTTTATGTAATCCGGTATGGGTGGCTGAGTCGGAGGGGCCAGAGCGCATGCTCCGACCAGGCAATATCATCTCCGAGAAGGTAGGTGCCATACCGGAGACTTCCCTGGATTGCTGGGCTATACTGGACTAGAGGAGAACACAGCCGAGGCTGCTATGCGGCCATCTTACATCCAGTACTGTGGTATCAACCCAGTCGGCTACAATTTGAGCCTACCACCTGATAAGGGGCTAGGGATTAAGGGACCTACAGTTTTACACGTACGTTAATGCACGTAATTTTTTTCGTCAGAAAAAACTCATTGGTACACGCCGAACGGATTCGAACCTCGGACCTCTCGCATGAGAAGCTGGTGCCCAAACCGCTCGGCCACCCGCCGCGAGATGGTACCGGAGGTGGACAGGACAGCTAATTAATAGTGGATCGTATACCGGAGATCTGCATGGCGTACTGGAGCTCGGTGCGCAGGATCTGCAGGACGCTCTCCACCCCCGCCTGCCCGCCAGCCGCCAGCCCCCACACAGCAGGCCGTCCCACGAACACCTGCGGAAAAGTGCGCTTTTTTAGGGTTCCGTATCCCGTCAGTCAGTCAGTCAGCGTGTAAGCGTCCACTGCTGGACATACGCCTTTCCAATTTTCCTCCAGTCCTCCCGGCCTTCGGCGGTACGGAACCACTGCTTTCCGCCGACGCACTTGATGTCGTCGCCCCACCTGGCGGGTGGTCTTCCCACACTCCGTTTTCCTGTACACGGCCGCCAGTGTAGGACACGGTTACTCGAACGGTCTTCGTCTCTTCGGCTGACGTGCCCAGCCCATTGCTACTTGAAAACAACTGTACAACGGTTTTAATAGTTTACACTATATGTAAATGCAGGGTTATGCCTAGACGTTTCTTCCAGCCATTCTTTGGACATTCGAGAGTAGCGTGTTACATTTATTAAAATAGGAGAACCTTCAAACCCACCGCCTCCCGAGCGCACCGAGCGCACGAGTGCTATATCCTTGCGGATATAGCACTCGCATCGTGTTGTCATCGCTCGTCAAAGCAAGTTATCATCCGAGTCCGATGCACGCACAGGGATCGCATTCTGTCGGCCGCCATGACAGCGGCACGACCGAAGACGCGCAAATACAGCGGTCCAATCCCACTCGAGGGAACCCAGCGAGGCGTTCTGGGTCCCCCCCCTTAGAGCGCACCGGCTCCGGAAGGTGTCCCCATCTGTCCGTCAGTATGTCGTTAGACCCTATTGGCCCTATAGTACGTCACAATACGGCGACTTGTCTCCCCGTTGTCCTCTAACCTAATACCTCACCTAACCCCCAAGCTGTGAATCTACTTGTTGCGTCCGTCTGTCATCACATCATCGTCGTGCTCCGCTTCTTTTATTGGCCCTAGGTGGCATCTTTTATTGGCCTTGGGCTCTGGGCATCTTTTATTGACCACCTAGGCATCTTTTCGGCGTTTTGAGCGTCATTTTGTCAGTCCGTGCTGCGCCTGACAAGAATAGGAGAAAGTAAATACCATCTTAGCGCCGAGAGCGAGCGCCTTGAAGATGTCCGTACCGGCGGTGACTCCGCCGTCGAGGTACACCTCCACGCCGCGCCCGCGCACCGCGCGCACGACCTCCGGCAACACCTCTATCTGCGAAGCGCACATCACAACGATTTATTATCAGTAAATCTCATTCCATACCCAAGCACAGCCTGGGGTCTTTCAAAAGGGGCGTGAAAACGCGGCTGTCAGACCGGCATGACATTCGCAGTGCTCGTGACACAGAATGTCCATGGGCATCGTTAGACACCAACTTGTAGGTGAAACGATGCCACATGTCGCGATATTCATAGAAATGCTAGCAGAGAGTGTAACAATACAATTTATACCATTTAATGTGTGGCAAGGACGGGCTTATTGCCTTAGGCAATTTCCTCCAGTCAATGGACCTTAATTTTTACACGGAATCCGAACCAAGGAGCAGTGGGTGAAGGTATGCACGTATTTTTTTTTATGGTCACTGACACGGTTGGCTACATCACCTACAACATCCGTGATGTCAGCCCATAACACCGGGTGAACTAGGTGCCTTGTCAGTGCTTCCCTTCGGTCGTGCCGGCTACACTGAACTGGACGGAAAACACGAACTATTTACACAGCCGTTTCGACCGACCTTTCATTCAGTTCGGTGGTACCAACCCAGGCGGGTTAAACCCTACAACCTAGTAATATAAGAAGGTAGTCATATCCCCTTTTACGTTACTTATATATCGCCTTTTACGACCTAGGCGGGGAGCGATGCAGTGGGGCTATTCTTTTAAGTACCGGCCCCACACGGTACATAATTTTTTTTATCAAAAAAAGAAAAGCTCATTTGTACAATACAGGGCCGACCGGATTGAAACCTCGGACCTAATAATAAAAATACACTTTATGCCACTTAACGTGTGGCAAGGGCGGGCTTATTGCCTTAGGCAATTTCTTCCAGTCAACCCGGTATACATTGATCTTATTCTTAAACATAATGTGAATAAAGATCGGTGATACACGTACGGTGGCCGGGACACCGTCGACCTGCCGCGCGCCGTGGTTGGAGACGACAACGCCTGCGCAGCCCGCCTCGACCGCCCGCAGCGCGTCGTCTGCGCGCAGCACGCCCTTCGCGACAATCGGCAGCTTCGTTATGCTGACATGCACAATTTTTACACTTTTTAGGAATCCTACTCTTAATAAATGGAGTACACTGTTTAGGAATCCTACTCTTAATAAATGGAGTACACTGTTTAGGAATCCTACTCATAATAAATGGTGTACACTGTTTAGGAATCCTACTCTTAATAAATGGAGTAAACTTATTAGGAATCCTACTCTTAATAAATGGAGTACACTGTTTAGGAATCCTACGCTTAATAAATGGAGTAAACTTATTAGGAATCCTACTCTTAATAAATGGAGTACACTGTTTAGGAATCCTACTCTTAATAAATGGAGTACACTTTTTGGGAATCCTACTCTTACTAAACGGAGTACACTATTTAGGAATCCTACTCTTAATAAATGGAGTACACTTATATTATTTCTCTATGAGTACACTGTTTAGGAATCCTACTCTTAATAAATGGAGTACACTGTTTAGGAATCCTACTGTTAAAAAATTTTGTACACTTTTTAGGAATCCTACTCTTAATAAATGGAGTACACTTTTTAGGAATCCTACTCTTAATAAAATAGGACACTATTTATGGAGTATGTGCTGTGACCAGTAAGATCTTGTGTGTTGCCTGTGGCCGTGTTGGGTATAATTACGTTGCGGGAAGGAGGATTATAATATCATACATGCATACCACACGCCATGTTCCGACAATCGGGGTGAGCAGAGCAATCGGTGTTGTGCTGTCAGGTAAATTACAGCACAATACCGACCGCTACGTTTCGCAAAGTATTCGGACAAGATGCCTATCAAGCAGCAAGTAAGGCACGAAGACCCAACTGAACGTCTCGGTGGAAGGACCGTGCCAAGGTGAGAGGTGGCTTGCCTGTCGCCGTTTAACTTAGTCGACTTATACAACATGCACGGGGAGAGATGCAATCTTTTTAAGTAAGAGCACAGTGGAAAACACGGTGGAGGAAGTCTACTAGATTGTTATATACAGAGCGTTTCAGGATAGGCTTGAGAACTTCAGGAATAGAAAGTACCTACTCATTATTAGAAGAAAAAAATCCTTATCACTCAAATCAAAATTCTGTATTTTTTTTTCATACAAAAATTTAAAATTGTATAAAACTCGATGGATGTTAGTTTGGGGAGATTTGGCAAAAGTGCTGTCTAGGTCTAGAGAGTGCAATGACCTACTCCAGTCCCCTTTTTTTTTCTTTACATGTCATTGCACTTTCAGTGTTTGGAATTTACCTTCAAGCTCAATAAGTTAGTCATTTTATTTTTATTTAATAAAGACGGACGTTAACCGTCCACCAAATCTGGATTAAACTATTTTTACCAAAAAGTCTTATAGAATTGCCGAATCAGGGAAAACGTTTTAGAGCTTTTTGTCTACAAATATGGACCCCTTTGAAAACCCTGAAGTTACGAAACCCTACCCTAAAACAGCCCTGTATAGTATAGGAGTCTTCAATGTCACCGACAGACAGACACACACACAAGCACACAACAGAACAGAGTTGAAAGTGAAGTTGAGGTATTAGCCACTTTTGTCACGTTACCTTTTGAGCCACTTGACGTCGTCCCACGTGAGCGAGCTGTCGAACAGCGAGTTGACGTACTCGTTGAGTCCGCTGCCTTCTTTCGCGTCGCAGATTTTATCAGAAAGATGTCCCTCAAAGTTGGCAAATCTAGAATGAAAATTACGTTTAGGCATTTTCTTATAAAAGGGAACGTCTGTCTGTATGTATGTTTGAGGTAAACTCCGGAACCACTGAACAGATTTTGTTGCACCAATGTAAAGCGTAGCTCTTGAGGCTCACTATAGGCTATGTACCATCACGCTGAATAGCAATAGGGCTGAGCGAGCAGTATCAAATAAAGTATAGTATGAATGGAATTTAGTGTCGAACGGTAGTGCCAGATGGAGTGAGGAGGTAGGGACTGAGGGGTGGGGGTGGGAGGGGAAGGAAATTTCGCATAGCAGTTCCTTATACACGACACGGTGTTGCAGTTGCCCTCGTAATATTTTTAACTGACATAAGGGGGTTAGGGTTAGGTATTCTATGTATATGTGAAACTAAACAACTTCTGGGACGAAAAAATATTTTTGTTAAAAAAAAGTATTTTTTCCATCCAAATTTTAAATAACTAAAAAAAAAAAAAAACGTACAGAATCACCCCCTTTCGGGTTTTACAGTTGGGGTTGCAACACCGTGTATAACGTGGGTGAGCACCTGTGGTGAGCACTAAGAAAGGATTTTTGAAAATTAATCCCCTAAGAAGGTTAAATAGTCGACTAAAGTTGGTATTGAAAAAACGAGGCCTCGGGCCTCCTTGAACATCATCGGTGCGGCGTGTATAATTAAAAAAAAAAGCTTCGGGTTGCACTCCGGGAGTGCCGGCAGAAGTGAAAACTTAAACATCAACGTTGTGCATTTTTGAATATTTTGGAATGGTTAGGGAATAATTTCGCACGAATTGTTTTATTTATCAGTATAAAAGTACTATCATTTATGTGGTAAATAAAATACAATATTAATTTATTGCGCTATCGTAGACAAACATGACAATTTATATTACATAAAAAAATTTAACACTACAGATCTTTTATTTATAATTGTTTTACATCAAAAAGTTTATTTCTCAGAAATATCAACTTTCATCCATAATTTCAACGAATCTTACGCTTTTTCGATCAGGCTACGGACCTGACGCGAGTTTGACATTTTTTACCCATCTAAAAAAAGTGCCAAGCGCCGCTAAAGAAGTTTCGAATCTTACGCTTTTTCGATCAGGCTACGGATCTGACGCGAGTTCTGACGCGAGTTTAATATTTTTTACCCATCTAAAAAAAGTGCCAAGCGCCGCTAAAGAAGTTTCGAATCTTACGCTTTTTCGATCAGGCTACGGATCTGACGCGAGTTCTGACGCGAGTTTAACATTTTTTACCCATCTAAAAAAAGTGCCAAGCGCCGCTAAAGAAGTTTCGAATCTTACGCTTTTTCGATCAGGTTACGGATCTGACGCGAGTTCTGACGCGAGTTTAACATTTTTTACCCATCTAAAAAAAGTGCCAAGCGCCGCTAAAGAAGTTTTCACTTCAAAAAACCGTGCGCAAGCGCAATGTCAAAAGTGTTGTTTACAAGACTGATCGGAAGAAGTTGAACTTTGAAATAAGACCGCCCTTTCACATCGCAGTCAAATTAAAGAAATCTCACCTCAGATGAGGGGGTAGTGAAAACTTGTTGCGAACATCGGCGCGCCGAATACCGAACAGTGGTGTGTCCACCGTCAGTGCAATAGCCTTGAAGCCTGCCTTCTCCGCTCGCTGGACCAAATTTTTCGTCACTTCACTGAAAAACATAAAGAAAAAAAAACTAGAAGTCAGTGTCTAATGAAAATTGTTTAAATCAAAGATTATTTTCGGGAGTTTTTTTTTACGGAAACTGACACGGTTGCCGGTTGGCTACATTACCTACAACATCCGTGATGTCAGCCCATAACACCGGGTGAACTAGGTGCCATTTCAGTGCTTACCTTCATTTCATGTCGGCTACACTGAACTGGACGGAAAACACGAACTATTTACATAGCCGTTTCGACCGACGTTTCAGTTTTAATGCGGTGGTACCAACGGTCGAGCGGTCACCCATCCAAGTACTGACCGCGCCCAGATGTTCTTAACAACAGTCGACCGACCGCACCACAGAGCTACTGAGGCTGACAAATTACAGACAGACAGACAGACAGATGGCGTAGGCTTAGTAATAGGCTTCCGTATGTTTACGGAATCCTGAAAAGGAATCTCACCGGTCGTTGTAGATGTAAAGTTGGAACCACTTGGTGGCGTCGGGCGCCGCCTCTGCAACCTCCTCTATGGAGCTGGTCGCGATTGTACTCAGCACGAATATAGTGCCTTGCTTCTCAGCAGCTGTATACATCATTATTATATACAAGGTGTTTCAGGATAGCCTTGCGAAACATCAGGAATAGAAAGTACTCATTATTAGAAGAAAAAAATACTTATCACTCAAATCGAAATTCTGTATTTTTTTTTCATACAAAAATTTTTAATTGTAATAAAAACTCGATGGACAGTGAGTATGGGGAGATTTGGAAAAAGTGCTCTTTAAGTCTAGGGAGTGCATTGATCTAGTCCAGTCTCCTTTTTCTTATGATGTCATTCAAATTTAAGAGTTTGGAATTTACCTGCATGCAGTTTATTTTTGTTTAATAAAGGTAGACGTTATATATAACTGTCCACCAAATCTCGATTAAACGATTTTCATCAAAAAGTACTATAAAATGACCCAATCTGGAAAAAAGTTTCAGAGCTTTTCCTCTTCAAATATGAAACCCTTTCGGACCCTGAAGTTACGAAACCCTATCCTGAAACCCCCTGTATATACATTAGTAAGTGTTATCTGGCAAGCAATGTCTACTAATTACATAATCCTCAATAAACAACCTTTTTTTATTTTCTTTTATGGAAACTGACCAGTTTCCCGTCCAGTTCAGTCAATGTAGCCGGCACGACCGAAGGGAAGCACTGACGTGGCGCCTAGTTTTAACCAAATTGCTCGCATCTTTGGGGTGGGGCTGCTCAGTATCGACTTGGCTTGTTAGACTCGATCCAAAGACGTGCAGTTCGCCAAGTTAACGACTTTAAAGTGACCTGCAAACTTGAACCTTTGCAGCTCCGTAGAGACATAGGTTCACTAAGTGTGTTCTATCGACTGTTCAACGGTGAATGCTCTGAGGAGCTGTTCGAAACGATTCCGACTTCATCATTTCACCATAGGTCCACGCGTAACAGACAGGGAATGCAATCCCTATACTGTAGAGCTGCCTAAAGTGCGGACTAAGCGCTCCAGTATTTCTTTTATCTTCCGCACTGCGAAACTCTGGAATGCACTTCCTTCTGATGTTTTTCCTTCAGTGTATGACTTGGGATCATTCAAGAGACGCGTAAAAAGGCATCTGTCACGCCGGCACGGCATTCGCAGCCCCCGTTCTAAAACGAATGCTTTTGGGCGTCGTCGGTTCAACAATCCATGCTGACGGCGCCAAGTGTCTCGCGTATCAATATAAATTACAAATTTAAAAAACCCCCGACCCTTAAAAAGTCAAAAATAATTTCCGTTTACTTAAAGGAGTCTGGAGACCGCTAAGTAAATTCCCGCTAAGTAAAAACCCCCCCGGGTCGGGGGTTTTTTAAATTTGTAATTTAACTTTAGTACCGTGTGGGGCCGGTACTTAAAAAGAATAGCCCCACTGCATCTCTACCCATGCATGTCGTAAAAGGCGACTAAGGGATAACAACAAGATGCCGTGCTAAAGGGCGACAGGCTCGCCACCTCTCACCTTGGCACGGTAATTCCACCGAGTCATGCAGCAGGTGGGTTTTCGTGCCTTACTTGCTGCTTGATCGATTGAATCTTGTTCGAATACTGTGCGAAACGTGGTGGTCGGTGTTGTGCTGTGATTTACCAGAGTTCTTGCAGCACAACACTGATTACTCTGCTTACCCCGTTTTTCGGGATTCAGCGTGTGTGATATGTATGTATGTAATTTAACTTTTATTTCAAGCTTTTTTAAAAAAACCGCATGAAATTCCGTCCACTTTTTAAGATAATTAATTGTTTTATTACTTAATTACTTGATTACTTGATTACGAACCATCCCGATTAAACAAGCTTCCTAATAAAAAAAACCGCATCCAAATCGGTCCATCCGTTTGGGAGCTACGATGCCACAGACAGACGCACACACACACACACACACACACACACACACACACACACCCTCATACACCCTCACACACACACACACACACGTCAAACTTATAACACCCCTCGGTTTTTTTCGTCGGGGGTTAAAAAAAAAAATGGCGTACACATACCTCTGGCAGTGGCGAGTTCTCCGTCGGGGTGAGCCATGCGCTGCATAGCTGTGGGAGCGATACCGACCGGCATCGACACGGGCGCTCCAAGAGCCGTAGTGCTCATGTCCCAAGCGGACACACCGATCAGGCATCGCGGGCGGATCCTTAGTCTGTAAGTGCACGCACACGCCACACTGTATTCCGCCCGACAGTTATAGTTTAAGCGGCGGGTGGCCGAGTGTTTTGGGCATCGGCTTCTCATGCGAGAGGTCTGAGGTTCGAATCCGGTCGGCGTGTACCAATGAGTTTTTTCTGACGAAAAAAATTACGTGCACACCTACACCTGCTGCTTCGCCGTTCGGAACCGGTGTAAAACTGTAGGTCCCTTCCCTTGCCCCTTACTAGGTGGTAGGCTCAAATTGTAGCCGAGTCGTGAATTGAAAAAAAGGTGTAGGCGCAGCATGTGGCACTGGCATTTCAGTGCCGCTGATTTTAAGCCTAACCTTAAGTATAGCCAGAAATCCAGGGAAGTATGGCACCTACCTTCTCGGAGGGGATATTGGCTAATCAGAGCATGTGCTTTGGCCCCTCTGACTCAACCACCCATACCGGATTACATAAAAAAAATCAGGTAAAAATCAGGAGTACAGGTCGCGGCGGTAAATAAGCGCGTCGGGTTTTGGCGTTTAGAGAGAGACAGTCCGTCCGGTTGTAGAGCGTCGACTCCGTCGCACGAAATCGCACGTCTCTGTGCGATAGGGACGGCGCTCTACAAGCGGACAGTCTCTCTCAAAAATCTCTGTCTCGCCCAACGAGGTATTATTTTTTATTAGAGCAATCGCTACGAAGAAAGATACAGAGAAACGGCGTCCCATTAGCTGAGGTATGAGGTAAGGTAGCGGGGAGGCGAAGCGCAGAGCCGAGCGGTAGACGGGAGCTCGCGCGGGGCGGGAAGCGATCGGGAGTGGGGCAAGCGGGCGGTGAGAGGGGATCGCGCGGGGCGGGAAGCGAGCGGGAGATGAGCTAGCGGCCGGTAAGCGACAGACAACGCCAGCCAAGACCAATCCAACATGTGTATTGAAATACAACCGGGCATAATGACTGGTGCGAAATGCCGCGCGATGCGCGCAGGCGGTGGCGCTTGCGACGAGTTCGGCCGCTCGCGATCGTCTAGTTTCGATGTGCCCCAATTCGTAAGTTGTGCCTCAACTCGGCGGAGTAAAACCCGTTACCCGAGTACATAATACCTCCGTTGGTCTCGCCGTGCGTGTCCGTGTGCGTTCCCGCCGAGCCCAACAACGCCGTGGCTCGCGTGTTGCGGTCGAGTGCACCCCCCGCGGCTGTTAGCGCGGTCGCGCCGGAGTCTCCGGCGAGTGTTGCAGCCCCCAACCCGGTGGGAACGGGAGAAGGAGCCGAGTAGGCACGTTTGAACCATAATTATTTATTTCATTATTTATTATATATTACATTGTTACTACAGAGCAAGCCCCAAAATTTAACAATGCAGAATCTGACACTTGGTTGCGCCGATGCGTTGCAAATCAGTCGTGGTGACATTTCACCTAGTCCCTTCCTTGTCTCTCCAATATGCCTACCTCACCGACTGAAGAGATGAGCACCGCGCTGCCTGCTCCGCGCTGTCACGCCGCGCTGCGGCCGAGCAGCTGAACGCAGTCAGTGAGCTCTCGATACGCTTGGAGTCTGCACACGCGCGAAATTGGTATCGGACCTCTAGTTTTTTACCCGAAATTACTAAAATATATAATTATTATTAAATCTCCGCCGCTGGACCTACGTTGTCCACACTAACCCGCTCGCACACGATTCATCGCCGCGAGTGTCATCCATCTCGCAAGGCTGCTGCTGGAGACGATCCTCTTCGCGTGGTGGCCACCCGCTTCGCTGCGCCGCGCCGAGGATATCCATCAGGGGGTGAGTCCTGCACAAGTTCCTTTCCTTCCCTGGTGTGGTGTTCACCGCGACTGTAATTTGCAACGCTAGCCTATGTAGGTAAAATTTGTTCGATAGTTAGAAAAATACGGAACCCTAAAAAGGGCAAAATTCCAGCGACCTACCGCCGCGTTACCAGACACTATTTTAAAAGTTAGCTCAACGTATCTCACCGCGTACTTTTGAAATACTTTAGTATTTAGTATTGCAGTTGAAGACGTCTAGATCCGGAAACATGACCAACATCCGGTTGATTGCGGTCAGCGCCCGGTGAATATATTATATATATTTGTGTTAAGTATTTACAATATTAAAAAATCACGATACGCCTGAATAAAAATTACAGCAATGCTTTGACTGTCAGGCAATCTTGAGAATGTAAAATTTATTTTTGATTTTTCATATGTTTTTTGCTTCTTGTCAAAATTCATGATTAGGTTAACGGGAAGTATCCAATAGGTTTTGATTTGATTTGATTGAGTATCAAACTGCGATATAAATGCCCGTGACTTTTGATTGTCCATGATTTAGAAACTTGAATTTTTTACGCCTTCAAGGGACCATCGCCCTCAGTATTTTATCAACTTGATAGCTCTACCCGTTCCTGAGATAAAGGTTGGTGACATCAGAACAGACAGATGGACAAGAAAAGTCATTCTATAAAGGTTCAGTATTTTCCTCTTGAGGTAAGGAACCCTAATAATAAGGTACCTACATAATTATAATTTCTCACTCTTGGAAGACTCGTTAGAACACTCCATGAACAAATATTTTAACTAAAACCACAATCAATGAATGGTTCAAAGTCTCTGTATACGTTCCTAGTAGATAAATAATTGTTCGTATGAAACAGTTTAGAATAGAACTACTAGCTTTTGCCTGCGACTTCGCTCGCGTGAAATTCGTATTTAAAGTAACTAAGGGCGAGGCCGCTACCATACCTTTATTTCGGTGCGCGGAACAATTCGTTTTGCATGAGAGCCGCATCAGCGTAACCGGAACTGAATTTTATTAGCAATATATTAATAATATATATAATAAAAATGAATATATTTATTAATGAATTCATTATATTTTTTATTTAGCCTATACTTTGTCACGTATGTCTTTATATTAAGTTTTGGGAGTTATGGAGAGTTATGGGAGAACATTCACACATACAGAAAAGATTTCTGAAAATCGTAAATTTAGTTTTAGTATCATACATAGAGTCTACAAACGCAATATCTCATAAAACCTTTATCTTTTGAACCGTAATAGCTCGTTGAAATTTTTACAGAATGTGTGTTCTTGCGGATTTACCAAAAAATAATTTAAAAAAAGTAAAAAATTAAAGCATCCCCATACAAGAAACGTGTTTTTTTTCAAAGTTTTTTTGTTTTTGCTCTATCGTAAAAACGATTATAGGTAAATATAACCGTGAAAATTGGTGTGATTATAGCGCAAACTCTTAAGAAAAACAACAAAAATAATAAAAAGTTTAATTACAAATTTAAAAAAAAATCCCGACTTTAATTAACCCCCGTAATTTAACTTTTATTTCAAGGTTTAAAAAAAACCGCATCGAAGTCCGCATTCGTGAGACGTAATTTTTTTATTACTTCATAAATTACTTGATTACTTGATATGATAACACATCTAAGAACCATCCCGGTTAAACCAGCTTTCTAATAAAAAAAACCGCATCCAAATCGGCCCATCCGTTTGGGAGCTACGATGGCACAGACTGACATACAGATACACACGTTAAACTTAGATAAGACCCCTCTTTTTGAGTCGGGGGTTAATAAAAACCCACCGCAATTACGTGGTGGCACGGAATCCTCGGTGCGCGAGTTCAACTCGCACTTGGCTGATTATATTAATTACTGTTTACGATACCTATATTACGACATTATGAGTAGGTAATATTAACTCTCCCTCCGATTCAGCAATATTGATTTAATTCATTAAGGTCAGATAACATCAAGATATTGGGTTCAAGAACATTTCAATAATATTTGGGTTTTGGAGCGTAGTAGGTAAAGACGGTGACGTTCATACATACATACCACACGCTGTATGTACCCCAGGGTAAGCAGAGTAAACGGTGTTGTGCTGAAAGTACTCAGTTAAATTGCAGGACGACACCAACGCAACCAACCACCACGTATCGCAAAGTATTCGGACAAGGTAACAATCGCACCCAAATTTATTTATCCGTTTACGAGCTACACGACGCCACAGTCGCACACAGTCGGTCACACGGACCGACACCAGGGTTGCCAGATGTCCGGTTTTGGACCGGACAGTCCGGTTTTTGAGGCTTGTGTCCGGTCTCCAAAATAATGAAAAACCGGACACCAAAACGTCCGGTTTTTTCTTCATGTAACGCAAATATTTACTTTTTCATAACATTTTAATACTAATTTTACTGTGTTCTTCGATTTTGCAGTCAGTTCGATCAATTCAACCCTTTTATTTATTACTCTATCTCCCATCCATTTTCAAAAGTAAAGGTCATAAAACATTTTGTACATAAAATCAACTTTAATTTTGAACCTGAAAAATCAAATGTCCCTTTGATGAAAAATGTCCGGTTTTTTCAACTAAACCATCTGGCAACCCTGACCGACACACACAATAGACAGACGGGAGGCGACCCCTCGTTTTGCTTGCGTCGGGGGTTAAAAATATTTTGGTTCATCAGTATTTCCCTCTCCCACATCCCAAAGGTTGGTTGGAATAGAATGCCTCACTGCAAGCACCAACTATTGTATGTTTTTTTTTTTATTTTTTTTTTTAATTGATGCTGACACGGTTGGATTCATCACCTACAACATCCGTGATGTCAGCCCATAACACCGGATGAACTTGGTGCCACGTCAGTGATTCCCTTCGGTCGTGCCGGCTACACTGAACTGGACGGAAAACACAAACTATTTGCATAGCCGTTTCGACCGACCTTTCATTCAGTGCGGTGGTACCAACCCGGGCGGGTTGAACCCTACCACCTAGTAATATAAGAAGGGAGTCATATCCCTTAGTCGCCTTTTACGACATACACGGGGAGAGATGCAGTGGGGCTATTCTTTTAAAGTACCGGCCCCACACGGTACAAATGTAATTAATTTGTATGAATTGGTGTACAAAAAGAATATCAACATTATAGGTGCATACCACAGAAATACTTCTCTGATCTGTGGTGCATACATAGTTAGTTCACCGTTCGGAACCGGTGTAAAACTGTAGGAACTAATAAGTGATCCGTGTGCTATAGGCTCAAATTGTAGCCGACTGGGTTGATACCACCATACTTTTTTTTTTTTATGGAACCTGACACTGTTGGCTACATCACCTACAACATCCGCGATGTCAGCCCATAACACAGGGTGAACTAGGTGCCATGTCAGTGCTTCCCTTCATTTCATGTCGGCTACACTAAACTGGACGGAAAACACGAACTATTTACATAGCCGTTTCGTCCGACGTTTCGTTCAGTGCGGTGGTACCAACCCGGCCGGGATAAACCCTACCACCTAGTAAGGTAAGAAGGGAAGGGACCTACAGTTTAACGTGGAATCCGAACCACGGTCAGCCTCCAACGGTCGAGCGGTCACCCATCCAATCACTGACCGCGCTCAGCGTTGCTTAATAACAGTTGACTAACCAACCGCGCCACTGAGCTACCGAGGCTGACGAATTTTCTTATCCGTTAGTCGACTTTTACGACATGCGACGGGGAGAGATGCAGTGGGGCTATTCTTTTTAAGTACCGACCCCACACGATACTGGATGTAGGATGGCCACATAGCAGCCTCGGTTGTTTTCTCCTCTAGTCCAGAATAGACAGCAATCCATTTAGGGAAGTCTCCGGTACGGTACCTACGAGTACCTTCCCGGAGGTGATATTGGCTGGTCGGAGCATGCGCTTTGGCCTCTCCGGCTCAGACACCCATACCGTATTACATTTTTTTTATGTAAACTGACACGGTTGGCTACATCACCTACAACATCCGTGATGTCAACCCATAACACCGGGTGAACTTGGTGCCACGTCAGTGCTTCCCTTCGGTCGTGCCGGCTACACTGAACTGGACGGAAAACACAAACTATTTACATAGCCGTTTCGACAGACCTTTCATTCAGTGCGGTGGTACTTACATAAAAAAACAGTTACCTTTTGAAAGCACATCTATTTTCCGCCAAGCTCTGTTCGTCCGTAGCGCCGCTCCGGTAGTAATCTCGCGCGTTGCGCGGCAGAGCAGCCAGCGCCGCCTCCTCCACGTCCAGCACACTCACCCACTTGCTCATCATCACCAGAGACTGGCTCGATCACGAGCCCCCGGTCACCGTGTACCTTACAAGCCAAGCTAGACCAGCGCGAGACGGAGTTGGCACGGAGAGTAGCGTCGGCGACGCATTGGCTTCGCGCATTTAAATCATGATACTCTGTGTACAGATGATAAGAGTAATGATTGTGTAACAAATAGAGGGAGTACCTACCCACAGAAGAGGATGTTCAGAGCATTCAGAGCACGTTGGGAAAAGTACACCGAACGTAAAGTCTCCAGACCAGGGATGTTGCGGATGCGATTTATTTGACATCCGCGGATACGGATGCAGATGCGGATTTTTGGACGCTCACATCCGCGGATGCGGATGTTAACAAGATTGCTTGAAGAGCCGGTTAGTTTAAGTCCTTGAATAAAAGAGATTATGCTTTTAATATCTTTTATTGATCAATCAAGTTTTAGTAAGAAAATTTCAAGATTGGGCTATTGTATTTAATGAAAAGTAACTTGGCTGCCTTTTCAACTTAGAAGACGCGTCGTCGCGCGTGTTTAGACACGCATGCATACACGAAACGTGACGGAATGAAATGACGCAATAATAATGGAAAACAAAGTCGTCAGCACTGCACTGCACCGTCGCACAGCATATTCCCTTCCTATTGGTCAATTGCAGCGCGCGCCACTCGCGGACTCCGCCCAATTTCATTCAAGTCTCAACCTGCACGACATCCGCATCCGCATGAGTTCCGCATCGATTTAATGCGGATGCGAATGCAGATGCGGATGTCAAAATCAATGCGGATGCTCCGCATTTACGGATGCGGATGCGAATATCCGCAACATCCCTGCTCCAGACGCAATAAAGCGTGTTTGCAATACCTATTGTTTATTGTATAATTTTATCCATAGGTAGGTAACCTAAGTACGCCCTGGACATGTCGAAAATTCCGCCAGTTCTAAATTCAAATGCGAAGAAGAACTGACAAGCAAACTTCGCAAGTCACAATTTTTGTTAGTACCCTATAATAAGTTAACCCATACCTACACGGCCTACACCTGCTGCTTTACCGTTCGGAACCGGTGTAAAACTAGGCCCCCGCCCCTTAAAGTCAAAGTCAAAGTCAAATAATTTATTTCCAATGGAGTAGTTTCGTGGAAAAGTAAAAAATAATAAAATTATTAATAATACAAATCAAATCAATATAACAAAAAATCAAAACACATAATAAATTATCATAATACAGATTTTTCAAATAAAATTTAACCTAACCTAACCTAGCCTATGGGTGTTAAATTAGGTTATGCGCTTTCAGTGCATAAGACAGGAGGCTTTGTACTGTGTGGGGTCGGTAATTAATAAGAATAGTCCCACTGCATCTCTCCCCGCGCATGTCGTAAAAGGCGACTAAGGGATAAGCGGCCTGCAGACACCCCGGTCGACTTGTGGCTTTCATGGAAGACATAGGCTGACTGGGGTAGCTGGAGACTGCGGGGTTTTGCACGAAGGTCCCCAACCAAGCGGGATTAGTTTGCAGGCCTAGAGCTAACCCCAAACCACAACAACAACAACAACAAGACAGGAGGCTCGTCGATGCGTGGTCCCCGGGTTCAGCGGTCGCTGGAAGTGAAGATTAGTGTAGTAGTTAGGAGAAGAAGATACTAGTAACGAAAGAAAGGTAATTATATAAGTACTCTGTGGTAATAGTACTAACTTTAGGTTTCTAGTGCTGATACGTGGGAAAATATAATAGAGATGCTTCCGTTTTACTCTTCTGGGTCTAGTAGAGTAGTATGCATAGACTAGAGGAATACATGATATTCCATATAAGGGCTCGTACCCATACTACGTGACCGATTTTACCCACTTCCGCCCCGCCCCCCCCCCCCCCCCGTGACCTACCGTGGTATGTGCTCAGACCCCCCCCCCCCCCCCCCCTCCCCCATTTTCACGTAGTATTTGAAATATTATAAAATAGCAATTTCTTTATATAGAAATGGGTATTTTTAGCCTATTTAATCAATATTGAGATCTTAGTGTGGTCTAAACGGTACAAGGTTTTAAAATCAGCAGGAAATGAAAACTATGCCCACATATACAGATAGGTATTTATGGTTTTATTAATTTATTTAAAAAAACAATACACTTTCCAACAACTTTGCACAAGATATTCCCCAAGATATATTACTTTTTTTATACACAATATTATTGTTATAAAAGAAGACTTGAAATAAAATTTCCTTATAATTGAAGCCCGACTGTTGGTACCACCGTGCTGGATGTAAGATGGCCTCGGTTGTGTTCTCCTCTAGTCCAGTATAGCCAGCAATCAGCCTCGATAGCTAAGTGATGCAGACAGTCGGCTGTCGCTATTGATTGTTATGCAACGCTGGGCCGGTCAGATATTTGGATGGGTGACCGCTCGACCGTTGCAGGCTGACCGTGGTTCGGATTCTACGTAAAACTGTACGTCCCTTCCCTTTTTACCTTACTAGGTGGTAGGGTTCAACCCGCCCGGGTTGGTCCCACCGCACTGAATGAAAATTCGGTCGAAACGGCTATGTAAATAGTTTGTGTTTTCCGTCCAGTTCAGTGTAGCCGGCAAGACCGACGGGAAGCACCGACATGGCACCTAGTTCACCCGGTGTTATGGGCTGACATCACGGATGTTGTATGTAGGTGATGTAATGTAGCCAACCGTGTCAGTTTCCATAAAAAAAATCCAGGTATGGCACCTACCTTCTCGTAGGTGATATTGGCAATGTGCTTTGGCTCCTCCGACTCAGCCACCCATACCAGATTACATAAAAAAAAAATTATTTCAGATACAGGTTTAGTCAACCAGATACAAAAAAATTGATTTCAGATACCGGTTTAGTCAGTCAGATTCATATTGATTTATTATTTATTAGATTTTCCGGGTTCAGTGTTACGGACTTGTAGGTATCTTGCAGAATGTTGACTATATACTATATTATATGCATTTAAGTGCTTCATCATAATATGAAGTTCATATCAACATGTAGGTAAGTAGGTATAATAAATTGTCACAATAAAATTTTCTAATTAACACGCACTTAACATATTAATAAGACGTATTCTTGTATGTATTATTTTATTTAAAATTGGTCTTTTGCTATACTACCTACTTACGACTGGAAGAAATAACAGGACCTAACGGATAAGTCCGCCTTTGCATCTCATGTAAATAGTACATTTTTCTTTTTTATTCTGTAAAATGTTTTTTGGAGCAATAAAGTTTTTCTATCTATCAATTTCGAACATTGTTATTTGTTAGTACTGTCTGTGGTACTGTTCAATTGAAAGCAACCTTTAATTTGGTAGCAAATAGTTTAGAACAAGGTTTTTAACTTAATGAGCCAGCTCCCTCTAGACACAATGAATCAGATATAAAAGGTTAGCAAATAACCTCTGTGAAACTCCTCATTTATTGTGTACTCGTCCATCTCACGACTATCTATGTACAATTAGATAAGCAAGCATTTATGTGTTCTTGAACATGTGTATTTTTATACTTAGATACTATATTGGGAATTGTGACTTTTCTCATTTAAGTATGCTCCCCGTGATTGCAATTTTTATTGATTTCACATTTTTTACCAAAGTTGCAAGTTCGTGCACCCATTGGTAGAACTTTGTTCACCTGCGGGTGATTTAATTCCACTTTTTTTACTTATTTATGGAAACTGACACGGTTGGCTACATCACCTACAACATCCGTGATGTCAGCCCATAACACCTTGGGCCACCGGGCTCAGGTGGTGCTACCCAGCCACCTGAAGTGGAGCAACCTTCTTGGTAGCTTCTTCTTCTCTGCATATAATACATACAAACAAAGGCCGTTATGTGGGCAGTGTCCTGTCAGGAGTCCCACCTCCATCCTTAGTTTACCCCTGTTGAACTTTTGAAGGTGCTTCACGAGTCGCATGTCCGGTTTCGGAATAGCGTCTCTAGATTGCCAGCAGTCCCTGCTATTTGAAGTTTACCCCTGTGGAACTTTAGAATGTGTTTCCTGAGTCGCAGGTCCGGTTTCGGAATAGCGTCTCTAGATTGCCTGCAGTCCCTGCTATTTGAAGTTTACCCCTGTGGAACTTTAGAATGTGTTTCCTGAGTCGCAGGTCCGGTTTCGGAATAGCGTCTCTAGATTACCTGCAGTCCCTGCTATTTGGAATTTACCCCTGTTGAACTTTAGAATGTGTTTCCTGAGTCGCAGGTCCGGTTTCGGAATAGCGTCTCTAGATTGCCTGCAGTCCCTGCTATTTGAAGTTTACCCCTGTGGAACTTTAGAATGTGTTTCCTGAGTCGCAGGTCCGGTTTCGGAATAGCGTCTCTAGATTGCCAGCAGTCCCTGCTATTTGAAGTTTACCCCTGTGGAACTTTAGAATGTGTTTCCTGAGTCGCAGGTCCGGTTTCGGAATAGCGTCTCTAGATTGCCTGCAGTCCCTGCTATTTGGAATTTACCCCTGTTGAACTTTAGAATGTGTTTCCTGAGTCGCAGGTCCGGTTTCGGAATAGCGTCTCTAGAATGCCAGCAGTCCCTGCTATTTGAAGTTTACCCCTGTGGAACTTTAGAATGTGTTTCCTGAGTCGCAGGTCCGGTTTCGGAATAGCGTCTCTAGATTGCCTGCAGTCCCTGCTATTTGGAATTTACCCCTGTTGAACTTTAGAATGTGTTTCCTGAGTCGCAGGTCCGGTTTCGGAATAGCGTCTCTAGATTGCCACCAGTCCCTGCTATTTGGAGTTTACCCCTGTTGAACTTTCGAAGGTGTTTCCTGAGTCGCAATAGCGTCTCTAGATTGCCAGTAGTCCCTGCTATTTGGAGTTTACCCCTGTTGAACTTTAGAATGTGTTTCGGAAACACTGTTTCCTGAGGCGCAGGTCCGGTTTGGGAATAGCGTCTCTAGATTGCCTGCAGTCCCTGCTATTTGGAATTTACCCCTGTTGAACTTTAGAATGTGTTTCGGAAACACTGTTTCCTGAGGCGCATCGGAATAGCGTCTCTAGATTGCCAGCAGTCCCTGCTATTTGGGTTTACCCCTGTGGAACTTTCGAAGGTGTTTGCCGAGTCGCAGGTTCGGTTTTGGAATAACGTCTTTAGATTGCCTGCAGCCCTCGCTGGTGTTGGCCCCAAGATCCTCATGTTTCGTTTTTGTTAATTGATGTCTAGCCAGTATTTGAGCTGGCCGATTGGTAGGAGTACACACTGTTCTAGCATATGTACCATACCACGTTGTACTGTTTACTATTGGCATTCAAGTACAGTTCCTGGCAGCAAGCGTGTCGAGCTTTAGAAAGAGACCATCTAGCTAGAGCGTTGTCTCTGTCGCACAAACTCGCACGTCTCTGTGCGACAGTGACGGCGCTCTACAACCGGACCGGTCTCATTCTGACGCTCGACATCCATTATTTGCTGCCGGGAAGTGCAAGTACATCTTGTAAGGAAAATTTTCGGCGATTGTCTTTATTCGTAATTCACGCTACCGTGAAGGAAGGCTGGCAAAAAAAATCAAACACTGAAATAAAATTTTACCAATTTAATCTTTGATTTTTAATCTTATAATATCTGTATGAATGCACATAGAAATTTGTCTGTGAGCATTCTCGCGGCAAACGTCGCTGTCCCACCTACCGTTGTACAAATGTCAATATAAAACACAAACACTTAGATTCTATCTATTAGACATTATAAAAATACCTCAAGCGGTCGGTCCCCTGAGCCTCTCCCAGATTCCTCCCACTTCCACAATGCTGCTCAATCGCAACATTCCGATTCCAAAGTGACTTATGTAATATTGTGATGTTAGTTCGATATATGGCTGTGTATTATACAACTGCGTGCTAAAATAGGCTCTATGAGGCAATAAATTGGGTTCAATTTTCTTCTACAGCGAGCATCAGCAGTGGGAGGTTTGGAACGGCCCAACCGGGAGCCGACCGCTCCCCGAGAAGTGAAGAAGGTGATCGTTGGCCGGTGAGGTATCTTAACAAGGCCTTAATGCGAGTTACCGTGCACACTGCCCATTGACGATCGCTCTAAAACAACTTTGGTGATCATTATAAACTGCATTTAACGGCATTGTGTGCTGAATGGACATATCTAAAAAGCTAATTGCACTGTTTTATTGTAACTTTCTCTCATATCGCACAATAACTTAACTCAAACACAACATATAAAGAAAACTTTAAAGATTCATTCGTTGTGGACTAGCGGAGCGGTGTACAATGTGGGCGCGGGGCTGCTTACGGAAAACATTTTAACAAAAATCTAACAATATTGATTTCCTATATTGTATGGCATACAAAGTCATCGTTAGCGCGAAGTCATTTTTACAATGTCAATTGCTTTGATTTTAAATGATATACAAAATTGTCTTCAAATGTCAGAAACATAAGCTAAAAAAAATTAAATGCTCAACTTAATCCTGCCTCGATATTTTCCTCGTCCATTGAAATATAATACATTTTCGACGTCCACTCCCCTCCTGTCATATTTAATACTTCCCTATCTACACCTTAATTCAAATCACATTTTCGTTTAAAAAAAAAAAAAAAAAGTCGTCGACATTTTCGATCAATGTAAACCATACAAAAGCTAACATACGCCAGCTAGCGACAGACTGCGACAATGGAACGGCGAAACCTCTCGAGACATTTGCAGTGTTCGGCGAGAGACATGGGGTGTGGGATGAGATTAGAAGGCCGTATGCAGTCGCTGAGTGTTTAAAGCCGGGTCCAGACATGTGTCATTTGCCCGATCCGATCACCGTATCCGTATCGCCGACGCGTATCATGATTGCATATGTGGACGGGTGGTGGATACGCGGTCTCGATACGCCGCTATGATACGGCCCGATCCATCGCTAGTCGGTTTTTGTCCGATCATCAAAGGTGATACGGATACGGCACGGCGTCAGTTCAGACAATTCTGAAGATACAGATATGGAGCAAATTGATGCGTCCACAACAAGATACGGGGCTTGATACGTGATACGCTGATACGGATACGATGATCGGATCGGGCAAATGACACATGTCTGGACCCGGCTTAAGAGGCTTTCGGGTATTAGTCGAAGCGGATGAGAAGGCACCGTAAACTTGCCACACTCCTCATGCTTACATAAACTACTGTCAAAATGGATGCAACTCTCTCACTCTCAACGGAAGTGAAGAGTGAGAGAGATAATCATGCAAGTTATTGAGAGTGATAGAGCTTTCTCATCCAACCCGAGAAACAGAGTAGGACACAAGTAAAAGGTTGCAACGTCCCTTTCCGTCAAACCCGAACATGTACGAACGTAACTTCAGAGTCAACATTTACGACTTCAAAGACATAAAAGTTCAAATCTGTAGCTACATAAAAAAAACGGTCAAGTGCGAGTTTTACTCGCGCATGGAGGGTTCCGTAGATCCGCTATAATACACCTGTCAAAAAATCATATCAATTTTCGTCATTCGACAATGCAAAATATAAAAATTCAGTAGCGTGACTAATTCTTAGCACGTTTCTTGTATGGGGATCCCCTTAATTTTTTACTTTTAGATTTTTTATTATTTGTTGGCGTATCAGCCATAATGACACATAATATTCTGTGAAAATTTCAACCTATTACAGTTCAAAAGATACAACACTCGGACGGACAGACAGACAGACAAACAGACGATGTAGGCTTAGTAATAAGCTTCCCTATGGATACGGAAGCCTAAAAAAACCGGCCAAGTGCGAGTCGAACTAGCGCACCGACGATTCCGTATCGCCATGTCATGGTCGGCGCCACTCACGCCATCTATGTATCAGTTAAAATGCTTCATACTCTTTTCAGTAGATAGCGCGCATACACTTTTTAGTTTCTTCTATGGGGAACCCCGTGAATTTTTTATTTTTCCTTATTTTTATTATTTGTTGTTATATCGGCCATATTAACACATATTCTGTGAAAATTTCAACGGGCTATCTATTACGGTTCAAGAGGTACAGCTCTCGGACAGACAGACGGCGTATGACGGATACAGACTCCCAAAAATTACTTAACATTAAACAAGTGATAGTCTAAGTTTGCACATTTCAACACCCGTAAGGTGCATCGGTCTAACTTGTGTCCTACTTGTAGCGAGGGGCGGAACGTGTCGACGCAGCGAACACAAGTCGCACTTTCTTTTCGAGCGCCGTGCGAGCTTTTTTTTTTATGTAAACTGACACGGTTGGCTACATTACCTACAACGTCCGTGATGTCAGCCCATAACACCGGGTGAACTAGGTGCCGTGCCAGTTCTTCCCCCTTTGATCGTGCCGGCTACACTGAACTGGTCGGCAAACACAAACTATTTACATAGCCGTTTCGACCGACGTTTCATTCAGTGCGGTGGTACCAACCCGGGCGGGTTAAACCCTACCACCAAGTAAGCTTAGGAGGGAAGGGGCCTACAGTTTAACGACGACTCCGAACCTCGGTCAGCCTCCAACGGTCAGCGGTCACCCATCCAAGTACTGACCGCACCCAGCGTTGCTTAACATTCAATAGCGACAGTTGACTGCACCACTGAGCTATCGAGGCTCCGGCCTCCGCGCACTGTTCTGCCGAGTCGCCGTAACGCTCCATACCAGTGACTACTGCAGAGCGCGAGCTTGAGTATAAGGCAGATTTGGTTGAAGATTGCCGGTAGCTGGGACTGATAGGTGAGGGTCTAAGGAACTACTATCAAAAAGATTTAGGGCGCGGAGACTTGTACTTTCGGAGAAAATTTTTTTTTGAAAAATTTTTTCATACAAAATAAAAAAAATTTTTTTTTAAGGCTCAAAAACATTGGTTTTGAATATAAATGTATGTAAAAACAAGAGAATGGTATGGGTGAATGTTTTGGTGGTTAAAAAAAAAAAATAACCAGGGTTAATTTATAGAAGATGCATCGCTACGCGACGCATCTTCTATAAATTAACCCTAACCTAATGTTGAGGCGGCGCATGTCGTTTTTGCATAAATTCCTATTCAAAATAAATGTTTTGGTGCATTTAAAAAAATAAAATAAAAAATCGAAAATTAATTTTGTATGAAAAATATTTTTTTTTTATTTTTTTTCTCCCAAAGTACAAGTCTCCGCGCCCTAAATCTTTTTGATAGTAGTTCCTTAGACCCTCACCTATCAGTCCCAGCTACCGGCAATCTTCAACCAAACCTGCCTTATACTACAGCGCACCCGCGAGCTTCATATGCGCTGCAATACATACACTACTACATGGCTGAGTTTGTATTTTCCGTCCATTTTAGTGTAGCCGGCAAGACCAAAGGAAAGCACTGTTGTTGTTGATGATTTGGGGTTGTCTCTACGCCTGCAAACTAATCCCCCTTCGTGCAAAACCCCGCAATCTCCAGCTACCTCAGCCAGCCTATGTCTTCCATGAAAGCCACAAGTCGACCAGGGTGTCCGCAGACCGTAAGGAAAGCACTGACATGGCACCTAAATCACCAAGGTGTTATGGGCTGACATCGAGTATGTTGTAGGTGATGTAGCCAACCGTGCCAGTTTCCATAAAAATAAATGTTGTGTGTGCTCCCTGAGAAACTCCCCGAGACGCTCCACTGGCCGGGCCGGCGATTTTTTTTTTATGTTATCCGGTATGGGTGGCTGAGTCGGAGGGGCCAAAGCGCATGCTCCGATCAGCCAATATCACCTCCGAGAAGATAGGTGCCATACCGGAGACTTCCCTGGATGGCTATACTGGACTAGAGGAGAACACAACCGAGGCTGCTATGCGGCCATCTTACATCCAGTACGGTGGTAGCAATCCAGTTGGCTACAATTTGAGCCTACCACCTAGTAAGGGGCAAGGGAAGGGATCTACAGTTTTACACCGGTTCCGAACGGTGGAGCAGCAGACGTAGGTATGAACGTAAATTTTTTCGTCAGAAAAAAGTCATTGGTACACGCCGACCGAATTCGAACCGAGGACCTCTCGCATGAGAAGCCGATGCCCAAACCACTCGGCCACCCGCCGCTTGCTGGTTTTGTCCATTAGTACGCACACACTGCCGCGCCGTCTGTGCTGATGAATGGGGGGAATGAAGGTTGGACTCCGTGCCCGCTGAACGTGAGCTGTGTTCTGCGACGGATATAATTTCATACGGAACGAGACAGATAATGAACTGGGCGTCCGTTTGAGAGAAAATGCCTTACGATCTAACAAGAGGATGGCGAATATAATACAAGAATTGATGAAATAAAAAAAAAAAAAATTAAATAAATTAACACTTTCTAAAGTACAAAGCAAAACTTCGACGTAGTGGCAACATTTCTTTGTCCGACTAGTTTACGTTTGAATATATTACTAAATACTTAAGACGTACCAAAATTTCTTACACAAAGCGAGTCCCTACGCTAAATACATATTATGTATCAAAACGTGCAGCGGCGCGCGGCACCCACCCAACGGATATCACATTTTTCTTTTACCTTTGTATAGTCGCTGGGTTCGATCCGGTGCCGCCCCAGCTCCGCGACGCACGCGTCCGTCCGTCCATCGAGAACGGTCTCCCCCGCAGCGCACAGTGTGTTATGGCAGCCGATTTTCAGACACTATCCTTTTTATTTAAAAAATCGAAAGTTGGTTCTATTTCAAGTGCTAGAGAAAAACTCCTGTGTGTCAAAAATGTTTCGTTTTAAAGATACAAATTTTCAAAAATGTGCCTTTTCATGATTTTTCCGGATCACAATGACAACCCTAACACAGGAAATTACCTGAAAAAATTAAATTGTGTGTAACTTCTAGATTCCACGGTATTTGGTTGTGATATTTTCAGAGATCATAGACAACTGGGCGATCTTTCTTTCATGTAGATATCTCGACCTACTGCAGTGGAATGATTGAGAAAAAAAATGAAAACAAAAAATCTATTTAATTAAATATTTCGATTCCAGACAAAGCTTAACACTTAGGTAATTATTGAAAAAATTGCATTTTGAAAGTACTTTGGAACCGTAAATATAATTTCTCAATAAACATCTTTGATTTGCAACCAGATTTTGTTTCCTTTTTTTCGGATCATTACAAGGCATATTTTTGAAAATTTGTATCTTTAAAACGAAAAATTTTGGACACACTGGAGTTTTTCTATCGCACTTGAAATAGAACCAACTTTTGATTTTTTAAATAAAAAAGGATAGTGTCAGAAAATCGGCTCCCATAACACACTGTCCAGCGGTCCGTCAAGAGCACCAAAAACCGTCGCGGAGCGCGGGAAGCAGCGGATCGAACTTAAATCTAATTTCGTTACAACGTAAACTCTGCAAAAGCGATCTAAGTATATGACGCTAACTGCTTTCCTAAAACCGGCAGACTCCCCACGGTGCCCTCGGCTGAGGAGTCCACCGCGAATCAAACAAGATACTGGGATGGTCGAAATAAAATTTCACTAGAGTTTACAGGCTTATCTGAGCGAGAAATGCCACGATTAAATACAATGATGTGGATTTTAGCGATTAACAAAACATATCTCCAGATATAAAGAGGTTCAGATGTATGGAGAAATTCACCTTAGAAATTGCCTACACATTGGCATTCCTCACTACCTGTACGTTAATTTACTTCCACAGATTCCACTCAAGGGTTTGGTTGCAAGCCCTCATTTTTAAATAATACCCTAAATTCAATATAAACGGTACTACACTTATAAACACTGAAACAATCAAAAATAGAATACAATTTTTAGATGTCGCCCGGTGAAATGCGAAACTTGAAATTGAGGAATAAATTTCCCAAATGGATCGGGCGGCCCGTACATGAAAACAAGTCATTCAACCTTTTATTTATTTTTCTCTACATTGCCAAATAGGGCCCAATTGCGGATAGGAGGTCCTCTGATCTGGTTAATCTTACCATTATGTCATGGAAATGTATAATATCTCCTTTATTAATATCCATGAAATAATCGTAACATTAGTGCCTTCCCGCAATAGGAGACTTGTGACCAGCCAATGGGAACACTGTTTCTCTATTTCAATCGGAACAGCCCGATTCAGACGCACCGATGTTATCATCTGTCGCCGACATTAACAATCGGCATCGCTGCAGCCGAAGAGGTCCCCCACGGACCTTAGAGGCCGTAGGCGCCTCGCGCCCGCCTCTACGTCCCGAGTCGTGCGGCCCCTCGGGACGAGAGCGCGGGCGACAAGAGGTTGTTTGCATGCCTAAATATAAATGCCTTGCGAATAATATACACAATATTGTTATCATAATATACACAATATTGTTATCATCACAGAATGAAAGTAAACTCGTCTAAACTACGCCTAAGCACGACTGCGGACTCGCCCCCTCACGCAGAATACCATCGAGGGCACGGCTCGCTTGCGTTCGCTATTTTAATTTGTACAGGGTGGCCCAGGGGTAATTTATATACACGGTGCTACATTAACAGATGCTAGTACCATAAAGGGGATGATTCTACACCTGAAACTGAAGAACTATTGTTCTACAAATTTTTTCTTTTCAGATTGTTTTTTTTTTCACTTTCTCCATACAAAAATGGGCAGACACAATTTAAAATGTTGACATTAAAAAAAAATAGATTTACAGAGATCACAAATTGTTAAGTTTCACATGATTATGATTTAAAATGTGAGACTTAGGGCCCCTGAGATCTATTGTGATCTCTCAAAAGTTTTTGAACTGACTCAAATCTATGACATTTCCCCGATGTTCACATGTCCCGAGTCTTTTGGAGTAAAGATGACATTTTTTTCATAATAAACTTAAAAATTACTACAAAATTTGTCACTTTGCACAGAATAAAAAAATCTAAACAAATCTCGATAAGTATGGGGTTTATAAAAAAATATTTTTGTCTCCAAATAGGTTGGGTTACATGCTGGTTACCTTTCACGAGTACACGGTACACCTTTATACACCCTGTACATTATCTTTGTGATTTCCATACTGGTTTTCATCAATGGCAGACCGGTTGCAAAAATTCTAAGTAACATACATTCGAGGACGCGTCCAGAAAACCCGACAAAAAAAAAGGGAGTTTGAAGAACACGAAAGCATCCGCGATGCCGTCGAAGTATTCAAACAGGGCCGCGAGTCCGGCGCATTAACATAATTTTACATAGAAAATTTACATTATTGTACAGTACATGACTTTTGACGCGGCGCGTCGGTCCGCGACTCCGCGTGCCTCCGGTCGCACGCGCGCTACACGCGGAAAGCTCGCGGCGTTTCTCTAAACTGGTTATATTTACATATTTATCGTGTAGCGAAAAATTAAGTCACACCGCGCACGGTCGGTTCTGTCTCCGGAGACGTAGCCAACGTACACCTAAACACCGTACAGCTCGAGGTTTAGAAAGAGGCAATCCGCTTGTAGAGCGTCGTCCCTGTCGCACGCAGAGACGTGAGAGTTCGTGCGACAGGGACGACGCTCTACAACCGGATTGTCTCTTTCTAAAGCTCACGCATTAATTGCTCCCGGGAACTATACAGCACTGCGTTCTTCCAAAACGACATCGGCCATTTCAGTATCAAAGTCAACAGAAGCCAACGACTTCTCAACTCAGCACCACACCGGTGTAACAAAACGAAAACAACCGCCAATAATCATGTTAACACATTCGGCGACGGTAAGAAAATACTAGATCTGTGCGCTGCGACACTAAAACTTTTCATACAAATTTTGACTACGGTCATAGCAGTACCACAGATTACTAAATAGTTACTTCGTAACAGATAAATCACTCCATAGAAAAAGTTCCTACCTTCGGGTTTTAATAGCCTACTGCTTCACGTCGCCAATCGCTGCGTGCGAAAATGTACCTTAACGATCGAGTGTAAAGTGCATTATTGCTTTGCAGCTTCGCCTGTTTATATTCTTTGGGAAGCCCATAGAAATTCACCGCCGGCGGTGCGCTGGGCGGTAGGTAGTTATCGCGCGCAAGTACATAGAGTGCGTGAGGCCTGACAGTACTGTCCCCTTGCATAATTTTTTCGATATGTAATTAGACAGTACGGCTACGCGCCACAGCAACACGCCGGCTATAACCGTAGTATGCGTGCCTGCACACATCTGTCTATGTGTGAGTGAAGTGGTCACAAATATGTACTGTCTGTGTGACAGTACGCAAACTATGCAGGCTCATTATGTGACAGTAGAGAGTGTTTTATACAAAGCGCCGGTACACAGGCGACTGTTATAACCGTAGTGTCTCTAATGAGGCATCCAATACCCACGGCTCCAGCCGTACTGTCACATTTTATTATGAAAATATTACTGCTATAGCAGTACCGCCGCCGAAAGTGTTAAAGGAATCTTCCGCCTGTGCACCGCAACCTCGGTGAATATAAAAGACTCCTAACGTTCGACGTATCTAAGCAAAAAAACGCAGTACTGTACGCGAGTGCGACCCAATTTACGGCTTCCATGTAGGCTTCGATCGCGGAGCACCGAGACTCGGACCGACTGCTTCACAGTCCTAATATAATATGATACAGGCTGCGTGTCGTGCAGACGTGTGTGTGTGTGTGTGTGTGTGTGTGTGTGTGAGGTGGATAGAGTTAGGGCGGTGTGTGCGCGGCGGGGGCGGAGAGCGGGGTGGTGGCCGGCAGGGCGGGCGGCGGCGGCGCCGGCTCCTCGGCCGGCTCCGGCAGTGCGGACTTGCTCGGTGCGAAGTAGATTATTGTCCTGCAATTATTATATTTTTTTTAATCTTAATTTTTATTAATTTTTTTTATATGGCTTTACTCAAACTATATTGATATTTTAATCTACTTCAGCGCGAATCAATGCCTGTGACTTTACGAAAAACTTTGTATGAATTAAAAAATTTCCACCTGAGCTCGTCCCTTTAGTTTAGAAAACAGGTTGAGTCCGTCAGTTCTTAAGTCTCTCAATAGCTTCATGCAATTATTATAGCTGCCTAACGGTCGATTTCAACACCTACTTCGGCTCAAATGTAGCTACCGGTAAACCCTTTTTTTTTTATGTTATCCGGTATGGGTGGCTGAGTCGGAGGGGCCAAAGCGTATGCTCCGACCAGCCAATATCACCTCCGAGAAGGTAGGTGCCATACCGGAGACTTCTTTGGATTACTGGCTATACTGGACTAGAGGAGAACACAACCGAGGCTGCTATGCGGCCATCTTACATCCAGTACCAACCCAGTCGGCTACAATTTGAGCCTACCACCTAGTAACTAACACACTTTGTCGACACACTGGACTGGATTAAAATCAGCGCCGCACACACAGCCTCAGTACTGAGCTGGAGTGTCGCGGCATAGGCTGTGCCAGATCCTTTTTTCTCTTCACACTCGTAAATGTATATTTAATGACGTATTTTAAATTTAAATAAGGAAAATAAACGTTCTTTCTTTCTTCTTTTTAGTAAGGGGCAAGGGAAGGGACCTACAGTTTTACACCGGTTCCGAACGGTGAAGCAGCAGGTGTAGGCATGCACGTAAATTTTTTCGTCAGAAAAAAATCATTGGTACACGCCGACCGGATTCGAACCTCGGACCTCTCGCATGAGAAGCCGATGCCGAAGCCACTCGGCCACCCGCCGCTCATATATATATACATATCTTCAATATTATGCAGCTAATATGGGGCGCAGTGGTCTCACCGCATCTCCTCTTCTGTCATCTCTTCTTCGAGCGCTGTCTTGGGCTTGGCGTGCCGCCGCGTCGTCGAGGTAGCGACGGGCTGACCGCCGGAGGTGGTGGCGACGGGGCCGGCGGGGGTGGAGGCGGCGGGGGCGGAGCGCAGGCCGCGGCGCTCCAGGAGCGACTCCTCGGGCGACGGCAGCCGGCCCAGCGGGTTCACTTCGTGCAGCGCGCTCACCGTGGGAGGCTCTGCGGGGGGCACATCCAATATTTATATAAGGTGTTTCGTTAGTCATGTCATTAACTTCGGGAGGGTTACATGAGCTTCCCTTTGGCCGTGCCGGCTACACTGAACTGAACTTTCATAGCCGTCTCGACCGACCTTTCATTCAGTGCGGCGGTATTAATTCGGACGAGTTATAACCCTACCGACCAAAGTCTTAATAAGCTAAGGAAAGGAACCAAAAGTTTGAAGTGGAATCCAAACCACGGCCAGCCTCAACGATTGGACGGTCACCCATTCCAAGTACGAACGTGCCTGGTTTACTTAACATCGACGATCGATCACCGTCGAGTTACCGAGGCCGACGAAAAGTGATTTTATATTTGTTACTGCAATCTGTCTGTGAGCAGACATTCATCAGTAGTTGTGCATTTGAAATAGGTCTTGTATGGTAAGTGTCCATTGACACTTCCATATACTTTATTCTGTCATTTCACTCTGTGATGAGATCTTGAGGTGCTCTTCTTTTCAATCTGTTGAAAACTTTCCTAGAACCCATCAACTCGGTTGCCAGCTTGTTTGGGTGCCTTTCGACTCTTTGTATGCCTCAGTTCTGGCTTTCGCTTCCTTCTTTACCGTTGGAATCTCAAGGTCACGATGCAGCAGATTATTGGCGACATAACAAGGTGCGTGGAAAAATGAAAGATAGAGACAAAAATGCTGTTGGGCGGTTTACCGTTGCGCGGGTTGCACTCGTCGAGACAGGCGAGCCCGACCGTGTCGACGCCCTCCTCGTCCTCCCCCTCGCCCTCGCCCTCGCCGCCCCTCCTCTCCCCGCCCGCATCCTCCTCCCCCTCCTCCTCCTCCGCGTCGTCCGGGCACAGCTGGTACGCCCTGCACACACACACTTCAGTTTGTTTCTTCAGAATAGTAAAATCCAGAATCCAGACAAGAAACAAAATTGCTAATTGCAGCACAACACCGATTACTATGCTTACCAATATTGTCGGGATACAGCGTGTGGTATGTATGTAATGTTCCCCTTCTAATTAAACTTGAAATAATACTACCGGAACAATTGCACAGGGAGAAGGAATCTACTTGAAAGTATTTTAGTTTTCAGAACATTCAAAACTTGCAACAAGTATAAATGTCCAAAATCCATTTTGTTCAGGTACAACATTTAAAACGGAACAGACGAATGGCACTGCAGCACAAATAATAAAATAATATTGATTGGTTACACTTTGCTTCGTGGGCGCATTACTCACTTCTCGAGAGTTTTGCGGGCCGAGTTGCTCCGTTCGAGGAAGTAGCCTCCCGAGGAATCGTTGGAAGTGCTCGGAGGTGACCAGGTGCCGTAGGAGTAGCTCGTCTGACCATACTTCTGGGAACAGGCAACACACTAATAATAATTCTGCTCAATCGCAAAACACATAAAGATTATGTGACCTAATATAGATCCCCGTGGAACTCCATATGATATTTCCATGTTATTAGCCTCATATTTTGAAACTATTACTGAAGATCTTGGTATCGTAGCATGAACTTCGTAAACACCTTAACAACTTAATATCATAGTCATAAAATATATTATAAAGCAATATATTATGTGAAATATAGTCAAAGGCTTTCAACAATTCATGTTTGGGATAATAAGATATTATGCTTATCTATAAATTTTTTAATCAATCAATAAATATGGTGTTAGCCTATTAGACCGCATTTCTTACAGAACTAGGTGCCAAATACTTTGTATTATTAAATATTTCACAGCTGCATAACAGTTATAAAATATAGTTGCAACAACGCCAGGAAACATTCATATAAACTTGCGCATGACAATAAAGAAGAAACAACAGATAATAGAAAGTACCCTATCGAGCTCCTCCTGCAGCCACGCGAGCGCTTGCCGCCAGCGCCGCTTCGCCTCGGGCTGCGCGTTGACGGCTCGCACGGCGCTCGGCACACGGCACATCACTCCCACCAGCAGCTTGATGCAAGCGTACGCTCGCTTCTGTCGCGCCCGCGCCGCCGTCTCTAGCAGGCCAGACCGGTCTTCCGACACACCCTGTATCAAGAGAATGTTCAATTCTGTTATTACGCAAGTCCAATCTGAACACTCAATTCAGCCTTGACATCACCACCCGTCACATGGCAGGGTTTTTTTTACTGTAGTTACATTACTTCTCATGGACAAGTCGAAATACTTGTGAATGTGTGAGTTTTCGTGCTTGGAATGAATCCAATGACACACCCAAGAACATTTAATAGGTAAGGACGTCGGACCTTCCCCGCGCCAGCGTAACACGACGTTTGTATAAACGTACAAATGGCATTCGTTACCAACCAATCAGAGCGCGATACCGCCCGATACCACGCAATCAGAGCGCGCGGCGTACCCTCCGCTACCCGCGGAGCTCGGCGATGCTGTTTCTCATATAAGCATTGGACCGCCTGACGTCCATACCTATTTAAATGTTCTTGGACACACCGTTTGGAACTTTAAACCTTCTTGATTTCAAGTCGAGACTTCCTATAAGGGCTTCACTAGTTCAACCACTCGCAAATGGTCCTGTGTCTCCCGATTCCGATGACATTCAGATTCGACAGTAGCTGTAGCCAATTACCTAACAGCAATACCGCTGAAGGCCGGGAGGACTGGAGGAAAATTGGAGAGGCGTATGTCCAGCAGTGGACGCTTACACGCTGACTGACTGACTGTAGCCAATTGTGGCAACGCAAGTAACCTTGATAGCGTTGTGTATCCGATGCTGCTGCCAGCTGTCCTCCATGAGCAGGAGGGCGGTGAGTGCGTCGGCGTGCCGCCGCAGCTCGTGGCAGTACGCGTAGCCCATCTGCCACAGCAGCTCCGAGAGCACCGCGCGCGACCACACCGGGTTCTCCCAGCACAGGTGCTGCATCAGCCGGATCGCCTCCTCGCACCCGCCCCCCTCCTCCGTCAGCTTCTTCACATATGTCCTGCGATATATAGACAAGACAGTCAGGGCTCCGCTCGGCATGGGCAGCAATTTTTCCCTTGCCCCTTACTATAGTCCGGCCGCTGAGAGAATGCGTTCCTGACGTCTGTCAGTTGGTCATTTCATCACTCATTTTACAAGTTTTAATTACTCACTCCTGCAACTGCACGTTCGAACTAAGCTAATTATGGCCATTTCTCTATTGTTTATACGGTTTCGTACTATTTTGACAAGCTTGTCACACTTTTTAGGTAATCTAGACTGACATTACTGTTACCAATTGACAGACGTCAGGAACGCATTCTCTCAGCGGCCGTACTATAGGTGGTAGGCTCAAATTGTAGCCGACTGGGTTGGTACCGCCGTACTGGATGTAAGATGGCCGCATAGCAGCCTCGGTTGTGTTCTCCTCTAGTCCAGTATAGCCAGCAATCCAGGGAAGTCTCCGGTATGGCACCTACCTTCTCGGAGGTGATATTGGCTAGTTGAAGCATGCGCTTTGGCCCCTCCGACTCAGCCACACATACCGGATTAAATAATAAAAAAAAAAAAATTATCAATGAATAAGAAATGCATTAAGGAAGTGACGCCACTTGAAGCATAGCGCCATCTAGTAGTTTGATCTTGTACTGTTAGGAAGATCGGTTTAACCCCCTCAGGGGTCACCGAAGTCACGCTGGCGCGCGCTCTCCGTAATATGTCGCAAATATGACTATGAAACTGTGAAATTGGTAAAGTTTTTTGCTCTAGGCTGGAGGCAAAATGAATTAAATCAAGTACGGCATACCTTTATTTAGAAGTATAATGAACCTTATTCCCATATGCAAAGAATATGTATTTCAATGCCGAACTTCAAAGTTGACACTTCGGCAAGCCTCACGCACTCTATGTACTTGCGCGCGCTAACTACCTACCGCCCGACCGGGCGCCGGCGGTCTATTTCAGTGGAAATTCGTCAGCCGCGCGAAGTATGCATAGACGCTCGCCCACGCAACTGCGCGCAGCTGCAAAGCAATAACCACTTTACACTCGATCGTTAAGGTACATTTTCGCACGCAGCGATTGGCGACGTGAAACAGTAGGCTATTAAAGCCCGAAGGTAGGAACATTTTCTATTGAGTGATTTATCTGTCGCGAAGTAACTATTAAGTAATCTGCGACTTCGGACAGTCTTCGGTACCGGGACGCATCGTCCCGGCGACACCTGAGCGGTTAATCTGCCGATGGAATGTCGGACGACAGAGTGAGCGTACGTACGATGTTCTATTGTAGAGTATCTCTGCGGAGGGCTGCGACAGGGGCGGGGCCGGAGGCGCGCCGGACTCTGTCTCGAGGTAGGGGCTGGGCAGGGGCGCCGCGCCCTCCGTCGCCGACTTGCACTGCGAGCTCACATCGCAGCACCGCACCAGCACCGATATCACCTGCACATCGCAACCGATTTAGAATACTCTTTGTTTACTCAAGACTTAACCCACACATACCGTGTTGCACCCACATCATAATCACAAAAAAACTCGCAATCTGTGGAAAGTTTGTAAACGCATCGTGGCACTCACATGTGTGACACGGCTACGACAGGCCCACCACAAGCCGGCTGCAGCGCAACCACAGTGTTGCCGTTGTGGTGTGATACTTACGCCATTTTAGAAAGTAAATATTTCCAAAACACTTGTCCCAAACATTCGTTTTGGAAATATTCGTACTCTGGAATGGCATAGGTGTATAAGCACAGACCATGGAATAGTGCGCACGCCCTCTCAAGATGCGAAAGTAATAATAAACCCAATAAAAGCCCGCTGGGCTTCTAGCGCTGTGTGTGTGTGTTAGTATCGACATGACACAGCGGAGCGAGTTAGACACACATGCGAGTCATAGGCCACGCCTACAGGCTTCAATGGCGTTGTAGGTAAATACCTACCTACCCGCCTCTACTAAAGACGCCCTGAGCGCCGCTCAGGGCGTCTCTAGTAGAGGCGGGCTACTACTTCACTGTCTTGTGGTGTATAGTGAGTACTTTAAAACACAGCTCGGCCATCAAGCTTACTATCTCAATGAGGAATTTCCCACCAGTATTAAAACCAACTATTTAACTATGAAGAAGCACGTTGTGATCACATAAGACCCACAATCTAATTTCCAAGATTCGATGTACAGGTTCGGGCAGGAGTAAATCGGCAAATTGCGAACTAACCTTCACTACGAGTGATGTCTTCCAGTCAAGCCTTGCGACAGACTGAAGGCTACCTAGCGGGGGTGGGACATACCTGATGCACCTTAGCCGACTCTGGATACTGGTGCTTAAATAGAGAGGAGGTCGGCTCCTCCATGGACAACGCCATCACGATGTCCAGCACCTTCACCTGTCGCACAAACGGACAACATTTAAACATGTCCGGCGCCATATTGAGGGCAAGGCCAAGCTGGCCTCAAAAAAAGCTGGGCGTACTCAATAAGGTTCGACGTTACTTCACGCCGGGCCAAAGGCTGCTTCTGTATAAATCGCAGATTAGGTCCTGCTTATCCTTCCTCCACAGAATCGGTAAACTCTGGAACGCTCTACCTACCCACATATTTCCCCCCAAGTATAGTCTCGGGTCCTTAAAGAGAGGCGTGAATGGGCATCTGTAAGGCCGGCATGGCATTCGCAGCCCCCGCATGCGTCCGAATGTCCATGGGCGTCGCTAGACACCTTATGGGTGACTCGGCGCGACATGTCGCGCTTAGTTTACAAAAAAACATGACCCTTTTTTTGGAAGACGGAGAAATGTGACGTTCGATTGACATTAGAGGATTGCTCGCTTCACACAAGCTCGGTAGCTCAGTGGTGCGGTCGGTCGACTGTTGGTCGTGATCATAAGCATACCTGGGTGCGGTCAGTACTTGGATGGGTGACCGCTCGACCGTTGGAGGGTGACCGTGGTTCGGATTCCACGTTAAACTATAGGTCCCTTCCAGTGGCGGCTGGTGACCTATGGGACTGGGTGTGCGGCGCACAGCACACCCAGTCCCATAGGTACCTAGCGCACGATGTGCGCTAACTTACTCGTAGTACTAAACCCAAACGTGAATCTAATGGATACGGAGACGTGATTTTTTATTTTATTTTCATGTCTGAGTTAATTGCCCAAATTATGTACGACCGAAGGGAAGCACTGACGTGGCACCAAGTTCATCCGGTGTTATGGGCTGACATCACGGATGTTGTAGGTGATGTAGCCAACCGTGCCAGTATCCATAAAAAAAAAATGTAAAAGTATTCTCACTCAACAGATACATAGTTGAAAGACAAAATAAGGTAAGGATAAAAGTGATAAAATTATTAAAATATATGTAATAAAAATGTACTCACTTTTAGATTGTAATATGTAGGTATGGTGTTTTGAAGAACACGCCAGCGAATTTATGAAAATTATGAAGAAATAAGTCACATACACACACACACCACACACACTACAGTTTGATTGGGTAGGTCTAATATTGTTCTATTTATAATGTAAGTCTATTCGTCGGGTTTTATCTTGCGCAAATATTTCTATCACTTTTTTGTCACGCACTAGAAACACAACCAGAGTCCTAATTGCTCGAAGAACCAAAGCGACGCTTCACTGCGCAGTGGCCGGCCACTGAGCCGCGGCCGCCGGGGCGCCGCCGCGCGCGAGGCGTGGCCGGCGCGCGCGCCCGCGCCCACCGGCCAGCCTTACCGCGCCGGGCAATGAAGAAAACTTCACAATGTACTGTTAACTGACGAAAAGTCGTTCAAACTGCTAAAAAACTGATTTGCAAAACATCCCGGCGCGGCAAAGATATATTACGTTCAATATTTCATCTATATTACGTACAATATTTCATCTAAGCGGCGCCGCGGCGCGGAGCGGCCATTATCGGTCGACGCGACGACGACGGGCCTCGCCCCGAACTGAGAGAGATGGCGCGGCGCGACGAGACGCAGAGTTTAGATCGCTCCCGCCGCGCCCGCGCCCCCCGCCCGCGCGTGCCAGCGGTCGGGTTTACGATCTCGGCTTACATCGGCTCATCGTCGGCTGGCTCGGTCGCGACGTGTCGCACGCGCGTCTATCCACAATATACTGTCCTTCTTTTTCCGTCGTGTGTCACACGCAGAATGCATCCTTGTTCCACACATTCGTATGAAGAGTGTTTTGTTTCACACGGCGGGGCAGCGGCGCTTAAAATTTTTTCATAGTAACACGTTCGCGGTGTTTTGTGATGCACACGGCGGCGAGCTCGGCGGCGATACGTAGTAAGTAGTACGTATTACGTACAGCAAAATCGTGCCTTGTTGTCTAGGAAATAGGAACGAATTCAGTTTGATATTTTTACTTCGATCGGCGAGATTCATGGAGAATGTTTAATATTTTAATTTATTTATTTCTTTTGGGTGAAGGCGCTGTTTGGTGGTAGTGCGGCGCACGAACGCACTTAAGGGCCAGCCGCCACTGGTCCCTTCTCTTATTACCCTTACTAGGTGGTAGGGTTTATCCCGTCCAGGTCATTCAGTAACGTCGGCCGAAATGACTATGTAAATAGTTCGTGTTTTCCATCCATTTCAGTGTAATGAAACATGCCGACATGAAATGAAGGGAAGCACTGACATGGCACCAAGTTCACCCGGTGTTATGGGTTGACATCACGGATGTTGTAGGTGATGTAGCCAACCATGCCCAAAAAAAAGTAATGTTCGATTGACATTAGAGGCACTGCACACAACTAATGAATGAAGTTATTGAAAATACTATTGTACCGTGTGGGTTCGGTACTTATAAAGAATAGCCCCACTGCATCTCTCCCCGTGCATGTCGTAAAAGGCGACTAAGGGATAAGGACAAGATGCCGTGCTAAAGGGCGACAGGCTCGCCACCTCTCACCTTGGCACGGTACTTCCACCGAGTCATGCAGCAGGTGGGTCTTCGTGCCTTACTTGCTGCTTGATCGATTTAATCTTGTTCGAATACTTTGCGAAACGTGGTGGTCTGTGTTGTGCTGCAATTTACCAGAGTTCTTGCAGCACAGCACCGATTACTCTGCTTACCCCGATTGTCGGGATTCAGCGTGTGTGATATGTATGTATGTATGTACTATTGGCTGTGATCAATTGAACAATCGAAGGAACTAATTGGGGATGAGGCTCAATTATACTTCTAAAAAAGTTAAAGATATGCCCTACTTGATCTGATTCACATTGTTGCGAACCGAGAACAAAACAATTACCAACTTCTCTGTTGTTTTCGAGACTTGGTGACGAATTCGCGCGCGAATTCAGTGTGTCACCGCCGCAAATAAACATTATTTTTGGTGTTTTAATACAACATTTCTCAAGTGAATGTGTTATTGGAGGTGTTTTTTCATTCGGCGTGGTGTGTGACTCACTATATTTTGTGAAGTGCAATGTTCAACTAACAATTTGGAATTAAAACAAAGGTGTAGCACTGTAAGGTATAGATAACTTTGAAGGAAATGTTTGTAACGATTACAACCATGCTAAATTTTCTGCAGGCGTTCATAGTTTTTTTTTGTCCAAAAAAATATTTTTTCTTTGTTGCTTAACGGAATGTGCAGTTGAAATGGCTCACCCTGATGAGCTGGTGTTTCTCGGCGACGCCGAGCACCGCGTACGTGTGGAACATGTTGTAGAGGAGCGGCAGGTGTCGCGCGTGCTGGTCGAGCGCGAGCGCCGGCAGCGGCAGCGCGCCCGCGTGCGCGTGCGCCGCGGCCTGCGCCGGCGCCGGCGGCGGTGCCATCAGCGCGCGCACGCAGAACAGCAGCTGGTCCGAGAGCGACTTGGCCTCCTCGCGCGCGAACCACGGCCCGTTGCTGCTCGACACCGCCACTAAACACGTAACACACCAGTGACACCAATAACACACCTCAATGACATGGCACCAAGTTCACCCGGTGTAATGGGCTGACATCACGGATGTTGTAGGTGATGATTGTAGGTGAGTAGGAATTAATCTACTTTTACCATAAATAGCCGACATACAAAACCCTCTGACCAAGATGACAGCACACTAGCAATAGTGTTCACAGCATCCTCACACAACAGAACAGAGTAACGCAACTAACCGGGCGGGTCGTGCATCGAGAAGTGAGCCAACGACACGACAATCTTCATGAACACTAGCCGCACCTCCGCCGACGGACAGAGCAGTAGGTATTCACACAATCTGAAACGAGATTACGAAACACTTATGTACGGGAGTGAAAGTTGGGCATCGCAGAAGAAGCATGAAAGCAGGATTAATGCTGTGGCAATGCGCGCGTTGAGGAGTATGTGTGGAGTTACAATGAAAGATAGATTGAGAAATAGTCTAGTGCGAGAGCGCTGTGGGCTGAAAGAAGATATAGTGACAAGGATTGAGAAAGGGATGCTTCGGTGGTTCAGTCATGTTGGAAGAATGGATGATAGGAGACTAACGAAAGAAATTTATGAAGCAAATGTGAGTGGAAGAGTCGGGAAGGGTCGCCCTAGACGCACTTACCTGGACCAGATCGGGCATGTGCTCAAAAAGGGGCAAGTGCGTAGTACCCATAACCGACGAGCATGCATGAAGAACATTATGGGAGTGGAAGAGACGGCAGAGGTGTGTCAGGATCGTGGCACGTGGAGATCCGTTCTCTCTGCCTACCCCACCGGGAAACAGGCGTGACGCTATGTATGTACGTATGTGAAACGAGATTATTCATGTTGATCCGTTGTTCACTACAACAACATACATATGCCAGCATAGGTTTTATTTTATGTAGGTACTGTGTGGTGCCGGTACTTAAAAAGAATAGCCCAACTGCATTTCTCCCCGTGCATGTCGTAAAAGGCGACTAGATGAGGACAAGATGCCGTGCATAAGGGCGACAGGCTAGCCACCTCTCACCTTGGCGCGGTCTTTCCACCGAGTCATGCAGCAGGCGGGCCTTCCTGCCTTACTTGCTGCCTGATAGTTATCATGTCTGAATACTTTGCGAAACGTGGTGATCGGTGTTGTGCTGTAATTTACGAGAGTCCCTGCAGCCCGATTACTCTGCTTACCCCGATTGTCGGGATACGCCATGCGCTATGTAGGTTTTATTAAAAGTAAAATTTTAAATTTAAATTAAAAACCCCGACCCTTAAAAAGTCAAAAATAATTTCCCGCGCAGCTCTCGAGTTTTTATATTTTATTTACTTAGCGGTCCCCCAACCTATATAAGTAAACAGAAATTATTTTTACTTTTTTAAGGGTCGCGGGTTTTTAATTTATACTAGCGTTGGGTTTATAGTTTAATTTAGCCTCACCTCTGCGGATGATTGAAGATGGCGTGCGTGGTGAACCAGACCCGCACGGCTTGAGAGCACCGCAGGTGTTGGCAGAGGATGTCGTACCTGCCATGAGATAGTTTATTATTCATAATGTAATATCTTAGCTCTCGGTGTGGGCAGTAATTTTGTGAATTGCGCGCGGAAATGCGTTAAGGTCCTTATAAATTGAAGTTAATATTTTTTTAACAGCCCTTTTTTTGATGTCCCTCTGATGGGCACAGTTATACACGGTGTTGCAGTTGCCCCTGTAATATTTTTAACTGACATAAGGGGGTTATTCTATATGTGAAACTAAACAACTTCTGTGAAGAAAAAACAATTTTTTCCATACAAATTTTAAATACCTATTCTCAAAATGTACGGAGAAAAAAAAAAATATTCTTCAAATAAAAAAGTCGTAGAACAAAAGTTGTTCTATTTCACGTACAGAATCACCCCCTTTCGGGTTTTACGTTTGGGGTTGCAACACCGTGTATGTATAAAATAAGAAGTTTAATTAAAATAAAATACCGTGTGGGGCCAGTACTTTAAAAGAATAGCCCCACTGCATCTCTCCCCGTGTATGTCGTAAAAGGCGACTAAGGGATATGACTCCCTTCTTATATTACTAGGTGGTAGGGGTTAACCCGCCCGGGTTGGTACCACCGCACTGAATGAAAGGTCGGTCGAAACGGCTATGTAAATAGTTTGTGTTTTCCGTCCAGTTCAGTGTAGCCGGCACGACCGAAGGGAAGGCTGACGTGGCACCAAGTTCACCCGGTGTTATGGGCTGACATCACGGATGTTGTAGGTGATGTAGCCAGCCGTGTCAGTTTCCATAAAAAAAAAAAAAATATATAAGCGGTAGACTGACCAGTCGGATGCGGGTCCGCGGAGGGTCTTCTTGGTGCGGAAGCCGACGTGGAAGAGGAACTTGGTGGCGAGCTGCACCGACAGCATCGACAGCTCTTCCTGCTCCGGACCCTGCACAGTGTGCAACATTACTTTAACCGATCAAAGGTCGTGCAAGGCAAGACTTACGTCTCTGTCAAACATCAGACATAATTATTCTTTCAGAAAAAATACAACACCTATAGCAAATTTGGCATGGTTGTAATCGTTACAAAAATTTCCCACAAACTTATCTATACCTTACAGTACACTGACCTTTGTTCTGATGAAACACCCGTACACATCCTTTGTGAATATGAACCGCTCCATTCACAGTAGAAGCCTTTACTTAGCCTTGCGGTTACATTTTTAATCCATGCCAAAACACAGGCACTCAATCCCAAGAATATAACTAGGTTCATAGCAGAAATCGGACTTGGGGGTGAGCTGTAAACTTTTGAGAGATCACAATAGATCTTCCTAGGCCGCAGTGACAATAGGGCTCCAGGGGCACTAACTCTCACACTTTAAATCATAATAATAGAGACCTGAGGATGTGTATGTTTTTATAACTAATCTGTAATTGTCATGTAATATTTAATATTTTTAAAATGTGAGAGTACTTGATATATTTCTATTTATTATTTAGTTTAATCTGTCAATGATTTATTTGAATGAATAATTAATTTAGTCGACTTGCTGATTTTATAATGCTTTTTGTGTTTTATATTTAGTATGTACAAGTTTAGAAGCAATTTTTTATTTTTAAGTGATGTGTATTGCTTATCTCTACTCTGCTTGTATTGTGTTTTTATTATGAATATTGTCATGCCTACGGGTGATATCACAATAAAGAAATTGAATTGAATTGAATTGTATCACTTGCTGGTGGAGTGTGTGAGGGGTTGTGTCGAGAGACACCAACTGGGTATCACTAACTATATTGTTGGAAGCTACACCACTATATTAGCGGAGCCAGCCTCCAATAAGGCCATTAAATTATATACGTTTGCGCAGCACATATTAAAAAAAAAGATTAATTTTATAAATATATAAATAGATTTTTGTAGGTGACTATTGCACTGACTACCAGTTCACTATGCACTTGTAATTTATGTGTTTTCCAATGGGGCTGGCGTGGTCAGTGTGTGCACCAAAGCCCCAATAAAAAAAAAAATTAAAAAAAAAAATTAAAAAAAAATCATAGAGTGATAAAAGTAAGGAGCACTTGCCCAGACAGGCTGGGTGCCGTGCGCGACCTGCAGCCGCAGACAGCACAGCTTCTTCATGAAGTTGAAGTGCTCCGGGCTGAACTGGTCCTGGTGGTGGGAGAACGCCACGTTGCCACGCTTCACAGACTCCCAGATGGGTCGCGGCACGACGCTCTCTCTGCAGAGTATAACAGACAAAGAGTTGAGTGATTGCGGATGTTGAGACAACGCACATAGGTCACTATACAAGTATGTTTCGGCATACTTCAAGGGAGGTTGATCGCCTATTGTACATACATACCACATGCTGTATCCCGACAATTGGGGTAAGCAGAGAAATCGAAGTTGTGCTCAAGGCACGAAGACCCACCTGCTGTATGACTCGGTGGAAGGACCGTGCCGAGGTGAGAGGTGGCTATCCTGTCGCCCGTGAGCGCGGCACCTTGTTCTTATCCCTTAGTCGCCTTTTACGACATGTATGGGGAGAGATGCAGTGGAGCTATTCTTTTAAGTACCAGCAGCACACGGTACCAATAGTGACAAGTTTTTAAAAAAATTTTTTTATGGAAATTGATACGGTTGGCTACATCACCTACAACATCCGTGATGTCGGCCCATAACACCGGGTGAACTAAGTGCGATGTCAGTGGTTCCCTTCATTTCATGTTGGCTACACTGAACTGGACGGAAAACACAAACTATTTACATAGCCGTTTCAACCGACGTTTCGCTCAGTGCGGTGTTACCAACCCGGCCGGGATAAACCCTACCACCTAGTAAGGTAAGAGGGGAAGGGGCCTACAGTTTAACGTGGAATTCGAACCACGGTCAGCCTCCAACGGTCGAGCGGTCACCCATCCAAGTACTACAAGTGATATATATATATTATACAGCACATGCCTGGCAGAAGAGAAGAACAGTGGATTCCTAGATTATTAAAATATATCATAATCATCATACATAGACATAGGCCTCACCTAAGGCATGCCACCACTGTTCACAATCACATTTTACCACCCAAAGTGTGCTAAAGCCGCTGGTGTATGTACAAACAATAATACTAGAGTCAGGCCTCACGCACTCTATGTACTTGCGCGCGCTAACTACCTACCACCCGGCGGGCCGCCGCGCGTCTAATTCAGTAGAAATTCGTCAGCCGCGCGAAGCATACCTACACGCTCGCCCACGCTAACGCGCGCAGCTGCAAAGCAATAATCACTTTACACTCGATCGTTTAGGTACGGTTTCGCACGCAGCGATTGGCGACGTGAAGCAGTAGGCTATTAAAGCCGAAGGTATGGAACTTTTTCTATGGAGTGATTTATCTGTTACGAAGTAACTATTAAGTAATCTGTGCTAGAGTGGGGTACACACTTGAGGGTCATGTTGGCGACGGCCTGCTCGAGGTCGCCCGACGGCGGTATTGTGTCGCGTCGCGTGTAGAACAGCATGTAGGCGTTCCACCAGCGCTTCTGGCGCTTGTACGAGACCCGCTTGAGGCAGGGGTCAAACACCTCGCCCATGTACTCGCCGCCGAAGCACTGCGCCTTCATCTCGTCCTCGTCGTGCATCGCGCACTCCGATACGTCGCCGTCGTCCAGCTTCACCCAGCGGCCGCTCTCCGTGCCGTTGTCCCTGCGTCGTGCACGTCAACAAACCTTATAGATTTATTATTGAAAATACTACATTTATCCCTTCAACTGCCGGAGCCATATTTGAAATGTCACCCAGCAAGTACCAGGCACTTTTCGAAAAGTGCGCGTGCCCGCCGCCGCGCGTTCTAGACCATATTTCTAGACTTTTTTTAATATGAAACCTATGTGAAAAGTTTATATTTTCGAAATGTACGTTAAATTTACTAGTCATTGCATTAGTAACACGTCTAGGAATTCTGACCGTTTCAATCAAGTCATCAATAGGAAAAAAAAAAAAATCGAGTCGAGTCGAAAATTTTTCGACTGGACCTTTGTCTCCAATTCTCAGACATAAAATGCATCAGCTGTCATTAATCAATTCATGTCATTTAATGATGTATGCTCAAGTCAGATTAATGAGGTACAGTTGCTTTCACGAGTCATGAGCACACATTTCATTGGTCGGTTTGACGGGATGTGACCGTCGACGGCGCCGACGCTTCACGCGATTGGTTCGTCAGTCAGCGACAGTCGACGCTCGTCGCCTGTTGGGCTCACACGCGTCGTTCGACTACTATACACTTGCGTGCAATGTTAGTCCGCTGTCCACCTGTGCTCGTGACTCGTGAAAACAACTGTAAATAACAGGAAGAGAGAGAGAGAGAGAGAGTGCGAGACAGACCGCAGCAGCACGTAGGAGTAGTAGTGTCCCCCGGAGGCCTGCCCCGAGTGCACCACGATGCCGCTGAGCTGGTAGTGAGTGTCGGGCGTCTCCGGCGGAGCGCCCTCCCACATCGCCTCCTCGCCCTCCGCCCGCGCCAGGCCCCACACTGCGCATTCACGCCATACATAACACTTGGACCTTGATTGAACCACTTGGTCCTTCGAGCCGGATGTTGCACCTACGAGCTGAATAAACCGCACGAAGATGCGATCCAAGCAACTACTCGTGGGACAGACTCACAGAGGAAGTGATTAGTGCTACATCAGTGAACAGCTTCAAAAACAGACTTGATATCTATATAAAAAACCACAAACTTTAGAAGAACGAAAAAAAAAAACCAAGTGCACCACCAATTTACCAACTTCGATGTACACGCATCAACTTTAAGCTGCTAGTGTATCTAAACAACAATAATCAATCTAATAATCTACTGCAACTTCATTAAAAAACAGGCTAGATAAACATGGAAAAGCACAAAACAATAAAAATAAACCATAAGCGAACATTTAGACGAACACACAAACTTAGGCTGTTCGCTCATGAAAATAAGTGTGTTCCTCCCTAAGTGTGTTCTATCGCTTATTCCATGGGGAGTGCTCGGAGGAGCTGTTTAACGCGATCCCGCCGTCCCCTTTCCACCTCCGCACCACGCGCACTGGGCAGGGATTGCATCCATATACGCTGGACTTACCGCGCATGCGTACCAATCGATTCTGCAGATCTTTCCTGTACAGAACCGGTAAACTCTGGAACGCTCTCCCTGCTCATATATTTCCCCCCAAGTACAGTCTCGGGTCCTTCAAGAGGGGCGTGAATGGGCACCTGTCAGGCCGGCATGGCATTCGCAACCCCCGAATACGACCGAATGTCCATGGGCGCCGTTAGACACCTTATGGGTGCCTCGGCGCCATATGTCGAGCTAACAATAAAAAAAAAATAAAAAAATAAATAAATAAAATAATAATAAAAAGTAGGAAGGAAGGTGTGGAACTCAGCTTGCGATGGCTTCACCGTACATATCCGGGCCCATCGGCAGTAGAGAAGGGTGTTAATCGAGGTCGGGACTAGCGAGTGGCCACTCTAAATTTCCCGCTCATGCTTCACGTTTCGGCTCGTGTCAAGCCCTCGTCAGCTAGTCTGCGTTGACTAGGACGCGGGGAAACCACCAGTCCCGCTCTCGACCTCCCTCTCTCTACCTATCAATATTGTGTAGGATGCTTCCAGTGACGTTTTCGAAGCTCTCTCCATATATGAGCTTAGCGTCGATCTTGGGAGCCCTAGATTCTTGAAGAGACTGTAGAGCGACTTCGCTGGTAGTCCTCTTGCTCCGACTTCCACAGCGAAGAGATCAGTCTTGAATCAATTTATTGGAACGTCACCGTAAATGTGAAAAAGGAAAAACATTGTATTTTCAGTAGGTAATTAAAATTATGAGTCACTAACTGTAAAGTGCCAAAGTGTTTATTTGAATTGGAAGCACTGTCGCTACCATCTCGAAAACTGAAAAATCTGTGTAGCTCTGGGCTAGCGCCAAAGTGAATCAGATCAAGTAGGGCATATCTTCACCTTTATTTAGAAGTATAATGAGCCTTATATCCATATTCAAAGAGCGTGTATTTCAATATGGAAAGTCGGCCGCTCCGCCGTTCCATAATTTGAACACGACGTTTCGGTCACTTTTCGGTGCCGTTCCAATTTTGGAACTGCGACCAGTGAGAGGTTCATACTTGATGATAAGGTCTACAGTCATTAGTAGTCTGGAGAATCTAAGAATGACGATTCTTTTATTTATTAACGATTCTTCTACTCCAAATGTCAAGAAAATACCCCACTCGCAAGCCATATCAGCACTTAACACTTGCTTGGACTGGGCTGACTAAAATGACCTCTCTTTATCCGAAAAGACGATGCTACGTGATTTGAGGGACAAGGCTTTTTATTTGTCAATAAATAGAAGCCGCCAGACAAAAATAGTTTATAACTAAGTAACTGTTTTTTGTGTATTTTATGATTCCAAATGTCACTCAATATATTTTTTCAAAGTATACAGCTGTTTTATTCAATTTGTCTATATAACATACTATAATCCGAACGCTTCGTGAGTCCGAACAGGGGTAGTTTTTTGGTAGTTTGGATTATCAAGGCTCTACTGTAATGAAAATTTGACCGACTGACCTGTGTAAGGTTCGACGTCGAGCTCGCGCGGAAACTCAAAGTAGTCGTTGAACTTGATGGCGCACACCTTCTCGAAGTCGTACTCGAACCTCTTCAGCTGTATCGCCAGCACCGGCGGCAGCTTGTTCAGGCAGAGCCTCTTCACTGTCACCACCTGTATGTACCACATTACATTAAATTTGTGTTGCCATGTCATACATTAAAAATTTTGGAACTTGAATCCAATTCACAAATAAATAACGAAAACCAAGAAACCATCGGTTAAAAATGACAAGTTGTCAGAAAATATATTTATTTCCGTTTTAGTGTGAATTCTTTGTTTCATATCGATCGAATGGTTTTTTAATCATCTATCTATAGTGATCTCTCGTTCTAATAAGAAACATTCACTGAAATAGCACTAGACGAAAATGTACACGCATAATGCAACCTAATGCCTGCTCCGCGCGGCACAGTTGTTAGCCGGCGGATGTAAGAGTAGGTGCTAATTGCGGAGCAGATGAGAGCCGGCAGGTTAAACCCTATTTGCCTTCACATGAAGACGACACCCCGGTCTTGGGAAATTATCTCTTGCAGGCTGCAAGAAATCTCAAAAGGTTCTTTCTAGTGTAAGTCCAGGGTGTTAAGGTTCTCACTGACTGTCAGAAAAGTAGAATACGAGGCGTACCTTCTTATTGCACTTGTCACAGTGGTATGCGTCGGCGCCCTCGAGTAGCTCGCCGCGCACGTACGCCTCCAGCGACTCCTGCAGCCGCGACATGTTGCGGATGTCCAGCGACACCACGCTGAACGGCTCCTCCTTGCAGTACCTGCGCATCCAACCAGTTTCCTAATTTATTATTTTTTTTTTTATGGAAACTGACACTGTTGGCTACATCACCTACAACGTCCGTGATGTCAGCCCGCATAACACCGGGTGAACTAGGTGCCATGTCAGTGCTTCCCCCTTTGATCGTGCGACCGGCTACACTGAACTAGTCCGAAAACACAAACTATTTACATAGCCGTTTCGACCGACGTTTCATTCAGTGCGGTGGTATCAACCCGGGCGGGTTAAACCCTACCACCAAGTAAGATTAGGAGGGAAGGGACCTACAGTTTTACGAGGAATCCGAACCTTGGTCAGCCTCCAACGGTCAGCGGTCACCCATCCAAGTACTGACCGCACCCAGCGTTGCTTAACATTCAATAGCGACAGTTGACTGTCTGCACCACTGAGCTATCGAGGCTGACAAAATTGTGAATACATAAATGGTTAGGCCCGCTTTGACTATTTTAGAATCGTCCTGGTCTGCAGACACCCCGGTCGTCTTGTGGCTCTCATGGAAGACATAGGCTGGCTGGGGTAGCTGGAGAGCGCAGGGTTTTGCACAAAGATCCCCACAACCAAGCTTGCAGGCCTAGTGCCAACCCCAAACCAAATCAACAACAACAACCACATCGTCCTGGTCTATCTGGTTCCACTTATTTTGACAATCAATTAAAATCGAACTTTAATCCATCAGATGTGGGGCGCCGTGCAACTTCCGACTCCGTAAAACGTCGGAGATATTTGCAGCCGCGATTCGCTGCGCAAGGAGAGAAATTTTATATAGAGAAGATCAACATTGTTATACATCTTTCTGGGATTCTTTAGACTAAAGCGAGTTTATTTCGTCTGCCAGTTCTATTCCATCTATTTCTTTCTTGGTTCGCTCTGACGAGAAACAGTCAGTGATGCACTACTCCGGGAGTATTTTTTTATTAATGAACTAGCTTTTGCTAACGGCTTCGCTCGCGTGAAATTCATATTTAAAAACTTATAACACCCCTCCGTTTTTTCCGTCGGGGGTTAAAAAGAAGAAAGGCACGCGGAACAATTCGGTTTGTATGAGAGCCACATCTTAGCGTAGCTGGAACTGATTTTTATTTAGCCAAATTTTTATTTACACAGGATACTGTTTACTTTATATAGCTAAATGTGCTTGTACTAAGTTTCATAGAAGTTGGATGATTGGTTTAAGAGTTACGGAGGAACATACATACATAAGGGATATGACTCTTCTTCTTCTTCTTATATTACTAGGTGGTAGGGTTTAATCCGCCCGGATTGATACCACCGCACTGAATGAAAGGTCGGTCGAGACGGCTATATGTAAATAGTTTGTGTTTTCCGTCCAGTTCAGTCTAGCCGGCACGACCGAAGGGAAGCACTGACGTGGCACCAAGTTCACCCGGTGTTATGGGCTGACATCACGGATGTTGTAGGTGATGTAGCCAACCGTGTCACCGTGTCCGTGTGTTTAGTTTTAGTATCATACATAGCGTCTACAAATGTAGTATCTGATAAAACAAAGTAACTTACTCCCTGCCACCCCTTACCATCCCTTACAGATTTATTATTATTATGGATGATATACTGTCACGTGGAATATAAAAATGAAAGAAGCGTTCTCGGTACCTGTGCGGGCACTGCTTGCAGATCTTCTGGTCGGAGTAGGAGCCGCCGAGGGTCTTCGCCATGAGCTGCTCGTGGCCGAGGGCCTTCAGCGCCTCGTCCAGCGACTCCACCAGCGACATGAAGAACTCCACCGCGTCCTGCTGCTCGCGCAGGTTCACCGGCTCACCCTGCAGCCTGCCATCACAATTCATCAACTCTTTAGCTAATCCAGTAGTTCAGATTCTCTTCTTCTATCAGAAATAAATTATTCTAACATAGCACCTTGAAATCAAGATTCCGAGTAAGTCAGAGTTGCCTTTCATTGCTGTCACGGAAACCAGCAAGCCTAATGCAAAAGTGCCATATTGGACTAATTTCACAATGCATAAATGTCATATTGGACTAATTTCACAATGCATAAATGTCATATTGGACTAATTTCACAATGTATAAATGTCATATTGGACTAATTTCACAATGCATAAATGTCATATTGGACTAATTTCACAATGCATAAATGTCATATTGGACAATTTTTACAATGCAAAAAATGCAATATTCGACTACATATTTGTACAATGCAAAAACGCCATATTGGACTATTTTTACAATGCAAAAATGCCATATTTCACTATTTTTACAATGCAGAATGCCATATTGGACTATTTTTACAATGCAAAAATGCCATATTTTGCTATTTTGACAATGCAAAAATGCCATATTGGACTATTTTTACAATGCGAAAATCCCATATTGTATTGTATTTATTTATCGTAATGTAAAATTTCAAAATTTCATATTCAACTATTTTTACAATGCAATGATACCCTATCAAAGAATGGCTTTAAAGGTGGTAAATTATAACTTTGATGTATCACCCACCGCTCACAAATTTTAAAAAGCCAGTTTGGTTACACTCCCTTCATACTAATAATCATAAGTCATCGCGGTACTTCTATTTGTTGTTCTGTGGGTCCAGGCACACAGGCCACACTGCAACAAGAGTTACCAAAGTTTGGACTATACATCCCAAAGGAGACTGACTCACTTGAAGTGTGTCCAGAGCCCCCGCGGCACGTAGTACTGCAGCCGGCTGTAGTGTAGGTGAGCGAAGATCGCCTGCACCTGCTTCAGTATCGTCACGTTGTAGTCACCGCTGTTCTGGAATGGAAACGCACACCCTCGTAGCCCTCACAATACCTCCCTCCGCGACCATTCACATTTTAATTTTAGTTTTAATGGAAGCTGAAATGCTCGGCTGGTCACATCATCTGATATACGCGTGATGTTAAGCCCGTAACAGCTTCCTGTTACGGGCTGTTACTTCCTGTACTCGCAAATGTCGAGTTAGTGCTTCCTCGGCTATACTGAACTGCCCCTGTACCGGCGTTACTCACTCGCCGATGTGAATATGAGAAACGATCTCACTCAACCAATCAGAAGGCGTTCGGTAAGGCATCTGGCCCGGCTATTGGTTGAAATATGCGAGTAGTTAGCGAGTGAGTTAACGCCGGTAGAACCCTGGCTGGACTTTTTTTTCTTGTAATTTATAATTTTTTACTTTGTTTTATTTTTTTATTGAAGCTGTAGAACTAAGCTTGCGATGGCTTCACCGAACATGTCCGGGTCCATCAACAGTAGAGGGTGTTAAATCGAGGTCGGGACTAGCGATTGGCCTCTCTGAATTTACCGCACATGCTTGACGTTTCGGCTCGCATCAAGCCCTCGTCGGCTAGTCTGCGTTGACTAGGACGCGGGGAACGACCAGTCCCGCTCTCGACCTCCCTCTCTCTACCTATCTGACATAATAACACGTATTCTGTGAACCATGTTCAATTGGCTACCTATCATTCAAAATATACAACCATTTAAAGGTAGGACCGATGGACGGATAGATGGTGTAGGCTTAGTATACTGCCCGGCACGTAACTTGGCCTCTGTGCGAGCGGGACGGCGTTATACCAACGATCGCATGCGTATAACGCCATCCCTCTCGCACAGAGGCCAAGTTACGTGCCGCGCACTCTAATAGGGTTTCGTACAGATACGGAAGCCTAAAAAAGGATCTAGAGTTATAATTGGAAAAGTCCCTAGACAAAGAAGAATTGCCAAACCTCAGTGTTATTTTCTAGGCCGCTGCTGTGCTGGTCCTCCCCGGAGAAATCTTCGTTAGGGTCTACCGCCGCTCCTGTATCATTGAACCATATTACTAAATTTACTCAAAATTCAATAGAAACATTGTTTTTTTATCAGAAAGAGCAAATTGATGTTTCCTGGGTTGCCTGTTTTAGGTATTTCTGGCTGTTGTAACAGAAAAAAAAAATATAATTTTTACGAGTGGATTTTTTTTAATTTTTATTTATTTAATTTAACATTTTTTTTATTCTATGTACATATTTATATTCATTCAATATAATTATAAAACAAATATATACCGAATTAATACAAACAGAATACAATATTTAATAAAACCGGTAGTACCACCGGCGGCGGCAGGCAAGTCTCCAAGCACGCCGGCCGTGGCTACGGAGCTCTCCGAGACGACACGAGACTAGCTTCGAGCGAGAGGTGGTGGTAATTTTTATTATTATTACTTATAGCACTAACGCAGCTCGAAGCTGATGTGTGCAGTTCACTTCCCTTTTTTTCTCACGCCCAGGTGCGCTTATCATCACGACCGACAGTCGACCGACCGCACGACTGAGCCACCGAGGCCGACAATATCGTGAACAAGGTGGAGCGCTACCTTGAACGGCGAGCACGCTGTCCCGCACGGCGGACACGCAGTACAGCTGCTGCAGTACCGAGTTCATGTAGCAGGTGGCGCCGGCGTTCTTGAGTCCGACGAGGCCAGCCGGCCCGCGCGGGCCCACGCTCGGCATGTACTCCCACTCGGACAGCGGCTGCGATCTCTCTGCAAGCATGCAACAAATGCATTACGTTCAACCAGCGGGCGGCCGAGTGGTTTGGGCATCGGCTTCTCATGCGAGAGTTCCGCGGTTCGAATCCGGTCGGCGTTTACCAATTAGTTTCTCCTCTAGTCCAGTATAGCCAGCAATCCAGGGAAGTCTCCGGTATGACATCTACCTTCTTGGAGGTGTTATTGCCTGGTCGGAGCATGCGCTTTGGCCCCTCCGAATAAGCCAACCATATGGGATTACATAAAAAAAAATAAAAAAAATGAGCTTAGCGACGATTTTGGCAGCCTAGTTTCTTGAAGAAACCAGATTCAGAAACCCTCTCGTAAGTTAGTTTATGGGTTCACAATTCTCGTAACTCAGTTCACGCCAGAATCGGGAAAGGAGCTCCCCCGCTCTACTGACCTCCGTAGAACATGTGCAGCAGCAGCTTGGCGAGTGCGGCCATGTTGGGCGGGCAGGCGTGCGTGAGCGCGAGCAGCAGGTCGCACGCGGCGGCGGCGGCGGCGGCCGTGCGGCACAGCGGCGGCGGCGGCTCCCCGCCCCCGGCGCCGCCGCCGGACCACGCCCACGAGTACGGCCACAGGAACTCCGTCGCCACCTCCTGCCGTGCGCAACACTTTGGCATGTAGCATGAACCGGCGCATACTCCGGAGGTGTTACAACGTGTCTGAAGGGGTATTGAATGAAAGACAGCTCTATCAACTTTTGAAAATTTTTGGTAAAAAAAAAATATGTTTTATTCAGATCCAGTTTATTCTAAATGGCCCGGTACTTCGTTAGGATTAATAGAGCTATCCTATTGGACAGTTTTGATTAGTGCTAGTTTTGAAAGTAAATGTATGGATAGTGCTGTTTTTGATTGTTACTGTTAATTTCTGAGTTATGTTTTTAATGGAAAGAGCTGCTTTTGAAGCAGTTTTTTATGACAATTCAATAGCCAATTGTATGAAGAAAAATTGTGCATTCATATGTCGTTTCGCCAAAAAGTTGTAAAGAGGTACCTTTGATTCTATACCCCTCGGTGTACAACGACATAAGAGTCCTAATAAGAACCTTAACAGGACACTGCAGACTAAACAAACACATACACCGAATGTGCCCTAGCGACACACCGGTGTGCAGGTTCTGTATTAAAGAGGATGAAAGGCTCTTAGGATGAAATTCTGTTAGAAGATGCCTAGAGGCATTAAGTGTTACCTTTTGACATATATACTAGTGTTGTAACGAATGCCTATTTTTCCACATTCGCGAATACGAATGCGAATACGAATATTCCAAAATGATATTCGCGAATACGAATACTAATATTGAAAAGTTTGATATCAAATTTTATATCCAAATGAAAAAACACTTAAATTTTCTATGATATGGTAAATGTAGGTCTACTGAGACTACTGAGTACTATTAAGTCCTAAAATTATATGAATACGGACTTGTTTTAATGTTTTTCTCTGTTTTTGATTACTTGACAGTTGACACTGCATTTTGAAAAAAAAAAATTTTACTAAATAAGTGTGTTACAAAAGATTTATAATTTACTACTGTGCCATAGGCATATTCTCTCCTTCGCCCGCACCCCACCGCACACACTACACACCTATTGGTTTGCACGTATACACCTACCAATATTGTTGCGCCTCACTCTTTCATTAGTAAAACATGCGAAATAGAATATTCGATAAATATTCGGTATCTTACAACCGAATTCGGCACGGCCAAACATTTGTTATGCGGATGCAAAATACTACTTGAGCGAGGCCAGTATTCCTACCGTCATGATAAAGTCCTCCAAATCATCAGAGAGGCCATCAACCTGTCAATTGCACGGACCAGGAAAGGGCAAACCAGTAGCGGCTTCCAGAAGGTCAACTTTGTGAAACCTGGAGCCAATAAGCTGCCCAAAGATAGGACTAAACCTTCTTCAATTTTGGGAGCAGCAAAGGATTGGGAATTGTTGATGGACACACATGAGAAGCATTACCAAATGCCTTCGGAAATCTGTACCACAGCATTAAGACCGGATATACTCATATTCTCAAAAGCGACAAAGCATGTAGTACTTGTTGAACTTACAGTTCCATGGGAAAGTAACACACCGAAGGACCACAACATCAAACTTAACAAGTACTGCAACTTAGTAGACCGGATTGTGAGAAACGGATTCAAGACTGATCTCTTCGCTGTGGAAGTCGGAGCAAGAGGACTACCAGCGAAGTCGCTCTACAGTCTCTTCAAGAATCTAGGGCTCCCAAGATCGACGCTAAGCTCATATATGGAGAGAGCTTCGAAAACGTCACTGGAAGCATCCTACAGAATATGGATAGGTAGAGAGAGGGAGGTCGAGAGCGGGACTGGTGGTTTCCCCGCGTCCTAGTCAACGCAGACTAGCTGACGAGGGCTTGAAGCGAGCCGAAACGTGAAGCATGCGCGGGAAATTTAGAGTGGCCACTCGCTAGTCCCGACCTCGATTAATACCCTCCTCTACTGCCGATGGGCCCGGATATGTTCGGTGAAGCCATCGCAAGCTTAGATCCACACCTTCCTTCCTACGGATACGAATATTAAAAATGAACCGAATATTCGGAACTTCGAATGAAAGAAAGAAAGAAAGAAAATTGATTTATTAGCACATAATAAAAAACACATTACAAATTAACAATTTAACATATTGTAAAACATGCCAATAGGTCCCATCTCAGCATGTTGCAAATTGGCACTCTCGCTAGAATAGTGCCAACTGCGCTGTTTTTCAGATGGGACCTGCCTATCTAGGTGGCGCCAATCTTGCGTATAAATAGTCAATTTTATATTATATAAAAAGAAAAAAAAGAAAATAGTTATATAAAATCCAAAAAGTAATATAATAATGTGTGTGTGAATGTTTGTGAGAGAGGGCCTTTGTGTGAGGTTGGGTGTGCTGAGATTTGTATGAGATGCAATGCAAATGCAAATATGGATATTCGTTACAACCCTAATATATACAATACAATACAACTTAGATTGTTGTCTTTTTTATGAACAAACTGTTGGAAATAAATAAATAAGCCGTGTCGCTGGGGACCAATGGTGCATTCAACAGTGCCAAATTGACCTCACCTCGCTGCGCTTGCTGAAGCGTAAGCACACTCAGTGAGGTAGCTAGCCGGCAGATTTGTCATTGATATGCCAACGGAGAGCACACACTCACACATTCACTCGTGCACATCGCTCACCTCGATGAGCCCCGAGTCGGGATGGTCGGGGTGGGTGCCGTACTGGTACTTGATCTGCGAGGGCACGTGCAGCAGCAGCTCCTTGGTGAGGTTCAGGTGCCCCTCCAGCAGGATGTCGTCCACGCGCTCCGGTGTCTCGCGCACGCGACGCAACCACGCCACCTACACATTCATATACAGGGTGTAGGTGTATCAACAATATTTATGATACAAAATCTACACTAATATTATACATGTTGTTTCGGAGTAGGGTTTCGTAACTTCAGGGTTAGATAGGGGTCCATATTTGAAGACGATACCAAATCTACACTAATATTATACAGGATGTTTCGGAGTAGGGTTTCCTAACTTCAGGGTTTGATAGAGGTCCATATTTGAAGACGATACCAAAGATGATACCAAATCTACACTAATATTATACAGGGTGTTTCGGGGTAGGGTTTCGTAACTTCAGGGTTCGATAGGGGTCCATATTTGAAGACGAAAAGCTCTGAAACTTTTTCCCAGATTCGGTCATTTTATAGTACTTTTTGGTGAAAATCGTTTCATCGAGCTTTAGTGGATGGTTAACATCCGCCTTTATTAAAAAATAAAAACTTAAATTTGAATGACATCAAAAGGAGAAGGGGACTGGACTAGGTCATTGCTCTCCCTAGACAGTATGGTTGCCAAATCTCCCCATACTCACTGTTCATCGAGTTTTTATTACAATTTTAAATTTTTGTATGAAAAAAAAAAATACGGAATTTTGATTAGAGTAATAACGATTTTTTTCTTCTAATAATGAGTATTTTCTATTCCTGAAGTTTCTCAAGCCTATCCTGAAACATCCCTGTAAAGAAGTAAAGTTTGTAAGTTTGGATGTAGGAGGTAATCTCCGAAAATACTCATCCAATTAAAAAAATTCATTGACCAAAACAGTAGAGCCTCGATAATCCGTACTCAGGCTAATCCGAACGCCTCTATAAACCGAACAGCGCCAAGTGACCCCCTCTCGCCCGCCTGTCGGAGGCCGCGGTGAACTTAGTTTTTTTTTTGTTAATTACGAACGAGCTATTGCGACGTATGTATATATATATTTTTTTTTTATGGAAACTGACACGGTTGGCTTACATCACCTACAACATCCGTGACGTCAGCCCATAGCACAGGGTGAACTTGGTGCCACATCAGTGCTTCCCTTCGGTCGTGCCGGCTACACTGAACTGGACGGAAAACACAAACTATTTACATAGCCGTTTCGACCGACCTTTCATTCAGTGCGGTGGTACCAACCCAACCGTATATGTAAAATGAATGTAAATAAATTAATGAAATAAAAAAACAATTCTCAATACGTGGTCGGAGGAGGCCAAGGCCTTCATCCTTGAGGTGGGTTCCAGGATGGTAACCACAACTGGAAACCCGTGTTGCCTCACGTATCTCCAGCAACGAGTTAGTCTGGGGATACAGAGGGGCAACGCGGCCGCCATCCTGGGAACCATCCCGGGGACGACGCCCCTTGAGGAAATATATAATTTATAAGTTAGTTTTTAGTTTTTAGTGGTTTTTAGTTATAGTTTTATTTTTTTTATTTTTTATTTTTTAATTAGTTATATTTGTCTATTTAATTTGATAGGTAGTTATAGTTTGTGTATTGTGTATATTTTCCTGTTCATTCTGAAATAAAGTTAAATTCTCAATAGAGGTTGAAGAACACACCACAGTATATGCTTATACACGCTGCATAAAATGAAAGTACAGACAAGACAGGAATGGGCCTACCTGGTGCGCTAGATCGACGGCGGTGCGGTCTGTGGGCCCGGCGAGCGCGACCAGCCGGCACACGAGCTGCAGGAACTGGTTCGCGTTGCGCGCGTGCCGCTGCAGCCGCGCGCCGCCCGCCGCGCCGCCCAGCACGCCGAGCGCCGCGCGCGCGCTCTCCGCGCCGCCCCACCCGCACATCGTCAGCACCTGCTCCGCGCACGACACGCGCACCTGCCCACGAAACAGACAATAGCGCACACTTCCTCCACCCTCTTGTAGCCGATGGACGAGTTATGTATTTGAGCAACACAATTCTCCGATGATCAAATCGTTCTTGTGTCGCAATGAAAAGGTGTGGAATTTGCTTCCCTTTTTAGGGTTCCGTATCCAGTACGGGACCCTATTACTAAGCCTTCGCCGTCTGTCTGTCGGTCTGTCTGTCTGTCTGTCTGTCCGTCCGTCCGTCTGTCCGAGGGCTGTATCTCTTGAACCGTAATAGGTAGCCCGTTGAAATTTTCACAGAATATGTGTAATTATAGCCGATATAACAACAAATAATAAAAAATAAGAAAAAGTAAAAAATTCACGGGGATACCCATAGAAGAAACCAAAAAGTGTCTGCGCGCGCGCCATCTTCCGAATATATTATGAAGCATGACATTAACTAATATGAAGCATTTCATAACACGCCATCTAGATGGCGTGAGTAGCGCTGGCCGTGACATGGCGATACGGGACCCTCGGTGCGCGAGTTCGACTCGCACTTGGCCGGTTTTTAGGGTTCTGTATCCGTCATACGTACGTACTAAGCCTAAGTACTCTGTCTGTCTGTCCGAGGGCTGTATCTCTTGAACCGTAATAGGTAGCCCGTTGAAATTTTCACAGAATATGTGTTATTATGGCCGATATAATAAAGGAAGAAGGTGTGGATCTAAGCTTGCGATGGCTTCACCGAACATATCCGGGCCCATCGGCAGTAGAGGAGGGTATTAATCGAGGCCGGGACTAGCGAGTGGCCACTCTAAATTTCCCGCGCATGCTTCACGTTTCGGCTCGCTAAGAAAAGTGAAAAATCCACGTAAAGAAACTAAAAAGTGTAACCGAAAACGTCTACCGAAAACAGTATGAAGCATTTAACTAATCCATAGATGGCGTGAGTGGTGCTGACCATGACTTGGCGATACGGAACCCTCGGTGCGCGAGTTCGACTCGCACTTGGCCGGCTTTTTTTATGGGAAGCACGACATGGCGCTTGCCATAACTAACGCAGAGGTGTAGTGCGACGGCGCCCACGGGAATTCAGATATCTACGGGGGCTGCGAATACCATGTCGGCCGACTAGGTGCACCTTCACATTACGTTTGAAGGACTCCAGACTGTACATTGGAGGAACGGATGCAGGTGGGAGAGCATTCATGAAATCTTTTGAAAATTAAGGGGGGTTATTTATTTTTATTTATTTATTTATTTCTTCATCATCTGTAGGTACACAAGATACACTTGGTTCGTCATTTAAGTTTTAAGCAAAAAATAGGCCATCGTCAAAAATTTAATACACAACACAGAATCAATTAATTAATATAACGCACCTAAATAGGTGATTAAAGTTTGCATTGAATTTTTGTCATTTTTTGACGATAGAAATATGGAAATTGGTGTTGGGGCTTCCTTTCCTTTGATAAAATCCAACGTCTGCTATCTGTCTGTCTGTCTGTCTGTCCGCTTATAACTCGAGAACCACTGAACCGATTTTAATAAAAAAAAAATTCTACGGATAGCTTGATTCCTCCCATCAACTATAGGCTATTTACTACCACGCTAAATGGCTTAAAGGTGGTAAGGCGTTACCTGCGGACTGGGGCAGTCGATCATGAGGTGGAGCGCCATCTTCTGCCACCAGGGTTCGTGGATGAGTGTGTCGATGCGTCCGCCGCCCAGCGCCATGCACACGCTCACCACCTCCATGCACTCCCGCACAACTGTATGTAAGGTGTACGGTGTTTCGTTAGTCATGTCATTAACTTCGGGAGGGTTACATACACACTCAAATAAACACTTTACGTAGGTAAGAAAAAAACTTATGTTTATAGGAGAATTTTTTCTCCTAACAAAAAAATTAAATCAAATAAGTAGCTGTAAAAACCAATCATAGTGACCTTGTGACTCACTTACAACGAACAGCTGTTCTGCGTTTGAACATAGTACGGTCATTGACCCCGTACAATGCATGTTACCTACTGTTACACACAGGTTAATGTTTAGGTAGCAAACATGTGTTAAATTTTTCGAAAAGTAATGCTAAAAATATAATTTTTTTTTGTGTAACCTGTTTATTTGAGTGTGTATGTAACCCTCCCGAGGTTATTGACATGACGAAACACCTTATATATTATTTCTTGAACACATATTTATAAAAATTAGGTACAACAGGCGAGCTTAATGCCGCGAGGCATTCTATCCTAACTAACCTTTGGGATGTGGGAGAAGTACACGCAGGCGAACAAGAATAGTTTGTGGCAATGTGTTAAGACTGTAAGGAAATATGTATGATAAACTATGTACAAATACGACATAAATACTTTAATAAGCATATATATGTATATATCTTATATAAACTTATATATTATGTACATCGATCTGCACACAGAGCAGACACACACTGCGGTTATATTACTATCGACGCATAACGGATCGCGGCCGTGATTTTTTTTTTATGGAAACTGACACGGTTAGCTACATCACCTACTACATCCGTGATATCAGCCCATAACACCGGGTGAACTAGGCGCCATGTCAGCGCTTCCCTTCATTTCATGTCGGCTACACTGAACTGGACAGAAAACACGAACTATTTACATAGCCGTTTCGACCGACGTTTCATTCAACGCAGTGGTACCAACCACGCACAGTTAGGTACCATGCCAGCAGATTTGCGGACTGTTGCTAGGCTGTCTAGCCCGTTAATACGACGCTTGAAGACACCCAGGTTAAAGGGTTCAGGAAATACACTCGCCGGAAGACTGTTCCACACTCTAGCGGTGCGACAAAGCAACGATGGGTTCTCAAAAGCCCAATGTCAACAACAAAAGTGTGCCGAGTCTCTCTGCGACGAGCCATGCGGGGATAGGACGGGTATTTGTATTGTATTGTTGTATTGTTTATTGATCATTCATACGGCAGTTAGACTGCTCTCGAACTTGTCACAATTTGTTCTATCCGGTTCGATTACACCCACGAAGAAGAACCGACAAGAAACTTCGCAGGGTATTTTTTAAACATATTTTTACAAGAATTTAGTGACTAGCCACATAATAACACCGCCCACAGTCTATCTAAAACACAGCTTGAGAGCAAGATTAACAATTTTGCTGAGAGTTCTGACTACAAAGACTTATTAATTAAGTGAATCAGGTGTAAAGAGCCTTTGTCAAACTTTGATACGTAATTTGTATCAAATTACGTATCAAGGTGGCAGGGAATAAGGGATGCTAGTTGAGCACAGAGATGTATTGCGTGTAGGTACTGACGCGTGATGTCGTCCGGATGCATGTGGTGGAGCGGTCGGACGGGCTGCGCGACCGCGTGCGCGAGGCTGCACAGCGCGCACACCGTCACCGCGGTTGGCACGCGCCACCACACCAGCGACGAGACCGCGCTGCTGTCCTCCGCGCCGCTAACCACCTGCGCACCGCACAACCATTATTTATATACATACATCAACAAACACTTCTACAGAATTGATAACAAAACCGCATTGTAGCTGGCACGGCGCCTCTCTGAGCGTGGTTTCGCGAGGAGTGGGGTTATTGGCAGTGTCTTAATCGTTCTTTGAACTTTTGGGCACAGCCAGCCGTGCCGGTGGTTTATAAAAAAAAAAAAAAAATAAACCCGAATAAGTGTAAAATAAACCAAAAATTAAGATTTTTTTTTTTCATGTAATCTAGTATGGGTGGCTGAGTCGGAGGGGCCAAAGCACATGTTCCAACCAGCCAATAACACCTCCGAGAAGGTAGGTGCCAAACCGGAGACTTCCCTGGATTGCTGGCTATTTTGTACTAGAGGAGAACACAACCGTGGCTGTTATGCAGCCATCTTACATCCAGTACGGTGGTATCAACACAGTCGGCTACAATTTGAGCCTACCACCAGTAAGGGGCAAGGGAAGGGACCTACAGTTTTACACCGGTTCCGAACGGTGAAGCAGCAGGTGTAGGTATGCACGTAAATTTTTTCGTCCAAAAAAACTCATTGGTACTCGCCGACTGGATTCGAATCTCGGACCTCTCGCATGAGAAGCCGATGCCCAAACCACTCGGCCACCCGCCGCTTAAATACAATTTGTTTGAGACTGCACTTTCACAATGTCGTCACAATTTCATACTCGACATACCACACACTGTATTCCTATAATCGGGGTAAGCACAGTAATCGGTGTTATGCTGCAAGGACTCACAAAGAAGTCACAACAGACCACCACGTTTCGCAAAGTATTTGGACAAGATCAAACAGCAAGTAAGGCACGACGACCCACCTGCTGCATTACTCTGTGGAATTACTGTGCCGAGTGAGGTGAGTGGCCATCCCCTCTCCCTTTAGCTCGGCATCTTGTTCTTGTCCCTTAGGAGATGCAAGGGAAGAGATGCAGATTCTCCTTAAGTGATCCACACTCATTCATCCTCAGGTGCATACTCGAATATACATGAACTAGCTTTTGCCATAGACTTCGACCGCGTGGATTAAAAAAAAAAAAAGAACAGAATTCGAAATTGAAGTTTTTATGTGACGTTGATAGGCTTTAGTTTTTCTTGTCTTTTATATTCTATTTCTCCCGTCCATACTATACTTTATTTGATACAGCTGAGCCCTAAGGCTATTTAGCGTGATGGTATATAGCCTATATGTTATTCTGAAGTACAAGCTATAGTACTATCAAAATCCGTTCAGTAGTTTTTGCGTGAAAAAGGAACAAAGATCCATACATCCATCCATCCTCACAAACTTTCGCGTTTATAATATTAGTAGGATATGAGACATGTCACTTTACCTGTTCCGCTAAAGCGTTGGCCAGTTTTTCCGCCACGGCCCTCACGAGCAGCTCGCCGCTGTGGTTGGGAACACTCTGTAGCGCCTCTCTTAGGATGCTCACGTCCATTCTGAAGGGAAATCAGGACAGATTAGAAATCAATTTATATGCGCCGTTTTGGGTCGATATTGACCCTACGGCGTCCGATAGGTTAAACTTTCGCATACCTGCGCCGCGCGAGAACTGCCTCCGTAAAACGCCGCGATCTTTTCGCGGGAGCGATTCTTAACACAAGGAGAGAACATTTTTTGCAGAAAAAAAAATATACATATATGAACACTTACAGCAAATTTTGCATGGTTGTAATGCTGTCCTATAAAATATAGTAGTAGTATAAAATGTCCTATAACTTATCTATAACTTGTAGTGCACTGACCTTTGTTTTGATTCCAAATTGTGAGTTGAACATTTCCCAAATATAAGGTGCTACGTTATTTATGTAAAAAAATTCTGGAGGGTTACATAGACACTCAAATAAAGATTCGAGAAATTTAACAAAACATGCTTGCTACCTAAACATTAAAAGGATCGACCTGTGTGTAACAGTAGGTAACTTGCATTGTACGGGGTCAATGACCGTACTATGTTCAAACGCAGAACAGCTGTTTGTTGTAAGTAAGTCACAAGGTCACTAGACCTGTGTGTAACAGTAGGTAACTTGCATTGTACGGGGTCAATGACCGTACTATGTTCAAACGCAGAACAGCTGTTTGTTGTAAGTCACAAGGTCACTAGACCTGTGTGTAACAGTAGGTAACTTGCATTGTACGGGGTCAATGACCGTACTATGTACTAACCTATTATTATTTTTAAGTTACATTATGTATTACGTAGGATTTATCACTGTACTCCTGATTGTGAAGTAAACGGTTTTTTACTTTACTTACTCTACATTAAAAAATAATGTTTCTAGAGTCTCACCTGGGGTCCTGCACGAGCGCCGGGTCGACGGTGTCGGGCGCGAGCATCTCGAACAGGTGTCCCAGCGTATTGAGCACCAGCTTCGCGAGCCGCACCAGCGCCAGGTACCCCACTCTGCCGCAACACATACACACCGTGACATTCTTCATTACATACATACATACATACCACACGCTGTATGGGTCGTTCTTCTTTTTTAGGTACAATGAATCAAAGTTTTTCCGTTTTGTGGGTTTTTGAACTATCGATAATTGAAGACATCAGGTGGCAAAGGTGCTTTGTAACAAAAACAAAAAGTTGAGAAAAATGATGTCAAAGTTTTTTAAATTTAGGACTGAGTCATGCGTTCATGTGGATGAAGGTGTTTTGTATACATAGCTCTTTCATCATGCACAAAAAATTCAATTTATGAGATGATCTTTGGAGATGATCAAACTGGAATAAGGTGTTATATGACCATAACACCTTCACCACTTGAATAACTCCTATTTCCGTTGTGATTTCGGATTTTCTGTCAGTGCCACTTGATTACTCGGCACATAACACCTTCATCTACGGTAAAAAATGCATTTCTAAAAAAATTTTACATAGTACGTGGTGGTCGGTGTGGTGCTGTAATTTACCAGAGTCCTTATAGCACAACACCGATTACTCTGCTTACTCTGATTGTCGGGATACAGCGTGTGTTATGTATTATGTGTAGTACCTTCGTCCACTCACGTCTTCAATTGTGGTTTCAGTGTACGATTTAAAAAAAATTGCATTGGTTTTTTTAATAGAACTAATTAGAGTTTCCTATACGGCCAATACTGTTATTTTTTATTTTTTTTTATTAATTAAATCTGTACCACAGCATTAAGACCGGATATACTCATATTCTCAAAAGTGACAAAACATGGTAGTACTTGTTGAACTTACAATTCCATGGGAAAGCAACACACTGAAGGACCACAACATCAAACTTAACAAGTACTGCAACTTGGTAGATCGGATTGTGAGAAACGGATTCAAGACTGATTTCTTTGCTGTGGAAGTCGGAGCAAGAAGACTACCAGCAAAGTCGCTCTACAGTCTCTTCAAGAATCTAGGGCTGCCAAGAACGACGCTAAGCTCATACATGGAGAGAGCTTCGAAAACGTCACTGGAAGCATCATACAGAATATGGATAGGCGGAGGTCGAAAGCGGGACTGGTGTTTCCCCGCGTCCTAGTCAACGCAGACTAGCTGACGAGGGCTTGACGCGGGCCGAAACGTGAAGCATGCGCGGGAAATTTAGAGTGGCCACTCGCTAGTCCCGACCTCGATGAACACCCTCCTCTACTGCCGATGGGCCCGGATATGTTCGGTGAAGCCATCGCAAGCTGAGTTCCACACCTTCTGTGTTTTTTTTTAAATAATGTGACAGAGTGGTATTTTTCAGCGCAGACCACATTTGGGGCTTACCACTCTGTCAGGACATTCTACGAAAAACAAACGTTTGAAAAAAAAATGCTGGTTAGAGAAACTGAAAGATTACATAATATTAATAGATAGAAAAATATGGATGATTATTCGAACATTATAAAACCGAAAATCAATAGTCTAATTAGATGCCATAATAAGACCAAGGACAGGCTATTGTACCTAAAAAGTTAAATTACAAATTTAAAAAACCCCCGACTCTTAAAAAGTCAAAAATAATTTCCGTTTACTTACTTAAAGGAGTCGGTAGACCGCTAAGTAAATTCCCGCGCAACTTTTGAGTCTTTATATTTAATTTACTTAGCGGCCCCCCGACTCCTTTAAGTAAGTAAACGGAAATTATTTTTGACTTTTTAAGAGTCGGGGGTTTTTTAAATTTGTAATTTAACTTTTATTTCAAGCTTTTTAAAAAAAACCGCATGCAAATCGGTCCACTTTTTAAGATAATAATTTTTTTTATTACTTAATTACTTTATTACTTGATTACAAACATAGCTAAGAACCATCCCGATTAAACAGGCTTCCTAATAAAAAAAACCGCATCCAAATCGGTCCATCCGTTTGGGAGCTACGATGCCACAGACACACACACACACACACACACACACACACACACACACACACTCACACACACACACGTCAAACTTATAACACCCCTCCGTTTTTTTCGTCGGGGGTTAAAAAAGAAGAGCGACTCGTATACCAACAATTAATATCTAACAAATAAAACATAGACTTACATATTAAGTCGACGTTTCGCCCGCTACGTCACGGGCTTCATCAGGAACTGCGGGAGTTCCTGGGGCCGACGTCTGGTGTCCGTTGTACCAGACGTCAAACTGTTTGTTTAGTTTGACGTCTGGTACAACGGACACCAGACGTCGGCTCCAGGAACTCCCGCAGTTCCTGATGAAGCCCGTGACGTAGCGGGCGAAACGTCGACTTAATATGTAAGTCTCTAAACCTACTGTTAATCCGTAAACTTAAAAATGAATATAATTAATAACAGTGTAAACTTAAAAACATTAATAAAACATAATTCTCAAAAAGCACTGACATGGCACCTAGTTCACCAAAGCGATATGGGCTGACATCGCAGACGTTGCAGGTGACGCAGCAAACCGTGTCAGTTTCCATAAAAAAAAAAGACACCCCAATTTTAAGCCAGCATTTTTTGGCTTCTGCAAAATGACCTACCCCTGCATTTGGCACGGGTTAAAAATATAACCCCCAAGAGTGCGGCTTCTACCGCGAATGAGCACTTCACATCCACAAAGTCAGTCAAATGAAGGAATATTCTTCGGAAATTTTTCATACTGAAGGAATCCGCTTATATCTACGTCCGTACGTGGGTGAATCAACTTTTTCTTGTTTTTGGTATCTGTCTGAAAACAGGATATTATCTTGATAAATTCACCTTATTTTAATAGTTACAGCTACTCTCAGATAAGTAATTGATTAATAAAAAAGAAGCTGCACAAAGAATTTTGAGTAGTTTAAAAAAAAAAAATTGGTTACCCTGAGGACAAATCCTTTTTATATACAAAACTGGAGACAAAATTGTCCCCTGGATCACCCCAAAAATTTGGTTAATGTTTTATTTTAAATAGTTCTCTAGTTTTATTTCAATTGCCTATCAACCCAAGTATTTTATACTTATTGATTTTCAAATAAGTAATAAAAATTGTAATGAACTTTTTTTTTTATTTGACTTTGCAGCTTGTTTTTACGTTACAAGAAAAAGTTGATCCATCCACGTACGTTATTTACGTACGTACGTTTTCGTGTGATGCGCCGCCCCCTTCAGGAACTCAGCGTCGGAGAGGCACTGGACGAGCAGCGGCGCCCGCTTGACGCACGCCAGCTGGTAGCCGCGGCACCGCTCCAGCCGCGCGTCCGCGCCCGGCATCACCATACTGTACATCACCTGTCGGCCACACCGTCAGCCTTATTTTTAGGCGGCCAATGCACGCAGACGTTACAATAAACATGAACATTGAAATAATACCGCGAAAGATAATTATAAAAAATTAATTTAGAAATACATTGACTCCAGAACATCTTAATAGAATAGAATAGGATAGAAATATCCTTTATTGTACTTAAATATAAATTTTACAATAGGCGGACTTATTACCTATGGCAGTCTCTGCCAGTCAACCTTCTTAATTGAAAACATAATATAAAGGTAGCAACGAAAGAAGAGAAATGAAAGAAACTTGATACTAACGAAAGTTAATTAATAAAAAAAGTATACAGAGTTAAAACTTAGCTAATGCTGTCATACTGTTATAATATGGATTATACAGAATGTTGTAACAGCCACTACATTAATTTCACCAGCGCAATCCTCATGTTTTTCCGAGACAAAAAAAAAGTAAATGAGGTTTTTCTATAAAGTGTTTAGTTTTCGAGATATAAATTTTTTTTATTTATGTTTTCGTCGAGTGTAATTGGCAGGGGGAGGGTGCTGGCGCGGAAATGGTCGGGATCGAAGAAATTACTCCGCGCCGCCGCCGCGCATCTCCTCTCTCCGCGTACTCGTCCCTGCTCGCTCACTCACCGCGAGCCTTTCATTCCCACGTTCGTGCGGAACATTAGATCCTTTTTACACTAAATTCAATTAGTTTGTATGAAAACTCTTTTTTATTTAAAGGAAATTCAGAAATAAGTTATTTTAATTTTTTGTCATAATAATTTCCTAAATTTAATGTACTGGCCGTTACAAGTGGGGGCACTAACCCGAAACCTTTTTCACTGCACGTTCAAGGTTCAACCAGTCAGCCTCGGTAGCTCAGTGGTGCGATCGGTCGGCTGTCGTTTGTGATCATAAGCACACCTGGGCGCGGTCAGAACTCGGATGGGTGACCGTTCCACCGTTGGATGTTGACACTTCGGATTCCACGTAAAACTGTAGGTCCCTTCCCCTCTTACCTTACTAGATGGTAGGGTTTAACTCGCCCGGGTTGATACAACCGCACCGATTGAAGTGTCAGTTGAAACAGCTTTGTAAATAGTTCGTGTTTTACCGTCCAGTTGAGTGTAGTTTGACAAATAATATTGTATTGTACAATTTTTTTTTTTTTTTTATTGAAACTGACACGGTTTGCTACACCACCTACAACATTCGTGATGTTAGCCCATAACACCGGGTGAACTTGGTGCCACGTCAGTGCTTCGCTTCGGTCGTACCGGCTACTCTGAACTGGAAGGAAAACCCAAACATTTACATAGCCGTTTCGACCGAACTTCCATTCAGTGCGGTGGTACCAACCCGGGCGGGTTAAACCCTACCACCTAGTAATATAAGAAGGGAGTCGTATCCCTTAGTCGCCTTTTACGACATACACGGGGAGAGATGCAGTGGGGCTATTCTTTTAAAGTACCGGCCCCACACGGTATAATGGACGAATGTTTCAGTTACCTGAACGTTGTACGTGACAGTGGGAGGCGCAGGGCCGTACAGCATGTCTCTCAGCTTACTGTCGTCCGGCGACATCAACGCGTCGTTTAGTTTCTCAATCTGTTGCGTGTGAGAAACAACAATGCATCGTTACTTTGATAGATTTTTTTTTATTGTTACTTTGATTCAATTTCTCGAAAGACACAGACCATCATCATCACATATTACTAACAGTGCATAAACAGTTACACTATATCACCGAGTGTGCGCAAACAGTTACACTATATCACCAACAGTGAACAAACTGTTGCACAATAACTTATCACCAAAGGTGCAGAAATGGAGGTGCGCTACTGTGCTGTTGGTGCTTGCACGCTATCACCAACAGTGTACAAACGGTTACACCATATGACAATATCACCTAACAGTGCACAAATGGTTACACAATATCACCAACAGCGCACAAATGGTTACACAATATCACCAACAGTGCACAAGTGGTTACACAATATCACCAACAGTGCACAAGTGATTACACAATATCACCAACAGTGCACAAGTGGTTACACAATATCACCAACAGTGCACAAGTGGTTACACAATATCACCAACAGTGCACAAGTGGTTACACAATATCACCAACAGTGCACAAGTGGTTACACAATATCACCAACAGTGCTCAAGTGGTTACACAATATCACCAACAGTGCACAAAATATGGTTACACAATATCACCAACAGTGCACAAGTGGTTACACAATATCACCAACAGTGCACAAATGGTTACACAATATCACCAACAGTGCACAAGTGGTTACACAATATCACCAACAGCGCACAAATGGTTACACAATATCACCAACAGTGCACAAGTGGTTACACAATATCAGCAACAGTGCACAAATGGTTACACAATATCACCAACAGAGCACAAAATATGGTTACACAATATCACCAACAGCGCACAAATGGTTACACAATATCACCATCAGTGCACAAATGGTTACACAATATCACCAACAGTGCACAAGTGGTTACACAATATCACCAACAGCGCACAAATGGTTACACAATATCACCAACAGCGCACAAATGGTTACACAATATCACCAACAGTGCACAAATGGTTACACAATATCACCAACAGTGCACAAGTGGTTACACAATAACACCAACAGCGCACAAATGGTTACACAATATCACCAACAGTGCACAAATGGTTACACAATATCACCAACAGCGCACAAGTGGTTACACAATATCACCAACAGTGCACAAGTGGTTACACAATATCACCAACAGTGCACAAGTGGTTACACAATATCACCAACAGTGCACAAGTGGTTACACAATATCACCAACAGTGCACAAGTGGTTACACAATATCACCAACAGCGCACAAATGGTTACACAATATCACCAACAGAGCACAAAATATGGTTACACAATATCACCAACAGTGCACAAGTGGTTACACAATATCACCAACAGTGCACAAATGGTTACACAATATCACCAACAGTGCACAAATGGTTACACAATATCACCAACAGTGCACAAATGGTTACACAATATCACCAACAGTGCACAAATGGTTACACAATATCACCAACAGTGCACAAATGGTTACACAATATCACCAACAGCGCACAAATGGTTACACAATATCACCAACAGTGCAGACACATTTCTTTCGATTTGCCTCCATTCAGATAAACATTTAAACATAATATCAGCGGTACTCACAGTGAGTTTGTGCGCGGGACAGATCTGTGTGAGCGTGTGCGCCGCTTCCGCCAGCCCCATGTGGTTGCGTGTGACTCCTATGTGCTCCAACTCCAGAATGAATGGGACGTACCACGAGCCTTGCGACAGCAGCTGGAATCATTATCACTCCATCTAATACACGGATGCAAACCTAGGCATACAATACTGCAGCACACTCTAATCCAGCTTTCACTATTGATAGTCCACAGACTGACAACTGGCATTTTGTTATGCCTTTCAATAGGAGGGAAAACAGTTACTAATTCTTTTAAATCAATGAAATTCACACCATCCTCAAAGTGCCTAACCATTCAAAGAAAAACAAGACACCTTGCGTCAAAATATCAGACTTATTATTTTTTTTCATATGATCAAGCAATCCAGTTTCCCAAGGCGTGTAGGAGATCAATGGCAAGGTTTTTAATCATCTATCGACCGTTTTCTCTCGTTCCAGTAACTTTTGACACTTTAACATGCTGAAATGTATGAATAACTTGTATTCATACATTACAGCATGTTAAAAGTGCCAAAAGTTACTAACTATATCACTACCAGGATATCTTTTTCAAATCCCGGAATTCCCGGGAATTTTTCAGATTTCCCGAAAGTGGCGGTTTTAACCACTCCATATTATGTCTTCTCGCCAACATTCGTTATTTATAATCTACCTATTCCGATCTCTGCAAATCAAGTACAGCTCACTGCTGCAATACGATTGGAAGAGAAAGCTGAATATTGTTCCATCGAGCGAAGCGATCCTGAATATCTAGTGAAACACTCACGACGCCGGGTAGCGCGTGCTCGGGCGTGGCGGGGGGCGGGGGCGACGAGGTGCTGGAGTCGCTGCTCGAGTCGTTGGACGACCCGCATCCGCCTCCGCTGCACACCTACGTCACAAACATAATTTGTTGTTACCTCATCGGCATGACAGCTACCGCAATGCTTGACGCATGCTCTATTGATAGGACCTTAGTCCTCTTCAAGAACATTAGAGGTAGGGACGTCGGACTTTCCCCGCGCCAGCGGAACACGATATTTGTAAAAAAGTACAAATAACATTTTTTACCACCCAATCAGAACGCGAACCGCCCGATACCACCCAATCAGAGCGCGCGCCGTCCCCTCCGCTACCCGTGTAGCTCGGCGACGCTGTTTCTCATATAAGCATTGGACAGTCCGACGTCTAACCTCTTCTAACGTTCTTGGTCTTCTTATATGTTTGGGTTGTTTTTAGGCTTTCGTACACTGTACGGAAGCCTATTACTAAGCCTATGCCGTCGGTCTGTCTGTCTGTCTGTCTGTCCTACTGCTGTATCTTTAGAACCGTAATAGCTTTCTGGTTGAAATTTTCACAGAATGTGTTATGATGGCGGTTATAACAACAAATCAAAACAAAAAATAGATGATAGGACGACATTTCCTAAGGCAATAAGTCCGCCCTTGCCACACTTCAAGTGGCATAAATGTAATAACATAATTATTAACAATTTCAGTGTATTCGCAGTGACAGAACTCGAAAAAAAGCTTTTGTACCGTGTGGGGCCGGTACTTTAAAAGAGTAACCCCACTCGCATCATCAAGAGCATCTCCCCCCGTGTATGTCGTAAAAGGCGACTAAGGGATGTGACTCCCTTCTTATATTACTAGGTGGTAGGGTTTAACCGCCCGGGTTGGTACCACCGCACTGAATGAAAGGTCGGTCGAAACGGCTATGTAAATAGTTTGTGTTTTCCGTCCAGTTCAGTGTAGCCGGCACGACCGAAGGGAAGCACTGACGTGGCACCAAGTTCACCCGGTGTTATGGGCTGACGTCACGGATGTTGTAGGTGATGTAGCCAACCGTTCCACAAAAAAAAAAAAAAGCTTTTCCGTGATGAAGAGTGACCATGTCGAATTGGTAGCGAAGTTACCTTAGCGGCTATAACAGTTTTGTCCCGCAGCGGTATCTGCGAGAGCAGCTTCCGGTCGTGGCTCGAGTCCAGCAGCTCCCCGTTCACGTACAGCTCCACTTTCACATTGCTTCCCGCCGCGCATTTTAACCTGCAACAAATCTCAAATACTCAAGTCAATTCCATTAGACGCATATTGTTTATTGTATAATTTCATCCATAGGCAGAGGCGAACTTTCCTTAAGGCCGATTAGGCCCGGGCCTAGGGCGGCCAGATATTAGGGGCGGGCAATCTGCGCCTATTGCTGGAAGCAGTGACAGCAGGCACAAAATAGAAAGGGTGCCGGCTGGAGCAAGTGCGTGCGACGTGCGGGAGCGGTGAGCGCGGCGGCGGAGACGACGCACTATTTACGCGGAAAAAATAATTTAGCTATGACTATAAGGTCAATATTGCCGCAAAACTTATGGGCGCCTGTCAGGCCGGCATGGCATTCGGAGCCCCCGCATGCGGCCGAATGTCCATGGGCGTCGCTAGACACCTTATGGGTGGCCCGGCGCCACATGTCGCGCTTAGTATACAAAAAAAAAGGTAGGCCCTCCTCCTCTCCCGGCCCTGCCCTTCGCCTATCCCCATAACTACATACAAATAATAGAATACGTCTTTTCTGAGTTCGCATATTCATTATGTCAGCCTCGGTAGCTTGGTGGTGGTCAGTACTTGGATGGGTGACCGCTCAACCGTTGGGAGGCTGACCGCGGTTCGGATTCCACGTAAAACTGTAGGTCCATTCCCTTCTTACCTTACTAGGTGGCGGGGTTTAGGCCGCCCGCGTTGGTATCACCGCACTGAATGAAACGTCGGTTCAAACGGCTTTCTAAATAGTTCGTGTTTTCCGTCCAGTTCAGTGTAGCCGACATGAAATGATGCATGCACCAGTTCACCCGGTGCGGGCTGACATCATGTAGTTGATTTAGCCAAGCATGGAAACAAAACAAAAAAACATTTTTCATTTAATATTTTTGTAAAGTGATTAGTGCTACTTCAGTGAACAGCTTCAAAAACATACTTGACATCTATATAAAAAACCACAACCTTTAAAAGGGGAAAAAAAAAAACAAAAACCAACCAATTGTGCACCACCAATTGACCAACTTCGATGTACACGCATCAGCTTTGAGCTGCTAGTGTATCTAAACAATAACAAAAAAGAAGTACCTAAAACTTTGGAAGTGTCTATTCGTAGGTATACCTGTATGCAGGTATACAAACTGCACTATGGGAGTTTTCAACGAAACGTAACAAAAACGGAATGCGCCGCCTCAACATTAGGTTAGGGTTAACCCTGGTTATTTTTTTTTAAACCACCAAAACATTCACTTTGATAGTTCTTAGTTAATAATCTCTGTTTGGGGAGAAAACTCGCATAGTGCAGTTCATACTACGAGTAGCCCTGTCCTAAAACTTTAGCAAAGATTGTAAACAAACTTCTTGTTGATTGTTGTGCGCAACGCGTGCAGGGTCTCGTTGGAGTGCGAGTAGAGCTCTAGGTCCTCCATCTGACGCTGCGCTGTCTGGAAGTTGAACCGCACCACCAGCGTGCAGTGTCGCCCCCGCCCCGCCCTGATCACACACACACACATACAATCGCAGCATACATGTACCGTGTGGGGCCGGTACTGTACAGTGTGGGGCCGGTACTGTACCGTGTGGGGCCGGTACTGTACCGTGTGAGGCCGGTACTGTACCGCGTGGGGCCGGTACTGTACCGCGTGGGGCCGGTACTGTACGGTGTGGGGCCGGTACTGTACGGTGTGGGGCCGGTACTGTACGGTGTGCGGCCGGTACTTTAAAATAGCCCCACTGCTTCTCTCCCCGTATATGTCGTAAAGGGCGACTAAGGGATAAGACTCCCTTCTTATATTACTAGGTGGTAGGGTTTAACCCGCCCGGGTTGCTACCACCGCACTGAAAGAAAGGTCGGTCGAAACGGCTATGTAAATAGTTTCTGTTTTCCGTCCAGTTCGGTGTAGCCGGCACGACCGAAGGGAAGCACTGACGTGGCACCAAGTTCATTCGGTGTTATGGGCTGACATCACGGATGTTGTAGGTGTAAGTTTCTATATAAAAAAAAAAACGTTACTCGGTGGAAATACCGTGCCAAGAAGAGAGGTGGCCGCCCTCTCGCCCTTGTTGCCGGCAACAACGGCAGTAAGGTGATCGTGATCGCAACCGATATTACATGCAGGCGGCGTGCTAACCTGTACACGGGCAGTATGTGCCGCTCGGGTGAGTAGCGGCGGTCGCACTCGTTCACGTACTCCTGCACCGCGCGCAGCACGCGGCACATGCGCGCGCAACACTCCAGCACCTCTGCACACAGACACACACACACACACACACACTGACACCTGAATCGCATAATATATTCAGTTAAGCTAAGCGCAAACTGGCGCGGTGGTGGCGGTCATAGCGGTGGCGGCCAATGTAGCTGTGGCGGTGGCGTTCAAAAGTCGCGCAGATCAGAGCGTTCAGATTCGACGGCGGTGGTGCCGCGGTGGTTGCGTAATTTCGTATTTTTCGTACTTTTAACCACAAAATTGAAGAAATTTAGCTTTTTTTTACTCTTAAATATAACTTTTATTTTTTATTTTTTACTTTTTTTTACTTTTGTTTTACTTTTTTTGAATTCCGCGTGAGCAGTATTGTATAGAATTGAGTGATTGTAGACCTCGTTTATAATTATTTCTTCCATCCTTTCGTCAGTACCTATGATTATCACGCGATCAGATGCTGCAGGCGTGATCTGATCGCCACCGCCGCGATCGGACCGCGCACTGACCGCACGCGTGCAGCGATCGACCGCGCCAGTGTGCGCTTGCACATACAATTGCATATAACCTATCTGATCGCCACCGCCACCGCCACCGCCGTGATCGCCTTGATCGCCGCAGTTTGCGCTTAGCTTTAGAAGTCCGAGGTTCCATAGTCGATGCACACCTGCTTTATCTAGTGTTATTACCAGGGATCAAAATAAGCACTGGAGTAAAAATTACTTGCTGCTTGATCGATTTAATCTTGTTCGAATACTTTGCGAAACGTGGTGGTCGGTGTTGTGCTGCAATTAATAATTAAAAATATATAAGATAATGACGAAAAACAAATTTTAACTGGATTTAGACGTATCAGCCTAGGCTGCCTGCCCAAACTAAGTAAATAAACCATACTGGATTATATAAAACAAAAAGGACGACCGTCGGCGGCACGCACCTCGCTCGTCGCTGGTGCTCCACTCGGGGCCGTTCTGCAGCTGCTGCAGGCGCGTGCAGCACTGCGTGAGGAAGGTCTCGTGGTGCTGCTGCGGCGAGAGCCGCGGGCCCACGCACGTGCACACCTCCCGCAGCAGCTCCACGCCCCGCGCCGATATCTCGTCGCCGCATTCCGTTATCACCTGACCACATACCATACATATCATACATACATTCCATAGGTGGAAGAACCGTGCGAAGGTTAGAGGTGGCTAGCCTATAGCTTAGTTATCTATTATGACATTCACGATAATGCAGTCAGCCAGCACACAGAGAACTTGGTTGCACGCGTCGACATCACGGAAACACAGGGACAGATGGAAGGGCGGCCTCTCAGAGTGCAGACAATCGAGAGCTGACCACATACATACATATCAAACTTTTGACAATTATACCTACTACATTGTAGTATGTTTAATGTTTTTTTAATGTTTCATAATAACTTATATAAAATTATGGAAACCTCCTTTCAATTTCTGCTGCCCTGGTACTTTAGAACCGTTCCCAGTAGTCTTACCAAGTAGTCTTTCGTGTTTCCACTTTAATTACGGTTCAAGACTGATCTCTTCGCTGTGGAAGTCGGAGCAAGAGGACTACCAGCGAAGTCGCTCTACAGTCTCTTCAAGAATCTAGGGCTCCCAAGATCGACGCTAAGCTCATATATGGAGAGAGCTTCGAAAACGTCACTGGAAGCATCCTACAGAATATGGATAGGCAGAGAGCGGGACTGGAGTTTCCCCGCGTCCTAGTCAACGCAGACTAGCTGACGAGGGCTTGAAGCGAGCCGAAACATAAAGCATGCGCGGGAAATTTAGAGTGGCCACTCGCTAGTCCCGACCTCGATTAATACCCTCCTCTACTGCCGATGGGCCCGGATATGTTCGGTGAAGCATGCGCTTTGGCCCCTATGACTCAGCCACCCATACCGGATTACATTAAAATAACGATCGTGTAAACGAATTATAGCTTGCGCGGGCCGGTTAATTAAATTACCGGTTAAATTTCATTGAAAAAAAAATATAGAATAACAGTTTACGCAGACTCACCCTCCATAAATAATCTAAGCCTATGAGATCAGCGTCGTTCAGTTGGAAGCTTCTCCGTTTCACTTTTAGCTTCGACTCCTTTGTATTTACAGACTTAAAAAACCTGAAAGAAAAAACATTCTCATAAAAAATCTGCTAATAAAGTACCACAGCATTGTTCTGTGGTCACATTCTCGCTGCATTTAAAATAAATGAAAATCTACATTGTATATGTTGAAAATAGGGACACGGACGGGTGCACGGTAGATTTGATCAAAGGAAGTGTTTTTTTTTTTTTAAATCTTTATTTTGTTTAGGGCTTTAGCCATTCCTGGCTATGCCAGCCCCATAGTAACTATATTGATTTTTTATTGTACTTCAGCACGGTTCAACGCCTGTGACTTTACAAAAAAACTTAGTATGAATTCAAACTCCTCCCCCTGAGCTCGCCCCAAGGCTTCATGTACTTTAAAAAACAGGTTGAGTCTGTCAGTTCTTAAGTCTCTCAATAGCTTCTGCCTCAGTTCTCGGTTCCGGGCACATTCCAACAGTATATGGAGTAGGTCCTCTTCTATCCCACGTATGCTACAGTTGGGTGATCGGAGACTGGCACGTGGCTAGAAAATTGTTCAAGCTGGTCAAACCATTTAATCCCTATTTAATGTGCAAAAAACCTTTACCGTGTGGGGCCGGTACTTAAAAAGAATAGCCCCACTGCATCTCTCCCCGTGCAGTACCGTGTGGGGCCGGTACTTAAAAAGAATAGCCCCACTGCATCTCTCCCCGTGTATCTCATAAAAGGCGACTAAGGGATAAGGACAAGATGCCGTGCTAAAGGGCGACTGGCTCGCCACCTCTCACCTTGGCACGGTACTTCCACCAAGTCATGCAGGAGGTGGGTTTTCGTGCCTTACTTGCTGCTTGATCGATTGAACTTGGTTGCACGCGTCGACATCAGGGAAACACAGGGACAGATGGAAGGGCCTCTCAGTGCAGACAATCGAGAGCTGCCCTTCCTAAACCAGACCGAAGGCTGGCTCGGAAGCTTATCAACCTGGCCCGGGCTAAGCTAAGAATAGCCGTTGGTCTGATGAGCGGACACTGCTCACTAAATAAACATCTACACACGATGGGTATTACGGATAGTCCACTATGCAGAGGATGCTTGGCGGCGCATGAAACGGCCGAGCGTGTTTTGTTGGAGTGCAGTGTGCTTGACAACCAACGAAGGGACATACTCCGCTCCCCATCTTCCGTTGCGGCGGTCTGCAGACACCCCGGTCGACATGTGGCTTTCATGGAAGACATAGGCTGGCTGGGGTAGCTGGAGATTACGGGGTTTTACACGAAGGTCCCCAAGCGGGTTTAGTTTGCAGGCTTAGAGCCAACCCCAAACCAAACAACAACAACAACAACGACATTCACGAGAGATAGATGCAAATTCATTATTATAAAATTCATGATGAAAAGTCACCTTTCAAAGCACTTGATGCCGTTGTGTGTGAGAAGCGTCGGCGACAGCGTCATCACGTTCTGCCTGAAGAAGTGCAGGCAGATGTTGGGATCGAGGTCCGGCTCCTCGCCCATCAGCTTGCTGAACCACCGGAAGCACGCCTCGCGGTCGCCGAGCATCGCCGGCCGCTCAGCCAGGCACACCCAGATCTGTTTCGCCTGCGGCGCATGAGTCAGTATCACGGAACATCAAAAGCTGCGTATCCATTAAGCCGATTGTAGCATGCTACATTTTGTCACCTGCGACAAGTGTGGTATGCTACAAAAGGAGACGCTTTGCGGCTCTTGTGGCACGCGGAAATTTCATTTAAACCAAAGCAACGACATTTTGCATACCCGACTCGATTTCTTTGTTTGATGCCTGTTCAAACTGCACACTGTCTGTTCCGTACCTATATATCGAGTCGATATATTTTTGGTTTGTCCAGTCCATTTTATAACCTCAAAATGTTTTTGCCGCATGCGACCTGCAAAACGAATCCAAGCAAGTCGGAAACGCGTGCGGAGGCTTGCGGCATCGTGCGACACGGTGCATATGTCGCACGATGCCGCACAAATCGTGCAACATCTTGCGACCCCGTGGCATGCGGCACACCGCATGCCACGGTGTCGCAAGACATTTTGTTCTACGGTGAACTTTTTTTTTTCCATACAAATCTAAATAATTTTATTTAGTTTAGTATGAAAAAAAAAGTTCACCCTAGAACAAAATGTCATCTAACTTTTTTGCTCCAAATAGGCTCAGGAGTACCTGGTTTCCTTTATGACCTATAGTCATCAAACATCCTGTATGTAGAGCTAACGGTGTAACACACCTGCTCTGCGCAGAGCCACAGCTGGCCGTCCTTGAGCAGAAAGCGGAGGAAGCTGAGCCGCTCGTGCACCTGAGCCGCGTGGGAGTACCGCCCGTCCGGCAGCCACCGCTCCCAGTCCAACTCCGGATCTTCTGCACACACATTTGTACATGATACAGTGACAGTTAGCCGGACTTGATGAACATTGGATAGATTTGATGAAGTTGGACAGACTTGATGAATATTGGACAGACATGATGAATATTGGAGAGATTTGATGAAGTTGGACAGACTTGATGAATATTGGACAGACATGATGAACATTGGATAGATTTGATGAAGTTGGACAGACTTGATGAATATTGGACGAACTTGATGAATGTTGCATAGATTTGATGAATGTCGGACGGACTTGATGACTGGTGGACGGACTACACGACAGGTGGCAGACCGACGAATGTTGAGCTGGCTGATGTATTAATGACTGATGGTCTGACAAAAACACTGATTATTGATGACTTGTAAACTGACATACAAAGTTGATGACTGATGGACGCACTTAATGACGACACCCAGCCTATGAGCACTTGATGTGATTGTAGAAACGTCGCGTGTAGACACACACTCACCGGCCAGCTTCCGCCGCACGTTGTGCATGTAGTGCGTGAGGCTGTCGGTGACGAGTATGACGAGCTAGTGCTGCGTCTGCAGCCGGTCTATCAGCTCGTGCCGCGAGACGTGCGGCCGCGTCGCCGAGCCCGCGCTTGCCTCGTACAGGCAGCAGATCTCGCGCATCACCTTCAGCGCCGACACAGTTGGACAGATGTACACACTCACCCGCCAGCTTCCGCCGCACGTTGTGCATGTAGTGCGTGAGGCTGTCGGTGACGAGTATGACGAGCGAGTGCTGCGTCTGCAGCCGGTCTATCAGCTCGTGCCGCGAGACGTGCGGCCGCGTCGCCGAGCCCGCGCTCGCCTCGTATAGGCAGCAGATCTCGCGCATCACCTTCAGCGCCGACACAGTTGGACAGATGTACACACTCACCGGCCAGCTTCCGCCGCACGTTGTGCATGTAGTGCGTGAGGCTGTCGGTGACGAGTATGACGAGCGAGTGCTGCGTCTGCAGCCGGTCTATCAGCTCGTGCCGCGAGACGTGCGGCCGCGTCGCCGAGCCCGCGCTCGCCTCGTACAGGCAGCAGATCTCGCGCATCACCTTCAGCGCCGGCAGCACCCACTTCTCCGACTCCTTCAGCTCCTCCACGCATCTGCAAATCGATCGACTCTGTCAGTTTTCGCACTGGTGAGAATGTTGATAGAAAGATAATGTTCGTGTGTGGTGAGGGCGAGGCCGGATCAATGTCACAGATTACTTAATAGTTACGTCATAAGTCATAACAGATAAATCTCTCCATAGGAATAGTTCCATACCTACGACTTTAATAGCCTAATGCGTCACGTCGCCAATCGCTGCGTGCGAAAATGTACCTAATCGATCAAGTGTAAAGTGATTATTACTTTGCAACTGCGCGCAGTTGCGTGGGCGCGCGTGTAGGTATGCTTCGCGCGGCTGACGAATTTCCACTGAATTAGGCTCGCCGGCGGCCCGCCGGGCGGTAGGTAGTTAGTGCGCGCAAGTACATAGAGTGCATGAGGCCTGTCAATGTGCTGACTGCGCTGGGAGGCTCAAAATACCGAAAACTTACATAGATCGATGGTGTGACAGACAGTGACATCACAGGGGTGTCGAGGGGGGGGGTTTGGGTGTTTAACTCCCCCCTCTTTTATTTTTGTTTTATAGACCCTGTCATGGTTGGCTGCCGTCGCAGCTGACACCTGTGATGTCAGTTCACAACACCTTGGTGAACTAGGTTCCATGTCGGTGATTCCCTTCGGTCGCGCCGGACACAACGAGCCCAATGGAAAACACGAACTCTTCACATAGCCGCTTCGATCGACATTTCATTCAATGCGGTAGTACCGATATCGGGACGGGCTTAACTCTACCACCTATTAAGGAAAGGGAAGGGACCTACAGTTTTACACCGGTTCCGAACAGTGAAGCAGCAGGTGTAGGTATGCACGTAAATTTCAGAAAAAACTCATTGGTACACGCCAAACAGATTCGAACCTCGGACCTCTCGCATGAGAAGCCGACGCCCAAACCACTCGGCCACCCGCCGATAAATAAATTCCAGCCGCATCGTCACGTTGCGAGTAGAGTGTTTTCATTTTACGAAGGCATGAGAGGTATGAGGTAGGAAGTGGTGTGAGACCGCGCGGAGCTTAATAGGGAACGACTCGGTTCGACGGAGCGACGCGGAGACGTGCAGAACGTGTGTACCGACCTGGCACCGAGTTCGTTCTCTACTGAGCTCCGTGTGGTCGCCTCTCGCACCACTTCCGACTTCGTACCCCTCGTGCCTTCGTAAAATGAAAACAAAACAAAAATTTATGTGCATACCTACACATGCTGCTTCACCGTTCGGAACCGGTGTAAATCTGTAGGTCCCTTCCCTTGCCCCTTACTAGGTGGTAGGCTCAAATTGTAGCCGACTAGGTTGATACCACCGTACTGGATGTAAGATGGCCGCATAGCAGCCTCGGCTGTGTTCTCCTCTAGTCCAGTATAGCCAGCAATCCAGGGAAGTCTCCGGTATGGCACCTACCTTCTCGGGGGTGATATTGGCTGGTCGGAGCATGTGATTTGGCCCCTCTGACTCAGCCACCCATACCGGATTACATAAAAAAAAACACTCCACTACTGACTTGTTGAGCCACATTGTCTTCTGCGCGTCGCGCTCCTGGCTGCAGCTGTAGTCGAGTATCTTCACCAGGTTGGTGAGCGCCACGTCCATGATCTCGGTGCAGACCTCGTCCGAGTGCGCCAGGTTCCAGAACAGCACCAGCACCTTGTTCGCCATCACGCCGTCCTTGTCGTCCTCCGCCAGCCGCCGGATCACCTCCAGCAGCTTGTCGCTCTGCTTCTTGCTCGACGTCGCCCAGCTCGCCTGTTATCGTGTACCAAAGGCATTATTACCAGAGATTGGCGTAGGTAGTGCTATTCCCGGGATTTGGTGACCGTTATCTTAACATGGATATTCCTTAACGTAAGTTACCGAGTCCACCTTAGATTTTGTTTCTGTGAACAAATGTTGTTGATTTTCAATATATGTGAATAAATATTGCTGTGTTTTGAATATTTGTTTTGGTCTTATCTTCATTATTTAATCATCTTCATATATCACAAATTATTATAATAAAACATTCATTTTTTTTTGGGAAACTGACACGGTTGTATGTAGCACCTACAACATCCGTGATGTCAGCCCATAACACCGGGCGAACTAGGAGCCCTGGATCCTTCTGGTGTAATTAGAGACAACGGAACTCCACGTGTCACGATCCTGACACCTCTGTCACCTCTTCCACTCCTTTACACAGTTCATCTGTTACGGGTGCATTTGACCGTTTTTGAGAAAATACAGAAATATTAGTCGTCGTCGTAGAATCGTAAACAGCTGGAATAAACTATCCGAGGAAGTTATTGAAGCACCCTCAATAAACACATTAAAAAATAGGCTTGAAAAGTATTTAAAAATCGAAGAAATATAACAAATAGCAACACCAGTGATCATCATAGACGTGAACACATCGGCATATTAAACTGCTAGTTCATTAACAAATAATAACAATTATTAGGGCTCATCTTGAAGCAATCGAAGAAATAGTCTTCGTAAGAAGGTTCTTCGCGTGGGCCTCGTGCTTGTCCTGCTGTGTCATCATGAAGTCCAGGTCCTCGCGGGTGAGAACCTTATCCTTGATGAGGCATTTGTCAGCCTCGATAGCTCAGTGGTGCAGACAGTAGACTGTCGCTATTGATGGTTAAGCAACGCTGAGCGCGGTCAGTGATGGTCAGCGGATGGGTGACCGCTCGACCGTTGGAGGCTGACCGTGGTTCGATTTCCACGTTAAACTGTAGGCCCCTTCCCTTCTTACCTTACTTGGTTGTAGGGTTCTACCCGCCCGGTTGAAGCATCTCACCTAGCAGCAACATTGGGCTTCATCATCATCATCATCATCAGCCTGTATCGGTCCACTGCTGGACATAGGCCTCTCCCAAGGCACGCCAACACACGCGGTCTTCCGCTCTTCTCATCCATCCACTCCCGGCTACATCGGGCTTACCTTGTAGCAATCGAAGAGATGATCTAGCTGATCGGGCGTGAAGTCCCACTCGAGCTTGGCCAGCAGATCGTGCACGTTCTTCACGATGGCCTCGTGCTTGCCCTGCTGCGCGCGCCAGATGGCGTCGAGGTCCTCGCGAGTGAGCACATTATCCTTGATGAGGAACTGAAGCATCTCACCTAGCAGCAACATTGGGCTTACCTTGAAGCAATCGAAGAGATGATCTAGCTGATCGGGCGTGAAGTCCCACGCGAGCTTGGCCAGCAGATCGTGCACGTTCTTCACGATGGCCTCGTGCTTGCCCTGCTGCGCGCGCCAGATGGCGTCGAGGTCCTCGCGCGAGAGCGCCTTCTCCTTGATGAGGAACTGAAGCATCTCACCTAGCAGCAACATTGGGCTTACCTTGAAGCAATCGAAGAGACGATCTAGCTGGTCGGGCGTGAAGTCCCACGCGAGCTTGGCCAGCAGATCGTGCACGTTCTTCACGATGGCCTGGTGCTTGCCCTGCTGCGCGCGCCAGATGGCGTCGAGGTCCTCGCGAGTGAGCACATTATCCTTGATGAGGAACTGAAGCATCTCACCTAGCAGCAACATTGGGCTTACCTTGAAGCAATCGAAGAGATGATCTAGCTGATCGGGCGTGAAGTCCCACGCGAGCTTGGCCAGCAGATCGTGCACGTTCTTCACGATGGCCTCGTGCTTGCCCTGCTGCGCGCGCCAGATGGCGTCGAGGTCCTCGCGCGAGAGCGCCTTCTCCTTGATGAGGAACTGAAGCATCTCACCTAGCAGCAACATTGGGCTTACCTTGAAGCAATCGAAGAGATGATCCAGCTGGTCGGGCGTGAAGTCCCACGCGAGCTTGGCCAGCAGATCGTGCACGTTCTTCACGATGGCTTCGTGCTTGCCCTGCTGCGCGCGCCAGATGGCGTCGAGGTCCTCGCGCGAGAGCGCCTTCTCCTTGATGAGGAAGCGCAGCATCTTCTCCAGCCGCTCCACGTACTGCGGCTGGTGCAGCGAGTCCCGCAGCACAATGTCCAGCACTTTGTTCTCGCGGATCCAGCCCTGGAACATTGACATTGCAAATTCAGACACGAGACACGGCTTAATGCTGTGGCGATTTCTGTTTGATTGAAACATTTAAAATTCTGAATGCCTATTACAATGCTCCCAGACTACAAGATATGTTCACCCTTGCTAACACTACAAACCTGAGAGGGCGCTCGAAAAATCTCTATCACAATCGGTTCGAGTGGAACCTTCTCACCAACAGAGTAGTCGAATCTTTCAACAGTCTATCCAGTGAAGTTGTAAACGCTGTCTCCGGGAATACTTTTAAAAACAATCTGGACAATGACATTTAAAAAAAAAATTAAGGTTAATTTTGTTTAATATTATGTAGGTATTTTTAATATGTACAAAATTAGTTTGAAGTAAATGTGTAAACAAAGAGATAAAAATCTAAATCAGCACGGGAACCCCTGAGGATTTTTTGGGCTAGAGTGAAATGTGATTTTCATCACACATCCATTACACGAAAAACTGTAGGTCCCTTCCCTTCTTACCTTACTAGGTGGCAGGGTTTAACCCGTCCGGGTTGGTACCACCGCACCGAATGAAAGGTCCGTTGAAACGGCTATGTAAATAGTTTGTGTTTTCCGTCCAGTTCAGCGTAGCCGGCACGACCGAAGGGAAGCTATGAGACGGCACCTAGTTCACCGAGATGTTATGGGTTGACATCACGAATGTTGCACAGGTGATGTAGCCAAGCGTGAAAGTTTCCATAAAAAAAAATATATATATACATATTACTACGCCGTGTATATTACTTTCCTGTCCAAATGTCTGCACTACCCTTGCCATATGTCTTCTTCACTTACTCTCATTACCCAAAGGTTGACTGGAAGAAATCACTTAAAGTGATAAGTCCACCTTTGCACGCTACTTTTCTCTTGCTCTGTGTGAATTATTGTAAATTTCTATTGCTCTTCTATATGTTATCTTCTGTCTTGTGTATCTCTGTGTTTTTGTGTGCAATAAAGCATTTCTATTCTATTCTAAAAAAAACTATTTAAAAAAATATTAAAACCGCCTTCAAAAATGTATGAAATAAAAAAATAAAAATCGAACCCTAGAGTTGAAGGCGGTCGGTTATTTTTGCTTGCTTTAGCACCACCGCCTTCAATTCTAGGGTTCGATTTGCTATTAATGTACTTACTTCGCTTTGCAATCCGATCTTGACCAAAAAAAAAAATGGGACCACCTTGGAGCTAGACTGAACCGAACACAAAAAGAATCATCGAAATCGGTTCACAATTGGGGAAGATATTGCTGAACATACATAAAAAAAAATACATACAGCCGAACATAGAACCTCCTCCTTTTTTGAAGTCGGTTAAAAAAAACCCAACAGACCGTAATGACAGCGGGTGTGAGCCACTCCGGCTTCGGCTGCTGCGTGATTGTGCCGATGAGCTGGTTGATCTCGTTGAGCGCAGACATCTTGCCGTTGAACGACGACATCTGCAGCAGACGCAGGATCATCTTCAGCCGGAACATCTCCAGAGCTGCAAGTCACAGGCGACCGTATTAACCAAATTGTTTACAACATCAAGACAAGCTTTGAACATATCGCATCGGCAACTGTGCGCGGTGCGTCCCCACAGATTACTTAATAGTTACTTCGTAACAGATAAATCACTCCATGGAAAAAGTTCCATACCTACGGCTTTAATAGCCTACTGTTTTACGTTTGTACCGTGTGGGGCCGGTACTTTATTATGGGCTGACATCACGGATGTTGTAGGTGATGCAGCCAACCGTGTCAGTTTCCATAAAAAAAAAATGTATGGCACCTTCTCCAAGGTCTCTGGCCCCTCTGGCACAGAGACCCATAAAGGTGACATAAAAAAAGATCCAACAGAGTGTTGAACAGAGTGTCGAACTTATTGAACACGGAGTGTGTCAAAATCGAGCGCGTGCAGAATGCAGCGGGTAGCGAACCGAGCGACTGTCAAACGCGGCGCTCATTGGCGGCGCGTGTCGGTTGTCATCGTTACGTTGCGTTTCATGCACTTAGACGAGGGGCGCGCTGATGCGTCTGCAGGTTCAGTGGTCGGTGGTTTTGAGAGACAGATCAGTTACGCTGACATTGCTTCTATGGTGGTCACATAGGCGGTCAAATAAGGCAAAAACTTTAGTTGCCTCTTGTTTAATTGATTAGTCGAAGCGAGATGGAACTACAATGTTTGCAAGAAATTCACACGGCTCTCCCTGCAGTCAGACCAGATACACATTTGGGAAACTATAGGAAACTTTTTAAAGAGCACACTGTGAGGTTCTTCGGACGAAATAGTCTGCTACCATACAAACATAATCAAAACAATAGCTTCAAAACTGTTTGAAAAAGGATAAAAAATTTGTATTTACATTTTTACTCAAGACCACTTGTCTCTTTGGCATAAATTTATAATAAGTTGATTTAACACAATAATTTTTTAAGTAATCTTATTTTGATAAAATTGTTACCTACCCTATGCAAAACAGTTTTGGAGCAATCGTTCGATTGTGTTTCTATGGGAGCACCAAGAGTATAAATATTTTGATTCAGTTTCTCCCATTTTTATCCCCTATAAACTTTGGTAATTGAAGAAAGGTACATACAAGTTTAAACACAATTAAGCCACTTAGAGTAGAGAAAGTAATCAGAAGTACATAGACATAATTTCCCCCTATGCCCTTATTATCCACAATTACCAAAACACAATTCCATACAATAAGTGTCAGTGCAAAGTTATTTCACATAAACAACGTTAAAAGGGATCCCACCCTAAATCTATGGGTATTGTAACGGCCAGTACATTAATTTCGCCAGCGCGATCCTCATGTTTTTCCGAGACAAAAAAGTAAACAAAGTTTTTCTCTAAACTGTTTAGTTTTTGAGATATTAATTTTTGAAATTTATGTTTTCGTCTAGTGTAATTTGACGCGCGCGGGGAGGGGTGCTGGCGCGGGAACGGTCGGGGTCGAAGAAATTACTCCGCGCCGCCGCCGCGCATCTCCTCTCTCCGCGCACTCCACCCTGCTCGCTCACTCACCGCGCGCCTTTAATTCCCACTTTCGTGCGGAACATTAGATCCTTTTTACACTAAATGAATCAAAAAAAGTTGCAGTTTCCATACAATTTTATGGAAACTGCAACTTTTTATTTAAAGGGAATTGAGAAAAACGTTATTCGACATTTTTGTGATCCGAATAATAATTTTTTTTATTTTTTTTTTATGGAAACTGACACGTTTGTCTACATCACCTACAACATCCGTGATGTCAGCCCATAACACCGGGTGAACTATTAACTAAATTAAATGTAGTGGCCGTTACAACAACCTGCATAAGAACATAAGTGCATAAGGGTGTACAACGGTTGCAAGATGACATAGTGTGGGAGCAGGTTTAACACAAGACAGATGTATGCATGTGCTGGAAGGTGCGATTGCAGCAGCGAGGCGCTTCCATCAGCTTCCCGAGAAACAACCGATGAGAAAGATCACCGTAAAGTTTGCTTACTGCACGATTTACTACACTCCCACCACCGTGAACATGTCGGAAAAGAAGATTAGTGTTTGTGGAAAGAGTTGACCTCAGTAAAAGAAATACTAGTCGTCTGTTTCTGGTTTGCACTTACCACTGCCCGCGCTTCCGCACTTCGCGCCTCACGCTACACCCGCTGACTCCTTCCTTTAAGGCTGGGCGTCAGCGGGTGTAGCGTGAGGGGAGAAGTGCGGAAGCGCGGGCAGAGGTAAGTGCAAACCAGAAAAAGACAACTAATAATTTTATGCGTACTGGGCAGGGAATGCACCCCTATTCTATCGACCTATCGCAGATGCGAGAACGGCGCACCAACCGGTTCTGTACGTATTTTATTCACAGATCAGGGAAAATGTCAGCCTCGATAGCTCAGTGGTGCAGACAGTCAACTGTCGCTATTGAATGTTAAGCAACGCTGGGTGCGGTCAGTACTTGGATGGGTGACCGCTGACCGTTGGAGGCCGACCGAGGTTCGGATTGCTCGTAAAACTGTAGGTCCCTTCCCTCCTAATCTTACTTGGTGGTAGGGTTTAACCCGCCCGGGTTGGTACCACCGCACTGAATGAAACGTCGGTCTAAAACGGCTATGTAAATAGTTTGTGTTTTCCGACCAGTTCAGTGTAGCCGGCACGATCAAAGGGGGAAGCACTGACATGGCACCTAGTTCACCCGGTGTTATGGGCTGACATCACGGACGTTGTAGGTGATGTAGCCAACCGTGTCAATTTCCATAAAAAAAAAATGTGGAACGCATTCCCTGCCCATCTATTTCGTCCCAAGTAAAGCCTGGGGTTTTTCAAAAGGGGCGTGAAAAGGCTCCTGTCAGGCCGGCATGGCATTCGCAATACCCGCGCATCACAGAACATCCATGGGCATCGTTAGACACTTCGAAGCTTTCTTTCGAGTTCTCTCTCTCAGGTTAGTTTGTAAAGAATGCCTCGCTGCGTTCAACTGTGCAATAAAGAATATTTTGTTCCGATTTGAAGATTCAGGGAACCATGAAAAATACTAAAAAAAAAAATCTGCTGAGTGCAAACGCTGTTCAGAAACAGAGGGTTCTTTAGCCATTCCCTTCTTGCACGCATAGCGAGTGCGCAGACCGACCGCGCGGCGCCACACTCCGCTAAAATATTATTTTCTCAATAACCGTCACAGATGTACACTTCAAAATAGATTTTATGCAGTAAGGACTAAATGGAATACTTTATTAATTTGTTTTAAATTTATTGATCTTTACGTTTCAGAGTAATCATCTCAGACAGCGCATTGTGACAGATAGACAGACGGACAGACGAACGGACGGACATACACCTGACCGATTTTATAAGTGTTCACAACAGCACCGCTAGCTAACGGAACCCTTAAAAATCACATTGAAAACCGGATTTAAATTCATTAGCAAATGCTGCTGTATTTTCTTCTTCTTCTTTTTTTAAATAGTGGCAGCCAAACGAATAGGAAATTCTGCTCTATTTTGCATTGACCTCTTTTTGACGTGACCTGTCAAAGTGACTGACAAGGCACATTTATGCTTATAAAATTCTGCTCACAAATGTGTAATTTGGTGGTAAAGCGTAGCCCAGCCCCGACAGAACTACGAGAAGGCGGCTCGCTGCTGCAACGCGACGCGTACGTACAGTCGAAGCCTGCGTACTCACATCGGTCGCGCCATCGGCGGGGCGCTCCCCATACACCGCGATACAAACGCAACAATCTCTTCCCGAATTATCCAACAATTCGACACGACGCGCTCAATACAGATAATTCGCCAGGAGACTGCCGCGCCGGTGCCGCCGCCCGGCCGGCCGGCGGTGCCCGCGACCCGGGATGACAGTGGAGGTGACGGATGAAGTGTGGATAGATTACAGACTCGTGTAGCAGATTAGAGAGAGAGGCAAGTGTAACGTTCTCTCCAACGTGCTACAGGGTGAGTAACCAACCGTGCGCGGTGCCGCTCTGGAGTGGAGGGGGACTAAGACAACATGGTTAGTGAGGAGAAGAGAAACCACCATGGAGCGGAGAGTACAGAGTATAACCGCTCAACAGTTAGCTCTTTGACCGACATCTGCATATTGCCTTTAAAAGGGCACCTACTGTTTGACCGACATCTGTATATTGCCTTTAAAAGGGCACCTACTCCTTGACTGACATCTGTATATTGCCTTTAAAAGGGCACCTACTCTTTGACCGACAACTGCGTATTGCCTTTAAAAGGGCACCTACTTGTTGACTGACATCTGTATATTGCCTTTAAAAGGGCACCTACTTGTTGACTGACATCTGTATATTGCCTTTAAAAGGGCACCTACTCTTTGACCAACATCTGTATATTGCCTTTAAAAGGGCACTTACTCTTTGACCGACATGTGTGCATAGCCTTTAAAAGGCGGTTTGCCATCTTAAATAATTATTAATTAATTGTGCTTGCAAGCATCATTCAAACACCATAGAACTACATCTAGTTGTTCATGAAAGAACAGGCTAGCAGATCATGCTAGAATTAGACTTGAAATTAATGCAATGTCATGTCAATTTAATGCATAATTCCAAAATTTACCTATATGTTTCTAGAATGAGAAATGCGCTTGAGATGCCGTCGTCTGGGTGTTGGTGCCGCCTCGGTCGCAAGATATATATTTTTTTAAATCTTTATTTTGCTTAAGGCTTTAGCCATTCCTGGCTATGCCAGCCCCATAGCAACTACATTGATATTCTAAACTACTTCAGCACAATTCAATGCCTGTGACTTAAAAAAACTTATTATGGATTCAAACTCCTCCCCCTGAGATCGCCCCAAGGCTTGATGTACTTTAAAAAACAGGTTGAGTCTGTCAGTTCTTAGTCTCTCAATAGCTTCTGCCTCAGTTCTCAGCCTTCAAGTTTGCTACTGCACGGATATCGGTCACAGCTGGCAATATTGGAAATTTTTTACAGCCCGGTTGAGCGGCAAAGCAAACTGAGTATATCGCTACCAACTGGGGGCGTACGTCACTGAAGTGGGTGCGGCACACACGGAGTCACGACCCGGCGCGCGTGAAGTTAAACGGTGCACAATTGGAATTGGTGGACTAAGAAGTCGAGTGCCTCCCCCCGTTACTCTCCGTGCATGTTTTAAACATACACCGTGGCCCAAAACTCAACGTCAAGCGGGAACCAGGGAGTAGGCCAGTTTATGACTACCCAGGGAAAAATAAGAAAAAAAAATCGGAGTCATTTATTTTTTTAGAAAAAAATTTTACTGAATATTTTTTTTGGTAAAACTACAGGCATGCTGGTTTTGTTTGGGATACTGATCAATAACAGAGTTATTTAGGCTACCAAAAATTTTTTTTAACAATTATATTTGTAGTACCTAAAAATGTAAATTTTCAATGTTTCTAAAAAAATGCTCATATCATAAAAACAAATGACTCCGATTTTTTTTCTTATTTTTCCCTGGGTAGTCATAAACTGGCCTACTCTCTGGTTCCCGCTTGTCGTTGAGTTTTGGGACACCCTGTATATGTATGTATAGGTAGCGACAACTAATATGTACTCTCTCCTCCATAGAAACGACACAGTCCCAGATTATATAAAACCCACAAGTGAGGGACAAAGTTTGTAGAGGCAGACAAGCAATATTGACAATATGTTTTTAAAACTTACTGCACAACGTTGAAAATATTGTACAAATTGTTGTCGATCTCTAATTCTGACGGCGTGAACTAAGAAATAGTGTTTGATTGAAATAAATCCACATACTGTCGGTATCCCCCCACTTAGGACATATCGATCCTTCCAAGGGTTGCCAGCCTGTGGAGTTTTTTTTTATGTAATCCGGTACGGGTGGCTGAGTTGGAGGGGCTAAAGCGCATGCTCCGACTAGCCAATATCACCTCCGAGAAGGTAGGTGCCATACCGGAGACTTCCCTGGATTGCTGGCTACAATGGACTAGAGGAGAACACAACCGAGGCCGCTATGCGGCCATCTTACATCCAATACGGTGGTACCAACCTAGTCGGCTACAATTTGAGCCTACCACCTAGTAAGGGGCAAGGGAAGGGACGTACAGTTTTACACCGGTTCCAACGGTGAAGCAGCAGGTGTAGGTATGCACTCCCCACCTGCATCCCTTCCTCCAATGTAAAGTCTGGGCTCCTTCAAACATAATCTGAAGTTCACTGTTCAAAATTGAGGCGTATGTCATTTAGTCAAAGTGCCAATAGTCGACGCTACCTCCGTCCGAATGTAGTGGCGGGTGGCCGAGTGGTTTGGGCATTGGCTTCTCATGCGAGAGGTCCGAGGTTCGAATCCGGTCGGTCGGCGTGTATAGAGCGTTCCAACTAAAAGTTCCCTTCGCTGTTGTGTTGGCTCCACTGTCAATGTCACTGTCAGTGCTTAAATTCCTGTTGCCAGATTGTGAAGATTATATTACCTAATAATGTAATCGGTATTTGAATTAATTTGAATTTTGAATTTGACAGCTAGACAGTGGAGCCAACATAACGGCGAAGGGAACTTTTAGTTGGAACGCTCTCTATCAATGAGTTTTGTCTGACGAAAAAAATTACGTGCATACCTACACCTGCTGCTTCAACGTTCGGAACCGGTGTAAAACTGTAGGTGACTTCCCTTGCCCCCTTACTAGGTGGTGGGCTCAAATTGTAGCCGACTGGGTTGATACCACCGTACTGGATTAAAGCAGCCTCGTTTGTGTTCTCCTCTAATCCAGTATAGCCAGCAATGCAATCCAGGGAGGTCTCCGGTCTACCTTCTCGGAGGTGATATTGGCTGGTCGGAGCATGTGCTTTGGCCCCTCCTACTCAGCCACCCATACCGGATTACATAAAAAAAGTGGACAGCAATGTTTCGGTACCTCATCGGTGCGTCCGCTAACGTGTGGACGCTTAAAATTAACAGAAAATTAGGAAATCACGATCTCTGGTTGAAATAAAAAAAAAATTACTACCGTCAGGAGGATTTGACATACATTGTGTCAATAGCGAGTTGTTCTCGTCCGTTCGTTGATCTTCCAAAATTTTATGATGAGCGACTATGTAATTATATGCCTAAAGGCACGCCGGCATATTTCCCCATACAATCTCTTGCATTCAAGCGGTCATCGTACGGACGAGAACAACTCGAGATCGACGCGCAGACCGCTTATAACACCATTTCATAGGTCACACCGCCAGACGACTCATAAGTATTCTTAGACAAAAAGCACAGTTAAAAACACCAAGCAAACAGTTACAAACTTATTTACTTAGTTAAAAACTTACCGGTACCTACCGGTAAGTTTTTCTCACACTTACCGGTACCTACCGGTAAGTTTTTCTCCCACTTACCGGTACCTACCGGTAAGTTTTTCTCACACGCAAATAGAAAACAATAAAATAAATGCCCATTTCGGGTAAAACGACAGATAAATGTATATGTTGAAAAACCTCAGTTCACATTAACAGGACAGTGTACAATAAAGTATGAATGGTTAGATACTACTTCTTAAGGCCGTGACAAACGCCAACGACCTTGAGCATTCGGGAATTTCCAATTCCAAATTATTTTAGTTTATGTACCACTTTTTTTAAACCTCTAAATAGACTATCGATGAAAACCACAGAGCACGGAATACCGCGCGCCGCGCCTCCTAGAGACGCCCTGAGCGCGATTTCCCTACAACGCCGTTGAAGCCTGTAGGCGTGGCCTATGACTTACATAGTATGTGCGTTGTGCGTGTGCATTTGTTTTGTGCGTGTGCCCAACTTGCTCCTCTTTGTGTGTAGAGTCGATACTAGCACACACGCACACATACGAAGCGCTAGCAGCACTGCATCCAGTTATTGGGTTTCAAATATTATCGCTTAGGGCGTCTCTAGGAGGGGGCGCGCGCAGGGGTATTCCGTGCTCTGTGATGAAAACTAAAATAAAAATAGGTACTTACGTGAGCAAAGATAGATAGATAGGTGCATTTAGGTACGTATGGTTAATTGCGTCGATAATTTCGTGCAGGCGTTTTTTGTTTTTTATTTTTATCTCCTGTCGTGGTTATAATAGTAAAATTTCAACAAGCCAAGTTTACTCAGTGCTGTGTGACCTTTGCATCAGTGGTATTGCATAATTTTAATAATACACACATACTCAGATTTTTTTAAATTCATTATTTTTTTTGTAATTTTTTTTATACAAATTTTACTTATTTAAAAAAACCAATAAACGACATTGTTGGTAAGGAACCAAATTTTATGTTGGTATTTTTTTACTTTCTCAATGTGTGCCAATTGGTCAGTTTTGGACTTTCTTCGCCGCACATTTTTGCGTATTAGGCGTTTATCACGGCCTTAAGAACGTGTGACAAAAATAATACATATTACTAGTCGCAAAAATAAAACAAGAACCTGAGGTAAAGAGCAGGGGGGCAAGTGAAATGCGGCGTGAACCAATTACATTGTTGCAGGGGTTATGATTATGATTTAAAGTGTGAGAGTTAAGGCCCCTGAGACCTGCGGTCACTTACGACCTAGGAAGATCTATTGTGATCTCTCAAAAGTTTACAGCTCACCCCCAAGTCCGATTTCCGCTATGAACCGACTTATATTCTTGGGGTTGAGTGCCTGCATTTGGCATGGGTTTAAAATATAACCCCCAAGAATACGGCTTCTACTGTGAATGAGCACTTCACATTCGCAAAGGATGTGTGCGGGCATTTCATCCTCTTTTATGCAGAACCTGTACACCGCTGTGTCGCTAAGGCCCATTCGGTGTAGGCGTTGCGGGGGTTACGAGGCGCTTGGGAATTCGGAAAGAGCCAATCACAACACGTGTACGCTTTTGGACGTCCGAGCTGACTTTGCCTCGTAGAAAAGTTTATACTTGGGCGTTTGTACTTCTATGAAAATAAAATGCCACCATAGTATTTTGCAAACTACGTTTCAACATTACCTCTTCATTTTCCCATTTGATTCTTGCGATTAGTACAGTATAAACATAAAAAATTGTGCGGCCGTTGCTCAATTAAAATAATCATTATGGTTATTCGTAATTCACAAATAAAAGTTTACAATTTTTATTTTGGCAGGCTGTGAAAGTTCACTACTAGTACTGGATGAGGTAGTGAAAATTCATAACTTAACATTTGAGCCGGTTGTGATAGTTCACAGCTCACATTTGAGCATGTTATGAGAGCTCACACTTACTGAAGTAGGTTGTGTAAGTTCACAACTCACATTTGAGCAGGTTGTGAAAGTTCACAACTGACATTTGAGCAGGTTGTGAAAGTTCACAACTCACATTTGAGCAGGTTGTGAAAGTTACAGCTCACATTTGAGCATGTTATGAGAGCTCACACTTACTGAAGTAGGTTGTGTAAGTTCACAACTCACATTTGAGCCGATTGTGAAAGTTCACAATTCACATTTGATCCGGTTGTGAAAGTTCACAACTCACATTTGAACATGCTGTGAAAGTTCACAACTCACATTTGAGCAGGTTGTGAAAGTTCACAACTGACATTTGAGCAGGTTGTGAAAGTTCACAACTCACATTTGAGCAGGTTGTAAAAGTTCACTACTCTCATTTGAGAGCAGGTTGTGAAAGTTCACAACTCACATTTGAGCAGGTTGTGAAAGTTCACAACTGAGATTTGAGCAGGTTGTGACAGTTCACAGCTCACATTTGAGCATGTTATGAGAGCTCACACTCACTGAAGCAGGTTGTCAAAGTTCATAAGGCAGGTTGTTGTTGTCGAAGCTCACCACAACGCAGGTTGTGATATTTCAAAACTCACACAGCAGGTTGCGAAATAGTAGCACTTACATTTGAGCAGGTTGTGGTGGTGTGGCGTCCGCACGGAGAGGCACTTGCACGCGCGGATGAGACAGGAGACGGTGTCGGTCTTGTTCTCGTTGCCCCGCGCCTCCTTCTTCAGCTCCTCGTCCGAGAGACTCTCGAGCAGTGTCGGGATGCACTCCTGTTGTCGAAATCCTCATTACACAAGTTTTTTTTATGGAATGTGACACTGTTGGCTACATCACCTAACAACATCCGCGATGTCAGCCCATAGCCCCGGGTGAACTAGGTGCCACGTCAATGCTTCCCTTCGGTCGTGCCGGCTACACTGAACTGAACGGAAAACACAAACTATTTACATAGCCGTTTCGACCGACCTTTCGTTCAGTGCGGTGGTACCAACCCGGGCGGGTTAAAACCTACCACCGAGTAATATAAGAAGGTTGTCATATCCCTCAGTCGCCTTTTACGACATACACACGGGGAGAGATGCAGTGGGGCTATTCTTTCAAAGTACCGGCCCCACACGGTACCAGGGTTGCCAGGTGTCCGCTTTTACCGTGGACAGTCCTCTTTTTTGAAGTCTTGTCCGTGGAAAAGGTGACTTCCACGGACAAAACAAAGGGGGGATAGATTTTTCGTAAAAGTTTTACCCGAAAAATCAAAGGGGAGTCCCCCCTTGGTGAAAAATGTCCTCTTTTTTTATCTAGACCATCTGGCAACCCTGCACGGTACGGATCTATGTCTCGAAGAAGTGAATGGTGGAGGTGCAGATTCTGCAGATCTTTCCTCTACAGAACCGGTAAACTCTGGAACGCTCTCCTTGGTCATATATTTCCCCCCAAGTACTTACCGGGTCCTTCAAGAGGGGCGTGAATGGGCACCTGTCAGGCCGGCATGGCATTTGCAACCCCCGCATACGGCCGAATGTCCATGGGCGAATGTCCATGACACCTTATGGGTGGCTCGGCGCCATATGTCGTGCTTTCAAGAAAAAAAAAAAGGTGCATACCAGCAGCGGCAGCAGGTACGTGGTGACTGCGTGCGGCGTGAGCAGGTCGTGGCAGAGCCCCAGCGGCCGCAGCAGCTGCCACACGGCCGCCACGCGCGACTCCGCGCTGTCCGGCGCCGGCTCCGATAGCGACGGCGCCTCCGTCCCCACCGGCAGCACCGACTGCGGGGGACATTTTACTATTTGTGCAACTGTGGGCACGTTATGAAAAAAATTCACAGAATTCGTGCCTCACACGACTATCGAGCACATTGGAAATGAATTTACGGAATTCGAAAAAATATTGTCGCTGAGCGAAACGAGAAAGTCGGGATAAAGAAAAGGTTGAATTTTTTCCAAAAGGTTAGGCTACAGGGCAAACCCTTACGCCCGATCGTTTGTGTTTTAGGCTCAAATTGTAGCTGACTAAATTGTACAGAGGAGTTTTTCTCAAATTTTTGATATCATTCTTCGTTTCCAAAATATCGAGCGCCAAAATAAAAAAATCGGATTTTTTTTCACTATTTCGGCCATAACTTTTTTCGTTTTTGACTTTCTCGAATAATCACCTTACAGCTCTCATGAATACGCGTCTTTTGAGCCTTTTTTGAATATCATATCTTCACAACGCTCTGAGATATAAGGGGATCGCATTTTTTCGTGAAATCGGAGCCTACACTGGAGCGAACGAAAAGATATTTCCAATGTCAAAATATTTTTTTCGATTTCACACACTCATGCGAATGGATAAAACCTCCAATAATAACACATTCACTTCAGAAATGTTGTATCCTTTCGAATTTATACACAAACACAACAGACTAATGTCTAAAAACACATAAAATCCCGTTTATTTGCCGCAGCGGCGCTCTGAATTCGCACGAGACACTAAGTCTCGAAAATAACTGAAGAGTCTGTTAATTTTTTTGCTCTAGGCTGGCGCCAAAGTGAATTAGATCAAGTAGGGCAAATCTTCTTTAGAAGTATAATGAGCCCAAGAACATTTAGAGAAGTTTGGACGTGAGACTGTCCAATGCTATGAGAAACAGCGTCGCCGAGCTCTGCGGGTAGCGCAGAGGGCGGCGCACGCTCTGATTGGCTGGTATCGGGCGGTATCGCGCTCTGATTGGTTGGTAACGAATGGAATTTGTACGTTTATACAAACATTGTGTTACGCTGGCGCGGGGAAGGTCCGACGTCCTTACCTATTCAAATGTTCTTGAAAGAGCCTTATCCCCATATTCAAAGAGCGGGTATTTCAATATGGAAAGTCGGCCGCTCCACCGTTCCAAAGTTGGAACGCGACATTTCGCTCACCTTTCGGTGCCGTTCCAATTTTGGAACAGCGACGCGTGAGCGGTTACTGCGATAGTGCCGGATTATAGAGCGGGTCAGCTGAGGCTAAAAATGCCAGACTACTGGGCGTGCCGGACTGTCGAGCGCCAGATTACCGAGCGCCTACTGTACAAGTAAGAATCAAGTGTAATCAACATACAAAACGCATCAGCTCAAAGCTGCTAGTGTATACTACAACAATAATGATAATAACTCTGTGGTCACTGGCCTAATAGTGATAACTTCATCTTTGACGATTTTTAGTTTTTAAATCCATCAAAGTGTTAATTAATTTAGTTCATATCCGATTTACAGGATTTTTTTTTAACTTTCACATCACTCTCCTGGACAATTGCCATTTAGGATTTATCACTATTAAACCTGAGACCACAGATATATACCTCTATAGAGTCGGCCGGCAGTAGAGGTTTGTCATCGGCAACATCGATGACGCCGTCCCCCTTGTTGCTCTCGCTCTCGCGCTGGTCGGCGGAGAGTTTCTCCGCCTCCTCGGCCGTCAGCTCCGGCTTCTTGAAGCCCATGATCGTCTCGAACCGCTGCCGCAGCCGCACGAAGCCGCCCGATTGACCGAACCTGAGGGGGACATTATTTTTCGAATCATATTAGTTCGAATCCGGTCGGCGAGGGAAGGTGTGGATCTAAGCTTGCGATGGCTTCACCGAACATATCCGGGCCCATCGGCAGTAGAGGAGGGTATTAATCGAGGCCGGGACTAGCGAGTGGCCACTCTAGATTTCCCGCGCATGCTTCACGTTTCGGCTCGCTTCAAGCCCTCGTCAGCTAGTCTGCGTTGACTAGGACGCGGGGAAACCACCAGTCCCGCTCTCGACCTCCCTCTCTCTACCTATCCATATTCTGTAGGATGCTTCCAGTGACGTTTTCGAAGCTCTCTCCATATATGAGCTTAGCGTCGATCTTGGGAGCCCTAGATTCTTGAAGAGACTGTAGAGCGACTTCGCTGGTAGTCCTCTTGCTCCGACTTCCACAGCGAAGAGATCAGTCTTGAATCCGTTTCTCACAATTCGGTCTACTAAGTTGCAGTACTTGTTAAGTTTGATGTTGTGGTCCTTCGGTATGTTACTTTCCCATGGAGTAAGTTCAACAAGTACTACATGCTTTGTCGCTTTTGAGAATATGAGTATATCCGGTCTTAATGCTGTGGTACAGATTTCCGAAGGCATTTGGTAATGCTTCTCATGTGTGTCCATCAACAATTCCCAATCCTTTGCTGCTCCCAAAATTGAAGAAGGTTTAGTCCTATCTTTGGGCAGCTTATTGGCTCCAGGTTTCACAAAGTTGACCTTCTGGAAGCAGTTACTGGTTTGCCCTTTCCTGGTCCGTGCAATTGACAGGTTGATGGCCTCTCTGATGATTTGAATGGGTTTTTTCTGACGAAAAAATTTACTTGCATACCTACACCTGTTGCTTCACCGTTCGGAACCGGTGTAAAACTGTAGGTCCCTTCCCTTGCCCCTTACTAGGTGGTAGGCTCAAATTTTAGCCGACTGGGTTGATACCACCGTACGGGATGTAAGATGGCCGCATAGCAGCCTCGGTTGTGTTCTCCTCTAGTCCAGTATAGCCAGCAATCCAGGGAAGTCTCCGGTATGACATCTACCTTCTCGGAGGTGATATTGGCTGGTCGGAGCATGCGCTTTGGCCCGTCCGTTTCAGCCACCCATACCGGATTACATAATTTTTTTTTTAAAAAAGTTCTGCTAAATAAAGGTAGACAAATTCGTACCGTGTGGGGCCGGTACTTTAAAAGAATAGCCCCACTGCATCTCTCCTTGTGTATGTCGTAAAAGGCGACTAAGGGATATGACTCCCTTCTTATACTACTAGGTGGTAGGGTTTAACCCGCCCGGGATGGTACCACCGCACTGAATGAAACATCGGTCGAAACGGCTATGTAAATAGTTTATGTTTCCGACCAGTTCAGTGTAGCCGGCACGACCGAAGGGAAGCACTGACGTGGCACCAAGTTCACCCGGTGTTATGGGCAAAAAATGTATGTAGTTCCGGTATGGGTTGCTGTGTCGGAGGGGCCAAAGCGCATGCTCCGACCAGTCAATATCATCTCCGAGAAGGTAGGTGCCATACCGGAGACTTCCCTGGATTGCTGGCTATACTGGACTACAGGAAAACACAACCGAGGCTGCTATGCGGCCATCTTGCATCTAGAACCACGGTTATCCACGGAAACCATTTATCCAACAGCATTTGCCTCACTTGCGACTGGGAATAAATGTAGAGAAACGTTCGACTCACACATTGATGAAGTGTACAAGCCAGCCGCGCGGCACGCGGTGGTCGTGCGGCCGCGCGAACACCTCCGCGTCGTGGGCGGAGCCGGGCGCCGGCGGCGGCGGCGGCGGAGGCGGCGGGCTCTCCGGCGACGAGGAGCCCTCGTACGTCCGCGTCGAGTTGAACGTGTGGAATCTGTGTGCACGTTCAAATTTTCTTCATCATTCGATTTTAATTGAGTTTATATAAATTTTGCCAATTAATATCAAGGTTATCTACTGAGTCATGCAGCAAGTGGATCTTCGTGCCTTACTTGCTGCTTGATCGATTGAATCTTGCTCGAATACTTTGCGAAACGTGGTGGTCGGTGTTGTGCTGTAATTTACCAGAGTTCTTGCAGCACAACACCGATTACTCTGCTTACCCCGATTGTCGGGATTTCAGCGTGTGTGATATGTATGTATGTATGTAATATCAAGGTGATTATTCCAAAAACAAATGACCTTAATAAATATACAAAAAATTATTATAGCAGTCCATTTAGAACTGACGCAGAAGCTATTGAGAGACTTAAGAACTGACAGACTCAACCTGTTTTTTAAAGTAAACGAAGCCTTGGGGCGAGCTCAGGGGGAGGAGTTTTAATCCATACTAAGTTTTTTTGTAAAGGCACAAGCATTGATTCGTGCTGAAGTAGATTAGAATATCAATATAGTTACTATGGGGCTGGCATAGCCAGGAATTGATAAAGCCTTAAACAAAGTAAAGATAAAAAAAAAGAACTTACGATTTAGTCCATGCAAACTATTTTGAAGTAGTAATTAATCCTTTGCTTCATACCTAATGAAATATGCTTACCCCCTTTCACTTTCAGGCTATTTTCACGGGACGCGGGTGTTGTGGGAGGCAAAGGGTTAAATGGTTATGGAGAAAATTGAATTCTATTGAATGTAGAATCTTCACAAGGGCGCGGGGCGCCACAAAGTGGGACGGGCAGTGTTGATGCGCAAGTACGCAAATGCCTAACAGAACCCTGTGTGTGGACGTATCCGATCAAGGTGCATGAATTCTTTCTTTCAAAAATAATAATAGTATACTTTATGCCATGCTGTCCCGCCGACATATCGGTCACTTTTTGGTGCCGGGACATAGGCTGTCCCACCGACACGTTAGAGGTTAATGTGTGGCAAGGGTGAACTTATTGCCTTATGTAATTTCCTCCTGTCAACCCGGTAGACCTACATTTTTACATGGAATCCCAACAATGGAGCAGCGGGTGAAGGTATGCATTTAATTTTTTTTTTTAAATCAGAAAATTAGACAGAAAAAGTTACAAAAATAGCCATCTTCAGTAAAGGGGGGGAATACTCAAGGGATGACCCACCCTACGCGCCATTAAACGATAACATCACCGAACCTGCTAGAGGTGCAAGCACCGTCGCATGGTGGACACTAAATAAAAAAAAAAAACAAATCAGAAAAAAACTCATTTGTACACGCCGGTTGGATTCGAACCCCGGACCACTCGCAAGACCACCCGGCCAACCGCCGTAACCGTAACTACAAAACAACACAGTGCACACGTATGTAGGTGGTGCTCACTTGTTGTTTGGATTGAACGCCATGCCGAGCAGGTGCAGGAAGCGCGGGTCGTCCAGCTTGACCGCGCAGAGACGCACCAGCTTCTCGCAGTTGTCCCGCACGCACTGCTGGATGTTGGACTTCCACGACGGCACCGCGTCGTCCGTGAGGATCTTCGTGAACGACAGCGTCAGCGACTCCGTGTAGAACTTCTGGCACGCGGCGTTCTTCGCGTCCTCGCCTGCGCGTGACCATTATTAGTTTTTTTTTATGGAAACTGACACGGTTGGCTATATCACCTACTAGATCCGTGATGTCAGCCCATAATACTTTGTAGGTGACATGTCAGTGCCTCCCTTCGGTCGTGCCGGCTACACTGAACTTGACGGAAAACACGAACTATTTACATAGCCGTTTCGACCGACATTTCATTCAGTGCGGTGATACAAACCCGGCCGGAATAAACCCTACCACCTAGTATGGTGGGGACCTAGGGCCTAGGAAGGGACCTACAGTTTAAAGTGGAATCCGAACCGTGGTCAGCCTCGAACGGTCGAGCGGTCACCCCATCCAAGTACTGAGCAAGACAACTGTTGCATAACAACAGTCGACCGACCGCACCACTGAGCTACCGAGGCTGACAGCATGTTTTTTTTAAAAAAAAATTTTTATGTAAACCAGCATGATTGGCTGTGCCGAGAGACCAATGGTGCAGTCGACAGAGCCAAAATCACCTCTCCCCGCGAAACCACGCTCAGTTAGGTGCCATGCCAGCAGAGGACTGTTGCTAGGCTGTCTAGCCCGTTAATACGACGCTTGAAGGCACCCAGGTTAAAGGATTCAGGAAATACACTCGCCGGAAAACAGTTCCACACTCTAGCGGTGCGACAATAAAGCTTACCGGTGGCGGCGAGCCTGATGGCCGCAAGCAGAAGCACCTCCAGCTCCTGGTCTGGCAGCACGGGCACCACCCAGCGCGTGTGGCAGATCTTCTCCTCCAGGGCCTTCATCTTGGCCTCCGGGAAGTCCATCTGCACCAACCGCAACAAACATCACACTTGCGTTGCATCAATTATATTCATGTACAGCAGTAGGCACCGGTGTGGTACAACAATGTGTTTTTTTGACTGAAGGTTCCTTGGTTTTCTTTATTTATTTGGGAATTGGACTCAAGTCCCAAATTTTGTATAAGTCTCTTAGTGGCTGCGTTCTCCTGTACATGATGAATATGATGATACATAATTTAAGTATTGAAATAGTAAATTACAGATGAGAAAAAAAAAATCAGAAAAAATGTCGTGTTTTGTTCTTCCAGTAGTTCAAAAAATCCATGTGTGCTTCTAAATAAGTGAACCCTCTTTTACATAATTTCGCGGATAATTTAATTGACAATACGTGCAAAAGATTATACTGATTTAACTTCATTATTTTACGAAATTTTGGGTTTAAGTTGTCGCACGGTGAAAATGGTATGGAAATCAAAGGGTGTAAGCATATTTAATAAGTGGGAACTCCTAGGGTTAAGTTGGTCATAACTTAATAAATTTAATCATAGAAATATATCCACATCACATACACACACACAAATAGAACAATTCACCTTTTCAGGGCACATCTCCGCCTACCAAATCATGATTTGGCAGAAAATAACTTAATCTCTCATGAAATCGAATTGCCAAAACAAAACGTTCCTGCCCGCGGCGTCACGCTCCAAACTAATACCCGCGGCGTGTGAGGTAAACAGCTTTCCAAGCCACTCTTGGCATTGTGTCAAAACGCTCATTCGCCAGCCGAGAGTGACTCAATGAATAGTTCCAGTTTTACGGTTCCCTCCTAGCACGGGGAAGGCTGTCGTTAGGTTGGTTACAAGCTGTTCAGGTAGATTGTGTCACGTAGTAAATTGGAGGGCCAATGATGGAACCTTGTCAAACGTGCTGCCGCTGTTTGCCGAATCTAACGTCCAGAGGAACGATCGCTGAATTATTGAGTGCGATAAGGTTTTACAGATGGATACCCAGTTTAAATTAATTGCTCACTGAATAATTACAACATTTAAATAAATTAACAAAATGTGACTGGCTTTTTCGTAATAAAAAACAAAGTGGGGTTTTAATTGCAGTAATCAAATGTAAAATCCGTTAAATATGACAGCAGTTATGGTACGGCTAAAGCCCAGTTTACGAAGTAGGGGTTGTTTCACAATTGTATTTTGTAAGATTTAACCCTTAATTTTTTACACTTGGTTTTTTCCGCCATAATAACACACATTCTATGAAAATTGCAAAGGCAGTTCAAAAGATAACAGTGCTTTAATCGTTGGACAGACGGACGACAAAGACTTATTAATAGGCTTCCGTACCCGTACGGTACTGAACCCTAAAAATGAGTTTACTATTGAGCAATCTCCATACAAGACTTCTGACTAAACACATACCTATTGATAAATGCCAGCAAGATAGATGGCAATACGAAAAGGAAAACAAAATTTTTTTTAAATGTTTATCATCTGTTTTTTTGACAATAATAAAATATTATTTCGTGTGGTGGTTCATTTATGATAATGGTTCAGAAGGAAAATAACAAACCTCCTTGGAAAAATAAATAAATGCTTCCTAGAACTGTTGATCTGTTAGTTAGCGATGGATGAATCATACGCATTGGATTACCATAATATATTGAGAATCGATCTTATGCAGTCTACTCACTATGCACTATTACCTTGCAATGGCTCACTCCAAAGGAAAAGGAAGGAAGGTGTGGATCTAAGCTTGCGATGGCTTCACCGAACATATCCGGGCCCATCGGCAGTAGAGGAGGGTATTAATCGAGGCCGGGACTAGCGAGTGGCCACTCTAAATTTCCCGCGCATGCTTCACGTTTCGGCTCGCTTCAAGCCCTCGTCAGCTAGTCTGCGTTGACTAGGACGCGGGGAAACCACCAGTCCCGCTCTCGACCTCCCTCTCTCTACCTATCCATATTCTGTAGGATGCTTCCAGTGACGTTTTCGAAGCTCTCTCCATATATGAGCTTAGCGTCGATCTTGGGAGCCTTAGATTCTTGAAGAGACTGTAGAGCGACTTCGCTGGTAGTCCTCTTGCTCCGACTTCCACAGCCGGCATTTAATAGATAGATAGATACGTAGATATTTATTGCCCACCAAAACATAAACCGAATTAATAAGAATCACTCGTTTTGAAACATTAATTGAAATATTAGGTACTAGAGGAAAATATGAAACCATATATTCCAAGACCCGCACGGGTGTTGTGGGACGGAAAGGGTCAATAGGCATGATGGTGCTGGCGAAAGCCATAACAAAGACAAAGAACAGTAATATATTTTTTTAAAGGAAGCCTTTGAGGAATATCCATACTGAGGAGTGGGATGGTGGAAGGTGCCAGTGGTATAGTAGGTGCCGGTGGGATAGTGAAAGGTGCGAATGGGATGGTGGAAGGTGCCAGTGGGATAGTGGAAGTCGCAAGTAGGATGGAGGAAGGTGCCAGTGGGATAGTCGAAGGTGCGAATGGGATGTTGTAAGATGCCAGTGGGATAGTGGAAGTGATAGCAGGATGCTGGAAGGTGCAAGTAGGATGGTGGAAGGTGCCAGTGGGATAGTCAAAGGTGCGAATGGGATGGTGGAAGGTGCCAGTGGAATAGTGAAAGGTGTGAAACGGATTGTGGAAGGTGCCAGTGGGATAGTGAAAGGTGCGAATGGGATTGTGGAAGGTGCCAGTGGGACAGTCGAAGGTGCGAATGGGATGGTGGAAGGTGCCAGTGGGATAGTGGAAGGTCAGACCACGATGGTGGAAGGTGCCAGTGGGATAGTGGAAGTGAGAGCCGGATAGTGGAAGGTGCAAGTAGGATGGAGGAAGGTGCCAGTGGGATAGTGAAAGGTGCGAATGAGATTGTGGAAGGTGCCAGTGGGATAGTCGAAGGTGCGAATGGAATGTTGGAAGGTGCAAGTAGGATGGTGGAAGGTGCCAGTGGCATAGTGGAAGGTGAGAGAGCATGATGGTGGAAGGCGCAAGTACGATGGAGGAAGGTGTCAGTGGGACAGTGGAAGATGCCAAAGTGGGTTTGTGGAGAGTGCGGCCAGGTAGTGGAGGGTGCAAATGGTCTAGCGCTCACCTCGGCCGGCTCGGGCTCCTGCTCCTTAGTAGATATCGTCATTTTGGCTCTGAACGCCTCCGCTCCTCACATCCTGCGCAAAACATTAACAAGTCATACACAAAATGTCAGCACACATACTTGAATTCCGACTTGACGGAGGCAAAGCAGTCCAAGACGCGAACTCAAGGCTCCCCCACACAGGTGCGTTATTATCGCTCGATATTATCGCAATGCGATATTGCGTTACGCGTTCTTTCCACACAGCTGCGTTTTTATCGTACTACTCCTACCAGCGTTATTAGCCCTTTCGGCGCCAGTCGCACATATTTGTGTGCGCCTATAGTAATTTTGTGAGGCCGGCGCACACATATGTAATTTAGAAAAAGTGCTTTCGTAAATAGGTGGCGCCAGTCGCACATACGCGCCTATAGTCATTTTGTGAGGCCAGGTGCACGTATTTTTTTTTTATGGAAACTGACAAGGTTGGCTACATCACCTACAGCATCCGTGATGTCAGCCCATAACACCGAGGTAGTCTCCGGTATGTGATTTAGAAAAGTGCTTTCTTATAAATAGGTTTAATTGTGGTAGTAGTACGGTGGAAGTTTCGTAAAGCCTTGGCCTGAGCGCGTGACTGGGTCCAAGCGGTTCTGGCGCCGAAAAGGTTAACACAGCTCTGTGTGCAAGATCGTATGTGTCCTAAAAGTCCTAATATAAAATCTACTAAGAACAAATATCGCCATATCGCAAATAACGCAGGTGCTGCGTTCCGTCGATATTATCGCAGCAGTGTGTAAGATTACATGCGTCTACATACAATATGTACTGAAAACAGATATCGCAATAACGCGCATTGCGATATCGACCGTTATAAACACACTTTTTTTTAATGTAATCTGGTATGGCTGGCTGTGTCGGAGGGGCCAAAGCGCATGCTCCGACCAGCCAATATCACCTCCGAGGAGGTAGGTGCCATACCGGAGACTTCCCTGAATTGCTGGCTATACTGGACTAGAGGAGAACACAACCGAGGCTGCTATGCGGCTATCGTACATCCAGTACGGTGGTACCAACCCAGTCGGCTACAATTAGAGCCTACCACCTAGTAAGGGGCAAGGGAAGGGACTTACAGTTTTACACCGGTTCTGAATGGTGAAGTAGCAGGTGTAGGTATGTACGTAATTTTTTTCGTGAGAAAAAACTCATTGGTACTCGCCGACCGGATTCGAACCGCGGACCTCTCGCATGAGAAGCCGAAGCCCAAACCACTCGGCCACCCGCCGAGTGGTTAATAACCTATGTGGGTGCGCCTTTATTTGTATCACTACCTATCTAAAAGACTAGGCAAGATGGCTGCGATGTAAGCCACTACCTTTTTTTTTAATGGAAACTGACACGGTTTGCTACATCACCTACAAACATCCGTGATGTCAGCCCATAACACCAGGTGAACTAGGTGCCATGACAGTGCTTCCCTTCATTTCATATCGGCTACACGGAACTGGACGGAAAACGCAAACTATTTACATAACCGTTTCGACCGACGTTTCATTCAGTGCGGTGGTATCAACCAGAGCGGCATAAACTCTACCACCTAGTAAGGTAAGAAGGGAAGGGACCTACAGTTTTACCTACAACCTACAACCGATGATAGACTGTATTCGACTACTGCGATGGCATTGCACTTAATTCAGAGCATTAACAGTTTTTAACATATTTGGAAAAAAAAATTTAAAGTGGCTGGCCGAGTTGTTTGGACATCGCCTTCTCACACGAGAGGCGCGAGGTTCGAATCCGGTTGGCGTGTACCAATGAGTTTTTTTTTGACGAAAAAATTTACATTTATATGCACCTACACCTGCTGCTTCACCGTTCGGAGCCGGTGTAAAACTGTAGGTCCCTTCCCTTGCCCCCTTACTAGATGGTAGGCTCAAACTGTAGCCGACTGGGTTGCTACTACCGTACTGGATGTAAGATCGCCGCATAGCAGGCTCGGCTGTGTTCACCTCTAGTCCAGTATAGCAAGAAATGGAAGTCTCTGGTATGGCACCTACCTTGTCGGAGGTGATATTGGCTGGTCAGAGCATGTGCTTTGGCCCCTCCGACTCAGCCACCCATACCGGATTAAGTAAGAAAAAAAAAATGTATACTCAGATAAACCTTGTAATCCTAGAAGTCAACAAATTATTACAACACATGTACAGTCCGCGCGCGAGCTCCGAGGAATCGGTATTTGTGGAAATTAATTTATTATAGAATTTGTATAGAATTTTTATGGAGATTCACATTTTGTGATGATTATACTATACTAGGCGAGCAATATTATACAAATGTATAATATTAAAATTCTATACAAATTCTATAATAAATAAATTTCCACAAATACAAATACTACGCGTACTGGGCAGGGGATGCACCCCTATTCAATCGACCTACTACGCGCACCAACCGGTTCTGTAGGTCTTTTATTCACAGAACCGGGAAAATGTGGAACGCACTCCCTGCCCATCTATTTCCTCCCAAGTACAGCCTGGGGCTTTTCAAAAGGGGCGTGAAAAGGCTCCTGTCAGGCCGGCATGACATTCGAAATCCCCGTGCATCACAGAATGTCCATGGGCATCGTTAGACACCTACTTGTAGGTGAAACGATGCCACATGTCGCGCAATCGATAAAAAAAAAAAAAAAAAAAAAAAAACCGATTCCTCGGTGCTCGCGCGCGGACTTTATATAGATTTCGTGTTATTTTGCTTCACTCAAGTGAGGCTCTTGCTTCCCAACTTGTTGTATTCATATGAATTTTGGGAATTTTTTTTTCTGTGTCTTCTGTTACTTGGCGAACTGTGTAAACACAATGAGCCATTCTGTTGAGTTTAATCGTTGTTTTTAATTGTTAGCCGGAGGAGCCCTAGTGAGTCCCTTTCATTTCCTGCCTTCAAATCTCACGGCTAGCGTAGGAACACTATGCCTCTTCCGTCTGGAATGTGTGACACTTCCTGTGCCAACTAGTTTTGATGCCAGTTCGTTGACGTGAGTTGAAATTCTTGTCTGATAGCTTTTGCTATGTCTAGAAATTTCTTGTTTGACAGTGGATTTTTAAATCCTCGTGTATGTATTTGTTGCTCACGTAGTAGTGTATATTTTGGGAATAAATACCATACACAGCACGTGCTGTATTCCGATAATCGGGATATTGTTTATTGTTCTTTGTTTGATCTCCTGTAAACTACAGCACAAAACAGACCGGAAAGCATTCGGACAAGATAACTATCAAGCGGCAAGTAAGGCACGAAGACCCACCAGCTGCGTGACTCGGTGGAAGGACCGCGCCAAGGCGAGAGCTGGCTAGCATGTCGTCTTTTAGCACGGCACCTCGGCCTTATTCCTTAGAAGCCTTTTACGAAATGCACAGGGAAAGATTCAGTGGGGCAATTTTTTGAAGTACCACATGGTAAGTTTCTCTATTCTAGCTCATTTTCGTCAGTAAATAAGTAGTCATTTCAATAAAATCTATGCAAAAATTAAGCAGAAAATAATGATAAGTACTAGAATTATTACTACAAACATTCCAGCATGCACACAAGTGCATTATTCAAGGCCTGCCTTATCTCATTTATGTTGAAAGAGAGAGAGATACCAGAGAAAGACAGAGATATTTCATAACATCAATAGTCAATGCATCATTGGATTAACAGAATCCAGATATCACAAATAGATGACCGTGCAAATGTCAGGTGTTGTGCAAAAAATAAAAGGAAAATGTATTTTCAAAACAGCTACACTGGCTTTTGCGAAGCTAATATCGTTTGTAGGTATTGCAATAATTTGACAGATTTCCAGGAAATTCGCCCGATTACTGGGAATACCACACCCAGAAATACAAAAGATTGACTATCACGTGAACGAAGAGTGTCGTTTTACGCCAATATACTTCGAATAGATATTGGTACCAGGTTTTCATGAGAACGTTGAAGAGAGCGAGCGGTAGGGCACCTACCTTTGGTATCAAATCATGACAAGAGCAAGCGACTTGTCAACTGACATAACCGAAAGGTGCGCGCACAGCGATGTTTAGAGGTGCACCTTGGGTAAAATGCATTACATACTTATCGAGGCGACGCTCTGAACCGTCGTTGCGGCGCACACAACACAAATTACACCGCAAATCACAATATTAGCAACGATCAGCCGGCGAGACAAAATGGCGTCACAGCGGCTCGATACCGGCCGCAATTTCTGAGGACACACAACTACGACGCGCACAATGACTGCGGGTGACGAGAGCACGAACGGTCACATACCTCCTCCAGCCGGTGCTGTTGCGCTCCGGGTCTACAACACTACCTTTGGACGCTCGTTCCAGAGCTCCTTGGAGACAAAACTTTGACGTTACCAAATGAAAACTGCATGAACCATAGACAAAAAAGTTATAGATGAATGTCTGCGTTGCCATAGCATTATTTTGTGTTTACAACTTAAACGCTGCCTATCATACTTTGGCATCTTTGGGGTAAAAGTGGAAAAAGATGGCGGACGGCGGAAGTTTGTCGCGTCGACGTTGTTAAAAATATTATATTTTTGTGGTTCTCACGGTGCGAGAATTTATACAACAGACGTTAAAAGCTACAACAGAAATGGCTATATATTCTAATGAGTTTTGCCTGTTTCGGGAGGAGACGAATTAATATAAAAAAAATTTAGACGAAAAAGATGGCGGACGGCGGAAGTTTGTCGCGTCGTCGTTGTGATTAAAAATATATATTTTTGTGGTTCTCGCGGGCCGAGAATTTATACAACAGACGTTAAAGCTACAAAAGAAATGGCTGTATACTATAATGAGTTTTGCCTGATTCGGGAGGAGACGAATTAAATAAAAAATAAAAAAAAATATAAAAAAAATCATACTTTGGCAAATATTTTATTTGCCAAAGTATGATTGCCGTCAAAACAGGATGATGGAAATCTACCCATGTTACATACATGCTGCAAACCAGAATTGATTTCCTGTCTGCCTGATGAGTAGGTTTTTCGTACGATCATTCATATGCTCTGCTGGCCTAGGCGTTGAGTGTAGGTATTAATGTTGGGTTCGTGGGTTCGAGCCCCATTGTGCAATATTTTTTTTTAATTTATTTTTCTTAAGCTGGAACACCGGTGTAAAACTGTAGATCCCTTCCCATGCCCCTTACAAGGTGGGAGGCTCAAATTGTAGCTGACTGGGTTGGTACCACCGTACTGGATGTAATATGGACGCATAGCAGCCTCGGTTGTGTTTTCCTCTAGTCCAGTATAGCCAGCCAGCAATCCAGGGAGGCCTCGGTATGGCACCTACCTTCTCGGAGGTGATATAGGTTGGTCGGAGCATATACTTTGGCCCCTCCGACTCTGCCATCCATACCGGATTACATTTAAAAAAATTGGTTGTCTGTAAAGTCGGTTTACGGACGATAGTTTTACGTGATAAGGTCATTCCGAAAATAATTCTTAGGTGGTTATAAAAAAAACTAAACACCGTAAAAAAATTTAAACATCGTAACATTGCTTAAAAATGAAAAAAAAAAAAAAAAAATAATTTTGAGGGATTCGAACCCATGGTCAAAAAATACAAATCCTACACTTTTACCACTGAGCCACGAAATCACATAGACGACCAAACGAATATCGGATTCCCTTGGTTCGCTTTCGGCTTGGGCCTATTGTGCCTCTCTATCGCTTGTTACGCGCTCTCGCTTGCACACACAGGCTCAGATGGAACGTGACACTTTTTCGTGCGTGCAGCCGGTGTTCATCAATTTATAAGACGTGACGTTATCACGTCAAAAACATTGTTATTGTATTACAAATAGGTAATGGTATTTATTTGTATCCACATTAAAATATTTATTAAGTGCCTACATGCAGCTATTGTAGCAGTCTGTCCTGAAGTGCTCGTCAGTAATTTATACCCTGTTCCGATTCGAACGACAGTTTAGTAAAGCGTGTTTAAAATGTTATGTAGTTTGATTTCAGTTATTAAAATGTATGGAATATCACGTATGAAAGCCGTAAGCATTTATAATGATTTATAACATCGATAGAGTCTATGCTGAAAGAGAACCGGCATATGATTTGAGGTTAACGATATTGTTGTGTTGTTTAATACTGCTCGCCATTATTCTCCATTATAAGATCTTGACATTTCTTTAATATGATAACGTTCACGAATATTAAAAAATCTGTTATTTGATGAGCACTTCAGTATAAGCTTTACCGCGTGCTCCTACCAGTAGAAACCAAATCTGAAAATGTATATAATAAAAACTGAAAAGTGAATATAAAGCATTGTATGAAAAGTGTGTATTATTTTAGAAGTCAGAAGAAGTTTTTCAGTATTTTAATCAGGAATTTAAAGCATTAGGTTGTTGGAAAAACGCGTTGATTCATTTGTACGAAAAAGAGTTTGACATATTTTGACAGATGTCTTGGTTGGGTTACCATGTAAAAATCATGACGTTAGTTCCCTTCTACGCTACGACTGTTCTCTTTCAGCATAGACTATTATTCTCCTTCAAATCGAAATGTGAAGGAGGCTATCACTGTACCCAATCACGTCACTAGTAGTTGAGTGAAGTATGGTATCATTTGTGTTAAATGAGTAATCAATATTTATTCTGTAGATCACCTTGATACATGCATAAATACATACCACACGCTATATTCCGACAATCGGAATAAGCAGAGTAGTCGGTGTTGTACTGCAAGTACTCTTGTAAATTACAACACAACACCGTCCACCACATTCAGCACAGATCACTTGTGTACAGTAATAAATATTACCGCCAAGTGCCTCTAAGCCTATTGTATTGTCTATGACTACATCTGGCAGCACTGTGAACGCGGAACGGAATGCCAAAATCATGAAGACGTGACTCTAAAATGGAAATAAATAAATAAAATTGGAAATACTTGAAAACTTGGAAACACATGAAGGCCTTGGCCTTTATCTTGTATTCACACTGCGGAGTTTTATCTACCTAGTACAAGGAGATAATAACAAATAACAATAATTGTATTTACATATAAAAAATACAAATTGGCTGTACGGTCAAATAATCCTCGCCTTTCCGCTGTTAGATGGCTAAATATTTTATGGATATAAGTAAATCAACAGCTTTCGAGGATTTATTCAGAAGTGACATTCAGTGACATGACATTTTGACATTAGTTGAGGCATAGATTACACTTTTCAACATGCCCCCTTAATCGAATGCCGAAACAAACAGTAAACATAATAAAATACATTTACAACTAAACTAATTTAGCTAATGACAATTCCGGCACAACCTTTTTTATTTTGCCTTTATACAGTGGTTTTGTCATTATATCCGCTACCATTTCATCAGTCGACAGATATTCAATTTTTATCTGTCCACTTTGAACAATATCTTTTATATAATGATATCTTATGTCGATGTTTTGTTCGCTTGCTACCCATACTACCATAAGCAAGTTTTTGTGCTGACTGATTGTCATTATAAATTGTTATCGGACAATCATTATGTCCGTACAGTTCTTTGAACAAATGATTCAAATAGATGCACTCTTTGGCTCCGACAGAAAGTCCCAAGTACTCAGCTTCAGTGCTTGATAAAGCTACACAGTTTTGTTTTTTACTCTCCCATGATAGAACATTTTTTCCCAACTTGAATACAAAACCGCTATATGATCTTCTGTCAATAGATCCTCCCCAGTCAGCGTCAACATATCCACTCAATAAGAGTTTGCTTGCATTTGACTTCTTAAATACAATACAATAGTCCATAGTACCCTTCAGATATCTAAGCACTCTTTTTAGATACACAAAATGTTCTTTTGTATAGCACGTATTGTACTGAGAGAACATACTCATTGCATATTGTATGTCAGGGCGGGTGTTAACTGCTATATACATGAGTGATCCTACTAGACTTTGATATGGAATACTTTGATCCACATTAGATTCACCCTTCTCTAGCTTAAGTCCGACCTCCAATGGACTACCTATCGGTTTACATTCCGACATTTCAAATTTCGTCAGAACATCCTCAATGTAACATTTTTGATCGACATACATTGCACCATTAGAAACTTTTATTCTCATGCCTAGTACATCTTTCGCTTGCCCTAGATTCTTAAGTTTAAATTTCTTTTCCAGGCCAGCACGCACATTACATTTTTCAGTATTATCATTACCGAAGACTAATATATCATCAACATATATGGCCACAATGAGAATATTATTCCCATTTCGTTTAATGTACAGACAGGGTTCGTATTTTGACTGTTCGAAACCTAGAATTTTCAACTCCTTGTCAATTTTACAATACCAAGTGTTTGAAGATTGTTTTAGACCATACAGTGCCTTATTCAATTTCAGTACCATATTTTCATTACCGGGTACAATTGCCCCCTCAGGCTGATACATATAAACATCTTCCTTCAATTCACCGTATAAGAATGCAGTTACAATGTCCCAATGATCGAAGAACCAACCACACTCCACACTGAGTGCCATCAACATCCGCAGCGTCGAATGTCGCACCACAGGAGAATATGTTTCGTGATAGTTCACACCGTGCACTTGTGTATAACCTTTAGCTACAAGTCGCGCCTTATAACGCACTACATCGCCATCACTATTATGCTTTATTTTATAAACCCACTTGCACTTTACTGGTTTCACACCAGGGGGACACTGGACGAGAGTCCATGTATTATTTTCATACAGTGAGTCGAGCTCTTCTTGCATAGCTCGTCTCCAGCATTCAGGCGTATCAGATTTGTTGCTCTCTGCACACAGGTTCAATACATAGTCCGGGAACTCCTTCATTCTTCTGTTTCGACGTGGGTAGCGCCTGTCCTCGTCCACTTGTTCATTCTGGTCACTTTCTTCAGCTGGTTCAGCAACCTCGTGAGTTTCCTGCTCACTCGAAGTTTCACCTCTTAATGCCTGCGTTGGAACATCTTCATTCAATTTCTGATCCAATACAGCATCTTCGATATTATCGTTTAATTTCATAGGCACGTCCTGCTGGTGCTGTTCTATTTTACTGAACTTGTTTTCAATGAAGATCACATCTCGAGCTATTTCCACCTTTCGCGTTTCGGGATCGATTAGTCGATATCCCTTTGTCGTAGTTGAGTAACCCACAAAGATCATTTGCTTACATTTAGTATCAAATTTCTTCCTTTTTTCTTTTGCAACATGTACGTATGCTGTACAGCCAAAAACTCTCAAATGACTTACGTCCGGTTTCCGCCCACTCCATACTTCCATTGGAGTAGCTTTTTGAACTGCACGTGTGGGACAACGATTTTTTAAGTAAATCGCTGTATTTACAGCCTCTGCCCAGTAGCATTTTTCGAGGCCACTTTCTTGCAGCATAGTACGTGCTTTTTCAACGATGGTCCGATTAGCCCTTTCGGCGACACCGTTTTGTTGTGGGGTCCTTGGTACAGTTGTCTGGTGTTTTATTCCAGCTTTCGTGAAAAGTTTCTTTGAATTTCTACTTATGTACTCTCCACCATTGTCGGACCTTAGACATTTTAACAACTTTCCAGTCTGTCTCTCGGCATAGGCTTTAAAATCTTTAAACTTTTCGAGCGATTCTGATTTAAAATTTAAGAAGTAGCCGTATGTCATCCTCGAATAGTCATCTATAAACGTTAATAAATAACGCGCTCCACCGATAGAAGTTTCTTCCATTGGTCCGCACAGGTCTGAGTGTACCAGTTCCAGGCACTCTTTTGCTCTGGTTCCCCTGTTCTTGAACGGCTTTCTTGTAATCTTGCCCGCTACACATGGAATACAGACATCATCGCTCTTTTCAGCATTTTTATAGCTGATGCCGGTTACAAGATCTTCAATAGTGCGCATTCCACCTCTGTTCAAATGACCTAGGCGTTTATGCCATAGTTCTCGTGGCAACTTCCTTTCCTTGTCGTTGTCCACCGTTGTGGCTGCCTTGGCATGAATCACTTCTTTTTGCTGCAATTCATATAGCCCAGCTACCTCTTTAGCTTTTGCCACGACTGTACCATTATTATTTGAAATCGTGCAGCCTTTGTCGTCAAACTTGACAGTTAATCCCTTTTCTACCATTTTGCTGACCGACAACAAATTTGTGTTTAATTCCGGAACATGTAGCACATCGTTGATTCCGCTGATATGATTACTGATTTTCAGCTCAACGTCTCCTCGACCCTGACTCGTTATTGTTTTATTGTCTGCAAGAACGATCTGAAGTCCTTCCTTGGTCTCCTTGTACTTTTTCATAGTACGAGCATCATTGGACATGTGGGTGCTACATCCACTATCGACATACCAACGTTCAGCTTTTACGTTCGCTTTCATTGCCACCAATAAGTTAGAATCATTTTTCTTAAACTTATCTTTGCCCGTGCGGCAATCCGCAGCTTTGTGACCAGGTTTTTGACAGCGATAACACTTGAAAGTAGTTCCGCTCGTCTTTTTCGGTCCTCTTGATACCAGCGCTGCGTCGCTGATGCTAGCGTCAGTCTGCCTGTTCGACTCTTGCAGCAGTTTGGACTTTACTTGTTCCAGTTTTATTTCCTGGCCACTATTATCGATGGCCATTATCATCGGTGCATACTCGGCCGTAAGGCCACTCAGGAGGATTGAAATCAGCCAGTCCTCCGTCACTTTTGCATCAATGTCTTCCAGTTGATGCGCAATACATATTACTTTAGTTATGTATTGCTCCATGTTTTTACAATGGTCTAGTCGCACCTGCCACAGAGAACGCTGCAGTTGAATGCGGCGCCCCCAACCGCGATCTTCGTACGCGTTTTTGAGGCTATACCATGCCTCTCGTGCTGTTGATGCGTTGTATACGTGTGAGAAACATGATGACTCCAGCAGCATACATATTGTTGTACGCGCCCGTCGATCAAGATCCGGATCGACCTTCACCGGGACTCCGTCCTTGACTTCAACGTCAATCGCCTTCCACCAGTCGCGGTTCTCCAAATAATTCTTTACTTGGAATTTCCAGTCCTGGAAATCTTCCGCTCCCTTTAGGCGTCGAATCCCCGCGATGCCAGCACCCGCGGCCGTACCCGCCGCGTTTTCATCGGCCATTTCAAAGAAGATGCGGCCTGTGATCTAACTTAGATCGCTATCGCCGCCGACCGATTCACACACAACTATTACTTTTACTATGTCCGTTACATCATATCCATGCGAAATAAGACATTTCTGGGCCCATAACCTGTTAGATGGCTAAATATTTTATGGATATAAGTAAATCAACAGCTTTCGAGTAGAAAGGATTTATTCAGAAGTGACATTCAGTGACATGACATTTTGACATTAGTTGAGGCATAGATTACACTTTTCAACATCCGCAAGGATAAACAAGAAAAAAAAGACAATAAAGTACCTAGCCCGGGAAATTGAAATTCAACAACAGAAAGATTCGAGAACGTTTACTTTAAAAAATAATTCACTATACTAACAACTCCGCTGAGTAGAAATATTCTGTTTGTGTTTGACCCTATCGTGGAATAGCTTGCTATTTACGATCCTACGCGACAGACCGATGATGTGAGGCCGATGTACAGACGAACCAACCGGAAGTAGAACGGATGATGGAGAGAAGTGAGAAATACTCCTGTGTGTGATGGAGAGTTGGGAGTTGGGTTGGGACACTTCGTGTCTCCGCTTCTTTGTAGATACTCTGTAGATCTCTCACTAGATGGCGTTCATCCGAATAGTGTACTCCGAAAACACTCTGTAAAAAAATATAAAGAATAAATAGGAAAGATGGAAATAGTGAAAACAATAATTAAAATATAAAAACTCGCTACCTAAGTAGTAAGTGAAAGTGTTATCCTAAAGTGAGACAAAGTAAAACATAATTAAATCAAATCAGTAAAAAGTGCTTAGTGCGAGGACTCAAATTATAACAGTTTAAATGTATTAGCCGCGCTTAGAAGTTTAATACAAGAATAAAAACGCTGTAAAAGGGAGAACCAAAAGCAACGCCATCTATGATGTAACACTGAAAGATCGATAAACTAGTAAGAGGAACGTAACGTCAATTTTCGCACATCTTTACTACAAGCGAAGTAGCCGAATGGATACAGTGCTCGACTTACAAGCGAGTGACTCTGGTTCGATTCTACGGAGCGCAACTGATACAACACTTTTCACGGAAGGAAGTTTTTTGAATGTCGTAATAAAAACAATAGATGAAATCTTGTCACAGATGAATATCGTTAATCAAAAACACAAAAAAAATAAATAAAATAAATATAAAAAAAAATAAAAAAATAAATAAATAAATGTATATATATATATTATCTCTCGAAAATTAAAAATAATAGATAAAACGCCTAAATAAGTTTATTGATAAGACGTATAAATCCGTCCGTCTAAAATGCAGCGTAGAAGTGTAAGAATAATTCACAGAAAACGGCGAGCGGCTTCAGTGACACCAGAGGATAGCGAATTTCGTGACATTATCAAAAACCTTCGCCTAGACCTTGATAATGCCAATGAGCTGAACGCCCAGCTGACAAAAGAAATTGAAGAAAGTGAAATAGAGTTTAAAAATTTACTGGAAAAAAATTCTACATTAAAAACACAGACGTCTGAACAGGAAATTGAATATTTTGATATCTTAGCAGACCGTGACGCTTTGATGGAAGAGGTCAAAAACCTTGAAGCTAGAAAATAGAAATGAAGATTACGAGAACGCACTACTTTTGATTAAGGAGCTAGAAAACACTATCGAACTAATGAAAGAACTCAACAGAAGCAAAATATCAGACGATGCAACCAACAGTCCTAAATCATCAAAAAACCGACGACGACGCTGCTACCACTCACGACCTCCACTCTGCATCCATCGTCCAAGAGTGCATGCTCTGCACCGACACTACCGGTCACTACACATTCGGAGAGAAAACAACAGGGATGGCACCATCATTACTACTGCCGCTGATACCGTGCCCGCAGCTGCCAGCAGCGCTGGCATTGGGGGCACAGATGACACGCCTGTACTCGTCGGGTGCACCGGAGGCGCTGGCGCTGCCACAGCGTCCATACCTGAAGGCGCCGCTGGGAGTGTCGATGGCATTGCCACATCTGCACCTGCCAACGCTCAACCCAATGACCCTCCAATGACCGAGGGTCAGTATAATGACTCAAAACCCCCAAGTGGACGAGGGGAAAAAAGTGTGAAAATTAGGAAAGACAATAAGAAGTGCCAAAACAAAAATGGTAGACAAGCTGAAAGCACAAAACAGGAATGTAATGTTATAAATAGAATAAAGGCAACTATGCCAACTTGTGTAAAGACTGCCGTGGTTACTAGTATTACATTAGACTCTAAAATCACGACTGACTCTGTTCGAAAGCCAAAGTTCTACATCTTAGCTGACAAATATGGCCTTAATATATCTAAGAAACTACAAGCCGTCTATGATGCAACGAGCATCTGCAAACCAGGTGCTTCACTTCAGGAAATTGTCAAAGATTTACGAAATCATGTAAAAACGCTTCAGGTAGGTGACAGTGTAGCTATTGTAGCAGGAGACAGCAGCGTAAATCGAAAAGTAAATAAATACATGAAATGTATCGATGAAGCAATGAATGTCTGTAACGACCTAGGCCTAACACTGTATATGAGTTCCTTAGCCTATGTAAAACACAGTCATGTAGACTCCATAAAGATAAACAATAATATCACTGCAGTAAATAATGTTGTGCTAGCTCGCACCAAGATGGTACAAAATGTCATATATATAGAAATTAATGGGGAAGACAAATTATTGTACAAAAATAACATGCTATCTGACAAGGGAACAACAGAACTGACAAAGCAAATTTTATATGCGAATAAATCTGTATGCAAATCGAGCCTGCGAGTATGTAAAACCACCTCGGATTTTTTATAAGTGACCCACCTGCAAAAGGTGGACAAAGCATACATTGTATAACTGTAGGTAATGACTTGAGTAATGTAATTGAAAATAATGAACAGGAGATCAAATGTGTTGTAAACAATCCTCATAGCTTTAAATATAATATTCGTAACAGTAAGAACAGTATTGTCATAGGGCACCAAAATATCCAGGGATTACGTAGTAAAAACTTACAGCTAGATCTGTGCTTAAAGGAACTGAACATTGATGTATTCTGTATTTCGGAAACTTGGCTGAGAGAAGAAGAAGTAGCATTACACGGAGTAAAAGAGTACAAGATAATAAGTAGTAGTCACAGAAAAAAAGCTATAAGGGGTGGAACTATGATAATAATTAAGAATAGTTTTAAAGCAAAAAATAGGCCTGATATAGTCAATCTATCAGTGGACAAATCGTTCGAGGTTAGTTGTATAGAGTCGAATGAACTATTTGTACTAGTAGTCTACCGCTCACCTTCCTCTGCACTTACTTTTTTTAAAGAAAAACTTGAAGAGTGCCTCCACAAACTTAGTAAAAATAACAATAAAGCTATCGTGCTCTGCGGTGACTTCAATCTGTCATTCCCATTGGATCCAAGCTCACCTCATGACTTATCGGACTTATTAGATAGTTTTCATTTAAAGCAAAAAATATTTGATTACACCAGAGTCACATCCACTTCAAAATCTTGTATTGACAATATATTTAGTGATCTTGACACATCATACTCTAAAATAATAAATAATATAAAATCGGACCACTATGGGCAATTAATTAAGGTAGTCATAAATATGGACAAAGGTAAAACAATTCGTAAAAAATACCGGCTTATCAGACCTCAAAATGTAAAACAACTAGAACTTGCGCTAAAACGCGACTTATACCAATGTGAACATTTGGAATTTAAAGGTTTTTTCAAAATACTAACGCATCATCTTGATACCCATCTGCCCGTTAAAGAAAAAAAAAATGGTAACAAAGTTAGTTTCTCTCACTGGGCAACTCCGGGCATTCGTAAGTCACGTGAAAAATTATTTCTTCTATATGATTTGCTTCGGCAATATAATAACAGTCAATTGAGGAAGTATGTATCTATTTACAGTAAAATATTTAAAAAAGTATCTCAACAGGCCAAACACATCTTACACAGAGATCGAATTGAGGCTGCAGATAATAAAATAAAAAAAGCCTGGGAAATTATAAAAGAGGAAACAGGTAGGAGGGTCACCGAGGAGGCTAAACTAATTAAGCTTGTCACTGAAAATCACGAGCCCATTACTAATCAGAATGAAGTGGCTAACTACTTTAATAAGTACTTCTGTACCATAGCGAACACCTTAACGAATGAATTAAATTCTAGCGTAAACAATGCAAACATTTTTTTGGAAAAATATGAGCAAAAGAATATAAATACAGCGAAGTTTGCTCCAGTAACTTGTGACGAAATTAAAGGTATACTTAAAAAATGGAACCTAAAGCATCTCTTGATCTCTGGTACTTATCTCCCAAGATACTAAAAATGATATCTCATGAAATTATTGAACCTTTGACCGCGACAATAAATGAATGCATTAGTAGTGGTGTATTTCCAGATGAATTAAAATTGGCTCGGGTGATTCCCCTTTATAAAAAGGGATCTCATGCTGACGCACAAAACTATAGACCAATTTCCCTCTTGCCTGTATTTAGTAAAATTTTTGAAAAGGCATTGGCGTCGCGTTTAGTTAATTTTTTAAATGATAATAAAGTATTAAATTCTCGGCAATTTGGATTCCAAAAAGGTAAATCGACAAGCGATGCAATTAGTAATATGTTAAAAGACATTCTGATCGCCCTGGATGGCTCGCAAAGGACATATGGTATCTTTTGCGACCTATCTAAAGCGTTTGACTGCGTCCAGCATGATATTTTATTACAAAAGCTCGATCACTATGGCGTTAGAGGACTGGAACTACAAATGTTCAGGTCTTATTTATCAAATCGACAACAAGTTTGTAAATTGAATGGAGAGAGGTCTTCACAATTAAAAATTGGTCTAGGTGTACCCCAAGGCTCCATTTTAGGACCATTATTATTTTTAGTTTACATAAATGACCTTAGTGTTTGTATTGATAACGAGGACGCCTGTAACATCGTCATGTTTGCAGATGATACAAACTTTTTATTTAAACACGGAGACGAAGAAGAACTATGCAAGTCCATTAAAAAGGTATTACAGTCTCTGGCGCTGTGGTTTGAGTGTAACAACTTATTATTAAATGTGAAAAAAACTAACGTGATTCGATTTGCCCTGAGACTTGGAACAAATAATGAAGGAACTGAAGTTTTGAAGGTTCTCAAAGACATGTCATTGAATACTGTCAAAGAAATTGATTTCCTAGGAATAAAGATGGACGAAAAATTGAATTGGGAGGGTCACATAGACAAAGTGGCCAAAAAGTTGAGCTCTGCTTGCTACGCTATAAAAAAAATTAGAGAGATAGGAGGTGAAAAAGCTGCTAGACTGGTATACTATGCTTATTTTCACAGCATTATGTATGACGTACGGACTTATGTTTTGGGGTACGGCTGCTAAGGTAAATAGAATTTTTGTACTTCAAAAACGTGCTATCCGACACATACGTACGTAGCCTGAAGCCCAGGGATTCATGTCGTGAAGTCTTCAAGGACCTAAAGGTAATGACATTATATAGTGCATATATTTATCAGAATTTACTATATGCAAGAAAAAATATACATCTCACTCCGCAACATTCCCAAGTACACAATTATAATACCAGACATCGTGAGAACATCCAAAACATTCAGCATAGACTAACGAAGGTTTCTAAAAGTTTTGTCTGCAATAGTATAACATTTTATAATAAACTACCACTGGCAATTCGTGATCTCAATGATCACGAATTCGAGGTCAAAGTGAAAAATTTGCTAATAGTAAAAAGTTACTATAAACTGACGGACACCAACTGTGATAAATTTCTCTAGTCTTTTCTAGTCATTTACAATTCTCTCTATTTTTATTTTATATATTGTTGTGATTTTTGACCTAATTCTAATTTATATGTTTAATGTGACTGAAATAATTTAGTTTTTAACTGTAGTTTTAATTCTCTGACATTTTTTGACAATTGTTATTTAGTTCGTACATTCTTTTGACGATTTATTTTTTATTTTTTATTATTATTTTTTAATTTTTATTTTCTTGACATTTTGATATTTATAGAGTTATAGGTGCGTTATATTAATTAATTAATTCTGTGTTGTGTATTAAATTGTTGACGATGGCCTATTTTTTGCTTAAAACTTAAATGACGAATCTAAGTGTATCTTGTGTACCTACAGATGATGAAGAAATAAATAAATAAATAAATACAATGCGGGGACGGGGAGCGAACATTTGTATTTTCCATAGAGAGAAAATAATCTTCCTTTATAGGTTTTTTTGACGTGAATACGTCTTCCAAATTTGCTTCCATAGTGGGAGCCAATCCAGAAAACTGATGATAACAAAATCTGGGGATACGGTTTGGTGTTGTAGCTTCATGTCTATCATCTACATCCAAAATTTAATTACACCACTCGATAGGTAAAGGATCAAAGAATACGCACAAGTGTTCACGTAAAACACACGGCCGTGTTCATCACGACACAGCCACACCTCGATTTTTTTATGTAATCCGGTATGTGTGGCTGAGTCGGAGGGGCCAAAGCGCATGCTCCGACCTGCCAATATCACCTCCGAGAAGGTAGGCGCCATACCGGAGACTTCCCTGGATTGCTGGCGATACTGGACTAGAGGAGAACACAGCCGAGGCTGCTATGCGGCCATCTTACATCCAGAACCACGGTCAGCCTCCAACGGTCGAGCGGTCACCCATGCAAGTACTGACCGCGCCCAGGTGTATACAATTCTCACCCTCATGAAAGACCGCACAAAACTAGATAAAGACGCGATGCTCGTTAAAGTATTTTCTCGACAATCATTCTCGACTTACTTACCGCTCGCTTGTGCGCGCTATAGGCTAGGCCAATCATATTCCTTCATAAGTTCACTAACTTTTGCCTGCAGCTTCGCTCGCGTGAAATTCGTATTTAAAAAAAAAAGAAGAAAGTATAAGTAAGAAAGAAGACCGAGCTTCGTTCCTACGTTATTCTTTATTCTTTATTCATCATTCGTATGGTAGTACACTAAGCTTGAATTTGTCCTGTTTAGTTTTTACAATCCGGTTCGATTACACCCACAAAGAAGAGCCGGCAAGAAACTTCGCAGGGTTCTTTTTTAACGTCTTCAATTACAATACATTGTGACTAGCTACACAATAGACACCGCTTACAGTGTTAAGATATAGTTTGAGAGCTAGAATAACTATAATTTGAGCTTGATAATTCTCAAAGTTATCTTTATTAGGTTTGAATGAGAGCCACATCTTAGCGTAACCGGAACTGAATTTTATTTAGCACAAGCTGTGCCCGCGGCGACTATTTAGTAATCTGTGCCGCGGCTCCGCCCGCTCTCATATTTCACTTCACTGCTAACCTCATAAGCGATTTAGCGTGATAGTAAGTAGCCTATAGTTGATGGGAAGAATCAAGCTATCCGTAGAATTTTGTTTTATTAAAATCGGTTCTGTGGTTCTCGAGTTATAAGCGGACAGACAGACAGACAGAAAGCAGACGTTGGATTTTATTATAGGTAAGGAAGGATATCTTGTGTCACATTTAGTTAAATGTGTACTAAGTTTCATCGAATTCGGATGATCGGTTTACGAGTTATGAAGGAACATTCATACATACAGAAACGATTTCTAAAAATCGTAAATTAAGTTTTATAATCATAAATAGTGGCTACAAACGCAGTATCTCATAAAACAAAGTAACTTACTCCATGACCATCCCTTACAGATTTATTATTATTATTTTATCTCTTTATTTACACATTTACATATTTACATTAATTTTACATATATACAGTATAAAATTATAAACATACCTAAAATTAATATAAAAAAATAAATCAATGGAGTTTCCACCACCACCGGCGCGGAGGCGGCGCGGCGCGGGGCGGAGGCGAGGCGTACCCAGGCTACCGATGATGGTTGGGTCCCAAAGAGAGAAACTTCCAGACGATGCGTGCAGTGTCGAGCAGGGCTGACTTCTGGTTCTGGCCCTTAAACCAACCACATGAGTGCTCTTAACTATATAATAATAATATTATGTAGCTTGCATAAGACAATGTATCTACTGTGACATTGATTGACTGTATGTTATTGATGTATGTTTTCTTAATAGATTAAGTAAATAAATAAATTAAAATACAAGTCCGTTCTTTGTTTCTAACATTTCCTACCTACATACCTACATACCACACACTGTATCCCGACAGTCGGGGTAAGCAGAGTAATCGGTTTTGTGCCCGTAATAGGTATTCCGTTGAAATTTTCACAGAATTATGTGTTATTATATGGCCGACAAGCTGTGCCCGCGGCTCCGCCCGCTCTCATATTTCACTTCACTGCTAACCTCATAAGCTATTTAGCGTGATAGTAAGTAGCCTATAGTTGATGGGAAGAATCAAGCTACCCGTAGAATTTTTTTTTATTAAAATCGGTTCAGTGGTTCTCGAGTTATAAGCGGACAGACAGACACTCAGACAGAAAGCAGACGTTGGATTTTATAAGGAACAAGCTGTGCCCGCGGCTCCGCCCGCTCTCATATTTCACTTCACTATTAACCTCATAAGCTATTTAGCGTGATAGTAAGTAACCTATAATTCAGCGGCGACTCCTCTCAGTTGGCGAGGTTGGCGCCGCCAAACCAAATAAAATGAATGACACAATTAATACAGAAATATCAGGCTAAAATAAATGTGAAAAAATGTCGGAGTTATATTATTTATGTCATATAATCTACGATTAATAAGATAAAACGTCAATCCCGTACCCGTTACATAATTTGAAATTTCGCGCGCGTCAAACGCGGGCGACGACGAATGACGACACATCAAGGCATTCATTGGCCGGTTGGCTACATTTTGAAGCGCCATCGTATTCCATACAAGGCGGAAGCGACCGATGTCCTCCCCGTCCCGCGCGGACCCGCTGATCACCCTTTCGAGTTGGCGCAGAGGGGAGTGCATTTAGTGACGCGGTAGCGAGTAGAGCGAGCTAGCGAGCGAGCTAGGTGTGTGTGTTGCGTGTGCGGGTGTGTGCGCGCTGCGTCCAAACCACGAGTATTCTTGTGCTGTGCGAAGTGCGATGCGATGCGATGCGACTAGCGAGCTAGGCTAGGTGTGTTGTGTGCGCGTGTGTGTTTGGCTCGCGAGTTGATAGCTGCATATATTCCGTTATGTAGGTATGGACTTTGTATGGATGAATCCTGTGCAGTGTTGTTAAATTTAAAGTGATTTATTGGTAATTATAATGGCAAACTCCTACCGAGCTATCTACGGAGCACTCAAGGACAAGAGAGACTCAGTAATTTGGCACTCTTACATATCTGTGGAAAAGGAGTTGCTAACAAAATTGGGCAAGAAAGAAGAATTTCACGATCGAGTCATCGAAAATTTCTTGTCTGTGGAACGAAGAGTGGACTTCATGTACAAATAAAATGTAACAATTCAAGCCTGTATGCCTGTCTCGTCGTCGTCGTGCCAGAGGAGACGACGCTGTTGTCGGCTGCAACTCGACTGCTTTGACACAACCAGTAGGTACCTATCTACAGACAAATTAATCGTAAGTGAGAAAAATAAATCATTTAAACTAAATATTATAAACTATCTATATCGTAATCGTCTTTCAGTTTTTGAACTCATTGTGGTAGAAATAAATTAACGCGTAGGTACCTAAGTTATGAAATTATGAAAAAAAAATCCTTAGCCAGAGCCAACCCAATATTCAGGACCAGGAGTCGCCGCTGCTATAATTGATGGGAAGAATCAAGCTATCCGTAGAATTTTGTTTTATTAAAATCGGTTCAGTGGTTCTCGAGTTATAAGCGGACAGACAGACACTCAGACATACAGAAAGCAGACGTTGGATTTTATTATAGGTAAGGAGGAGGATAAAACAACAAACAATGAAAATAAGAAAAAGTAAAAAAAAATCACGGGCTCCCCATACAAGAAACTAAAAAGTGTATGCGCGCCATCTACCGAAAACAGTATGAAGCATTTTAACTAATCATGAATTTTAACTAATATGAAGTATTTCAATACACGCCATAGATGGCGTGAGTGGCGCTGACCATGACATGGCGATACGGAACCCTCAGTGCGCGAGTTCAACTCGCACTTGGCCGGTTTTTTTGAATGCTTGCGTTAATAGATATTTAGTTTACCTAATCTTTCATTCACGTTTGGCGGAAAAAGAGGCTTTTTAGGCTGTTCACATGTCACCATGACGAACAAATTAACGTTTTTTTTAGTGCAAGGGGCGTAAAGATTAATACCAAATATGTAAGAAGATATCTTATCTGTGAATATAAAATTGATAATCGAATAACGAATATATAGGATGTGTGTGTCTAGGCATGGTGGTAAAGCAAAGCTGTTGTACCGTATTGGTGTAACCCACAGAGCATGAAATGCGCGCGCCCGCCCCTACTAGAGGCGCCGTGAGCGCGATTTCTCTACAACGCCGTTGAAGCCTGTGGGCGTGGCCTATGACTTACATATGTGTGTTGTGCGTGTGCATTTGTTTTGTGCGTGTGCCTAACTTGCTCCTCTTTGTGTGTAGTGTCGATACTAGCACACACACACACATACGAAGCGGTAGCAGCTCACCGTACGGTTATTGGGTTTCAAATATCATCGCTTAGGGCGCCTCTAGTAGGGGGCGCGGGCGGTAGGTATTTGATGCTCTGTGGTGTAACCGGTCAGTGGCGGTGCTAGGCTAGACCAAATGCTCGACCAAATGTAGACGTCGCGTCAGCGACTACAGCTTTGCGAGGCCTCTTTCATTTCCCAGTCAGAAATAAAACGATAAATAGGTATGAGACCGATGTATGAGTATATGAGTTTTATTGCTAATCAAATGTTAACAAAAATTACATGAACAATTATAAATTAAAATAAATAACCCAACAAGCAATAGCCCAAAGTGTGCGAGCATACTTTGATGAGAATTTTTTGGATCGCGCGATCTGAAAGGCAGTCAGCTGGGGTAACGAATTTTTGCGAGGCCCCCTCAGGCGCGAGGCGCGTCGCCGACGACGCCTAGCGCCACCACTGTAACCGGTGAAGCCCCCTGGCACAGATTACTTAATAGTTACTTCGTAACAGATAAATCACTCCATAGAAAATGTTACTACCTTCGGGCTTTAATAGCCTACTGCTTCACGTCGCCAATCGCTGCGTGCGAAAATGTACCTTAACGATCGAGTGTAAAGTGGTTATTGCTTTGCAGCTGCGCGCAGTTGCGTGGGCGAGCGTCTATGTATACTTCGCGCGGCTGACGAATTTCCACTGAAATAGACCGCCGGCGGCCCGTCGGGCGGTACTTACTAGTTAGCGTAGTTACTAGTTAGCGTGCGCAAGTACATGGAGTGCGTGAGGCCTGCCCCTGGGCTCTGTTATCACTGCGACCCGGATCCCAGGGGAGCCGATTTGATAAAAATATTGGGGGGTGATGTGGTGTCGATTTTTTTTTTGCGTATTAAAATGTGAATCATATGCGTGAATCAAATATAGATTTGAACTTTTTACGAGTTCTTCTTAATTTGTAGTAGTGATAAGTTAATGGAATCAAATGAGGTTTCGTCATATTGTGAAATAAAAATATTTAATGAACTTATTAATTAATATACGGAAAGTTTTGAACGACGCATTCGGTTGAGCATGATGTAAAAGTAAAACCGTTTTTTCAGGCTTCCGGAAGTAACTGGCGTACTGCATCGCCTCTAAGTAAAAAAATCTTTACATCGTGCATTGTGTTGATTTTTAGGGTTCCGTATCCGTCGTACTGGACCTTATTACTAAGCCTACGCCGTCTGTCTGTCTGTCTGTCTGCCCGTCTGTCTGTCCGAGGGCTTTATCTCTTGAACCGTAATAGGTAGCCCGTTAAAGGTTACAGGTACAAAAGCACTCCAGAAAATTGATAGATGAAGCCCTTTTGTGCTTTTGTACCGCCTTCAACTCAATTATTTAATTATTTTTAGTTCCAAGTAGTTGTTTTTTGAAGTCGGTAAATTTTTTTAATTTGAATTTGAATTTTCACCATCATTGATGGATGACTGATGTGATGAGTGATGGATGACTGATGAGTTACGTGCACTTGCTTGATAGCTCTATCTCGTCCAGTGGCGGCTGGTGACTTCAGTGACCGGTAGTGCGCTAAGTACCTACTTAGGTACATAAATACCAAATTTCCCAACACATTCCCGTCATGTTATTTTAAGATCGGGACTTCCGAATTTTTTAAACGCCTGCGTTTTATTATGAACGTACCTACCTAGTATGAATATTCTTAAGACACTCAATGAGTTGCAAAAAACCAGAAAAAAAATCCAAACAAGTTTTTTAACTAATTTTTAGTACCTTTATGAACACACCCATAGACCACAACACTACTGCAGTTTTCAAAAAGAAAACAGTAGTATTAATGTCCAAAAAATACTTACAAAAATATATAAAAATAAAAGCATTTGAAAAGTAGGAATTGAACCCGGGATCACCTGATTGTAAAGCCTTACCTTTAACCAACGCTTAGGCAAATATCGGCACACCTTAATTCACAGTATCACGTGATAGAAAGCACAAAACCTAACCATATCCCATTTTAAATATTCGCGCGCTAACGGGTATGTGACATCACATGACAGCGCGCTGACTCCAGGCAGACGGACTCGTGCAAAACGAATCGCTCGCGACGTGTCGCACGCGCGGCTATTCACGATATAGCGTCCTTGTTTGGCGCTCGTGCGCCGCACGCAGAACTCCATTTCGGCTCATACTGTTTCTATGAAGTATCTTTTGTCTCACGCGCCAGCGGTGTTTTGCCGATCCCCATACATTCAGAATGGGAGACCCGCGTGCGTTACACGATTCCGCACGGGGCGCGCGTTTAAATGCAAAAAAGTACCTTGTGATCTATACAATAAGTTCGAATTCACATTCGTATTTATTTGGAGTACGATCTTTATGGTTTTAATATAGGTATGTTGTAAGATATTATTTATTTTGAGTGAAGTGAAGACTTCTCGTGGTATGGTAGTGCGGCGCACGAGCGCACTTTAGGACCAGCCGCCAGTGATCTCGTCCTAATACTTCGCTGAACGTGGTGGTCGGTGTTGTGCTGCAATTTAACAGAGCTCTTGCAGCACAACCCCAATTACTCTGCTTACACCGATTGTCGGAATACAGCGCATGGTGTGTGTGCATGTATTTTTTTAATTAATGAAAGAAATATAATTTATCTTCAAGTTTATATTATGTAGGAACTCCAAAAAATCCTTCTGTTTTATTATCTCCACTCCAGCTCACCCTTTATCTGCATTAATTTATACAATACGTAATTTGATAACGTACTGTTCGATAATTTGTTTATCTTCGTACTATAGCCATAAGTTTCCTTCATTCAACTATCGCCGCCCGCGCCGGCGCGACACGTGGTGCTCAAGACATTTTATTGTGTGACTAATAATATTATTATGCAACAATTTGAACAAAATTTTAATTAAAACTAATAAAAATTTACCAAAATTATCACAAAATCTGCGGAGCGCATTCAACCGTCGCATGTTGAACAACAAATTCATTTTTTTATAATATAAGTACATATATTTTTTAAAACAATAATAGTTATTTTATTGATTTAAGAATAAAACAATTACCTAATTCGTCACAAATGTAACACAAAAATGCACAATTAAAATTGTGTTATTTAACTAACTTAAAACTAGATTGAAAATTACGACTGTTTTAGCCAATAGTAATAATAAATTAAAATAAACGATCAAAATGGAAAAGACTAAAGTGAACAGTGCCCCAAACTCGAAGACCGTTAGGAAGCCACCCAACGTGATAGCCCGCCTGTTCTTCTGCTGGATGTGCCCGCTGTTTGTCGCTGGCAACAGACGCGACCTGGAGGAGGAAGACCTGGTGCCGGCCAAGAGGATCTACAACTCAACGAGGCTGGGGGACAAGCTTGAACAGTAAGGGCCAAGGCAGACGAACGATTTTTATCCAGCTAAATTATTTAGTCGTGCAACATCATCACCTACAACATCTGTGATGTCAGCCCACAACACCGGGTGAACTTGGTGCCACGTCAGTGCTTCCGTTCGGTCGTGCCGGCTACACTGAACTGGACGGAAAACACAAACTATTTACATAGCCGTTTCGACCGACCTTTCATTCAGTGTGGTGGTACCAACCCGGGCGGGTTAAACCCTAACACCTAGTAATATAAGAAGGGAGTCATATCCCTTAGTCGCCTTTTACGACATACAAGGGGAGAGATGCAGTGGGGCTATTCTTTAGACGTGACGTAACGTAACCATCCTTCGAGTAAGGTTCCTACCTTACTCGGTGGTAGGGTTCAACCCGCCCGGGTTGGTACCACCGCACTGAATGAAACGTCGGTCGAAACGGCTATGTAAATAGTTTGTGTTTCCGTCCAGTTCAGTGTAGCCGGCACGATTGAAGGGAAGCACTGACATGGCACCTAGTTCACCCGGTGTTATGGGCTGACATCACGGATGTTGTAGGTGATGTAGCCAACCGTGTCAGTTTCCATTAAAAAAAAAACCTCTCAAAATACACGATAAATTATTATTAAAAATATATATCGGCCAGTGGCCGAGTGGTCTGGGCGTCGGTTTCTCTTGCGGAGGTCCGCGGTTCGATTCCGGTCGGCGTGTACCAATTAGTTTTTTCTAAGGAAAATAATTACGTGCATCCTACACCTGTTGCTTCACCGTTCGGAACCGGTGTGAAACTGTAGGTCTATTCCCTTGCCCCTTGTGGGGCAAGGGTGGTGGTGGGCTCAAATTGTAGTCGACTGGGTTGGTGCCACCGTACTGGATTTAAGATGTCTGCATATCAGGCTCGGTTGTGTTCTCCTCTAAACCAGTATAGCCAGCATTCCAGGAAGTCTCCGGTATGTACCTTCTCGGAGGTGATATTGGCTGGCCGGCAATTTATTCCATTAAATTCAGCAAGTTTTTTTATTTATAGAAAAACATGTGGCATCGTTGCACTTACGAGTAGGTGACTTACGATGCCCATGGACATTCTGTGATGCACGGGGATTGCGAATGCCATGCCGGCCTGACAATGCAAAAACGCGCACAAGTCTTTCAGATATAGTCGTTTTAGGATATACAGGGTGTATCAGGATAGGTTTTCGAAGGTTTTCAGAGTTCGAAAGGGGCCCAAATTTGAAGACGAAAAGCTCTGAAACTTTTTCCCAGATTCGATCATTTTACAGTACTTTTTGGTGAAAATCTATTCTTCAAGATTTGATGGATGGATAACGTCCGCCTTTCTCTAATAATTTTCCTGTTTACAGGAATAATATAACTATTTTACAATGTATTGGGTAACACTTGCATGATATTCTTATCGAAATTAAGTATCACGTACTTATATAATCCTTAACGCGGTAGGGTTACCATCCGTCCTCTTTTCCCGGGACATGTCCGGGTTTTTATGTTATGGCGTCCCGGAAGCGTACCGGGAGGATTTCCATTGTGTCTGGGGTGCAGTATGTAATCAAATTACAATATACATTTATAACAAAAAAAATATTTCCTTCAGTTTCGGCGACTAGAAAACTTGAAATTATAAATGACAAGCTGTGCCCGCGGCTCCGCCCGCTCTCATATTTCGCTTCACTGCTAACCTCATAAGCTATTTAGCGTGATAGTAAGTAGCCTATAGTTGATGGGAAGAATCAAACTATCCGTAGAATTTTGTTTTATTAAAATCGGTTTAGTGGTTCTCGAGTTATAAAAGCGGACAGATAGACACTCAGACAGACAGAAAGCAGACGTTGGATTTTATTATAGGTAAGGATGGTTGTAAAATAGCTTCTAATATATCAGTAACTAGCAAGGAACATCTGGTTCTCCTTGGTTCGCCTCTTATGATAGATGCTCTGGATGCAATTCTAATTCAGAAAGAAGAAACGTTAGCAAAATTTGGAAATAGATTATTGAACATAACTCCTCACTTCGCCTTCTATCTATTAAGACACAGATTTTTTATACCTAAATTTACATATCTCCTTAGGACAACTCCTGTGTGGTCATGCTTAGACAACATTTTTAGTTTAGATATGCATTTACATACGATTTTGAATAAGATTCTATATTAATATTCAGTTAAATTACTCATTGTGGTCACAGATCACACTACCAATAAGATCGGGTGGCTCAGGTATTCTTATGGTTAGTAACAGCGCCCTGCCCGCCTTTTTATCTTCAGCTAACAACACTTCTGGTCTCGTGGATACTGTCTTAAGCCCATCACTCGGTGATGTAAAGACCACGTGCTTGGAAGACGCGAGAGAGGAGTGGCGGTCTCGATGCCCATCAGAACTTATCCCCAATTGTCAACGTTCACAAAGAGCATGGGATGAGCCAATTGTAAAGCTTACTCACAGTGTTCTCCTCCTGAATGGCTCCACCGTCGGCCGCGCACGTATTCTGGCGGCCTCCGAGACGGAGTCCAGTGCCAGGTTACATGCCTACCCTTCACCTTATCTTGGCACACTCTTAGATAAGGGAACACTGCGCATCGCCTTCTGCCTCCGTTTCGGAATCAGAATATGCGAGCCACATACTTTCATCTGCGGTTCGGCGGTGGGAGAACTGGGACAACACGGTCTGTCCTGCTCTAGGAGTGCCGGGAGGTTGTCTTGCTACGCCAACGTCAACCAGATCATCAAGCGGTCTCTTGCCTCCGTCAATATACCAAGTAAACTAGAGCCACCAGGAGTTTTCCTTGACGATGGCAAGAGACCAGACGGCATCACGCTTTTGCCGTGGAGGCAGGGGAGACCCATGATATGGGGCGCGACGTGTGTAGAAACTCTAGCCCCAAGCCAATTGGAAGGCTCTTCTAGAGCAGCCGGGTATGCCGCAGCAAAGGCGGAACTTGTAAAACATAATAATACAGTTTAGTCAAAGCAAATTCCGAGTTTGTCGCCTTTGCTGTGGAGACTCTTGGAGTTTGGAGCCCAGACGCCAAAAAGCTGGTTAAAGAGCTTGGTAAACTGCTCACGGAGGCGTCTGGGGACATCCGCGCGCCAAGCTACCTTAGGCAGAAGATCAGCCTAGCCATTCAGAGGGGGAGGGTCATTCTTGAGCCCCTCGATTTTCACTGTCCTGAAGCAAAATTGCTACTTATTACAAAAATTTGCACATGAAGTATTTTTTTCCTTGAAATTTTAACTATAAACTAACTGGGCAAATACTGAAATAGCGTAAAATATAAAATTAAATAAGGCAAAAAAATTATCAAACCCCCAAAAATTGATCTCACTGGCGCGTCCACGGCCCAGATTGTTACACAAAACCATCTATATTTTTTTTTCTGTGCAATTAACTGATATGAAATTATTTACCGTGCAAGGTGATTAGTTGTTAATTTCCTAAAAAAGGTTTTATAAAGCGTATTTTATATATATTTTATTTTATTTAGTTTTAAAATTTTGTCCGAGACCTAACAATGATTTCACTGGCGCATCACAAAATCGCGCGTACATCACTAGCGGAACGGTTAAAAGACGCGTGATCGACCCTTTGCCGAACAACGTCAGTCGTGTTTCAAGGTGCGGGGAGTGGTTGAGCGACTCCTCGCTGCGTTCCCGAAATACGAAGGTAAGAAATTGATTCCACTGGCTTGGTTCTGGTACATCGTTGATTACTCTGGCTGAATTTTATTTATAGTGGCTTGTTCCAAAATCAATTAAATGATCTATATACAATACTCCATGTAGCCATTATCTACTGTGTTAACCTCATTACTCTGATTTTAGTACATTCGCGGTAAATGACAAATTTTCAAAAAAAAATGATTCCCTTGGCATTGATTCCACTGGTTTTATAGCCTGGGTAATCAATATTTGCTTAGTTTCTCCCAGAAAAAACGTTTGAATTGTGCGGAAAGGCATCTATTACAATTCATTATTATTTTAAAGCAATGTCTATAATCTGACATATATTTATTTATTAATTTTTTTTATTTTTACACCAATACACGAGACAAAAAGGTCAGCTTAACGCTAAACAGCATTTTATTTTAGCTAACCTATGGGTATGATGAAGGTATTGTAGGTGTACAGTGATAGTGCAATGGGCTTGTATGTACAATACAGTTATATTACGTAAATATAATATGAATACATGAGTACTGTGAGTGTACTAATTACCGCACAGTTCTCTGTCGGAACTGTACTTCTGGCATGGAGTTCTCACACCGGATTGGGGAGAAGCTCCCACATCATCCAGGTGGGAGTTCTCCCCAAAAAGAGATACCAGAAGGTCGGCTTTATCTTTTGCGGAGTGAGTCAGTGATCCTCTAGTGCGCTGCAGAGGTGGAAGTGAGGAGCGGCAGAAATTCGACTCGACAGATTTGGCGAGAGACCAGAACTCACGGCTCCCAGTTGGGTACCGGTTCAGCCTATCGCCAATTCTGCCCATATGCTCGAATTTAGCCCTATACTAGGTACTTACCTACATTTACAAAAATTGCTGGAAATAGCCACCTTGCACTCGGATGCAAAGAGTGGCCTTCCTCACGATGCTCTGATTCACACGAACTAGAGTGTCACTGTCATATACCGAATGTGTTTACGATCCGAACACGCAACTCTTCTTCATTCTCCACGGTGGTGTGACCATGCTGGCCATAAACTAGGTCCTTGGCCCGTCCGCAGAGTCCCCACACATGAAAATCTAGCGGCCGTACATACGTCATATGTTGCTCATACATCGTCACACACAGCAGCAACTATGTAAGTTCCAGTTTGAGTCTCGGTAACCGGTATTTTGAATTTGCGTGCTATTTTCCTGTAATCGTTTCAAAGATAGTTTATCCATTTCAGGCAATCATCGCACCTCGAAAAAAACAGACTCGGGAAGAGAGACTAGAAAAAAAAAAGGAATAGCTGAGCGTCTCTAGTTACGTGATTGTTAAGAGAGTGTGTCGTTTTTAATAATTCTTTAATTTCTTTTTAAATGATTTAATGTTAATGTTGTTATAGCAATGCGCATAAAAAAATAAAATGAGGAGAAGACAGGTAATTATTGTTTTAATCAACCTACAAGTAGGTAATTATTACTAGTGAGTGAGAATCAGCGTTTAAGTGCATTATTGAATATTTGAATTGTGTTTAACATGTTCGAAAAGATTTGTTGGAGGCGATTATTTGCTAAAAATAAAAGCCAAACAATTAAAAATTAACTTTTTTTGATTCCCTTGTCACTCTGTATTGATTCCCCTGGACATGAAATTTTCATATCAAATATCTTTGCATACATACGTTAGAATTTGGTGCCTAATCGAAATTTATGTTTCTTATGCATCTAACTTTAATGTTTGATCACAGGTTTTATAAAATTTTAAGATTTAAAAACTGCCAGTGGAATCAACTGAATACGCCCAATCTCAAGAATGACCCGAACGCTGCCTCCGTCATCGGCACAATGACAATTTCGCCGACGATGATGGAGGAATATTTTTATTTATAGTTATTTCATTTTATTTTGTACCTATTAGTTTAAATAATTGTATATACATGCTTTAATAAAGAAATAAAAAGAAAAATTTTTAAACATTATTTAACCCACATAAATACCTACTTACCTATTTTTGCATACAATATACAACATAAACACATCGTTACTATAATTTAAAATAGAGGAGTGAATAGGCACCTGTTAGGCCGGCATGGGCATAGCAACCCCCACGTACGACCGAACGTCCATGGGCGTCGTTAGACAGCTTATGGGTAGCTCGGTGCCACATGTCAAGCTTTCCATAAAAAAAAATTAATAATCGTTCCTCTTGTTTTCTTGATCTCCTGTCCTGGGTTTATAAAATTGGACATGGTAACCCTTATCATGGCTGATAGCAAGAGCGCGGGATTACCTACTCTACTGTCGTATATATATTATAGAAGGTGTGCTCAATAACACGCGGTCACCGAACCGGTGGCCTGTGGTCATTCTGTCTCGTGTTGGAAACGCTCTTGGCGTTGGACTTTTGACCTCAAGGTCCGAGGTTCGAATCCGACAGACGTGCACCAATATTTTTTTCTGATTAAAAAAAACATGGCGATGTTTTAAGATATTTTGAAAGAATTACAAATGGCAAAGATAATTATTAGAGTTTTTGAATCACACTTTGTGTTTAGTAGTTATTATTTTTTTACGAGCAAAATTTGTTTTTTATGTAATGATCCGGTATGTATGGGTGGCTGGGTCGGAGGGGCCAAAGCATATGCTCCGACCAGCCAATATCACCTCCGAGAAGGTAGGTTCCATACAGGAGACTTCCCTTTGGATTGCTGGCTATACTGGACTAGAGGAGAACACAACCGAGACTGCTATGCGGTCATCTAACATTCAGTACGGTGGTAACAACCCAGTCGGCTACAATTTGAACCTACCACCTAGTAAGGAGCAAGGGAAGGGACCTACAGTTTTACACCGGTTCCGAACGGTGAAGCAGCAGGTGTAGGTATGCAGGTAAATGTTTTCATCAGAAAAAACTCATTGGTACACGCCGGTCGGATCCTCGGACCTCTCGCACGAAAAGCAGACCTCCAGATCACTCGGCCAGGCCAGCCACCACCGCGGCGCCGAGCCTATGTCTACTAAGGCAGGAAATTATGATTGGTCATTTAGTGATATGGTGGCATTTGGCACGGACAAATCAGGGAGCCGGAACTGAATTTTGGCTAGCTACGGACGGGGCCTTAACTTTGTGTGTTGCAGGAAATGGTTCGAGGAAGAGAAGGAGGCCAAACGTTTGGGCCGGGCGCCGTCGTTCACGCGAGCTCTACGCAACACCTTCTTAATCTCCTACTTATATCCTGGCTTCCTGACACTCCTGCAGGTCGGCTTGAGGTGAGCACACGTATTTATAGTATTTTTAGGGCTCCGACCCTTAAAAGGTAAAAACGGAACTCTTATAAGATCTGGGAGTGGTCCGTCCGTCTGTCCCAAAGGTTTTTTTTTCTTTTATTGAAACTGACACAGTTGACTACATCACCTACAACATCCGTGATGTCAGCCCATAACACCGGGTGAACTTGGTGCCACTTCAGTGCTTCCCTTCGATCGTGCCGGCTACACTGAACTGGACGGAAAACACAAACTATTTACATAGCCGTTTCGACCGACCTTTCATTCAGTGCGGTGGTACCAACCCGGGCGGGTTAAACCCTACCACCTAGTAATATAAGAAGGGAGTCATATCCCTTAGTCGCCTTTTACGACATACACGGGGAGAGATGCAGTGGGGCTATTCTTTTAAAGTACCCGCCTCACACGGTACAAAGGTTTTTCTCGAAACTTGAAATTGGCATAATGATAGATCTTGTTGACGTGCATTTAAGGTGTTTCGTTAGTCATGTCAATAACTTCGGGAGGCTTACATACGCACTCAAACAAACACTGTACGCAAAAAAAAAACATATGTTTATAGGAGCATTTTTTCTCCTAACAAAAAAAAAATCAAATAAGTAGCTGTAAAACCAATCATAGTGACCTTGTGACTCACTTACAACAAACAGCTGTTCTGCGTTTGAACATAGTACGGTCATTGACCCCGTACAATGCAAAGTTACCTACTGTTACACACAGGTTGATCCTTTTAATGTTTAGGTAGCAAAACATGTTTTGTTAAATTTCTCGAAAAGTAATGCTATAAACATATAATGATTTTTGCGTAACGTGTTTATTTGATTGTGTATTTGATCTGGCAAATATGTGAATCCCGAATGCCTTCTGCGCTAATCTAACAGATTACTCGCAGAATATCATGTCATTAACTTCGGGAGGGTTACATACATGGACGAAATATACTGGACTTATCATTAACGTCGTCAACAAAGCGAATCGGGGTCGCCGCGAAAGGGGTAAGAAGACGGCGAGGGAGCGGGGACGTTGCGTATGCGATGTTTTATCTATCACGCAGTCGCACAGTATTTCTTTCCTCGTCTACGAATAAACCTACACACACTTAAAGAGGAGAAAGAGATAAGGCGATCGAGTGCCTTCGTGAGTGAGCGAGATGCAGTTCAGGCAGTAAGTGAGCCTGACGCCCGTGCGTGGTTACTCCCGCTCGCCTATGTATGATCGGTCCAGTATATTTCGTCCATGGTTACATACTATGTAACCCTCCCGAAGTTAATGACATGACTAACGAAACACCTTATATAGGTCATATCGTCAATAATTTTTTATTTATGGACTCTGACGAGGTTGGCTACATCACCTACTACATCCGCGATGTCAGCCCATAACACCTTGGTGAACTAGGTGCCACGTCAGTGCTTCCCTTCGGTCGTGCCGGCTACACTGAACTTAACAGAAAACACATTGCCGTTTCAACCGACCGTTTATTCAGTGCATTGGTAGCAACCAGGACCCTAGTAAGGTAAGAAGGGAAAGGAACTACAGTTTTATTTGGAATCCGAACCACTGCCAGCCTCCAACGGTCGAGCGGTGACCCATCCAAGTACTGACCGCGCCCAGGCGTGCTTATGATCACGACCGACAGTCGACCGACCGCACCATTGAGCTACCGAGGCTGACATGTAGATAGGATTGACAATATTGCGTAGAGTAGACGAACGTTGCAGTTCGTGATGAGTGTGTGATGGATGAATGAGGTAATTTGTTATTAATGATAATCGGCTGGCTATCAGCACAATTTGTGACCAATAGTAATAGGATACTATGGACCAGTCACCAGACAATGAATTGCTTATTTTGAAATCATAGGTATTTAGAAAATGGAGCTCAAATACGTATATCTGACGTCATTGGCTTAAACGTACGCTATGCCAGAAAAATCAGAAAATGTATTCATGATTCCTTTCTCAATTCCGATAATGATAACAGAGCCCAGAACTGTAGTGAACTATATGTAGCAAAATCATTATTTTGAGAATAAAAAAACGATGTACATTATTGCTAGACATAAAATTTTCACTCCGTATCTCTTTAGAATAGTTTTAGGAAAGAGAAAAATAAAACATACAAAAATTATGAGGTATTATTTATTTTTCAGAACAAATTGTTACTTATGTATTTTGTTACTTAGGCCCAATTGCGCCAACACGAATTTAGAGTTAAGTAGCGAGTTATGGATTTAAACGCAGTTCCCACAGTCAACGGGTACTAGCTTAACGAGTTAAACTGATTTATATCGTTAAATTCGTGTTGGCGCAATTGGCCCTAAGTTTGGTGCCTACGTCTATAAGTCGGTCTTTGGCATCGCAACTCTCAAACAGACTTATTTTGATGTGGTTTTATTTATTGGAAAGCTGGTTTAATAATAATGGTTCTTAGGCCCAATTGCGCCAACACGAATTTAGAGTTAAGTAGCGAGTTATGGATTTAAACGCGGTTCCCACAGTCAACGGGTACTAGCTTAACGAGTTAAACTGGTTTATATCGTTAAATTCGTGTTGGTGCAAGTGGGCCTTAGCAGGCCTTCGTCACTCGCTCAAGGTCGCGAGTTAAATGCCTACCGCTTGGCGTAGCGGCTAATCTACAATTAACAGTGGGCTGCCCTATCCAGCCAGACCGGGCGCGTGGCGCTTTCGAATTTAGAAAATGTCGAAATCACGTAAATATTGTGCAGTGGACGGGTGCAAAAGTCAACAGACAAATGAAAACTTGTCTTTTTTTTCATTGCCGAGAGACGAAGAAAGGTAAGTGTTTTGTTTAGTAGCATTTTGATTTATTTCTAGTAATTTATTTATTCATATTAGTAGTAGGTCATAAATTTTAAAATTATATCATATTGCCAATAACATTAGTCAGATGACGCCGAACAGCGTGGTGTGTATGGCCTAATTCGTATAAGGATAATAGGTACATTTTAGATGATCATTGATCATTAAATTTATTGATCAAACAAAACTATCAAACTTCTCACGCTTCGATGTGAGAAACTAATTGTGACGCTAACGCATGCATGAATTTGTTCGCATGAATTTGCCGTAGCTAAATATCGTATCGTTGGTAGCTACTAGAACGATAAAAGTTGGTAGATATCATCTTCATTTTATTCCTCACAATAAGACAGCACAAAGACACAGCCCTTAGACGCGCTGAACGACGCGCTTGCGAGCGAGATAGAGTTACACGACATAAAGAGAAGCGAAATGTAGGCGTTTATCGTGGTTAGGCATGCAGCTCTGTGCGAGTCAATTTGTACTTTATCGCGTCGTCGCAGAGTAGCTATTTCTTTGTGAGTGTTTGTACAGAGCAGCTTCTGTACGGAGTACTCTTTTCTATTCTGTGGCCTTAGTATTCGTTTGTAGTTTATCATATTGCTTTATTGCGTAATACATTACCACAAACTATTCTTGTTCACCTGCATAATACTTCTCCCACATCCCAAAGGTTAGTCAGAATAGAATGTCTCGCGGCATTAAGCTCGCCTATTGTGCCTAATTTATCTAAATTGGTATACAATAAAGAATATATACATACATACATACTTCCTGGAAGGTAGGTGCCATACCGGAGACTTCCCTATGCATTGCTATCCCGTCCCACTCCTCAGTCTTTTACACGAACTCTTTCACAGTGCGCGCTGCACGCATGTGGAACGAACTTCCTATTCGTTTACGACAGTGTAATCGTGCATCGATCCACACGTTCAGACCATCTCCACAAATCCTAAGTTCTATATATATCTCCCCTAGTTTCTATATATATATTTTACATTTTTCTTTTTCTATTTTTCTACTATTTAAGACTTGTTTAACTTTGTTTTTTCACTTAAACACTGTTTTATGTTGCACCTACCCTGCTTTTTATGTTAATTAAAAATGCCATAGGCATTAAGTGCTACCTTCTGTATGATTTATAGTTATGTGCAATAAACGTATTTTTTAATTGTATTAACGTCACTGGAAGCATCCTACAGAATATGGATAGGTAGAGAGAGAGAGGTCGAGAGCGGGACTGGTGGTTTCCCCGCGTCCTAGTCCTAGTCAACGCAGACTAGCTGACGAGGGCTTGATGCGAGCCGAAACGTGAAGCATGCGCGGGAAATTTAGAGTGGCCACTCGTTAGTCCCGACCTCGATTAACACCCTCCTCTTCTGCCGATGGGCCCGGATATGTTCGGTGAAGCCATCGCAAGCTGAGTTCCACACCTTCCTTGTGCGTGCCCAGGTCCTACCAGCCACTACTGCTCGCTGAGTTTTTGAGCTACTGGGCTCCGGAGACGACGCTGTCGCAGAACGACGCCGTCTTCTACGCCGGCATGATAGCCCTCATCAGCTGGGTCGGCGCCTTCCTCAACCACCACGCCGCCCTCATCAACCAGCAGTTCGGCATGCAGGTCCGCGTGGCTACCGGCTCTGTCATGTATCGCAAGGTATGTTGGCTATGCTCAACCCCCGACGAAAAAGAGGGGTGTTATTATTATTTTCACCCATACCGGATTACATAAAAAATTGGTTGTCTGTAAAGTTCGTTTACGGACGATAGTTTTACGTGATGATGTCATAAAGTAAATCAGTTCCGGCGGATATTTACCATGTAAAATTAATTTAAGTACATGATAAAGATGTGATAATAACTAATAAAAAATATGAGAAAATAACGACTATTAATTAAATTTTAAAAAACCTACATAACGCCATCTACATGTTCAACGTTGCAACAATTACCTAACTGCTAAATCAAGTATACCGCTGGCTGAAGTATTTAATTTAATATTGACGCTAGATGTGGACGCTAGATGTCGCTCCATGAAATTCACATACTGTTGTCACATACTGTTGAGAAAATTTGCAGCGATAAGTAGACGGTCGATAGCCCGCGTGTATAACACGTCTGGTCAGTGATGGTGGCAGGGACCGCGGGTTCGAGCCTCGCAAAAGACGGAGAAAAATATTTTGTATTTCCTACTATTGTATATGCCTCTCTATAGCGCTCTCGCTTGCACACACAGGTCTCTATCGCGCTCTCGCTTGCACACACAGGTTTAGATGGAACGTTACACTTCTTCGTGCGTGCAGCCGGTGTTCATCAATTTATAAGACGTGACATCATCACGTCAAAAAAAAAATATATAAATTATAGTTAAATCACTTGAGATATGGGTATGGTTAGGGAAATACGAAGTGCTTTTGCCTAGTACCCCCCCCCCCCCCCCCCCTTAAGTAAAAACTTAGTACCAACAGAAGCCTTTACAATGACTAGTGTCCGACCGAAAGTGTACTTTCACTTTCGGCCGAAAGCCGTAGCCGAATTTCGGCAAAATTCTACTTTCGGCAGAAAGCCGAAAGCCGAAGCCGAAAGCCGAAACCGAAAGCCGTAGCCGAGAGTATGTATGGTATTTAAGTACCTAGTTAGTTATTTATGCATTATTAGGTAGAAGGATATGCAAGTGACCAGTGGCGGCTGGTGACTTCAGTGACCGGTAGTGCGCTAAGTAACTACCTACTTAAATACCTACCAAATTTCCCAACACATTCCCGTCATGTTATTTTAAGATCGGGACTTACGAATTTTTTAAACGCCTGCGTTTTATTATGTACGTACCTACCTAGTATGAATATTCTCAAGACACTCAAAGAGTTGCAAAAAACAAGAAAAAAAATCCAAACAAGTTTTTTAACTTATTTCTAGTACCTTTATGAATACACCAATAGATCACAACACTACTGCAGCTTTCAAAAAGAAAACAGTAGTAATGTCCCAAAAATACTTCAAAAAAATATATAAAAATAAAAGCATTTGAAACGTAGGAATTAACCCGGGATAACCTGATTGTAAAGCCTTACCTTTAACCAACGCTTAGGCAAATATCGGCACCACTTAATTCACAGTATCACGTGACAGAAAGCACAGTGTTGTACAAAACACAGATTAGGCCGGTGATGGAGTACTGCAGTCACATCTGGGAGGGTAGTCCCCATTATCTGCTAGCATCCTTGGACTCGATACAGCGCCGAGCCATCCGTCTTGTTGGTGACCCGAAACTTACAGATGGTCTGGAGTCCCTGAGTCACAGACGATTTGTGGGTTCGCTTAGTCTGTTTTACAGATACTATCACGGACGCTGCTCTGCGGAACTAGCATCCCTTATTCCCTGCCACCCGTCCTATCTCCGCATGACTCGTCGCAGAGAGACTCAGCACCCTTTTGTTGTTGACATTGGGCTTTTGAGAACCCATCGGTTCTCTAAATCGTTTCTTTGTCGCACCGCTAGAGTGTGGAACTGTCTTCCGGCGAGTGTATTTCCTGAATCCTTTAACCTGGGTGTCTTCAAGCGTCGTATTAACGGGCTTGACAGCCTAGCAACAGTCCGCAAATCTGCTGGCATGGCACCTAACTGAGCGTGGTTTCGCGAGGAGAGGTGATTTTGGCTCTGTCGACTGCACCATTGGTCCCTCGGCAAAGCCACGCATGCTGGTTCAAATAAAAAAAAAAAAAAAAAACAAAACCTAGCCATATCCCATTTTAAATATTCGCGCGCTAACGGGTATGTGACATCACATGACAGCGCGCTGACTCGCTTCGAGCTAGACGCTTCGCTTTGAGGTAGACGGCAAAGAGTTTGTAAGACGGACTCGTGCAAAACGAATCGCTCGCGACGCGACGTGTCGCACGCGCGGCTATTCACGATATAGCGTCCTTGTTTGGCGCTCGTGCGCCGCACGCAGAAATCCTTCCGGCCCATACTGTTTCTATTAAGTATCTTCTGTCTCACGCGCCAGCGGTATTTTGCCGATCCCCATACATTCAGTATGGGAGACCCGCGTGCGATGTATATTCCGCACGGCGCGCGCGTTTACTCGCAAAAACGTGCCTTGTGATCTATAAAATAAGGTCAAATTCACATACGTATTTATTTGGAGAACGACCTTTATGGTTTTAATGTAGTATGTTGTAAGGTATTATTTATTTTGAGTGAAGTGAAGACTTCTCGTGGTATGGTAGTGCGGCGCACGAGCGCACTTTAGGACCAGCCGCCAGTGCAAGTGACAATAAAAGGTATTTATAATTATGGGAATTTTTTTATTTAATGCATAAAACTATATGCACAATTATTAATACAATTATTAATAATGAAAAATCAAACAAGGTTTGTCTGTCTAACAACTTTCGGTTGGGCCGAAAGTGACCACTAGTTTCGGCCGAAACCGTAAGTTTGCCGAATGTGGCAAATATTGGCGAAAGCCGAAACCGAATATTCGGTCGGACACTAACAATGACATATGAATTATCTCAGTTGAACACTGAGCCTAATAGGTATTCTCATAATGTGTGACTGAGCCCAATGTGACGCAAAGACGTTTAGCGGCGGAGTCATCGTTGAGTGCGGGGGACATTTTTGTCACCCAATTTCGGGGAACCGATGGCTAAATCATCTACAACATCCGCGATATCAGCCCTTAACCACAGAATACTTAATAGGTACTATCGTAACACAGGTGAACGACGTGAACTAGTAGCCATGTCAGTGCTTCCCTTCATTTCATGTCGGCTACACTGCATGAAATGGACGGAAAACACGAACTATTTACATAGCCGTTTCGACCGACGTTTCATTCAGTGCGGTGGTATCATCCCGGGCGGGATGAACCCTACCACCTAGTAAGGTAAGAAGGGAAGGGACCTACAGTTTTAAGTGGAATCCGAATCACGGTCAGACTCCAACGGGCGAGCGGTCACCCATCCAAGTACAGACCGACCCGACCGCACCACTGAGCTACCGATTGTGACAAATGGACCAGTGATTAAGACGAGACGGAAGTTAACTCCGTTCATTAATTTTCCCCATGATTTGTTGGCACTCCCAAAAACATACCTTCATGATTCCTGGTCCGATGAATGGTCCTTGTCCAGTCGAGCGAGAGGGTCTTACTATGCCACCATTCAGCGGGTCATACCCGCAAAGCCTTGGTTTTTTAAAATTACGGCTAATAAAAAGGAAACCTCATGTGTCTTCCAGAATTTGTGCATGCAAACTAGTAACTTCAAATGCTTCGTTCCTTTCAAAATTATTTTGTTTTTAACCGACTTCCAAAAAAGGAGGAGGTTCTCAATTCGTCTGTATGTTTTTTTTTATTTTTTTTTTTATTATTTTTTTGTATGTTTGTAACACGATTTCTCCGTCAATTGAGGGCCGATTTAGAAAATTCTTTTTTTGTTAGTTAGGTCATACTTCCGAGGTGGTCCCATTTCAATTTTATCGAAATTGGTTCAGTGGTTTTCGAAAAATCAGCATAATACTATGGTGTGTGGTTACCTTCAGCAAAACTTGTGATGTGGTCGTTTTCGGCAATTTTCAGTTTGATAAATTAGTATGGTGTGTGGTTACCTTCAGCAAAACATTTGTGATGTGGACTTATTCAGCAATTTGCAGTCTGACACATATGGCGAATAATTCTGTACCACTTCAATCGATTTCGATTATTCGATTTCGATTATTCTTTTTTATGTAATATTACTAAAAAGAATGAAATAAAAACTGTTTTAAAAAATATTAAACCGATTTCCAAAAAACAAAAAAAAAAAAACTAAAAAGTATTAAATACCTAATATTTTGAAATTTTCTCTGTCCTGTTGAAATACATGAATCGATATACTAGTGATACATATTCGGACCCTTGTTTCATGAATATTCTAAATTTGAAATTTTTTTATCTTTTCCGACCGGCGTTTAATTTATTATGGTACCTGGCCAGTACCTACTGTACCGAGTACCATCGAGCTGGTTTGATGATGGAGACAGAAGGTGGCCATAGGAACTCCTAAACTACACATGATAAACCCATCGTGTTTGGGCTCGTTGCATTTGTCTTCACGAGAAATTTACTTTAGACCTAAAAGATTCTCAATTCGACGGTATGTTTTCTTTTTTTGGATGTTTGTTACGCGATTACTCCGTCAATTGTGGGCCGATTTTGAAAATTCTTTTTTTTTTTATTTGAAAGGGGATAACCCTGAGGTTTTTGAAGTGAAAACTTCTTTAGCGGCTCTTGGCACTTTTTTAGGTGGGTAAAAATGTATAACTCGCGACATCGCGTCAGCGTCATTTTTAAAATGAAACCTTAAGTCATTGCGTTAAGGGTTAAGTTAGAGTGGCACGGGATCTGCCGGCACTCCCGGAGTGCAACTGTTAAGTAGGGTTCCGTAACACGTTTATGTCTGTCCATTCTACTAAGTTCTGCAAAATGAATGTAGGGTTCCATAACATATGCATGTCTATCCGTTCTACTAAATTTTACAATTTTCAACCAAGGTCCTCCGACGGTTATTTTATAATAAAAGTAGGCTTCCGTAACACGTTTATGTCTGTCCATTCTACTAAGTTCTGCAACATCACCTACAACGTCTGTGATGTCAGCCCATAACACCAGTGCCATGTCAGTGCTTCCCCCTTTGATCGTGCTGACTACACTGAACTGGTCGGAAAACACAAACTATTTACATAGCCGTTTCGACCGACGTTTAATTCAGTGCGGTGGTACCAACCCGGGAAGGTTAAACCCTACCACCAAGTAAAATTACGAGGGAAGGGACTTACAGTTTTACGAGGAATCCGAACCTTGGTCAGCCTCCAACGGTCAGCGGTCACCCATCTAAGTACTGACCGCACCCAGCGTTGCTTAAAATTCAATAGCGACAGTTGACTGTCTGCACCACTGAGCTATCGAAGCTGACGTGGTCCTATTTTAATTGGGTCAAGATCGGATTGGAAAGCGAGGCGGAATCGCGAGGCCGAAGGCCGAGCGATTCCGCCGAGTACATTAATAGCAAAAAATTACTAAAAAAAACTGTGAAATAAAAAAAAAGTTTTAAAAAACATAAAACCGACTTCCTAAAAAAAGGAAAACTAAAAAACTATTCAAAATAAAAATATAAAAACCGCCTTCAAAAATATATGAAATAAAAACCTAAAAAAAAAAAAACGAACCCTAGAGTTGAAGGCGGTGCTAAAGCAAGCAAAAATTATGCATGAAAGAAAACATGAGTGGATGATAATATCCTTTGTGATTTGTAAAGCAAGCAAAAATGATGCATGAAAGAAAACATGAGTGGATGATAATATCCTTTGTGATTTGTGTAGCCTTTTTAGCACCGCCTTCAACTCTAGGGTTCGTTTTTTTTTTTTTAGGTTTTTATTTCATATATTTTTGAAGGCGGTTTTTATATTTTTATTTTGAATAGTTTTTTAGTTTTCCTTTTTTTAGGAAGTCGGTTTTATGTTTTATATATTATAAAAAGTAATCACAAATTTATACCGTGCAACTCCGTCACTGGATACTGGCAGTAATAAACGAATTTCCTATTCGTTTGGTTGCCACTATTTAAAAAAAGAAGAAGAGAAGTTAACTTTCTTTATACAAAATCGTCTTTTTTTGTTGTAATAAGGACAGTCGAATCTATGTTCCTGTCTATTTATTTTGATTTTTAACCGACTTCAAAAAAGGAGGAGGTTCTATGTTCGACTGTATGTATTTTTTTTATGTATGTTCAGCAATATCTTCCCCAATTGTGAACCGATTTCGATGATTCTTTTTGTGTTCGGTTCAGTCTAGCTCCAAGGTGATCCCATTTTTTTTTGGTCAAGATCGGATTGGAAATCGAGGCGGAATCGCGAGGCCGAAGGCCGAGCGATTCCGCCGAGTACATTAATAGCAAATAAAAATTACTAAAAAAACTGTGAAATAAAAAACTATTTAAAAAAATATTAAAACCGCCTTCAAAAATGTATGAAATAAAAAAATAAAAATCGAACCCTAGAGGTGAAGGCGGTGGTGCTAAAGCAAGCAAAAATAAACGACCGCCTTCAACTCTAGGGTTCGATTTTTATTTTTTTATTTCATACATTTTTGAAGGCGGTTTTTATATTTTTTTAAATAGTTTCTAATATCTAAAGTGATGACTGAATCAAAAATAAAAAAATCAAATTTTTTCCTCCGGTGTTGTAGGTATATTTCATGTAAACAAAACAAAAAAATACAGGAACGTAGAATGGACTGTCCTTAAGACAAAACATTTTGTTTGTAAAGATCGGATAAGGTTTAGGGGGACTAGAAAACATAAATGCCGAAGACGATTTTTGAATGGAGAAAGTTATCTTCCGCCTCGTCTTAAGTGGATCAAATTTCGCAGATTATGCGAATGAACAACGGCTCCCTGGGCGAGATGACGGCCGGGAAGATCGTGAACCTGCTCGCGAACGACCTGAGCCGGTTCGACCTGGTGTTCATGTTCCTGCACTACCTGTGGATAGTGCCCATCCAGGTCGCCGTGGTCGTGTACCTGGCCTGGATGCAGGCTGGTCTCGCTGCCATCATCGGCATCGTGGCCCTCGTCCTGATACCTGTTCCCGCTCAAGGTAATGTCTTGTTTGTCTGTTACTAAGCCTGCATCGTCTGTCTGTCTGTCTGTCTGCCCGTCCGAGGGACTCATAAAGGCGTTCTTTCATAAAGGGGGGGGGGGGGGGGGGGGGGCTTGGAGTGCACCGGCTCCGAAGATTGTCCCCATCGACGTCTTGCGTCCGTCCAAGGGGGGGGGCCCGGACCGCAGTCAATGCGCGTTACCGGGACCAAATTGGTGGTATCCCGGCAGCAGGCCTCCCTGCGTGCAACGACTTTCAAATGATTTTTCCATGATGAAGTCGTGACACAGTGCGGGTGCTATGGCCGCAAGGCTGGTGCGCTCGGGTCGGTGGCGGGTGAATATGTCCGTCCGAGGGCCGTATCTTTTGAAACATAATAGGTTCCTGCCCATATATTTCCCCCCAATTAGAGTCTCGGGTCCTTCAAGAGGGGCGTGAATGGGCACCTGTCAGGCCGGCATGCCATTCGGAACCCCCGCATAAGACCGAATGTCCATGGGTGTCGTCAGACACCTTATGGATGGCTCGGCGCCATATGTCGCGCTTTCAATAAAAATTAGAAAAAGGTTGCTGGTTGAAATTTTCACAGAGTATTACAGTTTAATTCTCTTTATTTCACGTTTTTACAATACATTTATATTAATTTTACATATCCTTACCTATAATAAAATCCAACGTCTGCTTTCTGTCTGTCTGAGTGTCTGTCTGTCCGCTTATAACTCGAGAACCACTGAACCGATTTTAATAAAAAAAAATCTACAGATAGCTTGATTCTTCCCATCAACTATAGGCTACTTACTATCACGCTAAATGGCTTATGAGGTTAGCAGTGAAGTGAAATATGAGAGCGGGCGGAGCCGCGGGCACAGCTAGTATTTTACTAAAAGTAATAAAAGTACACAAAATGAATACAAAATCTCAATAAAAACGGAAATTTCCGCCGGAGGAAACCATCAATATTAAGGTTGGCTAAGTCAGAGTGCCCAAAGCACATGCTCTGACCAGCCAATATCGCCTCCGAGAAGTTAGGTACCTTAGACTTCCCTTCGGATTGCTGGCTATACTGGACTAGAGGAGAACACAACCGAGGCTGCTATGCGTTCATCTGACATTCAGTACTATGGTATCAATCACAGAGCATGAAATGCGCGCGCCCGCCCCTACTAGAGGCGCCGCCGCCGTGAGCGCGATTTCTCTACAACGGCGTTGAAGCCTGTGTGCGTGGCCTATGACTTACATATGTGTGTTGTGCGTGTGCATTTGTTTTCTGCGTTTGCCTAACTTGCTCCTCTTTGTGTGTAGTGTCGATACTAGCACACACACACACATACGAAGCGCTAGCAGCTCAGCGTACGGTTATTGGGTTTCAAATATCATCGCTTAGGGCGCCTCTAGTAGGGGGCGCCCGCGGTAGGTATTTGATGCTCTGTGGTATCAATCAACCCAGTTGGCTACAATTTGAGCCTACCACCTAGCCTACTAACGGAGCCTACCTAAGGGGCAAGGGAAGAGACCTACAGCTTTACACCGGTTCCGAACGGTGAAGCAGCGGGTATGCACGTAAATTTTTTCGTCAAAAAAAATTACTCATTGGCACACGATGACCCGATTCGAACCTCGGACTTCTCGCATGATAAGCCGATGCCGAAACCAGGCGGCCACCCACCGCTTAAATCTGACATCCAGTACGGTGGTAGCAACCCAGTCGGCTACAATTTGAGCCTAGCACCTAGTAAGGGGCAAGGGGAGGTACGTACGTACTTAGTTATGGAAATGTAAAGATGTTCGTGTTCGTGCAGGTGGTCTGAGCAGACTAGCTGTGAAGCTGCGACAACAGGTGGCGGTGAGATCCGACAGCAGAATCAAAACCATGAACGAAGTCATCAACGGGATCCGGGTCAGTACCGATTTTTCACGTTTTTGTGTTTTTGTTTTATTTATCCAGAAAACCAATTTACCAAGTGGCGGAAGCCTTACTAACACATCGTGGGATGATTGAGAACAAAGACGACGATCTTCACCATAAGGGCAGTTTCAATGAGTTTAGAAAAATAAATAGATGGGTGGGGCTAGAAGACGGCGGCGCTGGCTTCCTTTCCTTCCTTATTCCTTATTTCCTTATTTCCTTACCTATAATAAAATCCAACGTCTGCTTTCTGTCTGAGTGTCTGAGTGTCTGAGTGTATGTCTGTCTGTCCGCTTATAACTCGAGAACCACTGAACCGATTTTAATAAAAATTCTACGGATAGCTTGATTCTTCCCATCAACTATAGGCTACTTACTATCACGCTAAATGGCTTATGAGGTTAGCAGTGAAGTGAAATATGAGAGCGGGCGTAGCCGCGGGCACAGCTATATTTTAATAAGACTAGAAAACTGAAGAAGAATAATTATAATCATTACTTACCTACATTCAAAATAAGTATAACCACGAGCATTTCCTATTGAAATGAATGTTGTCACCGTTGAAACAACTTTTGAGGTACGGAACCATAAAAACAACAGAAAGTAAAAAATTTAAAAAAGACCCCCCATTCGTACACGCACGATACGGAATCCTAAAAATGTGATTGAATAGTAAATACATATACCAATAAAAAAAAAATCGAGGGAGTCTGCATGTACACATGCAGCCGTCAAACTTAGTTCGTGAATTTGATGCTTGCGAAGCTTGAAAAAAATTTTTCGTAATACAAATTTTCAACTTTGGTAACCCATATTGGCCCACCTAGGCTTCATACAAGGTTTTGTTTGTAGTACCAAATAAAGATAAAATGCAGTGTTAACGACTAAACCGCGAGAGGTGTTTGAAGTTTGCGTGTTTTCGCATTTTTCAAAATATGCCAACTTGAAGGGCTGATTTGGGCCAGAAGGGATGGAATGACAAAATAAAACTGTATTACGTATTAGAATTCGTCAGATGGATCTTTCATCCGACATATTTAGAATTGTTGTACGTAGTCTGGTTGCTGAGTACTAAGCGTCGCAGAGTACAAAAAAAGTCTGAATTTTTTTTTGTCGCACCCCCTTACCCGAGCCCAAAGACGTTTCATCAAATTCACGTCAAAATTAACAGAATCAAACTTCTTTCCAATGTGACAGGTGATCAAGATGTATGCGTGGGAGATTCCGTTCGAGAAGGTGGTGGACGCCGCGCGCGCCCTCGAGCTGAAGGCCGTCCGCAAAGCTTCCTTCGTGCGGAGCATTTTCGTTGGCTTCATGATATTCACCGAGAGGACGGCGCTCTTCATCACCGTACTCGCTTACAGCCTCCTCGGCAACCCGGTCACCGCCAGTGTGGTCAGTATCTTAAACTGCAATCGTTTCTTTGTCGCAACGCTAGGGCGTGGAACTGTCTTCCGGTGAGTGTGTTTCCCGAATCCTTTATTTGGATTATTTATTCGTTTCAGTCTTTGGTACTACACCGGTAAACTTGAGTTTTGTCACAAATTTAACAAATTTTTTTTTAACAATTATAACTTTCAGTGTACAGCCATGGCAAGGGACTAATAATTGACTATGTTCTAGCAAGCAATAATATATACACCTGTAGTGCGCCATGTTTGACTATGCCATATCTATCGATTTAGTGCGACCACATACATTCGTTTTGCTGATTCTATTTCCGAATTCGTTTTTCGAATCAGGCTCTCCGAACTCCGAACGCAAAAAAAAACCCACTAACAATCGAGCTTGTCACACAAGTTCGATTTTTTCCCTACGGAACTTTTCCCGTCCATTCGTTCCGAATGCTTGTGTTCGGAATTTCGAGCGAAAAAAAAACTAAACGGATGCAAGACCTGCATTTACTAGGGTTCGTCATACACATTCGAAAATTTCACGTGTTCGAGCCGGGTGAAGGTCTGTGTTGTTGGCAAGCGATTATGAACATCTAATCATGGCTGTGGAAGGATTCCCGTGCTTATGAGATTTTTTTTTTTTTTTTTTATGGAACCTGACACGGTTGGCTACATCACCTACAACGTCCGTGATGTCAGCCCATAACACCGGGTGAACTAGGTGCCATGTCAGCGCTTCCCCCTTTGATCGTGCCGGCTACACTGAACTGGTCGGAAAACACAAACTATTTACATAGCCGTTTCAACCGACGTTTCATTCAGTGCGGTGGTACCAACCCGGGCGGGTTAAACCCTACCACCAAGTAAGATTAGGAGGGAAGGGACCTACAGTTTTACGAGGAATCCGAACCTCGGTCAGCCTCCAACGGTCAGCGGTCACCCATCCAAGTACTGACCGCACCCAGCGTTGCTTAACATTCAATAGCGACAGTTGACTGTCTGCACCACTGAGCTATCGAGGCTGACATCTGAGATCTAAATAATGAGGGCTACCACAACAGGGACATAAAAGCTATAGCATAGGAACAAATGCGATTGCGAGGAGGAAATCGTCGTCGAAATCCATATCAGTGCCAGAGGTGTGCGCTCCATTGAAGATTTTTTTTATTTTTTTTATGTAATCCGGTATGGGTGGCTGAGTTGGAGGGGCCGAAGTGCATGCGTCGACCAGCCAATATCACCTCCGAGAAGGTAGATGCCATACCGGAGACTTCCCTGGATTGCTGGCTATACTGGACTAGAGGAGAACACAACCGAGGCTGCTATGCGGCCATCTTACATTCAGTACGGTGGTACCAACCCAGTCGGCTACAATCTGAGACTACCACCTAGTAAGGGGCAAGGGAAGGGGCCTACAGTTTTACACCGGTTCCGAACGGTGAAGAAGCAGGTGTAGGTATGCACATAAATTTTTTCGTCAGAAAAAACTCATTGGTACACGCCGACGGGATTCGAACCGCGGACCTCTCGCATGAGAAGCCGATGCCCAAACCACTCGGCCACCCGCCGCTTATACTCCGTCAAAGATACTCTCAGACTGAGCTCACGGAATCCCGTTTCCGTATATCTACGGTTTTCGAATCAGGAAAACGAGTGTCTGTGGCCGCTCTTTCTTTACTGGAACGTATGAACTCCAACATTGATTGTGATTATTTGCAGATCTATCCGGTGCAGCAGTTCCTACAAATAGTGCAACTCAACATCGCCATGTTTCTGATTATTTGCAGATCTATCCGGTGCAGCAGTTCCTACAAATAGTGCAACTCAACATCGCCATGTTTCTGATTATTTGCAGATCTATCCGGTGCAGCAGTTCCTACAAATAGTGCAACTCAACATCGCCATGTTTCTGATTATTTGCAGATCTATCCGGTGCAGCAGTTCCTACAAATAGTGCAACTCAACATCGCCATGTTTCTGATTATTTGCAGATCTATCCGGTGCAGCAGTTCCTACAAATAGTGCAACTCAACATCGCCATGTTTCTGATTATTTGCAGATCTATCCGGTGCAGCAGTTCCTACAAATAGTGCAACTCAACATCGCCATGTTTCTGATTATTTGCAGATCTATCCGGTGCAGCAGTTCCTACAAATAGTGCAACTCAACATCGCCATGTTTCTGATTATTTGCAGATCTATCCGGTGCAGCAGTTCCTACAAATAGTGCAACTCAACATCGCCATGTTTCTGATTATTTGCAGATCTATCCGGTGCAGCAGTTCCTACAAATAGTGCAACTCAACATCGCCATGTTTCTGATTATTTGCAGATCTATCCGGTGCAGCAGTTCCTACAAATAGTGCAACTCAACATCGCCATGTTTCTGCCGCTCGCGATATCCTTCGGCTCCGAGATGATTGTGTCGCTGAGGAGAGTGGAGGAGTTCCTCGTAGTCGGTTGGTACACATCCTTCTGTCTGTTTAACCTTTCGTTAAAAAACGGTCCCATAACTGCTGTCAACATACATACCACGCGCTGTATCCCGACAATCGGGGTAATTAGAGTAAAAGTGCTGCAGGTACTCTTGTAAATTACAGCACACAACACCGACCATTACGTTTAGCAATGTATTAGGACAAGATAACAATCAAGCAGCAAGTGAGGTACGAAGACACACCCGCTGCACAACTCGGTGGAAGGACCATTCTAAGGTGACAGGTGGCCTGTCGCCTTTTAGCACGACATCTTGTCCTTCCTTACCTCTTAGTCGTCTTTTACGACATGCGCGGGGGGAGATGTAGTAGGGCTATTATTTTTAAGTACCGGCCCCCCACGGTATTCCTGTCAACTGTCTGAGAAATCTCTTGCCAGCTCTTCTTCGTTCGTGGGTGTAATCGAACCGGATAGAACAAATTATTGTGACAAGTTCGAATGCGGTCTTACTGATATATGAATGCTCAATAAACAATAAACCATAATAAGCAATGAACAGAAGGTGGTAAAATCAGCACCTGCTGATGATATTGGTAGGGTTAAGACAGCTCGAATTGATACCACCTACAGAGTGAAGGGACCTGCCGAGGGAAGACGGCGCTGTTCTGTGACTTCGGTCGAAAATGCTATCAAAATGGTCTGTTTTCCATTCAGTGTAGAAGGCAAGACCAAAGGAAGTACTGTCATGAAACCTCGTTTCCCCGTGGTCTGATAGGTCGAGGCCGGCACGCACGATCAAGGGCGAAGCACTGACGTGGCACTGCAAGCACGCCAAGGTGTGACATCACGGGTGTACTGGATGATGTAGCCAAATATAAGGCTCTGCCGACTGGACCTTTGTGCCCTAGGCACAATTACTCATTGAACCGAACCAATCGCTTGATACAAGAACGTTAGAAGAGGTACCTCTTATAACGTTCTTTGCTTGATATTTGAAAGTGTTCATCTGGTATATATTCGTTTAGGCTTTTACCGCTGTTGCACATTATAATAGAGTTTTGATTACGCGGTACATTAAAGATTACTTACTTTTGTCGACGTTTCGTCTCCCGCTCTGGAGACATCGTCAGACCTCGCGGAACTGCGACGATCTGGATGACACCCGACACATCGTCCAGTCAGATGTCATTACTCGCGGAACTGCGACGACCTGGAGGACACCCGACACGCGTCCAGTCAGATGTCATTACTCGCGGAACTGCGATGATCTGGAGGACACCCGACACGTCGTCTAATCAGATGTCATTACTCGCGGAACTGAGACGGCCTGGAGGACACCCGACACGTCATCCAATCAGATGTCAGGACTCGCGGAACTGCGAAGATCTGGAGGACACCCGACACTTAGTCCAGTCAGATGTCATTACTCGCGGAACTGCGACGACCTGGAGGACACCCGAAAAGTCGTCCAGTCAGATGTCATCACTCGCGGAACTGCGACGACCTGGAGGACTCCCGACACGTAGTCCAGTCAGATGTCATTACTCGCGGAACTGCGAAGACCTGGAGGACACCCGACACGTCATCCAATCAGATGTCAGGACTCGCGGAACTGCGACGATCTGGAGGACACTCGATATTTAGTCCAGTCAGATGTCATTACTCGCGGAACTGCGACGACCTGGAGGACACCCGACACGTCATCCAATCAGATGTCAGGACTCGCGCAGCTGCGACGATCTGGAGGACACCTGACACGTAGTCCAGTCAGATGTCATTACTCGCGGAACTGCGACGACCTGGAGGACACCCGAAACGTCGTCCAGTCAGATGTCATTACTCGCGGAACTGCGACGACCTGGAGGACACCCGACACGCGTCGTCCAGATGTCAGGACTCGCGTAACCGAAAACTTTATTATAATGTGTTCATCTGAATTCAATATTTCAAGTTTATTAACTTTACAGATGAAAGGCCGGATCTCAGCGTCACCGGCGGTAAAAGTGAAGTGAAGATGGCCGATCTGTTTGCAAATATGAAACGCGACGAGGAGACAGTGTCCATTCAACCGATCAAGTACGAGGCTAAGGGGTCTAACGCGGGCATCATCAATCCAAGTAAGTAACTCATATGAAATAAAAAAAAGTTGGGGCTCATGTGATCGCCCTACCAACCTACCAACTACCAAAGGCCCTAAAATAAAAAATTTAAAAAGTTTTTATTTTTTACATACATTAATTGTACATACCACACGCTGTATCCCGGCAATCGGGGTAGGCAGAGTAATCGGAGTTGTGCTGCAAGTACTCTTGTGAATTACAGCACAACACCGGCCACCGCGTTTAGCAAAGTATTAGGACAAGACAAATATCTAGCAGCAAGTAAGGCACGAAGACCCACCTGCCGCATGACTCCGTGGAACAACTGTTCCAAGGTGAGAGGTGTCTAGCCTGTCACCCTTTAGCACGGCATCTTGTCCTAATCACTCAGTCGCTTTTTACGACATGCACGGGGAGAGATGCTGTTTACATATTTTCATTTTACAAATCAGGCTTCACACCCACCGAGCGGCCGCAGTTCACGAGGAGCATCTCAATGGCCGGCGAGGTCGCGGTGGAGGTGAAGGACGTCAGCGCGAGCTGGGTGGGCGACCCGTCCATGCTGGCTCTCAAGAACATCTCGCTGCGACTCCGGCAGGGCAAGCTGTGCGCCGTCATCGGCGCCGTTGGCTCCGGCAAGGTTTGTTTTTTTATGTAATCCGGAACTGGTGGCTGAACCGAAGGGGTCAAAGCACATGCTCCGACCAGCCAATATCACCTCCCAGAATTCCCTTTGGATTGCTGGCTAGACTGGACTAGAGACGAACACAGCCGCTGCTGCTGTGCGGCCATCTTACATCTAGTACGGTGGTATCAATCCAGTCGCTAACAAGTTGAGCCTACCACCTAGTAAGAGGCAAGGGAAGGGACCTACAAGTTTACACCTGTTTCAAACGGCAAAGCAGCAGTTGTAGGTGTGCACATAATTTAGTGGGTTTTTTTTCCACTTATCCCTAGGGGGGATAACTTGGTAGGGATAAGAGTACTAGGCGGAAAACACTCTATGGTACACGCGGACCGGATTCGAACGAACTCGAACGGCTATCGCACGAGAAGCCGACGTCCAGACCACTAGGCCACCCGCCGTACAATTTAATCAAGAACGTTAGAAAAGGAGCTGAAGAAAGAGAAGGAAAAGGAGCTGGAGTTTGCGGTTGAAACCGTCGTCGGTCCGTGGAGCGGTGAAGCCAAAAGCTTCTTGAAGAGTATTTCCTCCTTGATTGGCCCTCTGCTGGTGGATGCAACTGGCGCCCCGAAATCAAGCGCCTACTTCATTCAAAGGGTAAGCCTTGCCATCCAGCGGGGTAGTGCCGCAAGTGTTCTGGGACATCTTGAAAACGCCTCTTTTTGTGATAGTTATTTTTATGTTTGTTAGGAAGTTTTAATTCTTTAGTTATTATTTAGAATAAAGAATTGCCAAAGTCATCATCTTCTATTCCCGTGCGGCAGTCGTCGTTCCTCCAGCTGCTGCTGAAGGAGCTACCGGTTGCCAGCGGCAGCCTATCCGTCACCGGCTCCTTGTCCTACGCCAGCCAGGAGCCGTGGCTCTTCCCCAGCTCCGTCAGGGACAACATTCTGTTCGGACAGGACTACGACGCACGCAAGTACAAGAAGGTTCGTCGTGTCACATATTCATTCTTGCTCTATTCCAACGTGTGTTGGAATAGAGCAAGCAACAACGTATGGTGGTTGGGTCTGATGTGCCAGCCTTTGGTCAGCCTCGGTAGCTCAGTGGTGCGGTCGATCGACTGTCGTTCGTCGATCATAAGCACACCTGGGCGCGGGCAGTACTTGGATGGGTGGTCGCTCGACCGTTGGAGGTTGGAGGCTGACCACGGTTCGAATTCCACGTAAAACTGGAGGTCCCTTCCCTTCTCACCTTAATAGGTGGTAGGGTTTAACCGCAATGAAAGATCGGCTGAAGTCCAGTTCAGTGTAGCCGGCACGACCGAAGGGAAGCACTGACATGGCATCTAGTTCACCTAGTTTTATGGGCTGGCCTCACGGATGTAGTGGGTGATGTAGCCAATAAACTAGCTAACTAGCAAACTTTACATGGAATCCAAACCACTGTCAGCCTCCAACGGTGGAACGGTCACCCATCCAAATTTTGACGGCGCCCAGGTGTGCTTAGATCGACGAACGACAGTCGATCGACCGTAACACTGAGCTACCGAGGTTGACATTATTGTTTGATTCAAAATGTTTATATTATTTGGGAGATTAAATAAACATATTAGTAATAGCAAAAAAGAAATGTTAAAAATAGCTAATGTTTAATTTGTATGCAGGTGTGCAAGGCTTGCGCTCTGGAGAAGGACTTCACGCAGTTCCCTCACGGAGACCAGACCCTGGTCGGAGAGCGCGGCGTGTCGCTGTCTGGAGGTCAACGCGCGAGGATCAACCTGGCCAGAGCTTGCTATAGAGAGGTGTTTATTTTGTTTGTGACCTGTCTACGCAGCTAGATTCGTCGTGATGTTCGCTGAAGCCATCGTTAATCCATCTGTCAAAGAGGATCCATCTGTGAAGCTCTCAATGTCTTGGTTTTATCTGTCAATCCAACGTCGTGGTAAGTCCATGTGTGAAACTATCATTGGCTATGGCTTGTAAATTTATCTGTCAAAACATCAGTGCCTTCATAAAACCATCTTTGAATCTATCAATGGCTCAAGGCCGTAGACAGGGGGGGGGGGGGGGGGGGGGGAAGGTTTGGGGTTCAAAAAGCCAACCCACCGTTGGATACTGTTGTAAAATAACATACTTACTTACTAAAATATTCGACTCATTTTTCGGATCTGTGATACGATAACAGGATTTCACTTTATTCGAAATTATTGTCTCTGGTTCAGACCCCGACCCCCACGCCCGAAGTGAATTCCTGGCTACGGGCAACAATGTCAAGTCATCAATGGTTCGGTAAACACATTTGTGTAGCCATCGATGACTCGGCAAATAAGTATATCTGTCAAGCGATATATGCCTTCGGCGGAAAGCAGTCGTTCCCTACCGCTGAAGGCCGGGAGGACTGCAGGAAAATTGGAGAGGCGTATGTCCAGCAGTGGACGCATACACGCTGACTGATTGACTTACTGACATAAACTTGTATATCAGTCTTGCAAGTCCTGTAAGATATTATTGGTGGTTCATTCAGGCGGACGTATACCTACTGGACGACCCACTGTCGGCGGTGGACGCGAACGTCGGACGCCAGCTGTTCGACGGGTGCATCTCCGGCTATCTGCGCGGGCGCACCAGGATCCTGGTTACTCATCAGATCCATTACCTAAAGACTGCTGACTTCATAATCGTACTCAACGAGGTTGGTCGGTTTACTTTTTTATTTTTTATGAAAACTGACACGGTCGCCTGCATCACCTACAACATCCGTGATGTCAGCCCATAACACCGGGGGAACTAGGTGCCATGTCAGTGCTTCCCTTCATTTCATGTCGGCTACACTGAACTGGACGGAATACACGAACTATTTACATAGCCGTTTCGACCGACGTTTCATTCAGCGCGGTGGTACCAACCCGGGCGGGATGAACCCTACCACCTAGTAAGGTAAAAAGGGAAGGGACCTACGGTTTTACGTGGAATCCCGAAGGTTTTTTTGCAAGTCAGACTGACCAGAGCACGATCCTCTGACCGGCCATTTAAGACCATTGAGAATGTGCTATACCGGAGAATTCCCTTTGGATTGCTGTGGCTATACTGGACTAGAGGAGAGTACAGCCGAGGCTGCTATGCGGCCATCTTACATCCAGTATGATGGTAACAACCCAGTCGGCTGTAATTTGAGCATACCACCTAGTCAGGTGGTATGTGGTTTTACTAGGTGGAAGGTTCAAATTATAGCCGACTGGGTTGCTACCTCCGTACTGACAGTAAGATGGACGCATAGCAACCTCGGTTGTGTTCTCCTCTTCTAGTATAGCCAGCAATCCAAAGGGAAGTGGTGTTATTGAGTGGTCGGAGCATGTGCTCTGGCCCCTCCGATTCAGCCGACCATACCGGATTACATAAAAAAAAGGTAAGAGAAGGGATCTACAGTTTTACACCGGTTCCGAAAGGTGAAGCGCAGCAGGTGTAGGTACGCACGTACATTTTTCAATAAAAAAATTAAAAAACTCATTAGGGTACATCGGCCGCATTCCAAACTCGGATCTCGAGACGAAGAGCCCGAGCCAAGACAGCTCCGATCGCCCGATGCATAGCTATACCAAGCCTCACGCACTCTATGTACATACTTGCGCGCGCTAACTACCTACCGACTGGCGGCCCGCGCCGGCGGGCATAATTAAGTGAAAATTCGACAGCCGCGCGGAGCATACCTACACGCGCGCCCACGCAACTGCGCGCAGCTGCAAAGCAATAATGCACTTTACACTCGATCGTTTAAGTACATTTTCGCACGCAGCGATTGGCGACGTGAAACATTAGGCTATTAAAGCCGTAGGTATGGAACTTTTTCTGTGGAGAGATTTATCTGTTACGAAGTAACTATTAAGTAATCTGTGGCTATACCGATACTAATGTTGTGTTTGTATCAGGGCAGCGTGGAGAACATGGGAACGTACGACGACCTGGTGTCGTCCGGGAAGGAGTTCGCGATGCTTCTGAAAACTCTCGAGGAGAGTAAAGACAGTGACTCCGAGAGCATCGGCTCCGATCGCGTAAGTTCTCGAACTTTGCACATTTCTCCCGCAGACTTAGGAAATCGCACCGCCCCAGGCTGGGGGAGGACGGTCGTCGATCGCTGATGTTCTGTTACTTCTCCAGACGCAAGTGATCGCCGAAGTAAAAGAGAACAAAAGAAACATCGTGTGTCACACAATAATCAGCCTTGACTAAAATCACAGGCATGGTAGAGAATGGCTGTAGGCAAGAGACAGAGGTTAGTCACGTGATTATTTTTCTCCATACAAAATCGCCTTTTTTTATGGAAACTGACACGGTTGGCTACATCACCTAAAACATCCGTGGTATCAGCCCATAACACCAGTTGAACTTGAACATAAACATACTTTGTTAGGTTTCTCAAAAACTAATGCAAAAAAAGGGTGAGGTGTGGCATACATACCCGACAGAAGCGTAGTTTCATACCCTTTGTATTTAAAATCCAATTATTAATTTATTATATCGCCATCTATTCGATATTCCCATAGTATTTCTCTATGGATATTCCTTTCAACGTATTCTTTCAAAACCTTGCTAACAACCAATGGTTCGACTTCAAAATACTCTCATAGATGGCGTTCAGGGCGACAATACGCGCTGCCCAGCCAATGAGGACCGTTGCAACTTACGTTCCGTACTTTCGTGACGTTTCCCAACTTATTACTTTCCTCCCCACAGTCTGGCGACAAGCGGTCCTCGCTGCAACGCGGCGTGTCAGTTGTCAGCGAGGAGGAGGCCCCGACCAAGGAGCACGACGTGCAGACTGCTGCGGCGGAGCAGCGCGCGTCCGGTCAGCTCAAGTGGGAGGTGGTGTCGGCCTTCTTCAACGCCGGCGGCAGCTGGTTCGCGCTCGTCATCACCGTCGTCCTCATCCTGATGACGCAGGGCTCCGCGGCTGGCGCTGACTATTTTCTCAGTTTCTGGTGAGTAGGTACCTACTTCCTCCCCGCAGTCTGTCGGCAAGCGGTCCACGCTGAAACGCGGCGTGTCAGTTGTCAGCGAGGAGGAGGCCCCGACCAAGGAGCACGACGTGCAGACTGCCGCGGCGGAGCAGCGCGCGTCCGGTCAGCTCAAGTGGGAGGTGGTGTCGGCGTTCTTCAACGCCGACGGCAGCTAGATCGCGCTCGTCATCACCGTCGTCCTTATCCTGATGACGCACGGCTCCGCGGCTGGCGCTGACTATTATCTCAGTTTCTTGTGAGTAGGTACCTACTTCCTCCCCGCAGTCTGTCGGCAAGCGGTCCACACTGCAACGCAGCTTGTCAGTTGTTAGCGAGGAGGAGGCCCCGACTAAGGAGCACGACGTGCTGACTGCCGCGGCGGAGCAGCGCGCGTCCGGTCAGCTCAAGTGGGAGGTGTTGTCGGCGTTCTTCAACGCCGGCGGCAGCTGGTTCGCGCTCGTCATCACCGTCGTCCTCATCCTGATGACGCAGGGCTCCGCGGCTGGTGCTGACTATTTTCTCAGTTTCTGGTGAGTAGGTACCTACTTCCTCGCCGCAGTCTGTCGGCAAGCGGTCCACGCTGCAACGCGGCGTGTCAGTTGTCAGCGAGGAGGAGGCCCCGGCCAAGGAGCACGACGTACAGACTGCCGCGGCGGAGCAGCGCGCGTCCGGTCAGCTCAAGTGGGAGGTGGTGTCGGCGTTCTTCAACGCCGGCGGCAGCTGGTTCGCGCTCGTCATCACCGTCGTCCTCATCCTGATGACGCAGGGCTCCGCGGCTGGCGCTGACTATTTTCTCAGTTTCTGGTGAGTACCTAGAAGAAAGAAAGAAAGAGGGCGTACCGTGTGGGGCTGGTACTTTAAAGAAATAGCCCCACTGCATCTGTCCCCGTGTATGTCGTAAAAGGCGACTAAGAGATATGACTCCCTTCTTATATTACTAGGTGGTAGGGTTTAACCCGCACGGGTTGGTACCACCGCACTGAATGAAAAGTCGGTCGAAACGGCTATGTAAATGGTTTGTGTTTTCCGTCCAGTTCAGTGTAGCCGGCACGACCGAAGGGAAGCACTGACGTGGCACCAAGTTCCCCCGGTGTTATGGCCTGACATCACGGATGTTGTAGGTGATGTAGACAACCGTGTCAGTTTCCATAAAAAAAAAATTGGTTGTCTGTAAAGTCGGTTTACGGACGATAGTTTTAGGGTCGTTCCGCCATTTCGTTCAAATTGCATTCCCGCGCAGTAAAAGCGGTTGAAAATGTATGTTTTTTAAAATAAATTTATTGAAATATATAGGTTTAGATGAAAGGATAAAGTAGTATTTAACGAATCAGACATTTGTCCATTCAATTAAATAAAAAAAAATAAAAACCTTCAAAATTCTCATTCCTATCCTCTTCCAAACGAAGGATCAGTATTTAGTATAATTTTTTTTTTTTAGTTTCTTCAAGTAAAATGAGCATATTAATAAACCCACCTATAGTGTAACTAATAACGCATGTTTCTTTGGGATTCATTTATTTTTAGAGCCATTATATCATAAAAAGAATTGATATTTCATTTTTGTCCGTGGAAAAACGTCATTACCTTCCGCAGAAGTGGTATTACAAATTAGACAGAGTGTGGCCCGACTTTAGCCTTCGCTCTACGCTCCGCACGTTGAACGCCCCTCATTGTGTCCCTGGATCTAGACAGGAGAGGACGAGCATCGCTGGGGAAGAAAATACTCACGATCTTCGTGCTCATCAACTACTTTGTCACCGTCCAGGCATCATTACCTTCCGGCTTTTTTTAAACGACGTACACGATATAAAAATTTCATTTAAATCTTAATGAATCAGATTTTAGTCAGAATATTCGTTAATTAATATAATAAATTTGTAATATCAGTAATAAGGGAGCAATTGAAGAAATACATCAAAATTTCATTACCCTCCTTTTCATTACCCTCCTTTACCCTCAAAATGTCTGCCGGACGGTAATGAAGGGGTTCGAATGGTAATGAAATGTTTACTTGATTTTCCTTCCCTCCTACCTAACTGGGTGGTAGGTTATATCCCGCCCGTGTTGGTACCACCGCAGCACTGAATGAAACGTTGGTCCAAACGGCTATGTAAACGTCCGAATGTCCATGGTCATCGTTGGACACCTTATGGATGGCTTGGCGCCATATGTCGGGCTTTAAATAAAGCAAAATATTTCGTGTTTTCACTCGAGTTCAGTGTAGCCGACACGATGAAAGGAAAGTACTATCAGGGCACCTAGTTCACCAAGGTGTTATGGGCTGACATCACGGATGTTGTAGGTGATGTAAACATGTCAGTGTTCACAAAAAAAATTGTGTGCACGTAGTAAGTAGTACATAAATAATAAAAATCCAATAAAACTGGAATTTTAATTCTATTTGGCACGTAAAGTATCTACATAACGTATACTGGAGTACGGGGTTTAACCCGACCGGGTCGGCACCAACGCACTGACTGAAGTTCGGTCGAAATGCTATAAAAATTGTTCATGTTTTTGACCAGTAAGTGTAGCCGGTTCAATTCAGTGATATGTAAGAGTATAGTTGTTTCCACTCAGTGCATAGTGTGTGAGTTCACTAAGTTACTGTATTTTAATTGCGTAGCAAAGGTTGGACTTCAATACAGCGCCGAGTCTAGTGAAATATTCACTAGATTCAGCATAGGTTGTGGCCAGTCCTATTTTTTTCTTCTTCTCTTATTAACCGACGAAAGCAAAAAGGAGTAGGTTCTCAATTCGAAGCTCATATATTTTTTTATATGTATATGACCAATAATTTTTTCATTGGATAGGGTATACGTCAAAGTTAGTCCCATTTTTATTTGAAAAAAAAAAATAAAAGCTTTAACAAAAAAATTTACCGACGAAAAACTTAAAAGCGAAAAATCCAATTTTGGCGGGTAATAAACCTTCCTAGTCTTACTAACAGTCTCAAAATTAGTCACTTGCGTAGCTATTATGACTAAAAGGGTTTATTACCCGCCTGAATTTTTTGTTAAAAAGTTTTTTACAATGAATTTTTGTTTTGTTGCTGGTTGTAATGAAGGAACCGGAACCCTCTTGAAGGACCCGAGACTGTACTTGGGGGGAAATATAAGCGCAGGGAGAGCGTTCCAGAGTTTACCGGTTCTGTAGAGGAATGATCTGCAGAATCGATTGGTACGCATCCGCGGTAAGTCCATCGTGTAGGGATGCATTCCCTGCCCAGTGCGCGTGGTGCGAAGGTGGAAAGGGGATTTGTTATTTCAGTTAAAACTTTTTACACTATGAATTATAAATTACTTAGCTAAAATGTTGATGTTAATAGTGTCGAACTTTTGATAATCGTTAACATTATTACTACCATCAGCTAATAATGATATCCTTATCATTATCATAATAATAATAATATTAATAATTTCATTAAGACATACTAGCATGCTTCATTACCATCCAACCGCATAAATTACCATCCAGGTGTTTTTCATTACCATCCACACCTTCATTTCATTACCTTCCATCAATTTTCTCCAAAACTAAAAGTTGTACATAGATGCCTCTCTTATGTTACTACATCTAATAAGTACAGGAACACATATATATATAAATATATTTCAGAAAATAAAAAAATAAAAATTCCGCCAAAACATGCAAATTTGAACGAAATGGCGGAACGACCCTTTACGTGATAGCGTCATAAAGTGGTAAGACTACTGGGAACGGTTCTAAAGACGAATGGGTCGGGGCCAATTCTCCGTCTCTCACTGACAGTTGGTAATCCTAAGAAAGCTTTATTTTCGGAAACTTTGATTTCGTGCGCAAGTGGTATGAGTGATGTTTTGGTGGTTATAAAAAAAAACTAAACACCCTAATTAAACACCGTAACATTGCTTAAAAAAGAAAAAAAACCAAAAAAAATTTGAGGGATTCGAACCACAAAATACAAATCCTACACTCTTACCACTGAGCCACGAAATCACATAAACGACCAAACGAATATCGGATTCCCTTGGTTCGCTTTCGGCTTGGGCCGATTGTGCCTCTCTATCGCTTGTTACGCGCTTTCGCTTGCACACAGGCTCAGATGGAACGTGACACTTTTTCGTGCGTGCAGCCGGTGTTCATCAATTTATAAGACGTGACGTTATCACGTTAAAAAAGAAAAAAAGAAAAATATTATTTATTGTCATTACCTCCAGTCGGCGGGTGATGTACCAATGAGTTTTTTCTGACGAAAATATTTTCGTGCATACCTACACCTCGACCTACACCTACTGCTTCACCGTTCGGAACCGGTGTAAAACTGTAGGGACCCTTCCCTAGCCCCTTACTAGGTGGTAGGCTCAAATTGTAGCCGACTGGGTTGATACCACCGTACTGGATGTAAGATGGCCGCATAGCAGCCTCGGTTGTGTTCTCCTCTAGTCCGGTATAGCCAGCAATCCAGAGGAAGTCTCCGGTATGGCACCTACCTTCTCGGAGGGGATATTGGCTGGTCAGAGCATGCGCTTTGGCCCCTCTGACTCAGCCGGATTACATAAAAAACATTCCAAAAACATGAAATTATACACGTAAAACCTAAATATAACACAATCAATGACAATCACGATGAATACCGTGTGGGGATAATATAGTGTACCGTGTGGGGTCGGTACTTAAAAAGAATAGCCCCACTGCATGTCGTAAAAGTCGACTAAGGGATAAGAAAATTCGTCAGCCTCGGTAGCTCAGTGGCGCGGTTGGTTAGTCAACTGTTATTAAGCAACGCTGAGCGCGGTCAGTGATTGGATGGGTGACCGCTCGACCGTTGGAGGCTGACCGTGGTTCGGATTCCACGTTAAACTGTAGGTCCCTTCCCTTCTTACCTTACTAGGTGGTGGGGTTTATCCCGGCCGGGTTGGTACCACCGCACTGAACGAAACGTCGGTCGAAACGGCTATGTAAATAGTTCGTGTTTTCCGTCCAGTTTAGTGTAGCCGACATGAAATGAAGGGAAGCACTGACATGGCACCTAGTTCACCCTGTGTTATGGGCTGACATCACGGATGTTGTAGGTGATGTAGCCAACCGTGTCAGGTTCCATAAAAAAAAAAAAGAATACACTGTATGTCATAACTCCATGCTGTATGTCATATTCATATAATGGGCACAGGAATAAAAGAAAAAATCGGTCAAGTGCGAGTTTCACACGCGCACGGAGGGTTCTGTAGATCCGCTATGCGATATCTGTCAAAAAACCATATTCTTCTATCTTTTGTCTTGCAAAAAAACTTATCGATTATTAGCACGTTTTTTGTATGGGGACTCCTTAATTTTGTACTTTTTAATATTTTGAAGATTCGTAGGGTCACTCATTCTGTTGGTACTATCATGGACGCTACTCGGAGGAACTTGCTTCCCTTATTCCTTGCCATCCAACCTATCTTCGCAGCACTCGCCGAAGATAAACTGAGAACCCTTTTATTGTTGACATTGGGCTTTTGAGAACCCATTGGTTCTCTAAATCGTTTCTTTGTCGCACCGCGAGTGTGTCTTCAAACGTCGTATCAACGGGCTAGACAGCCTAGCAACAGTCCGTAAATCTGCTGGCATGGCGCCTCCCTCACTGAGCGTGGTTTCGCGAGAAGAGGGGTTTTTGGCTCTGTCGACTGTACCATTGGTCCCTCGACACAGCCACCCATGTTGGTTTATATAGAAACAAAAATGTAGGCACATCCACCTAAATAGCACATATTCTGTGAATACGGATCCTATCCTATACTGTGAAAGGGTATTAGTGTTTATTGCAACAATTTCTATTTCAGGACGAATCAAGCAGCCCTACACGATGAAACTGTTGAGGAACCCGCTCCAGGTTTGTAGAATTGTTGTAAACATAATATAGCTTTTACCTTTATCTATAAAAAAAGATACAGGGAGGCCAAAAGCACCCTGAGTTGCTTCGAGAAAAGGATATTACCGCCGTGTTTGCTCGACTTGGCGGGGGCGCCGCCGTGCCCCCAGATTGGGTAATAAAAAAAGTACCGTGTGGGGCCGATACTTGAATAGAATAGCCCAACTGCATTTCTCTCCGTGCATATCGTAAAAGGCGACTAGGACAAGACGTCTTGCTAAAGGGCGTCAGGATAGCCGCCTCTCACCTTGGCACTGTCCTTCCACCGAGTCATGCAGCAGGTGTGTCTTCGTGCCTTACTTGTCATCAATACTACTAATAATAAATCTGTAAGGTAATTTTTTTAGTCAGAAAAAACTCATTCGTACACGCCGCCGACCGGATTCGAACCACGGACCTCTCGCATGAGAAGCCCATGCCCAAACCACTGGGCCACCCGCCGCTTGATTGTCGGGATACAGCGTGATTACATATATATATATGTAATTCATGATTCATCAGTTGTTCGATGTTTCAGAGTTCGACGTGAACGCCCAAATCGGCAGATTCACAACCAGCCAGTACCTGATCATCCACGGCAGCATCATGGCCGCCTGCATCATCCTCACGCACGTGAGGATCATCGCCTTCGTCAACATGTGCGTCACGGCCTCCAAGAACCTTCACAACTGGATGTTCAGCACCATGCTTAGGGGCGTCATGCGTTTCTTCGATACTAGCGATTCTGGTATTGTTTATTGATCATTCATATGGAAGTTAGACTGCGCTCGAACTTTCGCTCACAATTTGTTATATCCGGTTCGATTACACCCACGCATTTTATCAGCTAAGGCCTCCTTTACAGTGTAGTAGGCTTTCTTTGCAAGGGTAGATTTTAAGTGTTTCTTAAACAAAGTATCATTAAGATTTTTTACCTCTTCGGGTATTTTATTATATAATCTAATACTATTACAAACAAAACTTTTCGACATTTTAGATGATCTGTGCTTCGTAATTTGAATATTATTTTTACTCCTAGTGTCATGCTGGTGAATATCGGAATGAAGAGTAGCGTTTTGAAGAGTAGAGTATGTTTTTTTTATGGAAACTGGCACGGTTGGCTACATCACCTACAACATCCGCGATGTCAGCACATAGCACCTCGGTGAACTAGGTGCAGTGTCAATGCTTCCCTTCATTTCATGTCAGCTTCACTGAACAGGACGTAAAACACGAACTATTTACATAGCCGTTTCGATCGCCGTTTCATTTAGTGCGGCGGTATCAACCCGGACGTTATAAACCTTACCACTTAGTAAGTAGTAAGATTTGAAGGGAAGGGACCTAGAGTTTTACGTGGAATCCGAACCACGGTCAGCCTCCAACGGTCGAGAGCGGTCACCCATCCAAGTACTACCGCACCACTGAGCTACCGAGGCTGACAATACTGTACTAACATACATATCATATACTGTATCCCGAAAATCGGGGTAAACAGAGTAATCAGTGTTGTGCTGCAAGTACTCTGGTATATTACAGCGCAACACCGACCCCACCACGTTACGCATAGTATTGATAAGTATAGCAGCCCCGGCTGTGTTGTCATTTGGTCCAGTATAGCCAGCAATCCAAAGAGAAGTCTCCGATATGGCACCTACTTCCTCGGAGGTGCTATTGGCTGGTCAGAGTATGTGCATATGCCCCTCTGACTTAGCCAGCCATACCTGATGATTACATAAAATAAAGATATAATTTTCGTTAAACGTCTATAAAACATAAGAGAATGTCAAGCAAACATAGTTCCTTTTCCGCAGGCCGCATATTGAATCGCTTCTCCAAGGACATCGGCGCTGTGGACGAGATCCTCCCCCGTACGCTCCTAGATGTGATCCAGATCTACGGAAGCCTCATCAGCATCCTGATTCTGAACGCGCTGGCTCTGTACTGGACCCTCGTCCCGACGGTTGTGCTGCTCATCATCTTCTTCATCATGGTGAAGGTGTACCTCAATGCAGCGCAAGCCGTCAAGAGGCTCGAGGGAACTAGTAAGTCCTCATCTTCTTCATCATGGTGAAGGTGTACCTCAATGCAGCGCAAGCCGTCAAGAGGCTCGAGGGAACTAGTAAGTCTTCATCTTCTTCATCATGGTGAAGGTGTACCTCAATGCAGCGCAAGCCGTCAAGAGGCTCGAGGGAACTAGTAAGTCGTCATCTTCTTCATCGTGGTGAAGGTGTACCTCAATGCAGCGCAAGCCGTCAAGAGGCTCGAGGGAACTAGTAAGTCGTCATTTTTTTCATCATGGTGAAGGTGTACCTCAATGCAGCGCAAGTCGTCAAGAGGCTCGAGGGAACTAGTAAGTCTTCATCTTCTTCATCATGGTGAAGGTGTACCTCAATGCAGCGCAAGCCGTCAAGAGGCTCGAGGGAACTAGTAAGTCGTCATTTTTTTCATCATGGTGAAGGTGTACCTCAATGCAGCGCAAGTCGTCAAGAGGCTCGAGGGAACTAGTAAGTCTTCATCTTCTTCATCATGGTGAAGGTGTACCTCAATGCAGCGCAAGCCGTCAAGAGGCTCGAGGGAACTAGTAAGTCGTCATCTTCTTCATCATGGTGAAGGTGTACCTCAATGCAGCGCAAGCCGTCAAGAGGCTCGAGGGAACTAGTAAGTCGTCATCTTCTTCATCATGGTGAAGGTGTACCTCAATGCAGCGCAAGCCGTCAAGAGGCTCGAGGGAACTAGTAAGTCGTCATCTTCTTCATCATGGCGAAGGTGTACCTCAATGCAGCGCAAGCCGTCAAGAGGCTCGAGGGAACTAGTAAGTCGTCATCTTCTTCATCGTGGTGAAGGTGTACCTCAATGCAGCGCAAGGCGTCAAGAGGCTCGAGGGAACTAGTAAGTCGTCATCTTCTTCATCGTGGTGAAGGTGTACCTCAATGCAGCGCAAGCCGTCAAGAGGCTCGAGGGAACTAGTAAGTCGTCATCTTCTTCATCTTGGTGAAGGTGTACCTCAATGCAGCGCAAGCCGTCAAGAGGCTCGAGGGAACTAGTAAGTCGTCATCTTCTTCATCATGGTGAAGGTGTACCTCAATGCAGCGCAAGCCGTCAAGAGGCTCGAGGGAACTAGTAAGTCGTCATCTTCTTCATCGTGGTGAAGGTGTACCTCAATGCAGCGCAAGGCGTCAAGAGGCTTGAGGGAACTAGTAAGTCGTCATCTTCTTCATCGTGGTGAAGGTGTACCTCAATGCAGCGCAAGCCGTCAAGAGGCTCGAGGGAACTAGTAAGTCGTCATTTTTTTCATCATGGTGAAGGTGTACCTCAATGCAGCGCAAGTCGTCAAGAGGCTCGAGGGAACTAGTAAGTCTTCATCTTCTTCATCATGGTGAAGGTGTACCTCAATGCAGCGCAAGCCGTCAAGAGGCTCGAGGGAACTAGTAAGTCCTCATCTTCTTCATCATGGTGAAGGTGTACCTCAATGCAGCGCAAGCCGTCAAGAGGCTCGAGGGAACTAGTAAGTCTTCATCTTCTTCATCATGGTGAAGGTGTACCTCAATGCAGCGCAAGCCGTCAAGAGGCTCGAGGGAACTAGTAAGTCGTCATCTTCTTCATCGTGGTGAAGGTGTACCTCAATGCAGCGCAAGCCGTCAAGAGGCTCGAGGGAACTAATAAGTCGTCATTTTTTTCATCATGGTGAAGGTGTACCTCAATGCAGCGCAAGTCGTCAAGAGGCTCGAGGGAACTAGTAAGTCTTCATCTTCTTCATCATGGTGAAGGTGTACCTCAATGCAGCGCAAACCGTCAAGAGGCTCGAGGGAACTAGTAAGTCGTCATTTTTTTCATCATGGTGAAGGTGTACCTCAATGCAGCGCAAGTCGTCAAGAGGCTCGAGGGAACTAGTAAGTCTTCATCTTCTTCATCATGGTGAAGGTGTACCTCAATGCAGCGCAAGCCGTCAAGAGGCTGGAGGGAACTAGTAAGTCGTCATCTTCTTCATCATGGTGAAGGTGTACCTCAATGCAGCGCAAGCCGTCAAGAGGCTCGAGGGAACTAGTAAGTCGTCATCTTCTTCATCATGGTGAAGGTGTACCTCAATGCAGCGCAAGCCGTCAAGAGGCTCGAGGGAACTAGTAAGTCGTCATCTTCTTCATCATGGTGAAGGTGTACCTCAATGCAGCGCAAGCCGTCAAGAGGCTCGAGGGAACTAGTAAGTCGTCATCTTCTTCATCATGGTGAAGGTGTACCTCAATGCAGCGCAAACCGTCAAGAGGCTCGCGGGAACTAGTAAGTCGTCATCTTCTTCATCATGGTGAAGGTGTACCTCAATGCAGCGCAAGCCGTCAAGAGGCTCGAGGGAACTAGTAAGTCGTCATCTTCTTCATCATGGTGAAGGTGTACCTCAATGCAGCGCAAGTCGTCAAGAGGCTCGAGGGAACTAGTAAGTCGTCATCTTCTTCATCATGGTGAAGGTGTACCTCAATGCAGCGCAAACCGTCAAGAGGCTCGCGGGAACTAGTAAGTCGTCATCTTCTTCATAATGGTGAAGGTGTACCTCAATGCAGCGCAAGTCGTCAAGAGGCTCGAGGGAACTAGTAAGTCGTCATCTTCTTCATCATGGTGAAGGTGTACCTCAATGCAGCGCAAACCGTCAAGAGGCTCGAGGGAACTAGTAAGTCGTCATCTTCTTCATAATGGTGAAGGTGTACCTCAATGCAGCGCAAGTCGTCAAAAGGCTCGAGGGAACTAGTAAGTCGTCATCTTCTTCATCATGGTGAAGGTGTACCTCAATGCAGCGCAAACCGTCAAGAGGCTCGCGGGAACTAGTAAGTCGTCATCTTCTTCATCATGGTGAAGGTGTACCTCAATGCAGCGCAAGCCGTCAAGAGGCTCGAGGGAACTAGTAAGTCGTCATCTTCTTCATCATGGTGAAGGTGTACTTTAATGCAGCTAAGAAATTAGATTTGATTGAATAATTGCTTTTTTGACCCACTTATTGTACAACAAAATTATATACTTTTCAGCGAAGAGCCCCGTATTCGGTATCGTCACATCGACTCTACAAGGGATAGCTACAATCAGATCTTCGGGAGCTCAAAATAGACTCATCCATACTTTCGACAACAGTCAGGTAAAGTTTCAGAAAATATTTGCCCAATATTTCCTAACAACTAATGCCTAACATTTTCTCAATGTGAATTTTCATTATCTCTTCAATGTATTTTGCCTTAGGATCTGCACACATCAGCGTGGAACTGCTTCCTGGGCGGTGGCTCTACGTTCGGATTTTACCTGGACTCCCTTTGCGTTTTATATTTGATCCTCATCATGGCGACCTTCCTGTTCTTGGACTTAGGTAAGATAGGAAACTGTAAATTTACTTCAAACCTGTATTGTTACTAGGTTTCCAAAACTTGGGTTTTCTAATTATGTATACATAGGGCACACTAAAAGTTTCCGGAATTGGCCACTTACATAAACAATATTTAAAAAGTAATTACAACATTTGAAAATAGAACTCTTTGGCTGTAGAATGCAGTTTGTTTCATCTGACTGTCAATTGTTTTTCCATTGTGGCGCCACTTTAAAAATTGCGTGTCTACAATAACATAAATTTAACCCGGGAAAATTTTCGTAGTATGATTTTCTACGATTTTAAGTGTAATTTGACAGCTCATCAGAGCCTCGCTCGGCTTCAATCTGCTTTTGGCGATGAAGCACCATGCAAGACGACTATTTATTGCTGGTTTGCAGAATTCAAGCGCGGTCGTGTCAATCTCAGTGACGAATCTCGCGATGGTCGCCCGTTCACCGCTGTGAACAACAAAAACATCGATGCTGTGCGCCGTATGATCGAAACAGACAGGCATGTGACCTACCATGAGATTCGGGCATCCTTAGACATAGGCATGAGTCAAATACAATCAATCCTACACAAACATTTGGGTGTGAGAAAGCTGTGCTCGCGGTGGATGCCACACAATTTGACCGAGGCTCAAAAAACGCACCGCGTCACTTGGTGCAATGCCATGCTTACCAGATTCAACAAAGGCGCTTCAAATTTGGTGTGGGACATAGTAACAGGTGACGGCACCTTGTGACTTTTTTCTGTTCCCAAAAATTAAGAACCAATTACGCGGTCAACGATTTTCATCACCAGAAGAGGCTGTCGAAGAATATGAAAAACACGTTTCTGAGGTCACCACGGAGGAGTGGCACAAAAGTTTTCAAAATTGGTTTAATCGTATGAAAAAGTGCATTTACGCAAAGGGAGAATATTTTGAGAAACAATAAATTCATTTTTGACCTTTAATAGTATTTTATTCTTATTAATTCCGGAAACTTTTAGTGTGCCCCACGTACAAGCAGATAATTTGAGTATCGGAATCGAAAAGTGGCTAACAGTCAAGATCGCTCAAAAATTGAGGATAGCTCGGCGTGCCATGGAATGGGCAATGCTGCGAGTCTCTCTACATGACAGAGTGCGAAGCGAGGAGATCCGTCGACACACTCGAGTAGTAGATATTTCACACCTGGTGGGCACATCTGGTAGTTAAAATTGGCATGGATTTGCACATATAGTTGGGGAAAGAAAACTGTTCGGGTTTAAAAAATGTTTTTATGTAATCCGGGATGATTGCATCAGAGGAGCCAAAGCACATGCTTTGTGCTTTGTTCTCAAGTCCCCCATACCAGATTAATACCAGATTACATAAAAAATAAATGCTCTGACCAGCCGATATCACCTCCGAGAAAGTAGACGAAGACTTCCCTTTGGATTGCTGGCTGTATACTGAACTAGAACTGCTGAGGCTACTGCCATATTACGTCTAGTACGGTGGTACCAATACAGTTGAGTACAATTTGAGCTACAATTTGAGTAGGGGACAGGGCGAGGGATCTACATACAGCTTTACACCGGGTCACGAACGGTGTAGCAGCAGGAAAAAACTCATTGGTACTTTCGAACCTCGGAGTTCTCGCAAAAGGAGCCGACGACGCTGAATCATGGATCTGGCGAAGGGATCTTCTGAGAACGAAAGTTCTCAGTAGATCCATACCTTCAAAACTGGATCTAATGAGAAATACATATCTCACTAGATCCATCATGGATCTGGCCAGAGCCGACTGTCATTGTCTCCCTCTACGGAGACAAGCCATGCTGCATCGTCATAGCCCACGAGTCAGTCCACTGCGACGTTGCTATTGCTTACTCGCTCTCGCTTGCCTACCCATTGCGACGGTCGCTCGATGAAGGGTGAGCGATGTCATGTTTCTCTCTCGCGCCTGTCATCGGTAGGCAAGCGAGAGCGAGTAAGCGATAGCAACGTCGCAGTGGCGCTATGACGATGCAGCATGGCTTGTCTCCGTAGAGGGAGACAATGTCAGTCGGCTCTGATCTGGCCAATGGATCTTGTGAGAATGATCCGACTATTATATCACGAATTCTGGATAGTGATGGTGATGTGGGTGCCGCAGATGGTGTGATCCCCGTGGGGAGCGTGGGGCTGGCGGTGACGCAGTCGCTGGTGCTGACGGCGATGCTGCAGCACGGCGCGCGCATGCTGGTCGAGTCCATCGGCCAGCTCACCAGCGTCGAGCGCGTGCTGGAGTACACGCGCATCCCTGAGGAGAGCAACCTCTTCAACGGACGTATGTTGCACGCATTGCATTCACATTTCATTCATCTATAAAGGTGTTTCGTTAGTCATGTCAAAAATTTCGGGAGGGTTACATATGTACACACTCAAATAAACACTTTACGTAAGAAAAAAACATATGTTTATAGAAGCATTTTTTCTCCTAACAAAAAAATAAAATCAAATAAGTAGCTGTAAAAACCAATCATAGTGACCTTGTGACTTACTTACAACAAACAGCTGTTCTGCGTTTGAACTTAGTACGGTCATTGACCCCGTACAATGCAAGTTACCTACTGTTACACACAGGTTAATGTTTAGGTAGCAAACATGTTTTGTTAAATTTCTCGAAAAGTAATACTATAAACATATAGTGTTTTTTTGCGTAACGTGTTTATTTGAGTGTGTATGTAACCCTCCCGAAGTTAATGACTTGACTAACGAAACACCTTATATATACCTTTACGTATTATGTTAACCCGGCATATAAACTGCCTCTATACAAAGTTTCGTCTAATTCCGTTCAGTGGTTTTTGCGTGATGCGCGTACAGACAAACAAACAAACAAACAAACAAACAAAAATTTTAAAAACTGTTCTAACATGTTCAGTATCTCATTTTAAGCCACCCTGGTTAGTTTTTTTCCGAATATATTCAATGTACAGACTTTCTTACCTCTACGATTTTATTATATGTATAGATATTTTTGAAGGCGGTTTTTATTTTACATAGTATTTTATTTCACAGTTTTTTTTAGTAATTTTTTGCTATTAATGTAATCGGCGGAATCGTTTCGCTTTCCAATCCGATCTTGACCAAATTGAAATGGGGCCACACGGGAAGCACCAGCTTTCAAATAAAAAAAGAACCATCAACATAAAAAAAAATACAGTTCAATTGAGAACTCCTCCTTTTTCTGAAGTCGGTTAAAAATGTGTAAACAATTTTCCAGAGAAACCAATGCCCAACAATTGGCCGTCGAAAGGAGAGGTCGTTTTCAAGAATGTAAACTTGCGGTACGCCCCGAACGAGCCTCCCGTTCTGAAGAACCTCAACATTGTCATTAAGAGCGGCTGGAAGGTTAGTTTCCTCTGAGTTATCTTGTCCCTTTATATGTTTGTTATTTTTCTGCTAAGTATGACGTGTGGCACTGTTCCTTTCATCCATTTATGAATGCTAACGATCAGTGTTGCCAGCGGGGTCTTGTCAAAAGTTACCTAAAATAGAAAAAAAGTAACCTTTTAGTGTGAAAAGTAACCTTTAATTTTTTTTTGTATTATTAAGTAGTGTTTATCGGTTATCCTCATCCTCGTACGTATTTATTTGTACACTTACCTACCTAGTTTTTTAGTCGTTTTTTTTCATTTCAAATCATTATGTAAGCAGGCCCGACCGACACAAACAAACAAAACTAAACTTTCTTTCATTCATCGACCAACACGACACGACAATCGAGGCGGAAGGAGGAGGCGAACAAGGAGGCGACACGAACGAACGACAGCAAACGAACTCGAAAAGAGCGAATTAGATTGAAGCGAGACGCTTTTGTGATTTGGTTATTCACAACACCCTTTAGTGTGAGAGAGAAAGTCGTATTTTTAACATGTTTTTAGAATACACACAGAACCACGACGATTTACGAGCGAAGTGTTGCGTTGCCAACATGAAAAAAATATAAAAGAGTTCTGCCCACAGAACTCGCATTGAATTCACAGTAAAGTATAATAGTCTGTGGCACAAACCTAGATCTATTCCGCCGTTTAATCGGTTTGGTGTAAGAAAATAAATTAAACATTTATTATACAAAATAATTCTGAAAAATCGCCTAAAAGTAACCTTTTGAGTCGTATAACCTAGAAGTAACCTTTCAGCTTTAAAAGTAACCTAAAAGGTTACAAAAGTAACCTTCTGGCAACGCTGCTAACGATCCTCATATTTGCCGGGGTTGCGAAGGTCATGCCGAGGGTGGGTTTAATGTCTTTGTGCCGGCCTGACCGGACCCGAGAATATAATTGGAGAATGTATATTGTCACTTGTCAGGGAGCGAGTTCCAGAATTTCCCGGTTCTGCCAGTGAACTTACCTACAGAACTTAACATAACGTATCTTAATATTTACCTATGTATCATCCATATACAGTACACTGTACTCGGATTCGTCATATTTTATTTAACATTTAACATTTTGCCAGTTCGATTATCGCAGCGAAGAAGAACTGGCAAGAAACTTCGCTGGATACTTTTTTTTTACGTCCACTTAGTCTACATTTAGAAAAATGTTTGCCACTGCCTACATATGACGAGTCATCAAGTCATCACTATTTCTAAAAATGTATCACAAATGCAACATTTTTACTATAAGCATAAACTATTCATATAACAAGTTGGAGCCAATTGGAGCAGGCCAGTCTCCACAAACAGCACCCGTTCACGAGCATCACGCCAGGGCGAGCCATCGCCTCCCTCAACCATATTTGAGGGTGAGAGGCGACCCGGACCAAGCGTCACCGTAAGCAAAGACCTTAAAGCGATGCACTACCCCAGCGGCAACACGACATGAATTTTTTACGAATCTTGTGCACATTCAATTTAAAATACTATTGCTTCAGTCACACATTCATAAAACATATTAAGAATAACAATTTCACTGATAAATTGATCATTCTGACTACAAGAAACTTAGTAATTAAGTGTGTCAGGTCTTAGGCCCACTTGCACCAACACGAATTTAAGATATAAACCAGTTTAACTCGTTAAGCTAGCACCCGTTGACTGTGGGAACCGCGTTTAAATCCATAACTCGCTACTTAACTCTAAACTCGTGTTGGTGCAAGTGGGCCTTAGGCCCACTTGCACCAACACGAATTTAAGATATAAACCAGTTTAACTCGTTAAGCTAGCACCCGTTGACTGTGGGAACCGCGTTTAAATCCATAACTCGCTACTTAACTCTAAACTCGTGTTGGTGCAAGTGGGCCTTAGGCCCACTTGCACCAACACGAATTTAAGATATAAACCAGTTTAACTCGTTAGGCTAGCACCCGTTGACTGTGGGAACCGCGTTTAAATCCATAACTCGCTACTTAACTCTAAACTCGAATTTAAGATATAAACCAGTTTAACTCGTTAAGCTAGCACCCGTTGACTGTGGGAACCGCGTTTAAATCCATAACTCGCTACTTAACTTTAAACTCGTGTTGGTGCAAGTGGGCCTTAGTATGTTTAATATACTAACATAATTAAGTTGATACAAATTAAGTGTCAAAATTTTACAAAGGCTCTTTACACCTGCCTGATACACTTTGAAGTCTTTGTAGTCAGAACTCTCAGTAAAATTGTTAATCTTGCTCTCAAGCTGTGTTATGTTATTATGTGGCTAGTCACTACAATGTTCGCCGGATCTTCTTCGTGCATGTAATGGAACTGGATTACTGGATAGAACAAGTTGTGACAAGTTCGACTGCAGTCATCCTCGATAGCTCAGTGGTGCAGACAGTCAACTGTCGCTATTGAATGTTAAGCAACGCTGGGTGCGGTCAGTGCTTGGATGGGTGACCGCTGGAGGCTGACCGAGGTTCGGATTCCTCGTAAAACTGTAGGCCCCTTCCCTCCTAATCTTACTTGGTGGTAGGGTTTAACCCGCCCGGGTTGGTACCACCGCACTGAATGAAAGGTCGGTCGAAACGGCTATGTAAATAGTTTGTGTTTTCCGACCAGTTCAGTGTAGCCGGCACGATCAAAGGGGGAAGCACTGACATGGCACCTAGTTCACCCGGTGTTATGGGCTGACATCACGGACGTTGTAGGTGATGTAGCCAACCGTGTCAGTTTCCATAAAAAAAAAAAAAATTTTATGCCATTACCTACATATGAATAATCATCATCAATAAACAATAAACATGTTAAGATTTATAAATCCTTACCTATCGAATTATATTGACTTCAATGTTTTTCAGGTAGGAATAGTCGGGAGGACCGGAGCGGGAAAATCTTCGTTGATATCGGCTCTCTTCAGATTCGCCGATTTGGATGGAACGATGCTGATCGACGGGCTGGATACAAGCTTGGTATCCAGGCAGGTGCGTTTTTTTGCTTCTATAAGTTCAATGAACATTAGTTCATGAAGTGGTTTATGTAATGTGTGTATCGAGTATCTATTGTACATAATACATAATATACGTATGCTTCTATGTATTCTTATTTAGAATGATAAATATATCCTATGTTTATGTAATATGTTCTAGTATTATACATACACATATATATGTATCATGCCCGGTGTCTTGTTTACTTTATTTTATTGTTTTGTTAGTACCTTAAGTTTGTGTCATTCTTCTTCTTTGTTGGCTACGCTTATTAGTGTTCAGTTCATAATTAAGTCAGGTTGACTGGCAGAGATAGGGTAATAAGTCCGCCTTTTGTTCAATTTTGTACTGGAAATCAGTAAAGTATATTCTATTCTATCATATACTATCCTATCCTATCCTATCCTACCCTATCCTATCCTACCCTACCCTATCCTATCCTATCCTATCCTATCCTATCCTATCCTATCCTATCCTATCCTATCCTATCCTATCCTATCCTATCCTATCCTATCCTATCCTATCCTATCCTATCCTATCCTATCCTATCCTATCCTATCCTATCCTATCCTATCCTATCCTATCCTATCCTATCCTATCCTATCCTATCCTATCCTATCCTATCCTATCCTATCCTATCCTATCCTATCCTATCCTATCCTATCCTATCCTATCCTATCCTATCCTATCCTATCCTACCCTACCCTATCCTATCAGCAGAAGAAAAGGACACATTATCGGACTTGGACAACGAATTACACGACCTTGGCATTTTCTGGCACACGGATGACGAAGGGCCAGCGCAATCAAAGCCCCGAGCGCGTACTCCACGCCGCGACAGCATACTCCCCGTAAAATTTGGCATAGGAGTAAAGATGGATCTTGCAAAAACGCGAGCCAACGAGCTGCTACAAACCGGGAAAACGGTTCTAGAGGAAACCATGGATCTAAATAAGGAAACAAAGGCTACTCTACATGCATGCCTCCAGGAAATGTATGAGGATGCATTGGCTCTCTCAGATTCTCGTAACCGCAAGGTGGCAGAGCTGGAAACAGAACGGGCCCGTCACGCACAAGAACTGGTAAGGGTAGAAAGATCCCATATCAAAGAAATGCTAAAAACAAACACTAGTCATGCTGAAGCTCTGCAAGCTGCACACGCAGACATAATAACCACAATGACTCAGGCAACGAGTGCTCGGAACTGGCTTGCGTATGAAATGCCGCCTCACATCAAGTTACTTGAGGAGGTTCACCGCACCGTCAACAGACTAGAACTACAAGACATGGGGACCGTGAAACCAACGGAGACAGCCGCTATGAACAAGGAGCTTAACATGACCATGCAGGAACTTGAAAGAGGTTTTCGTCAAGTGAATGTCAGATTAGAGGACATACGGAGGTCAATCGAAGCACTAGAAAGTCAGTCGAAGGTCATCGTGGATACTGGCAAGACAAACAACGCAACTGCAGTCAACGCCTGGCAAACCGCGTTGGAGCCAATAACTTTATCATTCGTACAGCTTAAGCAAGTGGTCGAAACACTGGCAAACAGGACTGCAGAGAAACTGAGCTTTCCAAAGAAAGAAATCTGTGAGAGCCTGCAAATCGTGCTGGAGCCTCTAACTATGGAGATGAAATCCATGAGACATGTGATGTCATCACTAAAGGAACAGAGTGACAAGCAGGAAACAAGGCAGGGAACGGCACTTTCAGACGAACTGACTCGAGCAACGGTTCGCGAAGACCTAAAAGAACTCCGCATAATTTCAGAAGACATAAAAAATTTCACCGTGAAGAATCTGACTGGTTCGGAGAAAACCTATGCACAGGCGACACTATCACACTTACCGCCAAAAACCACAAATCCACAACGCCCGGAAACTCGACAAGTCTTAGTTGTCAAATCCAGAAACCCAGAAGAATCGACCGACACAATTTTCAAAAAAATATCGAAGGACATCAAGCTCGATAAGCTCGGAATAGGGTTGACAAAAATAAGGCGAGCTAAGGACTCGAAGGTTGTTTTGGGACTGAATACCGAGGATGATGCTGCAAAAATGAAGGAGGCTTTGAAAACTGCAAACTTAGTCGCGGAGAATGCGCCTTTAAGGAATCCTCTAGTCGTGCTAACAAATGTCCAAAAATATCATTCAGATGACGAAATACTCTCGCACTTAAAAGGACAAAACAAGGGTATTTTGGGGAAAAGTGACTACGCAGTAATTAAGTATCGACGCAAGGCTAGAAACGACTTGCAGTGTAACGTAGTACTGGAGGTAGATCCCAAGTGTCACCGCTGCATTGTTGACAGAGGGTTCATATTTTTAGGACATCAAGTTGTCAGTGTATACGACCAGTCACCGCTGGTGCAGCGTGGACGACGTCTGGCGTATGGGCACTCTGTCAGAAATTGCAAGGATGACACACACACATGTTCCTTCTGCGGAGACCGACACAAATACGCGGAATGTCCAATAAGGCTAAGTAGCGGACTAGCGAAATGCATAAACTGCAAGAGAGCAGGTAAAAACAATAATAGTCACCCAGCAAACAGCGACGAGTGCCCAGAAAAGGCTAGGTGGGACCTCATCGCGCGTAGCAAGGTGAACTATTGTTGCTAAAGTTGCCTCATCGGCTCAAGTGTCATGCTCTCAGCTCGCAATTCAGAATTCGGGAACCCTTAAGATAATTCAGGCCAACCTTAGAAGATCACGAGCGGCAACTCAGGAACTCCTTCAGGTAGCTTCGACTAGTGGGTACCAAATCGCGCTTGTACAAGAGCCTTATGTGGGGAATGTAGGAAAGGTAAAAGTTTCCGCACCATTTCGTGTCTTACAGGGAACGCCACAGGCCGGTGCGCATGTCAAGGCGGCTATCATAATTATAGACAATTCAGTAACAGGATGGAGCCTTCAAAAATTATCCAACGGAAACCTCCGCCAGGTTTCCGTTGCCAAAATACCTACTGGACGTGGCGACATCACAATTATGTCTATTTATATAGAGCCTGATCTCCTTGTCGCCGAAGTTGGAGCTACTCTCTTCAATGTAGAAAAAGTGGTGGACGAAATGAGCTCAGAGCGAATTGTGGTCGGGGGTGACGTTAACGCAAAGTCATATTGGTGGGGCAGCGAGACTACGAATGAGAGAGGCGAGCTAGTTTCAGACTGCTTGGCTCAGAATAACCTCCACATTCTTAATATAGGCAATACCCCTACCTTTGAGGTCATCAGAAGAGACAGGACATTGTCAAGCTACATTGATATAACAGCCTGTGGTGCTGACCTTCTTAATTATATACAAGACTGGCAGGTTAAACGCAACTTAATAACACTTTCCGACCACAACGCCATCACCTTCTCCATTAGCGACACGCCCACCATTGCCATCACCAAACCATCAACTCGAATATTCAACACACGGAAAGCAGACTGGAGGTCCTTCTCCGAGATATTCAGGGAACAACTAAGGGCTAAGGACTTGCATAAAAATAGAATTGAATGTTTAACTAGCACAATCTAACTGGAAAAGTCATTTGTGGCGTACACAGAAGCAGCCGTAGAAGCGGCAGAAGCATCTATTCCGGCACCCAAAAGGAAACAAAGAATCGGTCACGTCTGGTGGAACGAAGAAGTGAAGGCCGCTCGCGCTGAGGTAAACAGACAACGTCGACGTCTCCGCGTAGTGACAGTCTCAAGAAGGGATCAAATCGTAACAGAATACCTATCTGTTCTAGAAACTTATAAATCTATGTGTAATAAGTATGTGTACGAAAGCACAAACTGAGAGCTGGAGAAATTTTTGCGAGAAACAAGACCGCGAGAGTATATGGGACGGGGTGTACAGGGTACTTAAACTTAATACAAGTGCGAAGCAAGATGAACTTCTAAAAGACAGCACTGGTATAGTACAAACACCTCTGGGATCCGCCCAAATATTGGCAAACACCTTCTACCCAAAGGACTCGACTGCGGGGGAGTTGATACCGCATCAAATAATACGAGCTGAGGCCGATTCCTACAGTCCAAATGAGAACAATCCTGATCCACCTTTTGCTATGGCCGAAGTTGATAAAGTAGCTGAAAGTTTAAACCCTAAAAAAGCCCCAGGCGGAGACGGACTTACGGCCGACATTTGCTGGCGTCTAATAAACTGTGATAAAGAATTGTTCCTCGCTCTTGCGAATGCTTGCCTACGTCTTCAATACTTCCCCATCATCTGGAAAGAGGCGATAATACGTATCATTCCCAAGCCTGGCAAAGATGACTACGGAGTCCCGAAGTCTTACAGACCAATCGGTCTTCTACCAATCCTACTAGGAAAAGAAGGAGAACTCAGCGAAAGCCAATTTGGTTTTTTTTTTTTTTTTTTTTTTTTTTTTTATGGAAACTGACACGGTTGGCTACATCACCTACAACGTCCGTGATGTCAGCCCATAACACCGGGTGAACTAGGTGCCATGTCAGTGCTTCCCCCTTTGATCGTGCCGGCTACACTGAACTGGTCGGAAAACACAAACTATTTACATAGCCGTTTTGACCGACGTTTCATTCAGTGCGGTGGTACCAACCCGGGCGGGTTAAACCCTACCACCAAGTAAGATTAGGAGGGAAGGGACCTACAGTTTTACGAGGAATCCGAACCTCGGTCAGCCTCCAACGGTCAGCGGTCACCCATCCAAGTACTGACCGCACCCAGCGTTGCTTAACATACAATAGCGACAGTTGACTGTCTGCACCACTGAGCTAACGAGGCTGACAACGGCCTCGACTTACGGCCGACATTTGCTGGCGTCTAATAAACTGTGATAAAGAATTGTTCCTCGCTCTTGCGAATGCTTGCCTACGTCTTCAATACTTCCCCATCATCTGGAAAGAGGCGATAATACGTATCATTCCCAAGCCTGGCAAAGATGACTACGGAGTCCCGAAGTCTTACAGACCAATCGGTCTTCTACCAATCCTACTAGGAAAAGAAGGAGAACTCAGCGAAAGCCAATTTGGTTTTATGCCACAGAAATCTACCGAAGATGCGTTATTAACAGCACTGGAAAAGGTGAAAGAGGGCCTTGATCGTAAACAGATTGTCACCATGGTCTCCTTAGACATCGAAGGGGCATTCGACAATGCATGGTGGCCGGCGATAAGAGCCCAGCTGATAAGGAAAAAGTGTCCAGGTAATCTGTTTGGACTCATATCCAGTTATCTCAGCGACCGAAAGGTCACGGTACAATATGCTGAAGAGGAGGTCACCAAAGCAACAAACAAAGGATGCATCCAAGGCTCTACCTGCGGACCACTGCTTTGGAACATCGTCCTGGATTCTCTTCTCGAGCTGATAACAAGTATGGGACTGCATATCCAGGCATTCGCTGATGATATTATCCTGATTGTCAGCGCCTCGTCTCACATTGAACTCCAGAGACTGGTAGACAATGCCCTCGATGCCATCTCGAAATGGGGCGTATCCCAGAAACTCAAGTTTGCTCCACACAAGACCAACGCTATTCTTTTCTCTAGGAAACGCAAATATGACATACCGAGGTTCACAATGGACGGCACGAGTATAGAAATTCAGCAAACCATAAAACTGTTGGGCCTGACCATTGACTCAAAGCTCACATGGAAGCCACATATCACAGCGCTAGCGAAAAAGACGGCAAATATCTTCAACTGTCTGAATAGAGCGGTCAGAGCTACTTGGGGGCTAAACAGTGATATTGTAAGGCTCATATATATCGCAGTAATTGAACCGATCATTCTGTATGCAAGTAGTGTTTGGGCGGAAGCTACTGAGAAAGCTTACGTCGTTAAGCAACTCAACACTATTCAGCGAGGATTTGGAATACGAATTGCTAGAGCACATCGCACTACCTCACTGGTATCGGTAATTCTTCTGTCGCGACTACTACCACTGCACTTGCGTGTCCGAGAGGCAGCGTCAATGTACCTCGTCAAAAAAACAGGAACGACTGAACTCCTACCTGACGACAGAATCCTCGAAACCAAATGTAGTCCTTTTGAGTTGGACCACCCTGCCCAAAGGGAGATTGTGACGTTTACCTGTCTGGAAAATGAAGACGAGGTACATTGGAGCGACCACGAGGAAGTCAGAATATACACTGACGGCAGCAAAATTGATGGTTGTGTTGGCGCTGCGTACACTTGCTGGTCTGATAAAATGGAAATAAAGAAAGCATGTTTCAAACTCTCAGACTATTGCACCGTGTTCCAGGCTGAACTGTACGCAATAAAGAAAGCCTGCGAGTTCGCTAAGACCGAAAAGAGGCAGTGCCATATTCTTAGCGACTCGAGATCCGCCCTACAAACGCTCACCGATACTGGCAACACCCACCCGCTGGCAGTTGATATTAGAATCCTAATTAAGCAGATACGCCAGAACGATGGATCTCTAAACTTATACTGGATAAGGGCACATGTCGGCACGGCAGGAAATGAAAGAGCGGATGAGTTAGCGAAACACGCAGCAACGAAACTAAGGGTCTCGCCGGCGTATGATAAATTCCCCCTGTCATACGTTAAGTACCACTTAAGGCAGCGAACAATAGCCCAATGGCAGGGAATCTATGAAAGCTCCACAACTGGCCAAGTAACTAAGCTGTTCTTCCCTAAAGCCACAGGTGCTTACAAAATACTAAGGGAAATTCACCTCACGAGCACCAGGGCTCAGATCTGGAGTGGACATGGTGGCTTTGCTGCGTATCTACACCGCTTTAAACTTAGAGACTCCCCTTCGTGCCCTTGTGATGGGGCTAGCACTCAAACCGTCCAGCACATTATCGCAGAGTGTCCAAGATTCTTAAGCGCGCGTTTCGACTTTGAGCACTCGGCAGCCATGAGTGTTGCACCAAGAAATTGGCCTACTCTTATGAGCGACCCTCAAATAAACAAAACGTTCGTGAAATATCTCGAAAAAATTGCTAATATCATTATTAGAGAGAACAAATAGGAAATAAACAAAATATTTTGGCTGTATATATTTGACGTATGTATTTATTAAATATAATTTATGTATATATTTATATAGTAGTATAGTGTGTATATAGTATTTACTCTCACCATTAATTTATTTTAGCAGTTTCAAAATTTGATATGACTAACCAGTCTCGGCATGTACAGCTGAGACAAGACTGGAACTAAATAAAAAAAAAAAAAAAAAACCCTATCCTATCCTATCCTATCCTATCCTATCCTATCCTATCCTATCCTATCCTATCCTATCCTATCCTATCCTATCCTATCCTATCCTATCCTATCCTACCCTATCCTACCCTATCCTATCCTATTCTATCCTATTCTATCCTATCCTATCCTATCCTACCCTACCCTACCCTTACCTACCCTACCCTACCCTACCCTACCCTACCCTACCCTACCCTACTCTACTCTACTCTACTCTACTCTACTCTACTCTACTCTACTCTACTCTACTCTACTCTACTCTACTCTACTCTACTCTACTCTACTCTACTCTACTCTACTCTACTCTACTCTACTCTACTCTACTCTACTCTACTCTACTCTACTCTACTCTACTCTACTCTACTCTACTCTATTCTATTCTATTCTATTCTATTCTATTCTATTCTGTTCTATTCTATTCTTTATACATTTAAACGAGATTGTGCCACCTTCTACACTTCTACACTGCCTTTGTTTCATCGGCAGGAACTTCGGACGAAGATCTCCATCATCCCCCAGGAGCCGGTGCTGTTCTCGGCGACACTCCGCTACAACCTGGATCCGTTCCACCTGTACAGCGACGATGAGATCTGGCGAGCGCTGGAGCAGGTATTCGCATTTTGCTTCACAAGAAGTCCGTGCTCACAAGCACGCGCTATCTCGCCACTGAGCCGCTCCGTGTGCACACACACACATAGAGATATAGAGAGTGCGCTACAAGTCAAACTACAAAGTTTGACTTGTAGCGATAATTTTACGGTTCCGTATCCGGCCAAGTGCGTGTCGGAATCGCGCACCGAGGTTTCCGCATTACAAAAAAAAAAAAGTTTTTTGTATGGGGATCCCTCTTAATTTTTAGGGGGTTCTGTATCCAGTACGGGACCCTATTACTAAGCCTACGCCGTCTGTCTGTCTGTCCGTCTGTCTGTCCGTCCGTCCGTCTGTCCGAGGGCTGTATCTCTTGAACCGTAATAGGTAGCCCGTTCACATTTTCACAGAATATGTGTTATTATGGCCGATTTAACAACAAATAAGAAAAACAAGAAAAAGTAAAAAAAATCACAGGGGTTCCCATAGAAGAAACCAAAAAGTGTACGCGCGCGCGCCATCTACCGAATAGATTATGAAGCATTTTAACTAATCATGACATTTAACTAATATGAAGCATTTCATAACACGCCATCTAGATGGCGTGAGTGGTGCTAGACATGACATGGCGATACGGAACCCTCGGTGCGCGAGTGCGACTCGCACTTGGCCGTTTTTTTTATTACTTGTTGTTAAGTATATAAAATAACACATTCATTCTATGAAAATTTCAACCGGCTAGCTATTACGGTTCCAAAGGCACTGACGGACGGACTGACAGACAGACGTTGTAAGCTTATTATTAGGCTTCCGTACGAGGTACGGAAACCTAAAAACTATGACTAGCCATACTGAATTTTAATGGATATTTAATATTTGTACCGTGTGGGGCCGGTACTTTAAAAGAATAGCCCCACTGCATCTCTCCCCGTGTATGTCGTAAAAGGCGGCTATGGGATATGACGCCCTTCTTATATTACTAGGTGGTATGGTTTAACCTGCCCGGGTTGATACCACCGCACTGAATGAAGGGTCGGTCGAAACGGCTATGTAAATAGTTTGTGTTTTCCGTCCAGTTCAGTGTAGCCGGCACGACTGAAGGGAAGCACTGACATGGCACCAAGTTCACCCGGTGTTATGGGCTGACATCACGGATGTTGTAGGTGATGTAGCCAACCGTGTCAGTTTCCATAAAAAAAAAAATAAAAAAAATATGCATAAGTCTCAATAAAATATTGTCAACGTGGTGTGTTCTTTATGGCGAAATAAATATCTGAATTTGAATCACGTCTGTCCGCATTGGCAGGTGGATTTGAAGTCCGCAGTTCCAGCATTGGACTTCAAGGTGACAGAGGGCGGCAGCAACTTCTCAGTTGGACAGCGGCAGCTGGTGTGCCTGGCGCGTGCAGTGCTGCGCTCCAACAAGATACTGATCATGGACGAGGCGACCGCCAACGTGGACCCTCAGTGAGTAGCTCAGCGTGTGTGCGTGTATGTGTATGTGCACACGGAGCGGCTCAGTGGCGAGATAGTGTGTGCTTGTGAGCACGGAGCTGCTCAGGAACGAGATGGTGTGTGTGCGTGTGCGCACGGAGCGGCTCAGTAACTAGAGAATGTGTGTGTGTGCGGACGGAGCGGCTCAGTAACTAGAGAGCATGCGTGCGTGTGCGCACGGAGGAGCGGCTCAGTTACGAGATAGTGTTTGCGTGTGCGCACGGAGCGGCTCAGTAACGAGAGAGTGTGTGTGCCTGTGCGGACGGAGCCGCTGAGTAACGAGATAGTGTGTTTGCTTGTGCGCACGCAGCGGCTCAGTAACTAGAGAATGTGTGTGTGTGCGGACGGAGCGGCTCAGTAACTAGAGAGCATGCGTGCGTGTGCGCACGGAGGAGCGACTCAGTTACGGGATAGTGTTTGCGTGTGCGCACGGAGCGGCTCAGTAAGGAGAGAGTGTGTATGCGTGTGCGGACGGAGCCGCTGAGTAACGAGATAGTGTGTTTGCGTGTGCGCACGGAGCGGCTCTGTAACGAGAGAGTGTGTGTATGTGTACGCACGGAGCGGCTCAGTAACGAGAGTGTGTGTGTGCGTGTACGCACGGAGCGGCTCAGTAACGAGAGTGTGTGTGTGCGTGTACGCACGGAGCGGCTCAGTAACGAGAGTGTGTGTGTTCGTGTGCGGACGGAGCCGCTGAGTAACGAGATAGTGTGTTTGCGTGTGCGCACGAAGCGGCTCTGTAACGAGAGAGTGTGTGTATGTGTACGCACGGAGCGGCTCAGTAACGAGAGTGTGTGTGTGCGTGTACGCACGCAGCGGCTCAGTAATGAGAGTGTGTGTGTGCGTGTACGAACGGAGAGACTCAGTAACGAGAGAATGTGTGTGCGTGTACGCACGGAGCGGCTCAGTAACGAGAGGGTGTGTGTACGTGTACGCATGGAGAGACTCAGTAACGAGAGAATGTGTATGCGCAGGACGGACTCCTTCATTCAGCAGACGATCCGGTCGCAGTTCGCGTCGTGCACGGTGCTCACGATAGCGCACAGACTGAACACAATCATGGACTCGGATCGCGTGCTGGTGATGGACACGGGCGAGGTGGCCGAGTTCGACCATCCCTTCATCCTGCTCTCCGACCCCAACAGCCATCTCTCGAGTATGGTGCGCGAGACCGGCGAGTCTATGACCAGGCAGCTATTCGAGGTGGCCAGGGAGGCTTTCTACCAGAGCAACCCTAACGATATTTCGTGATAACTTAGCTTATTTACTGGATGGTAGGTATGGTTTAACCCGCCCGGGTGGATACCACCGCACTGAATGAAAGGTCGGTTGGAACGGCTATTTGAATAGTTCGTATTTTCCGTCCAGTTCGGTGTAGTCGGCGCGACCGAAGGAAAGTACTGACATGGCACCTAGTTCACCGGCTGACATCACGTGTAGTAGGTGATGTTGGCAACCGAGTCAGTTTCCATAAAAAAAATTGTACTTAAGCAATCAATACTAATAATAAATCTGTAAAGGATGGCTCGAGGGATGGCTATGGAGTAAGTTACTTTGTTTTATGAGATGCTGCTTTTGTAGACTCTATAGTATAAGATACTAAACTAAATTGACTATCTTTGTGTATATGAAATTATATTATTAAATTATTATTCTAAAGTCCAACTATTAGTAGACTAACATTTTCGGATTATATTCTAAAGTTGTGTTATTTCATAGCCGACTATCATTGTCTCCCTCTACGGAGACAAGCCATGCCGCATCGTCATAGCCCCACTGCGACGTTGCTATCGCATACTCGCTCTCGCTTGCCTACCGATGACAGGAGCGAGAGAGAAACATGAAATCGCTCACCCTTCATCGGGCGATCGACGATATCTTCGTTTTCTCTCTCACTCCTGTCATCGGTAGGCAAGCGAGAGCGAGTAAGCGATAGCAACGTCGCAGTGGGGCTATGACGATGCAGCATGGCTTGGTCTCCGTAGAGGGAGACCAATGATAGTCGGCTATGGTTATTTAGTTATAGATGGATCCCGAATGTACCCCGTGATGTCATTGTACTATTTTTTGTAAATTATTTTTTTTTTTTTTTATACTAAGCGCGACATGTGGCGCCGAGTCACCCATAAGGTGTCTAGCGACGCCCATGGACATTCGGACGCATGCGGGGGCTGCGAATGCCATGCCGGCCTGACAGGTGCCCATTCACGCCTCTCTTGAAGGACCCGAGACTATACTTGGGGGGAAATATGTGGGCAGGTAGAGCGTTCCAGAGTTTGCCGGTTCTGTGGAGAAAGGATCTGCAGAACCGATTTGTACGCATCCGCGGTAAGTCCAGCGTATAGGGATGCAATCCCTGCCCAGTGCGCGTTGTACGGAGGTGGAAAGGGGACGCGGGAATCGCGTTAAACAGCTCCTCCGAGCACTCCCCGTGGAATAAGCGATAGAACACGCTTAGGGCGCCGACATCCCTACGAAGTTGCAGCGGTTCTAGATCGCGGGACACGTCGGGGTCATCCACTAGTCGCACGGCTCGACGCTGGATCGAGTCCAAAGGCGCAAGCTGGTATTTGGCTGAGCCATCCCACAGGTGCGAGCAGTACTCCAAGCAGGACCTAATCTGCGATTTATACAGAAGCAGCCTTTGGCCCGGCGTGAAGTACCGTCGAACCTTATTGAGTACGCCTAGCTTTTTTGAGGCCAGCTTGGTCTTGCCCTCGATATGGCGCCGGTAATTTAGGTCGAGCGACAGTTCGACTCCGAGGACCCCGAGGTGGTCGCTTAATTTAAGCGACGTGCCTTGGAAGGAAGGAGCTGGTGTGAACGCCGCTCTCTTCGCGGAAATTTGTAGAAGCTTTTTAAAATAAGGTACGTATTAGCGAAGTATTCATTTACCACTAGGTAGTTTAAATTATGTTAAGATTACTTTAGTATTTAGTTAGTTTTGCGTTTAGATACTCTGTTAAAATAAGGAATGAAAGATGACTGAATAAAAAAATACTTAATTTTTTCATGTATGTTTTATTACAAAATGGCTATGTAAGTACGTAATACTTTTACCTCAGTTTTTGTGATATTAAGCTGTTGATTATAATATGTAGGTACTGTTTTCTTCATGCTAACATACTACTTTTTGCAGATGATATGAAAGTCATGATGGAGATAAAAACACCATCTGATAATGACCTTCTTCAAGAGGATTTGAACCGCTTTGAACACTAATGTATTGTATTGTGTTGTTAAACTGTAGGTCCCTTCCCTCCTAATCTTACTTGGTGGTAGGGTTTAACCCGCCCGGGTTGGTACCACCGCACTGAATGAAACGTCGGTCGAAACGGCTATGTAAATAGTTTGTGTTTTCCGACCAGTTCAGTGTAGCCGGCACGATCAAAGGGGGAAGCACTGACATGGCACCTAGTTCACCCGGTATCACGGGCTGACATCACGGACGTTGTAGGTGATGTAGCCAACCGTGTCAGTTTCCATAAAAAAAAAATTATCGGCTTGATCTGAACGTATCCAAGCGTGAATTCATATCATTTACAAGGAATCGTAAAACTATAGACACAAAAAAGTTTTAAAAAACATAAAACCGACTTCTTTTTTTTATTTCACAGTTTTTTTTAGTAATTTTTTGCTATTAATGTACTCGGCGGAATCGCTCGGCCTTCGGCCTCGCGATTCCGCCTCGCTTTCCAATCCGATCTTGACCCAATTAAAATAGGACCACGTCAGCCTCGATAGCTCAGTGGTGCAGACAGTCAACTGTCGCTATTGAATGTTAAGCAACGCTGGGTGCGGTCAGTTCTTGGATGGGTGACCGCTGACCGTTGGAGGCTGACCGAGGTTCGGATTCCTCATAAAACTGTAGGTCCCTTCCCTCCTAATCTTACTTGGTGGTAGGGTTTAACCCGCCCGGGTTGGTACCACCGCACTGAATGAAACGTCGGTCGAAACGGCTATGTAAATAGTTTGTGTTTTCCGACCAGTTCAGTGTAGTCAGCACGATCAAAGGGGGAAGCACTGACATGGCACTTAGTTCACCCGGTGTTATGGGCTGACATCACGGACGTTGTAGGTGATGTAGCCAACCGTGTCAGTTTCCATAAAATAAAAAAAACAACACCGTAAAATTGCTTAAAAAAAATTATGTTCAATTTAGTAGAACGGCCAGACATGCATTTGTTACGGAACCCTACATTCATTTTGCAGAACTTAGTAGAATGGACAGACATAACCGTGTTACGGAACCCTACTTTTATTATAAAATAACCGTCGGAGGACCTTGGTTGAAAATTGTAAAATTTAGTAGAACGGACAGAAATGCATTTGCTACGGAACCCTACATTCATTTTGAAATAAATGTAAAATTTTGTAGAACGGACAGACATGCATTTGTTACGGAACCCTACATTCATATTGCAGAACTTAGTAGAATGGACAGACATAAACGTGTTACGGAACCCTACTTAACAGTTGCACTCCGGGAGTGCCGGCAGATCCCGTGCCACTCTAACTTAACCCTTAATGCAATGAGTTAAGGTTTCATTTTAAAAATGACGCTGACGCGATGTCGCGATTTCGCGATGTCGCGAGTTATAAATTTTTTACCCACCTAAAAAAGTGCCAAGTGCCGCTAAAGAAGTTTTCACTTCAAAAACCTCAGGGTTATCCCCTTTCGAATAAAAAAAAAAGAATTTTTAAAATCGGCCCACAATTTGACAGAGTAATCGCGTAAGAAACATCCAAAAAAAAGAAAACATACCGTCGAATTGAGAATCTCTTAGGTCTAAAGTAAATTGCTCGTGAAGACAAATGCAACGAGCCCAAACACGATGGGTTTATCATGTGTAGTTTAGGAGTTCCTATGGCCAGTTTCTGTCTCCATCATCAGACCAGCTCGACTGGTACTCGGGCTCGGGATAGTACTCGTACCATAATAAATTAAGCGCACCTGGCCGGTCGGAAAAGATAAAAAAATTCAAATTTAGAATATTCATGAAACAAGGGTCCGAATATGTATCACTAGTATATCGATTCATGTATTTCAATAAGACAGAGAAAATTTCAAAATATTAGGTATTTAATACTTTTTAGTTCTTTTTTTTTTGTTTTTTGGAAATCGGTTTTATATTTTTTAAAACAGTTTTTTATTTCATTCTTTGTAGTAATATTATTAGTAATATTACATAAACAAGAATAATCGAAATCGAATAATCTAAATCGATTGATGTGGTACAGAATTATTCGCCATATGTGTAAGACTGCAAATTGCTGAATAAGTCCACATCACAACAGTTTTGCTGAAGGTAACCACAAACCATACTAATTTATCAAACTGAAAATAGCCGAAAACGACCACATCACAAGTTTTGCTGAAGGTAACCACACACCATAGTATTATGTTGATTTTTCGAAAACCACTGAACCGATTTCGATAAAATTGAAATGGGACCACCTCGGAAGTATGACCTAACAAACACAAAAATAATTTTCTAAATCGGCCCTCAATTGACGGAGAAATCGCGTAACAAACATAAAAAAAAAATAAAAAATAAAAAAAAAAACATACAGTCGAATTGAGAACCTCCTCCTTTTTTGGAAGTCGGTTAAAAATACAGTTTGATGGGTCAACAATTGAAAAGAGTTACTGCTGTAAAAGACCTAGGTGTCGTGCTCGACTCGAAACTGTTATTCGATTCACACATTGACCACATTGTTAAAAAAGCGAGCAGGGCACTCGGTTTTATACTAAGAATCTCTCGAAATTTTAAAAATCCGAATTCATTGCGAACCCTTTACTGTACGTATGTCCGCAGTCACCTTGAATATGCCTCTCAAGTGTGGAATCCGAGATATTCAACCTATATGATTAGACTAGACCGTGTCCAAAAAAGGTTGCTCAAATTTCTCAATTTCCGTGCAAACGTTGGGTTCCGCTAACACTGAAATGGCATGCCATTTTCATAAGTTGCTTCCTTTAGACCAGGGGTTCTCAAACTTTTTTTTTCAGGTACCACTAAAACCAATATGTTTGTGCGGCGTACCACCTTTACCTACAATAAGCTAATAATAATGGTTTATCTTCTATATCTAGGTACATTCTTATATTCTCTTTGGAGGTTAGCATCACACCAAAGTTCAATTAATGATTCTCTTTCCTCGGATGTAAGTGATCTCGTAATCGAATCTAAAAATTGATTTCTCATCGAATTTAATTCTGAAAAATCTTCTTTCAAATATTCTTCGGAGCATTCATGAGCATTATGAGCACTATAGCACTATGAGCACAATGGGTTTTTATATCGCTAAGGACATCAGAATTCAAATTATATTTATGTTCATCAACAAAACTTTCTAAATTAGGATTATGGCACTTGCCGCTTATTAAATTTTGTAGAGCATAGGTAATGTTTAATTTTTTCGCGTACCACCTCGAAGCAGTCCGCGTACCACTGGTGGTACGTGTACCACAGATTGAGAACAGCTGCTTTAGACAGTAGGCGGGAAATGCTTGACATTACTTTACTACTAAAAATAAGCAGTGGATCCATTGATTGCCCGGAACTTTTGGGTCACATTAATCTACTTGTGCCGAGACTTGCGACGAGGAGTAACGCTATAATACACCTCCCCCTTGCCCTTTCCAATTATAAACAGAATTCATTTTTCTGGCGTGCTGGTAGGTTATTTAACGACATAAGCGACGATGTTGATTTGTTTTGCACGAGCCCTAGTGTACTTAAGAATAAATTTAGACGTGCTTTCGATTCAATTTAACGTTTTAGATTTATGTTAGTTTTTTTAAAGTATTAATTTGTGTAAGAAATGTCCACTTGAATGTCTGTTGTTGTCATTAGCTGTGTTAAATTTTCGCTTTTTTTCTCTCTCTAAATTTGAACCTAAATGTGTAAACTTGTAATTGGTGTCCTGTAGTTATAATTGTATGTTTATTTAATAAGTATCTGCACTGTAAGTTTAACGAAATAATTAAAATATAAAAAAATTATAATATTTATTTTATGCATGTATCTACGTATGTTAACGTCCATTTATTTAATATTTTTATGCATCACACTTTACTTTTGACTGCACTGTCTGCCCCACGCGCTTCCACATCCCAAAGGTTAGTTTCTAAAGAATACTGCATTGCATTAAGCCCTATCATTGTATGTCGTAAAAGGCGACTAAGGGATATGACTCCCTTCTTATATTACTAGGTGGTAGGGTTTAACCTGCCCGGGTTGGTACCACCGCACTGAATGAAAGGTCGGTCGAAACGGCTATGGAAATAGTTTGTGTTTTCCGTCCAGTTCAGTGTAGCCGGCACGACCGAGGGGAGGCACTGACGTGGCACCAAGTTCAACCGGTGTTATGGGCTGACATCATGGATGTTGTAGGTGATGTAAGCCAACCGTGTCAGTTTCCATAAAAAAAAAAAAAACCACCTTGTGTGTTCCATGTTTTATGACGTACAGTACAATAAAGTATATTTGAATTAGAATTATTTGTATCAGTATTTTGCTTTATCTATATTTTATTATGAGATGCTTTATCCCACCTGCCTGTTTACCTTGTTAATGATTGTCTACTTACTTAACGAGGTCATACAGATAAGGCTAATCAGATACAAGATATTATATTTTAACGAGGCCGCACAGTAAATAGTATGTTCATGTGTGATTCTATAGCAAGCCCGACATTTTTAACCTGGGTGTCTTCAAACGTCGTATCAACAGGCTAGACAGCCCAGCAACAGTCCGAAAATCTACTGGCATGGCACCTATTGTTAGCGCGCACGTTCGTGGCCTCTGCGGGCGGAGGCCGACAGATCTTTAAACGATTATCCCTGTTTTGTCTTCGTACTTCAACCACGCAATAAAACCTTATTAGATAAATAATTGAGTGTCATAAATAAAAAGGTTTTGAAAATGTCGTTACTTTCAGAGATTGATTCACAACACTATACATTCCATTCTCACTTTCCTGCCGGAGGCCACGAACGTACGCGCTGACTGTAACTGAGCTTGGTTTCGCGAGGAGAGATGATTTTAACTCTGTCGACTGCAACATTGGTCCCTCGGCACGGCCACCCATGCGAGTTGTATATAGTTGAAACGGTGTTATGGGTCCGCGAAACGATCATTTGCGATTGGCAATGCTTACGTGATTGATACTCACTGAACATTGACCGTTTAGGAAACCTGGCAAGATATCTATGTAGGTATAAACTGTTGATTTTCCAAAAAAAAAATTTTTTTTGGGTAATCCGGTATGGGTGGCTGAGTCGGAGGGGCCAAAGCACATACTCCGAACAGCTAATGTCACCTCCGAGAAGGTAGGTGCCAAACCGGAGACTTCCCTGGATTGCTGGCTATACTGGACTAGAGGAGAACACAACCGTGGCTGATATGCGGCCATCTTACATCCAGTACGGTAGTACCAACCCAGTCGGCTACAATTTTAGTATACCACCTGGTAAGGGGCAAGGAAAGGGACCTACAGTTTTACACCGGTTCTGAACGGTGAAGCAGCAGGTGTAGGTATGCACGTAAATTTTTTCGTCAGAAAAAACTCATTGGTACACACCGACCGGATTCGAACCTCGGACCTCTCGCATGAGAAACAGCTGCCGAAACCACTCGGCCAACCGCCGCTTCTTCTGATTTTTCGAATTCTTCTGAGCGTAGAAACGTCTGCTTCGTCGACAAAGGGAATAGCCACAGAACCCTCTGCGTGTGAAAGATTCCCATTTAATCAAATGTTTATTATTGAACGTCATATTCTTGCTAAAATGTTGTTTATGTATAACCATAGCCGACTATCATTGATACAAGTGCACTTCGAGCTGTCAAAGTCGATAGGTTGGCAGGACTGAATTCACCCCCCCCCCCCCCGCTGCGGGGGGTGAATTCACACCTGCCAACCTAACGACCTTGCTTCGAAACGTCTTGCTCAGCCCGTCACACCTTTCTGAACTAGATGCCATGTTGTAGGTACTTAAGAGCAGATCGAGGTAAGTCACGTGATCGCATGTTAGGTATTTGAACAAAATATCGCTGTCTCCAGTCGTCCACCGGCCACACACGGCCGTGTTTGTGTGTATTTGTGAAGGTTTGGGGGAGCGGGCGGGGGACACCACCGTACGCCCCGCCCGCGTCCCGCGCCTCCGCACCGCGCCGCCGCGCCGGGCCGGTCGAGCGAGAAGTTTTGCAAATTGCAACTCCTGTGCAGTTTTCGTTCGCTAAATCAGTTGCGTGCGTTGCGTTCGAAATCGAAACTCCACCAAATATACTGGTTCACCAACATGGAACTAAACTTTACACCTCGCAAAGGAAAGAAGCGTCATCTGATAGGTACTGACAGTGTTGTGGAGGTAAAATGTCCATACAATGTATCCGACGTAGCCCCACTACAGGCCATCGAACAAAAAAAGATAAAGTTCTGCAATATTGTATGATTATTATTATCAGGTACAGCTTCACATCACAGAGAGGAAGTTTGCATTCTTTATCGTATGGTCTGTCCAAGTAAGTAACTCACAACAAGTAAGGACTCGAATACCTTTTAATTTTGGGAGATGAGTATGATTACAAAACTGGAACTTTTTTATCACAAATGTATGCTAAAAGAAATAATTGACCCCAGAAAGCCACGCAAAATGTGTATTCGAAGTATAAACGATGAATCGGACGATGATAGATAACCTGTAATAGTCCGTAAGCCCGCTCCAAAATTGCCTACGTCATATGACATCACGATAAAAATGCATGGCACACGGTCGGAAAAGTTGTGCTGAGCCAGAATCAGAAGATTATCGCACCTAAAATTAGCCGGAAGTTTGAGAAAATCCTTCACTTCCGGTAAAAATTTTAAGGTTATATTTACGTCATATGACATCATTACGAAACACGTGGCATCATTTAGCCGTGTAATTGTAGAGAGAGTAAACATAAGTCTGTCTGTTCTGAAGTGGCCGGAGGTACTTGAAAGACTGCACCAAAGATACTGATACATGAGATACTGGATACATTTTCCTACGCCATGTGACATCTTGACGAAAATTATTATAAAAGTATTGAAATAATAGTGTTTTCCTGTGCGCTTCCGCGTTATAATATGCCCAAACCGCCTTAATTCCGCATGGGCGTGGCCCGCGGACGGCGCGCGCGCACATGAGCGCCGACCTCGACATAAACGCAGATATTTCGGAAACTAATAAAGTTAGATCTATAAACTCTTCTGTCCTAGAAAGCCTAGAAAATTTCCTAAAATCCATGTGAAACAGTGAGGCTTACCTTGTTCAGAAGTACCAGATATTTTAGTTAGAAAAAAAAATCCCAAAAAAAATTTGAAAAATTCATTATAATATAAATTCAAAACATACCTTTACAATATTTATATTAGAATACTCGTAAAGAAACATACTTTTAGAAATAGTAAAGTATAATATACGTTTTCTTTACAGAAATCGGCGAAATCGGATGTTCAACATGAACATCCTGAGAGCATCCGCAAAGTCCGAGATGGCACGCGCGTGATATTTTTTACCAATTTTATAAATATATTATTTGAACTAAACCTTCTTTTATTTTGCAACTGGTCGTATGTTTGTATAATAATGCGAAGAAAATTGGAAAAATAAGCTATATTTCCATGAAAAATATGCCCTCAAAGTTATTGTTTACACATTTCATACAAAAATAAACAAACATTTTTGAGCGACGAAAAATATGACTTTTGTCGCCACCCGAACTCGTAATGCATCTTCTATTGGTAGAATAACTAATAAATAACACTATTTACTAACCTTTAGCTCATAGATGCACTTGAATACACTTATAAACATTATTTTCACGGGGCGCTCTTACTTGAAAAATACGCACACGGACAGATTATCAAATTGTCCACTGACGGCTAGTTATTGTTTCCATAGCCAATATTATTGTTTCTTGGAGACAGGCTCCAAATCCTTTCAAAGAATGCTGCCTGAGTCAAGAGAGGATCAGGGCAAAATAAAGTGAATTTGGTCAAATAGTGCGGCCGTAAATTGCGCATTAATTATGGGTCCCAGGTAGCCCGGCGGAAGCCAGAGGATACGCGCGGCGGGCTATCGGAGACCCGCTTGCGAGTCAACAGGTTAAGAATAAATAAGTCTGTCAAGCCATATCTGGCCGGAAGTATTTTAAAAGTGATTTTTTAACTGCTAGGTGAACGAATTATGTTAATTGCGCAAAATTTAACAAATTATAATCGATTAAGGCGAGAATAAGGGTCAAAAGGACAACTTTGAACGAAATTATTGAGATATTGGTAAAGATGAAAAATCTGTAAAAAATATATGTTATGTATTGATCTTTAATTAACAAACGTAGGGAAAAAAATATATTTTACTACTTTGAAAAGGTGAAGGAAGGTGTGGATCTAAGCTTACGATGGCTTCACCGAACATATCCGGGCCCATCGGCAGTAGAGGAGGGTAATAATCGAGGTCGGGACTAGCGAGTGGCCACACTAAATTTCCCGCGCATGCTTCACGTTTCGGCTCGCTTCAAGCCCTCGTCAGCTAGTCTGCGTTGACTAGGACGCGGGGAAACCACCAGTCCCGCTCTCGACCTCCCTCTCTCTACCTATCCATATTCTGTAGGATGCTTCCAGTGACGTTTTCGAAGCTCTCTCCATATATGAGCTTAGCGTCGATCTTGGGAGCCCTAGATTCTTGAAGAGACTGTAGAGCGACTTCGCTGGTAGTCCTCTTGCTCCGACTTCCACAGCGAAGAGATCAGTCTTGAATCCGTTTCTCACAATCCGGTCTACTAAGTTGCAGTACTTGTTAAGTGTGATGTTGTGGTCCTTCGGTATGTTACTTTCCCATGGAACTGTAAGTTCAACAAGTACTACATGCTTTGTCGCTTTTGAGAATATGAGTATATCCGGTCTTAATGCTGTGGTACAGATTTCCGAAGGCATTTGGTAATGCTTCTCATGTGTGTCCATCAACAATTCCCAATCCTTTGCTGCTCCCAAAATTGAAGAAGGTTTAGTCCTATCTTTGGGCATCTTATTGGCTCCAGGTTTCACAAAGTTGACCTTCTGGAAGCCGCTACTGGTTTGCCCTTTCCTGGTCCGTGCAATTGACAGGTTGATGGCCTCTCTGATGATTTGGAGGACTTTATCATGACGGTAGGAATACTGGCCTCGCTCAAGTAGTATTTTGCATCCGCATAACAAATGTTTGGCCGTGCCTACGAACTCCTTACATGACGGGCATAGTCTATTTGTAGATTTCCCCCATCTAACTAGGTTACTCGGGTCGGGGAGAGTAAGCTGGAATGCATTTAAGTAGAACTTAAGCAGCTCAGGGGACCAGTTGTATATTATGGATTTCCACTTCAATGCAGGAGGGATGCAGAAGTCACCCACTGTTAGCCAATCATTCTGCATTTCTAGGTTTAAGGCGTGAAGTTTGAAGCCTTGTTCCATGTCCTCCTGAGCAAAACCTTTCAGTATTTCTTTATCAGACTTTGCTGTTTCTATGCCCAATCCAGATCTATTGGTGCGTGTACCAACTTGGAATGATTTGTAGAAGTCGAGTCTCGATTCCAGTTCATCTGATAGTGATGTGTTGGGTAAGGCTTGAATAGCGCTATCATTGGAGTCTTTGAGTATACATCGTTTGGCTATTCTCGCCTTTTGATAAAATATCGACGGTTTCTTAATGTTCAGTCCAAAGTTATTGTGAGATCTGTATAGCGTTGACGAGTCAGCCGGGTGAGCCAGTCCAAACCATGATTTCAGGAATCTGGTCACATACGAGTCTAATTTAGTCAGGTTTTGCTTTGTGAAGTCGTAGACGAGAAATGGCCATGAAAGTTTTGATGTCAGGTAGTTATCGTAAATCCATGCCTTTTGTGTACCCAGGAGGGGAAGATTGTCAGTTTGGCGGAGGCTCTCTTCGAAAAGTTGGACAATATCATCAGTAGGATGCTCCTTTCCTCTGCTGGTGATCCTTTTGCCCAAGAATTTAAAAGGAGCTTCATCAGCCACGGTTGCGATTGGTTTTCCGGCTACTGTCAGACCTGGATTGCTCGAGGTAAACTTTGAACCTTTCCTGGTTAAGCTCAAACAGTAGCACTTCGCTGGTTTTATCTTCATCCCTTTGGTCCATTCACAATAGTCATCTACCACCTTAAGAAGCGCCTGATTTTGTTTTGGATTGCGGGTTAACAGCGTAATATCATCCGCAAATGCCAGGATGGCCGTCATATATGTGTCTCCATATTTGAACCTGTATCCCCATTTGTTTTCTTTTACGACAAGCGTATCAATTAGAATGTTGATAACAATGTTAAATGTGACAGGAGAGAGGCAGCAACCCTGGAAAAGACCTATGCCGTAACGAATTTCTGGTGTCTTCTCCGTTTCGCCTTTTACTTGTATTACAAAGGAAAGTTTTTTGTAGTAGGAGGCTATTATATTACAGATCAGAGGTGGCACATTATACCACTCTAGCGCCTTTAATAGTAACTCATGGCGCACCGAACCGAAGGCGTTTTCAAAGTCTAACCACGTGGCAGTTAATTGTCTCTCATTCTTCCTTGCATCTCTAAGACATTCAGTCAGCAAAGAATTATGTTCGAGGCACCCTGCAACTCTTGGGAGAAAACCTTTCTGGTACTTCTTCGGTAAGTAGTCGTTGGTACACATGTGTTTGAGTAGTCTGGCCTGTATAATGGAGAAGAATATTTTCGAAATTGTGTTCGTAAGGGCTATAGGTCTAATATCCTTGGGATCAGTAACTTCTTTCTTTTTTGGTAGAAGAACAAACACGGCTTTACCAAGACAGTCTGGCACTTCTCTGTTCGTCCAAATTCTTTTGTAGATGTTCAACATGTGTTTCCGCACTGATGGACATTTTTTGTATATGATGTATGGTATGCCATCGGGTCCCGGGGCGGAACTATTTGGTTTCCTTTTTATGTGGTATTCCAGCTCTTCCATCGTCGGTGAATCAGCATCAAATGCTAGAGCAGGTTCTTTGGGTTTTGGAGCTGGTGGATCCCTGTAAGTTATATCTGCCTCCGGGGTGGTATATGTGGATTTAAAGTAGTTGAACATCTCGTCCGTACTTAACCTAATTGTACCCTGCTGTTCCTTAAAAGCTTTTTTGGCGAAATAAAAGGGGTTCTTCTCGAAAGCTGCTATATTCTGAGCCTTTCGAAATTCATTGCCAGCAACCGTAATTTGCTCAGATACTTTCTGGATGAGTTTTAGGATAGATCTCATCGCTCTGGCTAATTGGTGGCATAGATTTCTGTCTCCTGAGGCTTTAGCCTTCCTTAGCTGCTTTATCAACTCTCTCTTCCTTCTCCTAAGCTTTGCTTTGAAAGTGTTTTCTCTTTCCATTGGGTTGTGGTGATATCGAACAGGGTACAATTCGGAGAAGTAATTGTAAATTGTTCCCTGGAAGTCATACAGCTGATCTTCGGGACTCTGCCTGCAGCCTGGGAGGTCAAGTCTTTCGGCTAGGCATCGATCATGTTGCTTCCAAGTGGTCTCGGATATGCTCGGTAAGCTTAGTCGGTCTCTGGGCGAAAATGCTTCATGGTGAGAGGAAGGTTGCGCAACACTGTGTGACGTGTGAGGTTGTACTCTGTCAATAGTGTCAGGTGGAGAACTTACAGGCGCTTTCTGCCCTGCTTCACTGTCGCTATGTTTCTCCTTCACGTGCTTTTCTAGCCAGATTTTTCGCTTATATTGTTTCCCACACTTCGAGCATTTCAAGTCCATATTCATGCCAAGGTTGTCAGAGATATCGATCGGTGAGCGGTTCATCCTCCCTCCCTCTCGGACCGCTCTGAGGGTATTTACTCTTTTGACTGTCGTAGCTTTTATTTCCTGGCGCGGCTTGCTAGGCCTAACGCCCGTCTGTCTCTCCAGCGTCACCAGTCTTTCCCGGTCGTCAAATGGACTTTCCCATTCGTCAACGGTCTTTCCCGGTCGCCAGCTGTCTTTCCAGCGTCATCCCGTCTCTCCGGGCTGTCTTGTTTCGAAGGTGTGGATCTAAGCTTACGATGGCTTCACCGAACATATCCGAATAAATCTCCAAAAAATTACGAAAAGTACGAAAATTGTACTTTCTAGTTAAATTATCTTGAGAAACATAAATTGTTTCAATACAAGACCCTCATAGAAATGTAGATAATATTTTTCCCTATAATCGTAGCGAAAAAAAATGTTGTTTTTCATCTTTCCAACACGTAAAATTTAATAAATAGTGTGATTTTCGCGCAAACGTTCTTCGTCGGCGCAACGTATCAGCCACCGCACGAGTAGAATGAATCTCGCACCTATTGCATCTGCATACGGGTCGTGTTTCAATCATCAGTGCTCGGGTAGCACGGTTTGAGTCCTATTTCCCCCTTAACAAGGATTATCAACTCATCCGTCGTGGTGGGTATAGATAGTATTACAGAAATTATTACTAATCTGTTAACATAACAATCTAGGGAAAAATAAAGTTGCGTCGTACCTATTTTTTGTCTGCCAACGGTTGTTTGATATTTATAGTCATTCATTGTCGATTTTAAAAGTTGTTGTAAAATTTTTAAATCGATTTACCTCCTGGTAAATCATGTATCTTCGTCGATATTTAATCACATTTCGCACGCAAGCACATACAATGAAGCTATAGAAATACTAGACAAGATCTTTGTAAAACCCAGTAACGAAATATATGCCCGAAACAAACTAGCGAACAGACTACAACAACCTGCCGAGACAATTGATATGTGCTTACGCGCCCTCGAGTTGTTAGCTAAAGAATGCAACTTCCACGCTGTGAGCGCTGCTCAGAATCAAAGCGATTACATACGAGATGCTTTTATAAGTGGACTATCATCACCTAACATTCGGCAAAGGCTTCTCGAAAACAGTGGTCTCGATCTCACCGAGGCCTACAAACAAGCTCAGTCTCTAGAATTGGCTCAAGTTTACTCTGAAAAATGCAGTGCCTCTAGACATTTGACTGCAGTTCATGAAAATGAATGTGAAAATGCTGATCCTTCCTCTTCAGCTGTCAGTAAAAAGACATCTTAATCCTGCTATTTCTGCGGTCAAGACCAACGCCATCGACGCCAAAAGTGTCCTGTATTCAACACTACCTGCCTAAAATGTTCTAAAAGAGGACATTTTGCAAAAGTATGTCGATCGGGAAAACAAACTGCTTGTTTGGAAGAATCCAGTAGCAACACCATGATAGCTGCAGCTCCAGCAGGCCTCCAGGCAGGAGACAATTATTTCAATGACTGTCAACTGCATTCCAGTACAAGCCTTGAGACACAGGCAGTACTAATACGTTCATAAATCATAAACTACTTCAACAGTACCATCTCTCAAGTTCTCCTTACAATGAGACAGTAACAACAGTTGGCATCTAAAAAGCCAAATAGAAGGTTTATGCAACGTAAAATTATTTGTACAAGGACACACTCACGACAACTTCCCATCACTTATAATGAGAGCTCTCTGCGCTGATGTGGTTCTTCGGAAGGATGTATTCAAGGAACATCAAGCTGTCGAAGTTGTGTATGGTGGCCCCATGGCACCGTTGAAAATTTTATGCCATTCCCTCAAGGTGGTTTCAGTCCCACCAGTGAAGCTTTTCGAATATTTTGATCCACATTGTCGACTGATTGCCACAAAGTCCCGTCGATATTCTGAAGCTGAGAGTGCTTTCATTACTAGAGAAGTACAAACGTTACTCGAGGACGGCATTATTGAGAATAGCTCTTCACCATGGCGAGCTCAAGTTCTGATAACAACGAACCAAAACCATAAGAAAAGAATGGTTATTGACTATTCGAGAACTATCAATAAATTCACACAGCTTGAGGCATATCGTCTGCCAAACATTGAGGACTTAGTTGCCAAAGTCGCTCAACACCACGTATTCAGTATAATCGGCGTACGCAGCGCGTACCACCAGATACCGATCACCGAAGAAGATAGGCTTTACACAGCATTCGAGGCGGCCGGAAATTTATACAAATTTAAATTTAAGACGGAATCAAGACAACTATTTCAAACAGACATCTTGCGCCTTATGAAGGCAGAGCCGAGATAGATCCATCAAAAATTTTATTAGATTTGGATCCCTATGATACAAGTGACGTTGCCCCTGATCCCAAAGCAAACTACCTTTTAAAATCGACAATTAATGACTATAAAGATCAAACAAACGTTGGCTAACAAAAAATAGGTACTATGCGACTTTATTTTTACTAGATTAGTAATTATTTCTTTCATACTATCTATACCCAACACGACGGATGAGTCGACAATCTTTGTTAATCGATTATAATTTGTTAAATTTTGCGCATTTAACATAATTCGTTCACCTAGCAATTATTAAAAAATCACTTTTAAAATGATTCCGGCCAGATATGGCATGGCAGACTTATTTATTTTTAAAGACACTATATTTAAATACTTTTATAATAATTTTCGTCAAGATGTCACATGACGTAGGAAAATGTGACCATCTTTGGCGCAGTCTGTCAAGTACTTCCGGTCACTTCAGAACAAACAGACTTATGTTTACTCTCTCTACAATTACACGGCTAAATGATGCCACGTGTTTCGTAATTATGTCATATGACGTAAATATAACCTTAAAATTTTGACCGGAAGTGAAGGATTTTCTCAAACTTCCGGCCATCTTTAGGTGCGATAATCTTCTGATTCTTGCTCAGCACAACTTTTCCGACCGTGTGTCATGCATTTTATCGTGATGTCATATGACGTAGGCATTTTTGAGCGGGCTTACGGACTATAACGGTCATGATGGTCGTAATATATTATATTCAACTGACGTGCTCACTGTTTTATTGTACACCTTTATTGTATTATTTTATTTCGATTCATTTAGTTTTCGATATGTTATAATTAATAATTAATTTAGGTTTTGTAGGTTATAGTTAATTTCTTCATTTGTATTTGAGTGAATAAAACAACATTTTATTTTTTTTATTCACATACATAAAAAAATTTGATAAGTCAAATTCCTTTAGTAAAATATATAGAAGGTTCCGTAAAGGTACAGTACCTTGTCACACTTAGTAGATTACTGCGCACCGTTTTGAACACTTTACGTTCTGAGTGAACGCTATTGTGACAATATAATTGTTTTTTTTTTATGTGATCCGGTATGGGTGGCTGTGTCGGAGGGGTCAAAGCGCATGCTCCGACCAGCCAATATCACCTCCGAGAAGGTAGGTGCCATACTGGAGACTTCCCTGGATTGCTGGCTATACTGGACTAGAGGAGAACACAACCGAGGCTGCTATGCGGCCATCTTACATCCTGTACAGTGGTACCAACCCAGTCGGCTACAATTTGAGCCTACCACCTAGTAAGGGGCAAGGGAAGGGACCTACAGTTTTACACCGGTTCCGAACGGTGAAGCAGCAGGTGTAGGTATGCACGTAAGTTTTTTCGTCAGAAAAAACTCATTGGTACACGCCGACCGGATTCGAACCTCGGACCTCTCGCATGAGAAGCCGATGCCCAAACCACTCGGCCACCTGCCGCGTTATAATATTTCTAACTCGGAAATAAATCATCACATCTCATAAAATACTTTACTATAGGTAGGTACCTACTTAATTAAATTTAATTTTAAAAATTCGCAAGAAAGAAAGAAACCTGGAAAGAAACGCATACAGCTTCTCCGTTCCGTCGTCGTGGGTAAATATTAATACATTTACCAGAATTTACGCCTCTGATTACAATTCTAATACCATTTGTAGCATTGGGTGACATCAGTATTATCAGACGGTCGGATGGACGAACTGACATTGAACTGAGACTAATAGGTTTCTGATTTTACTTACGGAACCCTAAATATTGAGATATTTCGGGATGTATTGTTCATTTCCCGCAGAAGGGGCTGAAAATATCTGCACATCGATGACATATGTTCACATCAGCGGCGACTCCTCTCAGTTGGCGAGGTTGGCGCCGCCAAACCCAATAAAATGAATGACACCATTAATACAGAAGTATCAGGCTAAAATAAATGTGAAAAAATTTCGGAGTTATATTATTTATGTCATATAATCCACGATTAATAAGATAAAACGTCAATCCCGTACCCGTTACATAATTTGAAATTTCGCGCGCGTCAAACGCGGGCGACGACGAATGACGACACATCAAGGCATTCATTGGCCGGTTGGCTACATTTTGAAGCGCCATCGTATTCCATACAAGGCGGAAGCGACCGATGTCCCCCCCGTCCCGCGCGGACCCGCTGATCAGCCTTTCGAGTTGGCGCAGCGGGGAGTGCATTTAGTGACGCGGTAGCGAGTAGAGCGAGCTAGCGAGCGAGCTAGGTGTGTGTGTTGCGTGTGCGGGTGTGTGCGCGCTGCGTCCACACGACGAGTATTCTTGTGCTGTGCGACGTGCGATGCGATGAGACTAGCGAGCTAGGCTAGGTGTGTTGTGTGCGCGTGTGTGTGCGCATTGGCTCGCGAGTTGATAGCTGCATATATTCCGTTATGTAGGTATAGACTTTGTATGGATGAATCCTGTGCAGTGTTGTTAAATTTAAAGTGATTTATTGGTAATTATAATGGCAAACTCCTACCGAGCTATCTACGGAGCACTCAAGGACAAGAGAGACTCAGTAATTTGGCACTCTTATCTGTGGAAAAGGAGTTGCTAACAAAATTGAGGAAGAAAGAATATTTTCACGATCGAGTCATCGAAAATTTCTTGTCTGTGGAACGAAGAGTGGACTTCATGTACAAATAAAAAAAAAAGTTTTAAAAAACATAAAACCGACTTCCTAAAAAAAGTAAAACTAAAAAACTATTTAAAATAAAAATATAAAAACCGCCTTCAAAAATATATGAAATAAAAACCTAAAAAAAAAAACCAACCCTAGAGTTGAAGGCGGTGCTAAAAAGGCTACACAAATCACAAAGGATATTATTACTCCAATCAATAAAGCATTTCCACTCGACGTAATTCCTCTGTCGCTGAATCTTTGCAGTGTGATAAAGTAGGGTTTAAAATACACGTTTGACAAATTATCTAGGATTTTTTATGTTTGGAAGTTAGGTATTTATACCTAAAGATGAAAATCGCTTATAACTGCTGGTGAAAAATTGCTCCGTCCGAAGTTCCTTCCGTATATGATATTATATATTAATAAGAGTATATATATAACATTATCTATGAAAATTTCGATTTCGAATAGGCAGAAATTTGAAAATACCTATTTTGTATCACAACTTCTTCAGAAAAATTGCTCTGTCAATTTTTATTTTATTATATGTCTTAATTTATTTATATATATCGCTTTAGACAAGTATCTAGGAAATTTTCCTTATCGATCACACCTTTACAGATTTTCGGCAATAATTCGCTGTGAAAAATTGCTCTGTCCAAAATTCTTTCGGAATATGATATTATATATTAATAAGAGTATATATATAACATTATCTAGGAAAATTTCGATTTCGAACAGGCAGAAATTTGAAAATACCTATAAAAATTACTCTGTCAATTTTTATTTTTTTTCATCTCCTAATTTCTTTAAATATATCGCTTTTCATAATTATCTAGGAAATTTTCCTTATCGATCACACCTTTACATATTTTTGGCAATAACCCAAGCACTGTGAAAAATTGCTTCGTCTGTTTTTATTAACTTATTAGACACAGAACATCAAAATATAATATAATTGTATATTATCCAATAAAATTTCTCCATTAAACATGAACTTTCGAGTAGTTTCGAGTATCGCAATATAATAAAACAACGTTTAAAAAGCGCGCGCTCGCACTACACTGAACTCGGTGTGCGGGAGGGCTGCGGGGAGTGGGGAAGAATAAGCCCGCCCGCCCGCGCGCCAGCAGCTCATCGTCCCGCACCGCGACCGACGAGACGACACGCGAGCGTCGTCGATGCTCGCGGCTCGCTATTCCGCCCGCCACCTCTGTCGTCCCACTACAACGCCGCTCCGCCGCGCCGTCCTGCCGCCTACGGAACGAAATTGTAGGGCCTATCTATATAGTATTAGGAACTTTTAAAATTTAACTTTCGTTCTGTAATTTAATTTGTATGACAGTATGTCGAAACAACTTATTAAACATATTTCATGCACGTACAGTCTGTATGTAAATAAAGTGTATACATTTTTGTAAAAAAACGATTTAAAAAATTAAAAACCGCCTTCAAAAATGTATGAAATAAAAAAAAATCGAACCCTAGAGTTGAAGGCGGTCGGTTATTTTTGCTTGCACCGCCTTCAACTCTAGGGTTAGATTTTTTTTATTTCATACATTTTTGAAGGCGGTTTTTATATTTTTTTTAATAGTTTTTTATTTCAGTTTTTTTAGTAATTTTTTGCTATTAATGTACTCGGCGGAATCGCTCGGCTTTTGGCTTCGCGAATCCGCCTCGCTTTCCAATCCGATCTTGATGAAATTGAAATGGGACCACGCGGAAAGCACCAGGTTTCAAATAAAAAAAGAATCATCACAATCGGTTCACTTGGGGACGGAGTCGCGTGTGTCCGCCTGTAAGTATCTACAGGTCGCACTCAGACGACGCGGGGACAGCTCGATTGTTCGAGCACTTGAGTAGAGCGGCAGATGAAGTGCATGTAGTTTCCCTATATATATATATATATATATCCGCGGATATGGTTCTGCTTGGGGATTTTAATGCCCATCACGAGGAGTGGCTGGGCTCCGGGAGAACTGACTTCGAGGGGAGAGCCGCCTACGACTTCGCCCTGACGCATGACTTGCCTCAACTGATAGACCAACCTACCAAAGTGCCAGACATGGACGGTCATGCACCCTCTCTGCTGGATCTTCTGCTGACGACGAACCCTGCTGGATACAAAGTCACAGTGAGCACTCCTCTTGGCTTCTCTGACCACTGTTTAGTGGGGTCCACGGTGCCATTTTTGCCTCCTTAGTCTCGTACTGGAGGAATGCGTCCAATTTGGCACTACGTGTCAGCGGATTGGGACGGGATTCGAGAATACATCACATCCTACCCATGGAGAGAGCTATGCTTCAGTTCGGATGATCTACACCTTGGCTACGGCATTTGCGCATTCCGGCAGAATGCGCCAATGCCGTAGCCGAGGTGGTTCTGGGGGGAATGGAGATGTTCATTCCCAGCGCCCTCGTGCGCCTCGGTGGTAAAAGCCAGGCCTGGTACAGCCGCGACTGTGGTGAAGCTGTCGCAGCTAATGGCGCAGCTTATCGTGCATGGTCGTGCGCTCGTACCAGACGCGAGCCTAATGTATCCGAACTGAAGAAAGAATACAACCGCCTCTCCAGATCCTGCAAGAGGGCTATCGTCAGGGCCAAATTCGAGCATATCGGCAGAGTTGGTGATAGGCTGAACCAGCACCCAACTGGGAGCCGTGAGTTTTGGTCTCTCGCCAAATCTGTCGTATCGATTTTCTACCGCTCCTCCCTTCCACCTCTACAGTGTCCTGGGGGCTCACTTGCCCACTCCGCAAATGTAAATGCTCTCTTTGCGTAGAACTCCACCCTGGACGATGGGGTGCCATCCACCCATCCATAACTAGGTGTGAGAACTCCATGCCGGAAGTACAGTTCCGACAACGAACTGTGCGGGCGGAGCTTATCTCCCTAGACACCAGGAAGGCGAGTGGGCCGGATATGATTCCTGCATTGGTGCTGAAACGGTGTGAATTGGTCTCGATATTGCCAAGGCATTCGAATGGGTTTGGCACAAATCGCTTCTGGGCTAGCTTCCGTCGTACGGACTTCCTTCTGGCCTCTGCGACTGGGTCGCCGACTTCCTACATGGGCGTAGCATTCAGGTCCTAGTGGACGGTTGCTCTTCGGACGCCCTGTCAGTGAATGCCGGCGTACCGCAGGGATCTGTGTTGTCTTGTCACCAACACTGTTTCTTCTGCATATCAATGACATGCTGCCACTAGGCAACATAAATTGTTATGCGGATGACAGTACAGCACATGGATCCTATACCAGTGACCCTTCAGTCAGACGGGATGTTGTGGATGAAGAGGCGAAGACTTGTGTCTGATCTCAAACAAACGCTTCGGTCTATTTCCGAATGGGGCCGCTGTACGCAACAGTCGTTCTCACCCCGTGGTGTTAGTGGGTGGACTGTAGTTGGGTGGGGGTGCGACTGTGCACATGCAATATCACGCCGTCACCGCAGCGGTACTCATATTCTGGGTTTGATAGTTTCATAAGGGGGGAAATAGGGTAAATAAGAGACGATTGGGACTTTTACAAGTTTCCCCGAGGCTGGTTTACGCGGCGGCGACGGGTGTTGTCTACTGTTATCTATCAGTCAGTTCAGATCTTATTTTGCGCTTCGTGATAGGATTAGTTTGGCGTAGCGTCTGGATCCGTCTGGCTGACTTCGGAAATTCGCTTAGGTGTCGGGCTCCGTCTGGATGGCGTCGGGGAACGCAGGGCAGTATCGGGCTCCATCGGGATGGCGTCGGGGGACGTTGGGCAGTGTCGGGCTCCTTCCGAGCTGCGTCGGGATTCGTCGGACTGGCTTCGAGGCTCGCTTAGATGTCAGACCGCGTCTGGATGGCGTCGGGGGAACGCAAGGGCAGTGTCGGACTCCTTCTGAGCCGCGTCGGGATTCGTCGGGCTGGTTTCGGAGCTCGCTTAGATGTCGGACTGACTGCGTCTGGATGGCGTCGGGGAACGCAGGGCAGTGTCGGACTCCTTCTGAGCAGCGTCGGGATTCGTCGGACTGGTTTCAGAGCTCGCTTAGATGTCGGACTGCGTCTGGATGGCGTCGGGGGAACGCAGGGCAGTGTCGGACTCCTTCTGAGCAGCGTCGGGATTCGTCGGGCTGGTTTCGGAGCTCGCTTAGATGTCGGACTGCGTCTGGATGGCGTCGGGGGAACGCAGGGCAGTGTCGGACTCCTTCTGAGCAGCGTCGGGATTCGTCGGACTGGTTTCAGAGCTCGCTTAGATGTCGGACTGCGTCTGGGTGACGTCGGGGGAACGCAGGGCAGTGTCGGACTCCTTCTGAGCAGCGTCGGGATTCGTCGGACTAGCTTTGAGGCTTACTTGGATGTCGGGCTCCGTCTGTATTGTGTCGGGGAACCCCAGGGCAGTGTCGGGCTCTTTCTTAGCAGCGTCGGGATTCGTCGGACTAGCTTCCGAGCTCACTTAGATGTCGGACTCCGTCTGAATGGCGTCGTGGGAACGCAGGGCAATGTTGGACTCCTTCTGAGCAGCTTCGGGATTCGTCGGACTAGCTTCCGAGCTCACGTAGATGTCGGACTGCGTCTGGATGGCGTCGGGGGAACACAGGGAAATGTTGGACTCCTTCTGAGCAGCGTCGGGATTCGTCGGACTAGCTTCGAGGTGTAGCGCAAAGTGTGTGGTGGTGTGGTACCTCCTACCTGGATGTTGATGTCTCCGCCCGCAGCCGCACCTTCGATAGCTCGGTCCTTCAGGTGGTGGTCGTCGATCGGCACGGAAACGTCCCGGTGTCCGAGGATCTGCTGGGCCCAGCTACGCACACACTTCGGAAATTACACTCACTATACTTATGCCGTATTAGGTCGCAACAAGCCCTGAGAGCCCGCGCCGCGCTCGATCAGGGTGGATTTTATCTTTTCCAGAGCAAAATGTTTGAACAAAACCGCCCGCTCCCGCTTGTATTTTCGGACGTGTCAGATCACAACAGTCCGTCGCCTAGGCAACCGGACTCTTCTCCTTTCCGCCAGGAGGCGCTGTGTGCTTCTTGCATGAAGACCGCTGCAGGTAGAGTCTTGAGGCGAAGAGAATGGAGGAACGTTTTTTTTTTATTTTTTTTTTATTGAAAGCGCGACTTATGGCGCCGAGCCACCCATAAGGTGTCTAACGACGCCCATGGACATTCGGTCGTATGCGGGGGTTGCGAATGCCATGCCGGCCTGACAGGTGCCCATTCACGCCCCTCTTTAAGGACCCGAGACTGTACTTGGGGGGAAATATATGAGCAGGGAGAGCATTCCAGAGTTTACCGGTTCTGTAGAGGAATGATCTGCAGAATCGATTAGTACGCATCCGCGGTAAGTCCAGCGTATAGGGATGCAATCCCTGCCCAGTTCATGTGGTGCGGAGATGGAAAGGGGACAGCGGGATTGCGTTAAACAGCTCCTCCGAGTACTCCCCATGGAATAAGCGATAGAACACACTTAGGGAGCCGACATCCCTACGGTGTTGCAGTGGTTTTAGATCGCGGGACACTGCGGGGTCACCCACTAGTCGCACGGCTCGACGCTGGATCGAGTCCAGAGGCGCAAGCTGGTATTTGGCAGAGCCATCCCACAGGTGCGAGCAGTACTCCAAGCAGGACCTGATCTGCGATTTATACAAAAGCAGCCTTTGGTCCGGCGTGAAGTACCGTCGCACCTTATTGAGTACGCCCAGCTTTTTAGAAGCCAGCTTGGCCTTCCCCTCGATATGGCGACGAAAGTTCAAGTCGTGCGACAGTTCGACTCCGAGGACCCCGAGGTGTTCGCTTAATTTAAGCGACGTGCCTTGGAATGAAGAAGCCGGTGTGAACGCCGCTCTCTTCGCACTTAACGCGCAAACTTGTGTCTTGGAAGCGTTGAACTCGACCAAATTGCTACGGCCCCATTCGGAAATAGAGCCGAGTGTGTGTTCGAGCTCAGACACAAGTCTTCGCCTCTTCTCATCCACAATATCCCGACTGGCTGAAGGGTGACTGGTGTAGGATCCGTGTGCCGTACTGTCATCCGCATAACAATGTATGTTGCCCAGAGACAGCATATCATTGATATGCAGAAGAAACAGCGTGGGTGACAACACAGATCCTTGTGGTACGCCGGCGTTCACTGACATGGCGTCCGACGAGCAACCGTCCACTAGTACCTGAATGCTACGCCCATGTAGGAAGTCGGCGACCCAGTCACAGAGGCCAGAAGGAAGTCCGTAAGCCGGCAATTTGCCCAAGAGCGACTTGTGCCAAAGCCGATCAAATGCCTTGGCAATATCAAGGCCAATTGCCAAGTATTTTTCATTTCATTTTTCATTTATTCATTTCCATCTTAGGTACCATCGGTACACTTGAGTTCGTCACATTTTAGTTTACCAAATTTACAATTGAAACTGTCTGGGTCTAGCCATGGTAAGGGACTAATAATTAGCAATAATATAGATACATAACTAAAAATTATAAGAATACAGAGAAAAAAAAACTGTTTTGTGCATGAAAGGCAATTAAAACTAGAGCTAAATTAAAATACTTCGTCAATAGAATTGTTAAAGGTTAAAAATTCAATTATGTCAATATAAAAAAATATAAAATTAAAATAAAATTAAAATAAATTAAAATAAATTAAAATAAATTAAAATTCAAAATTAAAATAGGTAGCATCAATTCACCATGACCGTCAAGCGATTCCCCCCAAAGGTGAGTGACGTACGCTAGGAGATCACCAGCAGATCGTTTTGGCCGGAAGCCGTATTGCCGATCGCTGATGAGGTCATTCGTCTCCAGGTACTTCATGAGCTGCGTATTGATAATGCGCTCCATCACCTTACAGAAAAGGGAGGTAATCGCTATAGGTCGGTAGTTTGACGGGTTTGAGCGGTCACCCTTTTTAGGGACCGCTTGCAAAAACGCAGATTTCCAGGCCGCCGGCACACGGCAATTGGAGTAGGAGAGACAGAATAGGCGCGTCAGCACTGGGGCCAGCTCGGGAGCACACCTTTTTAACACCAATGCAGGAATCCTATCCGGCCCACTCGCCTTCCTGACGTCTAGGGAGAGAAGTTCCGCCCGTACAGTCCGTTGTCGAAACTGCACTTCCGACATGGAGTTCTCACACCTAGGTATGGATGGGGGAGTGGCACCCCCATCGTCCAGGTTGGATTTCCCCGCAAAGAGAGATACCAGTAAGTCGGCTTTCTTCTTTGCGAAGTGAGCCTCCAGGACACTGCAGAGGTGGAAGAGAGGAGCGGCAGAAATTTGACTCGACATATTTAGCGAGAGACCAGAACTCACGGCTCCCAGTTGGGTGCTGGTTCAGTCTATCGCCGATTCTGCCGATGTGGTCAAATTTGGCCCTGGCAATAACCTTTTTGCAGGATCTGGAGAGGCGGTTGTATTCCTTCTTCAGTTAGGATGCGTTCGGATCACGTCCGGTACGAGCGCGCGACCATGCCCGATAAGCTGCGCATTTAGCTGCGACAGCATCAGCACAGTCGCGGCTGTACCATGGTTGGCTTTTACCACCGAGGTAGACAGAGGCGCTGCGAATAAACATTTCCATTGCCCCCAGAACCACCTCGGCAACGGTATTAGCGCATTGCGACGGATCGCCCGAACTGAAGCAGATCTCTCTCCAAGGGTAGGATGCGAAGTGTTCTCGCATCCCATCCCAATCTGCTGACGCGTAGTGCCAAATTCGATGCGTTCCTCCAGTACGGGACTGAGGAGGCGAAGATGGCACCGTGGACCACACTAAACAATGATCAGAGGAACCCAGCGGGGCTCTCACTGCGACCTTATATCCAGTGGGGTTCGTTGTCAGCAGAAGATCCAGCAGAGAGGGTTCATGACCGTCTATATCTGGCAGCCTGGTGGGCTGGTCTACCAGTTGAGACAGGTCATGCGTCAGGGCGAAGTCGTAGGCGGCTCTCCCCGCAAAGTCAGTTCTCCTGGAGCCTAGCCATGCCTCGTGATGGGCATCGAAGTCTCCAAGAAGAACCAAATCCGCGGTAGGGAACCGCTCTTGGACTTTGTCTGCCGCTCCACTCAGGTACTCAAATAACCGAGCTGTCTCTGCATCACCAGAGTGCGACCTGTACAGACAGGCGTACACCCGCGAGACCGTTCCCAGATCCTCGTGGACCCAAAGTACTGATAGCTCGGAGTCCTCAAGGCAGCGCAGGCGACGACAGCAAATATCTGCCCTGACAAACAAGCAAACCCCGGCTCGCGACCGGAAGGCTTCTTCCAGGGTGTAGCCGGGGTAGTGCAGGTCGATATATTTGTGATTCCGTCAGGAAAAGCAAGGCCGGCTTCTTCGTCTCCAGGTGGTGATGGACGGCATTCAAATTGGTATGCAACCCCCGCACGTTGGTCGAGTCAACGCTAAATAGTGGTGTAAGGGTGTGCACCGCTGATTGAACCTTTTTTTCCTTTTTTTTCGCTGCCATGATTTTTGTAAGAGGGAGGGAAAGAGCATGAAAGGGTGGCTGTGGTGATTCACGGGCAAAGCGTGGACCCTAGCTTCATCGCTTACTACTCAGGTTAGTGTTGCGCCGACACGGAAGACGGAAAGGCCCCCGGTCCCCCCCGGAAGTGGCCGCCGGAACCCCTACTCCGGTCACCAACCGGCACGACGGACCACTCCGGGATTATGCGCCGGTTGACCGGGGCAGCCTCTCGCGTTGGTTAGACGCGATTGGGCTCCTGTACTACCCGGCGGGCGGCCAGCGGAATAACCGTTTAACCGGGTCTCCCTGTCAACCGTGTCGATGCGTCACCTCTGAACAGCGAATCCGCGTCGGGATCACTGGCCTACTCCTCACCACAGCCAACCCCACCTGCTACTGGGTCCCCGGGAAGTACACCGGAACACAGCGAACTGTTATGCCGGTGTAATTGTTTCTCCCGGGGTGTGGTGGCGAACCCAGCCGATCCGAAGATCTCCCACACGCTGATTGCTGTTCATTTGGCACCACCCAGGAGGCACGTGTGACTTTTATATCGGATTTCTATTATTAATAATTTTAATTTTAATAGGATTCATTTATTATGTTTCATATTATTTTATTTTCTAAATAGAAAAATTTTAAAATGTGTGAATGTTAGTTTGTGACTTGTTTATGTTATACAAATAAATATTCTATTCTATTCTATTCTATCTTCAATGGTTACGTTAGGCGGCGCGGCGTAGGCACCTGCTTGGACGACGACGTCGAACTACACTCTGACGATATGTCGCGATCACTACGTAGTAGGTACATTGAGCCACGTCGAAAACAGCAATTTACTTTACTTCGCGGTCGTGAACTGACACATTCGTCGCGGTAGTGAACTGAACTGAACTTATTTATTATTAGGCGTTCTGTTTCATAGAACGTAGACATGTTTGATTTTATTTTTAGAAAAAGAACTCTTATTTCCAATGAAATAAGACTCACTATAGGTCCCCAAAGGCAAACCAACCACATAAATTGATTTCATTTTTGCAATATACCGTTTGTTTTTATTATAAATGCCAAAAAGAACCACATAAATTGGTTCCACTTTGCGATATACAGTTTGTTTTTATTATATAATGCCAAAAAGAACCAGATATCTTGGCTCTGTTTTGATAAATACTTTTAGCGTACTTCATTAAAAACAAAAAAGTCCATCTCGCTTGGATCTTTTACGCAAAAAAAAAAATCTGACCAGTTAGCTAGTACCAAGTAGCATAATTCTTTTCTGCTGTTGCGATATACCTCAATTGGGCGGACGAATGTGTAGAAACCTATTAGTATATACCAAGTAGCCTGCCTGGGTCTTTTCTGCAAAAAATAGAGGGTTGATTAGCTCTCAATTGGTATATTTAACTCATTTTTAACCAATTTGTGGGTTGGTGCCTTTTGGCATTTATATGGTCAATTTTCTGAAGAAGTTGTGATACAAAATAGGTATTTTCAAATTTCTGCCTATTCGAAATCGAAATTTTCCTAGATAATATTGTATGTATACTCTTATTAATATATAATATCATATTCCGAAGGAATTTCGGACGGAGCAATTTTTCACAGCGAATTATTGCCGAAAATCTGTAAAGGTGTGATCGATATGGAAAATTTCCTAGATAATTGTCAAAAGCGATATATTTAAATAAATTAAGACATATAAAAAAATTAAAATTGACAGAGCAATTTTTCTGAAGAAGTTGTGATACAAAATAGATATTTTCAAATTTCTGCCTATTCGAAATCGAAATTTTCCTAGATAATGTTAATATATACTCTTATTAATATATAATATCATATACCGAAGGAATTTCGGACGGAGCAATTTTTCATCAGCAGTTATAAGCGATTTTCATTTTTAGGCATTCATTCATTTTAATACCTAACTTCCAAACATCAAAAATCCTAGATAATTTGTCAAACGTATATTTTAAACACTACTCTATCACACTGCAAAGTTTCAGCGACAGAGGAATTAGTCCGAAGAGCCCATACAAGGAATTTCCTCGTTTCCTGGACTATATCATCCGCTCATGTTTTCTTTCATGCATCATTTTTGCTTGCTTTAGCACCGCCTTCAACTCTAGGGTTGGTTTTTTTTTTTAGGTTTTTATTTCATATATTTTTGAAGGCGGTTTTTATATTTTTATTTTAAATAGTTTTTTAGTTTTACTTTTTTTAGGAAGTCGGTTTTATGTTTTTTAAAACTTTTTTTTTATTTCACAGTTTTTTTTAGTAATTTTTTGCTATTAATGTACTCGACGGAATCGCTCGGCCTTCGGCCTCGCGATTCCGCCTCGCTTTCCAATCCGATCTTGACCCAATTAAAATAGGACCACGTCAGCTTCGATAGCTCAGTGGTGCAGACAGTCAACTGTCGCTATTGAATTTTAAGCAACGCTGGGTGCGGTCAGTACTTAGATGGGTGACCGCTGACCGTTGGAGGCTGACCAAGGTTCGGATTCCTCGTAAAACTGTAAGTCCCTTCCCTCGTAATTTTACTTGGTGGTAGGGTTTAACCTTCCCGGGTTGGTACCACCGCACTGAATTAAACGTCGGTCGAAACGGCTATGTAAATAGTTTGTGTTTTCCGACCAGTTCAGTGTAGTCAGCACGATCAAAGGGGGAAGCACTGACATGGCACTGGTGTTATGGGCTGACATCACGGACGTTGTAGGTGATGTTGCAGAACTTAGTAGAATGGACAGACATAAACGTGTTACGGAAGCCTACTTTTATTATAAAATAACCGTCGGAGGACCTTGGTTGAAAATTGTAAAATTTAGTAGAACGGATAGACATGCATATGTTACGGAACCCTACATTCATTTTGCAGAACTTAGTAGAATGGACAGACATAAACGTGTTACGGAACCCTACTTAACAGTTGCACTCCGGGAGTGCCGGCAGATCCCGTGCCACTCTAACTTAACCCTTAACGCAATGACTTAAGGTTTCATTTTAAAAATGACGCTGACGCGATGTCGCGAGTTATACATTTTTACCCACCTAAAAAAGTGCCAAGAGCCGCTAAAGAAGTTTTCACTTCAAAAACCTCAGGGTTATCCCCTTTCAAATAAAAAAAAAAAGAATTTTCAAAATCGGCCCACAATTGACGGAGTAATCGCGTAACAAACATCCAAAAAAAGAAAACATACCGTCGAATTGAGAATCTTTTAGGTCTAAAGTAAATTTCTCGTGAAGACAAATGCAACGAGCCCAAACACGATGGGTTTATCATGTGTAGTTTAGGAGTTCCTATGGCCACCTTCTGTCTCCATCATCAAACCAGCTCGATGGTACTCGGTACAGTAGGTACTGGCCAGGTACCATAATAAATTAAACGCCGGTCGGAAAAAATAAAAAAAATTGAAATTTAGAATATTCATGAAACAAGGGTCCGAATATGTATCACTAGTATATCGATTCATGTATTTCAACAGGACAGAGAAAATTTCAAAATATTAGGTATTTAATACTTTTTAGTTTTTTTTTTTTGTTTTTTGGAAATCGGTTTAATATTTTTTAAAACAGTTTTTATTTCATTCTTTTTAGTAATATTACATAAAAAAGAATAATCGAAATCGAATAATCGAAATCGATTGAAGTGGTACAGAATTATTCGCCATATGTGTCAGACTGCAAATTGCTGAATAAGTCCACATCACAAATGTTTTGCTGAAGGTAACCACACACCATACTAATTTATCAAACTGAAAATTGCCGAAAACGACCACATCACAAGTTTTGCTGAAGGTAACCACACACCATAGTATTATGCTGATTTTTCGAAAACCACTGAACCAATTTCGATAAAATTGAAATGGGACCACCTCGGAAGTATGACCTAACTAACAAAAAAAGAATTTTCTAAATCGGCCCTCAATTGACGGAGAAATCGTGTTACAAACATACAAAAAAATAAAAATAAAAAAAAAAATAAAAAAAAAAAACATACAGACGAATTGAGAACCTCCTCCTTTTTTGGAAGTCGGTTAAAAATGTAACAATTCAAGCTTGTATGCCTGTCTCGTCGTCGTCGTGCCAGAGGAGACGTCGTTGTTGTCGGCTGCAACTCGACTGCTTTGACACAACCAGTAGGTACCTATCTACAGACAAATAAATCGTAAGTGAGCAAAATAAATCATTTAAACTAAATATTATAAACTATCTATATCGTAATCGTCTTTCAGTTTTTGAACTTATTGTGGTAGAAATAAATCAACGCGTAGGTACCTAAGTTATGAAATTATGAAAAAAAAAATCCTTAGCCAGAGCCAACCCAATATTCAGGACCAGGAGTCGCCGCTGCCACATCACTAAGATTTATCGCTATCGATAACATTGGGGTACAGCACTATGGCTTAGAGTTATCTCTGTGTGTGTGTTGTGTGTCTCTACACCCTCCCCCGTGCTCGTACCTCACCGAAACGTGTAATAGGGACAGCTGCACGTTCTCAGCGAATATATCTACAAATTACAACAAAATTAGTGTTTCGGCTCTCACGTTTTCTAGCCCCCTAAACCTTATCCGATTCTTACGATTATTTTTTTGTTGTAATAAGGACGGTCAAATCTGCGTACCTGTCTTTTTTATTTTTTCGATATACAAAGTAATAATTAAATACAGCTTAATGAACTTCATGTCATAAAAAAATTGAAAATTCCAATTTTTTCGTTATTAAAACCAATTTATAGCTCGGGTCTCGTATATTTTATCAAAATAAAAAAAGACAGGTACGTAGATTGGACTATCCTTATTACAACACAAAAAAATCGTCGGAATCGGATAAGGTTTAGGGGGGTAGAAAACGTGAGAGCCGAAAGACGATTTTGTATGGAGCAATACAACCTCGGAACAGTCTTAAGTGCTTCAGTTTGGACTTGCCGGCTACACTAACCTTGACGGAAAACACGAACTAATTTGGAATTTCGACAGACTTTCATTCAGTGCGGTACATTTATTCATAGGATACCGCCCAACACTTTGAGCCAATCAAGTACCGCTTACAAGTACTTTCTATTGAATAACTTTTAGCTATATTTTAAGATGTCTGGTAGTAGGTTGAGTTAACAAACCTACATTGTTTGTCTAGGAACAGCTGTAATGATTGAGAGTACTTGGATAAAAATTAATAAGTCTGAAATATAATTAACCATTCTTTAATTTCTTTATAATATGGATGCCCGTATGGGCATAGCTGTGAGTACAAGTTGAAATCTCCCAATGGATGAGCTGATCCTACCGTCTATCTGCACACATTGCACGAGCTTCCGCGGCGGCCGCGGCGGTTTCGCCGTGCCAACTTCTTGTAGTATCCCCAGCCGAGGTATGCCAGAACTACCACCAGCGCCGCCAGGGACAGAGTACAGCAATCCGCTTGCAATGCAGGTAGATTGAAACCAGAACTTTTTCCCTTAGAAGACTTTGCCATATTGGTTGATGATTTCTTATCCATTTATTGTTGGTAATTTGATTTCAGCTATTCGTTCGATTTGGTTTTGATGAATCTGGATGAGTCGAATATTTATTTTGGTTTATAATTTTATTCAACATTGAAAATTTCACATTTCGCCAATTTGACAGTTTGACATATATTTTTTTAAAGATTCTAAAAGTACAGTTTATGGTATAAGCGGCCATTGATGAAGTAGTAAATATGTAAAATATAAATTTTTGAATTGGGAAATCTAACAGCATAGAATATTAATGCTGTATTCTCTTTGATGTGATGACTGATTTGACAGGGTGCGGCGCGTGCGACCATCGTGGTGCGACTAGTAAGATAAATAATATTTAATTTCGACGCATCCAAACTCTGTATTAACGATGTGTGTAAACGATGGTATTTTTTTAAGAATAGAAGGAAAGGTGAAATATGAGTTTGTAGTTGTATATTTAGTTTTTTGTAAATTTCAAGGAAAGAGTTAAGAAAAGGAAGAAAGGATACATTTATACAAAAATAAATAATATATTTAAACATTATTTTTCTAATGCATCCTTAAAGCTAAACTTATTGACTAATAAATAATATCTACAGACGACGGATAATTTTGCTGATTCTACTTAGATTTAACAATTGTAGCATATTCAAGAAGGTCGCTGTATTAGTTAATGATTGTTACCTATTGTACTATTTTATTTGATATAACTGTTCGGCTAAGTACAATTAGGTAAAACAAGCATAATGGGTCTCAGAACGAACTATAATGATGAAAAATTGTGAATCTCAAGCAAGATCCAAGACACATTTTTGCACTATTTTCTAAAAGTAACGCTAATGCCTGATATTGTGATTGTTTTTCAAATAACAAGTCCGTCCGAATGCTCATTGAATAATGAATGATCAATGTTTTCACCAAGCTGTCATTGGAGATGGTAATTGGAAATATTATTTGTTTAAATTTTTTTATTTCTTCCGAACTGGGTGGGTGTGCCCGAGGTCGTAGCCTCAGGCGCAACCAATTTCACCCCTGAGGAGGTAGCAGTCCGGCTTGGAGGCGGAATAATGTCACTGGGAAATCCGCGACTAACAAACACCTAATGTCTTAATATTTATTCCGTGGAATTCTGTCATTTCAAAAGTTTTGTATACTCCCGAAAACACGAGGAATGTTATGTATGCTCCACACGTTTACAGTGCGATACCTTGAGTTTTGAAATATTGAATATTGATTTGATAATGAATAGTATTGACATCGATGTGTATAAAGATAGGTACAGACGACAGCACTCATTTCTCACACTTCAGGAACCCTGTCAAAATAAAATATTTAATTATTTGTATAATTTTACCGTGTGGGGCCGGTACTAAAAAAGAATATCCCCACTGCATCTCTCCCCATGCATGTCGTAAAAGGCGACTAAGGGATAAGGACAAGATGCCGTGCTGAAGGGCGACAGGCTCGCCACCTCTCACCTTGGCACGGTACTTCCACCGACTCATGCAGCAGGTGGGTCTTCGTGCCTTACTTGCTGCTTGATCGATTTAATCTTGTTCGAATACTTTGCGAAACGTGGTAGCCGGTGTTGTGCTGTAATTGACCAGAGTTCTTGCAGCACAACACCGATTACTCTGCTTACCCCGATTGTCGGGATTCAGCGTGTGTGATATGTATGTATGATGTATAATTTTGCAGGGATAATGAGTGAATGTTAATTTGACAAGGTTCCTAAAGTGTGAGAAATGAGAGCAGTCGTTTGTACGTCGCTGAACAAAATCGGTCTCGAAAAACAATCTAATTCTTTTAAATAAATAAATTGACCACTAAATCAACAAATTGTCACATTTATTTTTCCTTAGCCTCTCTCAGATTACTCTGGTAGAAGGCTTCCCTGGCGACCTCGAAGAGTTGTTTGGCCATGGTCTCGCCGGTCTCGCGTACCATCCTCGAGAAGTGGCTGTTGGGGTCGGAGAGCAGGATGAAGGGATGGTCGAACTCGGCCACTACGCCCGTGTCCATCACCAGCACGCGGTCCGAGTCCATGATTGTGTTCAGTCTGTGCGCTATCGTGAGCACCGTGCACGACGCGAACTGCGACCGGATCGTCTGCTGAATGAAGGAGTCCGTCCTGCGCACAGACACACTCTCGTTACTGAGCCGCTCCGTGCGCACACGCACACACACCCTCCCTCTCGTTACTGAGCCGCTCCGTGCGTACACGCACACACATTCTCTAGTTACTGAGCAGCTCCATGCGTACACGCACACACACTATCTCGTTACTGAGCCGCTCCGTGTGTACACGCACACACACTCTTTCGTTACAGAGCCTCTCCGTGCGCACACGCGCACACATTCTCTAGTTACTGAGCAGCTCCGTGCGCACCGCACACGCACACACACTCTTTCGTTACAGAGCGTCTCCGTGCGCACACGCACACACATTCTCTAGTTACTGAGCAGCTCCGTGCGCACCGCACACGCACACACACTCTTCGTTACTGAGTCGCTCCGTGCGTACACGCACACACACTCTTTCGTTACAGAGCCTCTCCGTGCGCACACGCACACACATTCTCTAGTTACTGAGCCTCTCCGTGCGCACACGCACACACATACATTCTCTAGTTACTGAGCCGCTCCGTGCGCACACACACACACACATTCTCTAGATACTAAGCACTTCCGTGCGCACACGCACACACATTATCTAGTTACTGAGCCGCTCCGTGCGCACACGCACACACATTATCTAGTTACTGAGCCGCTCCGTGCGCACACGCACACACATTATCTAGTTACTGAGCCGCTCCGTGCGCACACGCACACACATTATCTAGTTACTGAGCCGCTCCGTGCGCACACGCACACACATTATCTAGTTACTGAGCCGCTTCGTGCGCACACGCACACACATTATCTAGTTACTGAGCCGCTCCGTGCGCACACACACACACATGCTCTAGTTACTGAGCCGCTCCGTGCGCACACGCAAACACACTATCTCGTTACTCAGCCGCTCCGTGCGCACACGCACACACATTCTCTCGTTACAGAGCCTCTCCGTGCGCACACGCACACACATTCTCTAGTTACTGAGCAGCTCCGTGCGCACCGCACACGCAAACACGCTCTTCTTTATTGAGCCGCTCCATGTACTCATATAGACGCACACACACACACACACACGCTGAGCTACTCACTGAGGGTCCACGTTGGCGGTCGCCTCGTCCATGATCAGTATCTTGTTGGAGCGCAGAACGGCGCGCGCCAGGCACATCAGTTGTCTCTGGCCGACGGAGAAATTGCTGCCGCCCTCAGTTACTTTGAAGTCCAGGGCCGGGATTGCTTCTTTTAGCTCAACCTGGATTAGAAACATTGATGTTTTATGTTGTGGTGAAATTGTGATACAGTTCAACGTAGCGACAGAAAGTAGAGGAATGTTGTTTCTTTTACAAAAGTTTTTTTTTTTTATGGAAACTGACGCGGTTGGCTACGTCACCTACAACGTCCGTGATGTCAGCCCATAACACCGGGTGAACTAGGTGCCATGTCAGTGCTTCCCCCTTTGATCGTGCCGGCTACACTGAACTGGTCGGAAAACACAAACTATTTACATAGCCGTTTGGACCGACGTTTCATTCAGTGAGGTGGTACCAACCCGGAATTAAAAGTGGAAGTGGAAGCGAAATTAGAAGTGGAATTAAAACAACGTACAGACGAATTTAGAGTACTCCTCGTTTTTGGAAGTCGGTTGAAATCAGGTTAAGATTCCATCATCTTTCACCCTTTTTCAGTCTGAGGCAATAAACACAATGCATACATACTTATGTATTTTTTTATGGAACCTGACACGGCTGGCTATATCACCTACAACATCCGTGATGTCAGCCTTTAAACCGGGTGAACTAGGTGCCATGTCAGTGCTTCCCTTCATTTAATGTCGGCTACATGAAACTGGACGGAAAACACAAACTATTTACATAGCCGTTTCGACCGACCTTTCATTCAGAGCCGTGGTACCAACCCACGCCGGTTAAACCCTGCCACCTAGTAAGGTAATAAGGGAAAGGACATACAGTTTTAAGTGGAATCCGAACCACGGTTGAACGGTCACCCATCCAAGTACTGACCGCACCCAGGCGTGCTTATGATCACGACCGAATGTCGACCGACCGCATTACTGAGCTACCGGGGCTGACAAATTAATTTTGGACAAGATAACTATCAACGAGCAAGTGAGGCACGAAGGCTGAGGCCATACTTAAGTAGAATCATAATGAATACCCTCTCGAGCGCCTGCCACAGTTCTTCGTCGCTGTAGAGGTCGAAAGGGTCGAGGTTGTACCGCACGGTGGCTGAGAACAACATCGGCTCCTGCGGGATGATGGAGATCTTCGATCTCAATTCCTGAAATAATAAATTACTTCAATTTCTCATAAATGCGAGCGATGAAGAAGCCATGGTCGTGTCTGGTGAACACCGAAGTGACAACGAATGATACTAATGATGCATTATGATATTTCGACCTACCGAGGATGCGCAGCAACCGGTTCTGTAGTTCTTTTATTCACAGGACCGGGAAAATGTGGAACGCACTCCCTGCTCATCTATTTTCTCCCAAGTACTGGCTGGGGTATTTCAAAAGGGGCGTGAAAAGGCCCCTGTCAGGCCGGCATGGCATTCGCCATCCTCGTGCATCACAGAATCTCCTTGGGAATCGTAAGTCACCTACTCGTAAGTGAAACGATGCCACATGTCGCATTTACCATAAAAAAAAAAGTTCGAAAAAGCAAAATCTGTGGGCACGTCAGTGCCACCGCCAAGTCGATTCTTGTTGTCTTCGATTGGAAGTTATTCATCGATATTTGTATTCCATGACGCCGACAATAATTTTGCTGTTGTCTCGAAGCACTAGAACGAAACCCTGATGTTCTTCTTCTTTGAACTTGGTCTTTTTGAACTCTTTCTACTCTTATTCTGTATTGCTTTCTTTTCACAAGTTTACATACATAAGATAAGAGTACTTACTTATTATAGTCTACCATGGATATTCATATTATTGGTGTTTGGTTTACCATGGTTGGAACTTGCAGTCACTATGGTCGACGTTTCGGACTGGCGCGTGCAGTCTATCTTCAGGGCGAGTGGAAACAGCAACAATAGGAGTACTTATTGCCTAAGGCTATCTCTGCCAGTGAACTCGAAGGCTGACTATTCTAGAATGCCTAAGGAGTTGATGTTTGGTTACCTGCTTCGGCAGTAGAGCAGTGTCTATGTCGTCGATGCTCATGACTCCTTCGATCTCAGCAAACCGGAACAGTGCTGATATGAGTGAGGATTTACCAGCTCCCGTCCGACCGACGATTCCCACCTGGAAATGGTTAAATGCGCTGTGTAATGGTTAACTTAATGTTTTGTTTAATGTTTAATACCGTAATGTCTTGCGTAATGGTTAACTTAATGTTTTGTGTAATGTTTAATACCGCAATGTCTTGCGTAATGGTTAACTTAATGTTTTGTGTAATGTTTAACACCGTAATGTCTTGCGTAATGGTTAACGTAATGTGTAGTGTAATGTTTAATACTGTAGTGCATTGCTAATGATTAATAACATAATATGTTGTGTACTTAATGTTCAATGCCGTAATGTATTGCGCAATGCTTAACTTAATGTATTGTGTAATGTTTAATACCGTAATGTCTTGCGTAATGGTTAACTTATTGTTTTGTGTAATGTTTAACACCGTAATGTCTTGCGTAATGGTTAACGTAATGTGTAGTGTAATGTTTAATACTGTAATGCATTGCTAATGATTAATAACATAATATGTTGTGTACTTAATGTTCAATGCCGTAATGTATTGCGCAATGCTTAACTTAATGTATTGTGTAATGTTTAATACCGTAATGTCTTGCGTAATGGTTAACTTATTGTTTTGTGTAATGTTTAACACCGTAATGTCTTGCGTAATGGTTAACGTAATGTGTAGTGTAATGTTTAATACTGTAATGCATTGCTAATGATTAATAACATAATATGTTGTGTACTTAATGTTCAATGCCGTAATCTATTGCGCAATGCTTAACTTAATGTATTGTGTAATGTTTAATACCGTAATGTCTTGCGTAATGGTTAACTTATTGTTTTGTGTAATGTTTAACACCGTAATGTCTTGCGTAATGGTTAACGTAATGTGTAGTGTAATGTTTAATACTGTAATGCATTGCTAATGATTAATAACATAATATGTTGTGTACTTAATGTTTAATACCGTAATGTATTGCGCAATGAATGTTTAATAGCGTAATGTATTGTTTAATGGTTATTAACTTAACGTGCTGTGTAAATACCTTAACATGTTGTGTAATAGGTAATATCTTTATCTTAATATCTTGCGTAATCGTTAAAATAACAATGTGTTGTGTAATGTTTAATTTCTTAATCAATTGTGAAATGATTTATTCCGTAATACGTTGTGTAATGATTTATATATAACTACTACATGTATGTAACTGTTTGTGTTTCCTGAATAAATAAATAAATAAATGACTTAATGCGTGTATGACTTTTTGTGACTTTTGTACCGTGTGGGGTCGGAACTTAAAAAGAATAGCCCCACTGCATCTCTCCCCGTCGCATGTCGTAAAAGTCGACTAAGGGATAAGAAAATTCGTCAGCCTCGGTAGCTCAGTGGCGCGGTTGGTTAGTCAACTGTTATTAAGCAACGCTGAGCGCGGTCAGTGATTGGATGGGTGACCGCTCGACCGTTGGAGGCTGACCGTGGTTCGGATTCCACGTTAAACTGTAGGTCCCTTCCCTTCTTACCTTACTAGGTGGTAGGGTTTATCCCGGCCGGGTTGGTACCACCGCACTGAACGAAACGTCGGTCGAAACGGCTATATAAATAGTTCGTGTTTTCCGTCCAGTTTAGTGTAGCCGACATGAAATGAAGGGAAGCACTGACATGGCACCTAGTTCACCCTGTGTTATGGGCTGACAACACGGATGTTGTAGGTGATGTAGCCAACCGTGTCAGGTTCATAAAAAAAAAATGCGTTTTGTAATGCTTGATTACCAATAATTAGGTTAGGTTAGATTCAAGATATTTAGGTTATATTATAGTTAGGGTATAGATCGCACCTGTTTGCATTTTACAAGTTTGCATTTGTAGTTTGCAACTACGGATCTGTTAATGAAACCGCAATCTAAAGGTCATCGAAAGGTTTAAAAAAAAAATGGTTGGTGTTTGCCGCCCAGTTTTGTGTAGCCAGCACGAGCAAAGGGAAGCACTGACATAGCACCTAGTTCACCACGGCGTGATGGGCTGCCGTCACGGTTGTTTTAGATGACACACAATTATATAACGTTATTTAAAAATAACATGAAACTTACTTTCCATTTACTCTCTACAACGAAGTTGAGATTTTTCAAAACCGGTTCGTCTCCGCGGCCATATCTCATGGTTAGGTTTTTGAATTCGATTCTTCCCTTCGTAGGCCAATCCTTGGGCGGTTTCATTGCTGAAACACAATTTTATTTTTTATTTCATTTGCATAAAAATACATGCCTTCATATCACACGCTGCATCCCGACAATCAGGGTAAGCAGAGTAATTTGGCGTTGTGCTGCATGGACTCAAGCACAACACCGGCCGCCACGTTTAGCAATCTATTATTTTAACAACAAGATAACTATCAAGCAGCAAGTGAGGCACGAAGACCCACCTGCTGCATGACTCGGTGGAAGGACCGTGTCGAGGTGAGAGGTGGCTAACCTGTCGCCATTTAGCACGTCTTCTCGTCCATATACCTTAGTCGCCTTTTACGACATGCACGGGGAGAGATGCAGTGGGGCTATTCTTTTTAAGTACCGACCCCACATGGTACTTAAGAACTATACATACAAAATAAATATAAATTGAATTGCCAGCCTCGGTAGCTCAGTGGTGCGGTCGGTCGACTGTTGTTAAGCAACGCTGTGCGCGGTCAGTACATGGATGGGTGACCGCTCGACCGTTGGAGGCTCACCGTGGTTCTCTTCCCTTCTTACCTTACTAGGTGGTAGGGTTTATCCCGGCCGTGCTGGTACCACCGCACTGAGCGAAACGCCGCGCCGGTCGAAACGAAAGGGCTATGTTAATATTTTGTGTTTTCCGTCCAGTTCAGTGTAGCCGAAATGAAATGAAGGGAAGCACTGACACGGCATCTAGTTCGCCCTGTGTTATGGGCTATCACGGATATTGTAGGTGATATAGCCAACCGTGTCAGTGTCCATAAAAAAAAAACAAAAAAAAACAAAAAAAAAACAAAAAAAAAAACAAAAAAACAAAAAAAAAAATTTTTTTTGGGTGGGATTCAACTTACAAGCTTCGACTAGATTGGATTCCTTCTCAAGGTTCGTGTACTCCATCACCCTCTCGACGGCCGTCATCTGGCCGATGACGTCGGCGGTGGTCCTCGCGCCAAACTGCAGCATCATCGTGAGGATCATCGACTGCGTCACCGCCAGCCCTACGCTGCCGGGCGGCATCACACCCTCTGCATTATCACAAAATATTCATTCAATTCAATTCGACGATATGTTTAGGGTTCCGTATCCGGTATTAGGGTTCCGTATCCGGTATTAGGGTTCCGTATCCGGTATTAGGGTTCCGTATCCGGTATTAGGGTTCCGAATCCGGTATTAGGGTTCCGTATCCGGTATTAGGGTTCCGTATCCGGTATTAGGGTTCCGTATCCGGTACGGGACCCTATTACTAAGCCTACGCCGTCTGTCCGTCCGTCCGTCCGTCTGTCTGTCCGAGGGCTGTATCTCTTGAACCGTAATAGGTGGCCCATTGAAATTTTCACAGAATAATATGTGTTATTTATTATGGCCGATATAACAACAAATAATAAAAATAAGAAAAAGTAAAAAATTGACGGGGGTTCCCATAGAAGAAACCAAAAAATAGTATCCGCGCGCGAATAGAGCCGAGAATTGTACCGAATAGAGCGTGAAGCATTTTAACTAATCATGACATTAACTAATATGAAGCATTTCATAACAAGCCATAGATGGCGTGAGTGGCGCTAACCATGACATGGCGATAAGGAACCCTCGGTGTGCGAGTTCGACTCGCACTTGGCCGGTTTTTTATCGGCGAGACGGTCGTGTCGCGTCTTCGGGGGTTTCACGTAAACGTTTTTATTTACTTGTCAGTGGCTTTGCTCGCGTGAAATTCGTATTTAAAAAGAAGATAGCATGTAAGTAAGCCCGCTACCGTACCTTTATTTCCGCACGCGGAACAATTCGGTTTGTATGAGAGCCATATCTTAAACAAATAAACCTACTCCATGACCATCACTTAAATATTTATTATTAGTATTGATATGTATACATACATATAAATATATGTGTATATTTATTTATTAATCAATTTATTTATGATTTTGTTTTATATTTCTCCGTAGGTACGTTTTAGATTTAAATTGTAGTTTTAGTTGATTATAATTTGATAGGTAGATATAATTTTTTATCTAGTTTTAATTTTTTGAATTATTATTATTTTTGCTTAGATACACAAGCAGTTTAAAGGGCGCGAGACGCCGCCGCTCGATGCGCGCGCGCATCTGACGGCGGCGACGCGTGCAGCGAGTTCGGCCGCTCGCGATCGACTGGTCTCAACTGATCAATTTGGTCTCAACTCGGTGGAGTCATGCCTGCTGTCCGAGTAATACTTTATTAGAATACATATTAGCTTAATGATAGAAATGTGTAAAATTAATAGCAAGCCAGCGACATACCAAAGTCTACGAAGAGGAAGATGCCCATGACGAGGGCGAGGTACACAACGCAGATGGTGTCCAGGTAGAAGCCGAAGGCTGTGCCGCCGCCCAAGTAGCCCGTCCACGCCGACGTGTGCAGGTTCTGTCGATTGATAAGCGTTCGGTCGATTGGAAACGCTGCATTGCTGAATGAAATTTTCATTCAAAAATGCAAAGTTTCCAATTATTTTTTTATGGAAACTGACACGCTTGGCTACATCTCCCAAAACATCCGTGATGTCAGCCCATAACACCGGGTGAGCTAGGTGCCATGTCAGTGCTTCCCTTCGGTCGTGTCGGCTACACTGAACTAGACGGAAAACACAAACTATATTATAATCCAATACCAGTATTACAGAGTGGTTCGCGGCCACTCAGCGGTTGCATGTCGACATCTGCAGCCGATGAGAGAGCGCAAAGTTATCGACGTCGTCTTCCATAAGCGGTAACTCTCCGCTAATTAAATAAGACTAATGTTTTCTATCATAATCATTATAAAACAATTTACAGGATTTACCAGTGCGACCGGATTTTCCTAGCACTACAGGACTCCTCATTTAATTAGCTTCAAAAAAGCTCAGCAGCATTTTTTCTCACGCCCTCTCTCTTCTCTTCCGCACATTTAACAAATTTATGGAAAGAGCATTTTGACAATCGATTCATACAGAGTGGAATATGGTACAAAACCTTACAATCCCAACCTCTACCTACAGGTTCCCTGGTTCCAGGCGTGTAATTTACGAAGACCTGAAATAGTTGCTAGCTCTAAGACTTCGTTCTGGTCACATTCAATTGAATAAATTTAAATTCCTGGTGAAAAAGAGAGATTCCCAAATTGTGATCGGTGTACCAAGGAGGATGACATGTACCATTTGCTGATGGAGTGTGATGAGAACGAGGAATTACGGAGGGAATTGCAGGCGTCACTTAGGGCGGACATACTCAATTTGTTTTATAGCATACACATAAACTGTTGGCGAGCCCAAGTGAGAGGGATTTAGTAATTGTGTTGAATTTCGTGGAGCGTTCTCTATCCCTTAGGGACTCTGGGCCCTAAGGGATGGAGAAGATGGGTACTATGGGGCTGATATTAACAAATTATTGTTAAAAACAATTTGTGTAAATTGGTGTTCAGTAAAGAATTTATACATACATAAATTGTTTATGCTAGTAATTTTCGAGATTATCGAGGTTTTATGCGTTAGAAATGAGTCGCCAAAACAGTGTCCAACATCGGAAATGGACCTTTTCGCTTTATGTAGAGAAGTACAAGTCCCAGAAAAAAAAAGCTAGAGCTTTTCTTTGAAGATTATTCAACGAGGGATCACAATAATTCCAAATTCGAAATTGACTTTTCGAATCCTCTTACCTGAGAATCGTCGTAAATGTCGATCAGTCGCTTCTGTGCGCCGGCGCAACGTATAGTAGACATGCCGGCGATTGTAGACGATATCGACCCCAGCACTGGACTCTTTGCTGAAGTAATAAATTTTTTGAAAATATCAGCCAGAAGTAGAATTAATTGCAGGGAGTTGAAATACCAAGTGTATTTCCAAAAATGCAGGAAAGTTGAAAGGAATTATCGCAAGGCATAAACGGGGCAAGTAGAATAATTGGTGTTTGTTTCGCAAGAACATAAAGATAATAGAATAGATGATCAACAAGAAATTTCTCGCTACTCACTCGTGCCCTCTAATCTCTTAATCGCCTGCGCCGCGTTGAGGTACAACCTCAGCAGGAAGAAGAAGAGTATAAGGATGAAGACAGTCGGTATGAGCGTCCACGGGAGCGCCGTCGCGTTCAGCGTCAGCACGCTGATCAACGAGAGATAGATCTGGATCGACTCCAGCACTCCTCTTGGCAGAGTCTCGTCCACTGCTCCCATATCCTTTGAGAATCGATTCAAGATGCGACCTGAAATGGCAGAGAATTCTCGTTGAATTTCATTTACGTACCCATTCATACTTTGGTACATCACCAGCGATGTCAGCTCACCAAACCTTGGTGATCTAGGTGACATTGCAGTTTTTATCTTTGCTTGTGTCGGCTACCATGAACTGGATGAAAAACACAAATTATTTACATAGCCGTTTCAACTGACCTTTTATTCAGTGCGGTGGTATCAATCCGGACGGGTTAAACTCTACCAATTAGTAAGATAAGGAATCAGTCAGTGATGCCATCAGTGTAGCCCTTCGGTAGTGCCGAATCTCGTGGTCTCATTGCGAAAATGGTAGGTAGGATCTAATAGAGTTTATGATATCATCATCAGCCCGATTCGGTCACTTGACGGACGCAGGCATCTCCCAAAACACACCATCTTCTCATCCATCCTCTTCCGGCTACCATTCATGATGTCATCAGGTCATCTCATGGAAATAAAGTCATGTGTTCAACTAGCCGTGGGTTTTTCCGTCTACGGCCGTGGTTGACCCCACTTGCTTGTACGTGGCATCTATTCGAGCACCTGTCTGCCTCATCAGTTACAATCTGTGACAGATATTCCCAGTCCACTGTCACTTCTGCCACCAAATTTATATAAACCAACATAAGTGACAAATAAATAAATAAAAATGTGTTTTGTAATTTTTTTTTTTAAATTCCGATGTGGCTTAAAACCAGCGACTCCCTTGTCAGCCATACGGAGTCAGATCAAGATGTAGTCAGATGCTGTGCCAAGTCGTATTCCTGTCATAGTGCTGTGACTTGGCTGTGACCTAAAATTTATATGGTTATCTGTGGTTATTATCTGTTGGCTGGAATAAAAAAAAAATTCTTTCTTTCAAATTAGTTCACCCGTTGACGGAAAAATGGAAAAATGATAGAAGGTTTACCCGATGAGCTGGTGTCGAAGAATCGCATCATCGTTCGGAGCATGTTCTTAAACATTTTGTCATGTAGCGTCCTGGAGGCTCGAATGCACATCGATATGAAGACCAATATTCTCAAGTTGACCAGGACGATGACGGCCAAGACTAAGCATCCGTACACGATCAGGTATTGGCCCGTGGTCAATGGTCCCATCTCGATCTCGAAGCCTGGCTCTGAAACACACACCTGACCTTTAGATTCAAAGAAGAGATTTAAATATTTAATAGGCTATAGTAGAGCGGCCATTGGGGATATTTTCATAGAAAAACTTTGATCGCGAACGTCAACAACGCCATTCTAGTATAACCTCATATATTTTGAACAACGAAGAGCCACGCGTGCGGCTCTTCTCAAAAGTTCAAAGGAAGATTAGACACAGTCAAAATCACCAGTCCTCGCGAAACCGCGCTCAGAGGGGTGTGTCAAACTCATGTCACACTAGTATGAGGGACTTATTACCTAGGCAGACGGCATATAACTTGACCAGTTTGCGTAGGTACGGGTGTGTATTTGGGAGGGCGACGGGGACTGGCCAACCAGTCACGCGGTCTGCAGGCGCTCTCTCCGCCGTTGCATCCCGCGCCCTCCACCAAAGATACTTTAAAATCGGCTACTCCACTGGTCCAAGTTATATGCCGTCTGGTATAACAGTTAGTATGATTGCAATTTTGTTCCGGTTGTCCGGTTTGGTTGGTCATAGAAATAACCTAAAGCACGGATTAGTAGGTAGTTTGAAATTTTTGTTTAGAATCAAAGTAATTATCTTTTAATAATATTTTATGTTTGTTAGTACTAAGCACATACTCGCTTTATATCATTGATTTTATAAAATCAATGCTTTATATATGTTTTTAATTAGAAAAATGCAAATCGAAAAACATTTGAAAAAATACATCCCGACCAGGATTCGAACCTGGGTCTTTGGCTTGAGCCGCCAACGCGATAACCAACTACACCACCGGGCCGTTATGTATTATTTCCAAATTTTCGATCTGTTGCATCTTCATGATGTCGCATAATTTTTGCGAACGGTCAACTTGCTCGGTTCCATATTGAACCTTATATTATTATATATAAGCCAAATACCCAGGTTCGAATCCTGCAGGTCTATTCTTGTAAATTCTGACAGCGGAATCAGCGCTGACGTGGCGCTGAGAGCCACTTTGGTAAGTGGTTCTCAGCGCCACAACAGCGCTGATTCCGCTGTCAGAATTTACAAGAATAGACCTGCTGGTCGGGAGTCGGGATGTATTTTTTCAAATGTTTTTCGATTTGCATTTTTCTAATTAAAAACATAATTATCTTTTTTTATAGAAAGCCTAGCATGTGCCACCGTTCGTGGCTTATGTATGGCCGACTCGTCCAGGTTTGTCGGAGTGACATTTCTCATATAAATGAATTAATAAAGAATTTTGAGTTGATTAAAATAGAAGTAAAGAGTTCTTCATCTCACCTGGTACAGGTCCTCCAATAGTGTCTTCGTATTCAGAAACTTGATTAGTCCTGTAGACAAAAAAAAAATCATACAATAACAATGAGCGGTTCCACTGTCATCGGTACAACAGTAAATTTCTTCTTTAGCTACCACACCCGTATTCCTACAACCGGTGTAAGCAGAGTAATCGGCGTTGTACTGCAAGAACTCGGGTAAGTTACAGCACAACAACGAACCATAACTTTTAGAAAAACTCCTAAATACATAATATGTATACGAATGTACTGACATTCTGTTAAACTATGCAGAACATCGTACTGTTCCGCTAAGCCGGTGCATTGAATAAATGTTACGATCGATTAGTTAGGGCATCAAATTGGTCCCACTATTTATTGATGGTCAGTTTTGTATCTTTCGTGTACTCGACCGCGAATCTATTGATGTTGAAAATGAGTTAAGTATGTCAGGTGCTATATAAAACTCCGGAAAATCGTTAAATGAAACAGAACCAGGTGTATCTCAATAATTGTAGGCAGGAAGAATAAGTTTCTGTTATGAAAAATATCCATTAGTATGACATTTGAACAAGAAAAATAAGCAGATAGAACCAAGTACATGGGTCTTCTCTGTTTAACACAAATGACAGGTTATTAAAAACATTTTTATAGAACCATGTACTTGGTTCTCGGATGTATATCTTGTTTTCGACCTTTTACGTGTAAAATTTAAAATTTAATTTAATTTACGTGTAAACTATGAATTTTAAATGTATAAAACAAAAATTTTTTTTTATTATTGTCTATAAATTTGTCTCATGTCACATGATGAACTTGAAAAAAAAACGTTTTTTTTTACTTTCTCGTTTATCCCCCAAAATTGACCCCCAAAATCGAAATTCATTCATTTACGCATTACATCCGTGATTGGGTCATCAAACTCTGTATAATATGTACCAAATTTCAACCTTTTTTCCGGTGACAGACGGACAGACAGATACAAGAGTGATCCTATAACGGTTCCGTTTTTTTTTCCTCTCTTGAGGGACGGAACCCGAAAAACAGCTTTTAAATTTGTAAATTTTGCATCAATGGTACCATGTGGGGCCGGTACTTTAAAAGAATAGTCCCACTGCATCTCTCCCCGTGCATGTCGTAAAAGGCGACACTCCCTTCTTATATTACTAGGTGGTAGAGTTTAACCCGCCCGGGTTGATACCACCGCACTGAATGAAAGGTCGGTCGAAACGGCTGTGTAAATATTTTGTGTTTTTTGTCCATTTCCGTGTAGCCGGCACGACCGAAGGGAAGCACTGACGTGGCACCAAGCTCACCCTGTGTTTTGGGCTGACATCACGGATGTTGTTGGTGATGTAGCTAACCGTGTCGGTTTCCATACAAAAAAACATTAAACTGAAGACGGGGGCGGCTCACCAGAAACTGATCCAGTAGTCAATGCTGGTAGCTGCCAGCTGCGTCACGAGAATACTAAGGAACGCCAGGATGACAACTCCAGTGGACTGCACCGAGCCGAAGTAAGTGGAGATGACGGTCCATTTCAATTTGCCCTTTTGCCGCTCTTCTGGCGCCAGAGTCTGCGCTTGCGGCTGTGTCTCCTCGCTCTTTGTCGATTCCAGGCGGCTGAGCGATGGCCGCTTCGACACCGACTTTCTAGAAGACTGTTAAAGAAACGAATGACGTGATTCCAACAATATTCTGTTCAATTCCAATTGAAGTATGGGAAGTAGTTGCGTGAATGAAGCGGAAACGCGTTAAGGAAGTGACATAATTTTGTGAGTGAAGTATATTATGTTTGTTTTTAGGTTTCCGTATCCCGCACGGAAGCCTATTACTAAGCCTCCGCCGTCCGTCTGTCCGAGGGCTGTAACTCTTGAACCGTAATAGGTAGCCCGTTGAAGTTTTCACAGAATATGTGTTACTATGGCGGATATAACAACAAATAATAAAAAAAAGAAAATGTTAAAAATTAAGGGGGGCTCCCATACAACAAACGTCCGAAAAATAGATTAGTCACACTACTGAATAATAGATGGCGCCACAGGCTTTTATACATAGCATTGTTGAAAGACAAAAGATAGGCGAATAATAGCGGATAGATACGGAAACCTCCGTGCGCGAGTAAAACTCGCACTTGACAGATTTTTTTAATTCTTCATTAGATAAATGCAAAGCCGAAAAAGAAGAGAAAACATACGTCCCGTCCAGGATTCGAACATGGAACTCCGGCATGCGCCGCCTACACTGAACTGTACGGAAAGCACGAACTATTTACACAGTAGCCGTTTCGACTGACGTTTCATTCAGTGCGGTGGTACTGAGTGAGTGTGGTAGGTACCAACCCGGGCGGGATGAACCCTACCGCCTAGTAAGGTAAGAAGGGAAGGGACCTACAGTTTTACGAGGAATTCTAACCACGGTCAGCCTCCAGCGGTCAAGCGTTCACCCATCCAAGTATTGACCGCGCCCAGGTGTACTTCGACTTCAACAACAGTCGACCGAACGCACTACTGAGCTGATTTATAAAATGTTAAAATGTTTAAATTTATGCTGTGTTATGGGCTGACATCACGCATGTTGTAGGTGATGTAGCCAACCGTGTCAGTTTCCATAAAAAAAAAATGTCATCTTCAATAAATCTTAAATCAGAGAGGGTCCAAATGCAAACTCGCCAAGGTTAGGTACTCACCCCGGCCGATCCCACGCTCTCGGCATCCTTGTCCTTGCCTTCCTGGAGCGATTTCAGTAGCAAGCTGAAGTCCTTTGCCGACGACACAAGCTCATCGTAAGTTCCCATGCTCTCTATGCTGCCCTGTGGAACCAAAGAGTACGTAGGTATGTGGTTACGCCGTATGCATACGGACTCCTAAAAACCGGTCGGAGTCGGTCGGACAGCCGCACCGAGGTTTCCGTACCACAAAAAAAAAAACTCTTAGAAAAAAACACGTTGCTTGTATGGGGACACCCCCTTAATTTTTCGCTATGGGTCATTGATTTTATTATGGGTATATTGTTTTTATACGCCAAAATACGACACATATTCTGTGTGCATTTAAACCGGCTAGCCATCGGACGGATGGACGGACAGACATACGTTGTAGGCTTAGTAATAGGCTTCCGTACGGCGTACGGAAACCTAAAAATGAAAACAAAAACATTTATAAAATGGATACATCGTAGGTGCATTAGGAACATTAGGTTTCCGAATTCTGAAAGGGGTAATTCTGTTCTGGCACAGTCCAGAACAAATATTTCAACGTGCCGGCTAATACTACTACTACTAATTGCTGCTTTGTGAGGGCAACACGTTTGTTGCCTAAACAAAGCAGCAATTAATACCTAAATCTACACAATATTTTTAAATCCTTTCAGTATTCGAAACTTATTTGGGACAGCAACTTACAATCAGAATCAGAAGCGGCATAATTTGAAATAAGAACAGTGTAAAAAAAAAGAAAAGGTGACCCACATTGTTGAGTACGACGATGTAGTCGGCAGTCTTGAGGTAGTGGATCTGGTGAGTGACGAGGATCCTGGTGCGTCCGCGCAGGTAGCCGGAGACGCAAGTGTCGAACAGCTGACGTCCGACATTGGCGTCCACCGCCGACAGTGGGTCGTCCAGCAGGTAGATGTCCGCCTTAATAATAAGCAATATTACATTTATCTTTGAACCTACTCTAATCTGTCGACCCATCAAAGTGGCAGTGGGCTGGGCACGTCAGCCGAATAGACGACGACCGTCGGAGTGACTGTGCCCTACGCTGGCGGCCGTGGACAGGAAAACGGAGCGTGGGAAGACCACCCACTAGGTGAGACGGCGACATCAAGTACGTTGGCGGAAAGCTGGTTCCGCACAGCTGAAGGCCGGGGAGGAATGGAGAAAAATTGGAGACTGATTGACTGACCTACTGAATAAAGTTTCATCTCGTCTCGTGTAATGTTGAATCGAAACGGGTCTCCGGGGAATATCTTTCTCTACTCCACGGCTCTCTACACACGCGGATCCACGGATCTTCAAATCGCGAGTTAATATCCTTTCCCCGGCGACTTTAGTCCGCCTTCAAGCCGAACTGGCACGTCCTCGGGGGTGAAATTGGCTACGCCTGAAGCTCCGACTTCGCGCACAGCGACCCAGTTCGAGTGAAATAAAAAGTAACATTTAAAATCGTTGGCAGTTTGATCACTATCATTGCTACCTTAGATTGAAGTACGTGCCGTGCATGTCATATAAGGCGACTAAGCGATATGGACAAGATGCCGTGCATAAGGGCGACAGGCAGCTCACCTCTCACCTTGGCACGGCCCTTCAACCGAGTCATGCAGCAGTTGGATCTTCCTGCTTTACTTGCTGCTTGATAGTTATCTTGTCCTAATACTTTACCAAACGAAACGTGGTGGTCGGTGTTATGCTGTAGCTTACAAGAGTACTTGTGGCGCAACACTGACTACTCTGCTTACCCGGATTATCGGGATACAGCGTGTGGTATGTATATAATTATAACAACTCGTATACTTTGTGTGTACCGTGAGGGGCCGGTAAGTACTTTAAAAGAATAGCCCCACTGCATCGCTCCCCGTGTATGTCGTAATAGGCGACTAAGTGATATGACTCCCTTCTTATATTACTAGGTGGTAGGGTTCAACCCGCCCGGGTTGATACCACCGCACTGAATGAAAGCTCGGTCGAAACGGCTATGTAATTAGTTTGTGCGTTTCCGTCCAGTTAAGCGTAGCCGGCACGACCGAAGGGGAGCACTGACGTGGCAACAAGTTCGTCCGGTGTTATGGGCCGACATCACGGATGTTGTAGGTGATGTAGCCAACCGTGTCAGTTACCATAAAAAAAAAACTCACGTCTCGATAGATAGCTCTCGCCAGGTTGATCCTCGCGCGTTGCCCCCCCGAGAGAGACACGCCTCGCTCACCGACCAAGCTCTGGTCCGCGAACGGGAACTGCTTGAAGTCCTTCTCGAGAGCGCTAACCTTGCAAACCTGAAATATTTCTAAGCATTAGCGCCAAATTGGACTTACTGCGGACTTACCAATCGGTTCTGCAGGTGTTTCCTCCACAGCACTGGTGCACTCTGGAACGATTTCTCTGCCCATATATTTCCCCCCAAGTATAGTCTCGGGTCCTTCAAGAGAGGCATCAATAGGCACCTGTAAGGCCGGCATGGCATTCTCAACCCCCGCGTATGACCGAAAGTCCATGGACGTCGTTAGACACCTTGAGGATCGTTGCTTGTATGGGGATCTCCTCCTTATTTTTTTTATTATTAGTTAGAATATTCGGTATAATAACATATATTTTGTAAATATTTCAGTCAGCTATCCTATCATCTATTAAGGTTCAAGTAGGACGGACGACTACACGGTGGCGTAGGCTTAGTGATAGGGTCCAGTATGGAACTCTAAAAAAGGTAACTACGTAGCATATTTAGTGATATTTGAAATCACATCCTTACCTGTTTGTATTTCTTGGAGTCATACGGCAAACCGAACAGGATGTTCTCTCGCACGGTGCCGGGGAACAGCCAGGACTCCTGGCAGGCGTAGGACATCGATCCTTTCACGTTGAACTCTCCAGTCAGCACCGGCAGCTCCTTGAGTAGCATTTGCAGGAACGATGACTGCAACAGATGAAAAATGTATATATTTATTAAAACACAGCCGAGGCTGCTATGCGGTCATCTTACATGCAGTGAAGTGATACCAACCCAGTCGGCTACAATTTGAGCCTACCACCTAGTAAGGGGCAAGGGGAGGGACCTACAGTTTTACACCGGTTCCGAACGGTGAAGCAGTGGGTGTTGATATGCACGCAAATGTTTCCGTCAGAAAAAAACTCATTGGTACACCTCGACCGGATTCGAATCTTGGACCTCTCGCAAGAGAAGACGACGCCCAGACCACTCGACCACCCGTCACTAGATCACTTCTCCAACGACGACGACGACGACGGCGCTAACTAGGACGCTTGTAAGAAAAACTGGCGGCATGTTTGAGACAGTGAATATGATTTTTAAAACCGCCGGTGTCGGACGGAAACTCCGATCGAGACGGAAGCTACCGAGAACCGCTCCGATCGTGAACATTCGTACCTTGCCGGAGCCAACCGCGCCGATGACGGCGCACAGCTTCCCCTGCCGGAGTCGCAGCGAGATGTTCTTGAGAGCCAGCACGTCCGGATTTCCCACCCAGCTCGCGCTGACGTCCTTCACTTCCACCGCGTACTCTATCACGGACGCCTGCGTTGTGAACGTTTTCGCGGGGACGAACGCTGGGAACATTGAAAATTGTCTTTTTGTACACACATACATGCCGCACGCTGTATACCGAACGATTTTTTTTATGTCTTTTTTTTTTATTGCTTACGGACTGCGTGGCTCTACCCGAGGTCAAAGCCTCAGGCGCAGCCAATATAACCGCCGAGGAGCTGCCAGTCCGGCTTGGCGGTGGACTAATGTCTCTGGGAAAGCTATTAATCCGCGATTTGAAGATCCGTGAACTGTAGGAGTGGAGAAAGATATTCACTGGGAGGCCGTTCCACACCTTTGCAGTGTGGCACAAGAAATATTATCGGGATAAGCAGAGTAATCAGTTGTGGCGGACGTACACGGCAGTGTTTGTTGATCAACAACCTTTTAACTTTCCCCACATCGTCAGCCTCGATAGCTCAGTGGTGCAGTGTCAGCCTCGATAGCTCAGTGGTGCAGACAGTCAACTGTCGCTATTGAATGTTAAGCAACGCTGGGTGCGGTCAGTACTTGGATGGGTGACCGCTGACCGTTGGAGGCTGACCGAGGTTCGGATTCCTCGTAAAACTGTAGGTCCCTTCCCTCCTAATCTTACTTGGTGGTAGGGTTTAACCCGCCCGGGTTGGTACCACCGCACTGAATGAAACGTCGGTCCAAACGGCTATGTAAATAGTTTGTGTTTTCCGACCAGTTCAGTGTAGCCGGCACGATCAAAGGGGGAAGCACTGACATGGCACCTAGTTCACCCGGTGTTATGGGCTGACATCACGGACGTTGTAGGTGATGTAGCCAACCGTGTCAGTTTCCATAAAAAAAAAAAAAAAAACATAAAAAAAACATCGGCGGCGCTCATCTCAGCGAGCGTGGCGCGGCGGCCACGTCTTCTTGTGACCACTTAACGTCTAGGTTGTTTGTTGCATAAATTTATATAGTTTCACGAAATCTTTTATTTAACGTCCTCCATAGGTTTAGCTACCCTGTAAACCGACAGAGGCTCACAGGAGCCTCTCAACAGCTAAACAGTGTTGTGCTGCAAGTAATCTTGTAAATTACAGCACAGCACCGACCACCACGTTTAGCATTGTATTAGGACAAGATAACTATCGAGCAGCAAGTAAGGCACGAAGACCCACCTGCTGCACGACTCGGTGGAAGAATCGCGCCAGAGGTGGCTATCTTATCGCCCTATGTCACAGCATTTTTCCATTTCCTTATCCCATTCACGACATGCACCGGGAGAGATGCTGTGGGGCTAGCACCCCACACAGTGTGAATTGAATGAAGTTATACAGTAAACAATAAGATATGTACACTTACGTTTAAATTCCGATTCTGGGGTGGAGAACTGCCTCTGTACATATTTGGACGGTGTTACAGGTTCCGCGACGCTGGATCCATTCTTGTTGTCGAAGATCTCCCGATTCTTAGCCAGCGCGGGCAGGGCGGCCAGGTCCGGTCGCTCTTCTGCAAAGTCATTGAGATTAGGGAGGAGTCCGTTCGACAATGGAGTTGAACGAACTACAAACATAATATCCGTCGATACCGGTACCAATATCGACAACAGTAGATGTGTATATAGAGAACGTTCCCGTTCCGGAACGGGAAATTTCCGGTTCTTACCTCACACACAAAAAATAGGCCTTGCCATTGTGAGTGGGGAATTCGGCCAGTGTCATGGGCACCTGTCCGACGGCGACTGCGATGGACGAGATTTTTTAAATTTTATATTGCTGCCGGTGAGGTACTCCTGTGGCGTCTTTGGGGGTTTTACGTAAAAGTTTTTTTTTATGGAAACAGACACGGCTGCAATATCCGTTATGTCAGCCCATAACACCGGGTGAACTAGGTGCCGTGTCAGTGCTTCCATTCATTTCATGTCGGCTACACTGAACTGGACGGAAAACACGAACTATTTACATAGCCGTTTCGGCCGACGTTTCGCTCTGTGTGGTGGTGTGGTACCAACCCGGCCGGGATAAACACTACCACTTAGTAAGGTAAGAAGGGAAGGTACCTACAGTTTAACGTGGAATCCGAACCACGGTCAGCCTCCAACGATCGAGCGGTCAGCCTCCAACGATCGAGCGGTCACCCATCCAAGGACTGACCGCGCTAGGTTAGGCGCGCGTAGGTCGACTTTTGTTAAGCAACGCTTGCTTAACAAAAGTCGACCTACCGCACCACTGAGCTAAAGCTTATATATTGATTTATTTATTTATATTATTAGTATTTTATTTTAATATTGATTGGTAGGATTTTAGGTAGGGTTGGTTTTAGATTTTAATATTGTAGTTTCAATAGGTAATTTTAATTTAGCTTTTCACGCACTTTGGTTTGCAGCAGTCCTACAAACCAAAGTGCGTGAAAAGCCAAATTAAAATGCGAACATACAAATATACATACACAACTCAGACGACAGACGTTGAATATCGTACTAATATGTAGCGATGAACTCACCCATCACCAAGAACTCCTTGATCCTGTTCAACGATACCATCATCTCCGCTCCGAAAGCGATGGCCAACGGCAGATGTATGGCCAAGTTGGCTTGAATGATACCCAAGAATTGCGACGTAGGATACACCTGTGGACCAAAAAGTCAAGTTTAAACTGAACGTATTTTTTTATGTAATCCGCTATGGGTGGCTGAGTCAGAGGAACCAAAGCACGTGCTCCGATCAGCCAATATCACCTCGGAGAAGGTAGGAGCCATATCGGAGACTTTCCTTTGGATTGCTGGCTGTACTGGACTAAAGGAGAACACACACAGACGAAGTTGCTATTCGGGCATCTTACATCCAGTGCGGTTGTACTAACCCAGTCGGCTATAATTTGAGCCTGCCAGCTAGAAACTGAGCACCCTTTTGTTGGTGACATTGGGCTTTTGAGAACCCATCGGTTCTCAAAATCGTTTCTTTGTCGCACCTCTGGGGTGTGGAACTGTCTCCCAACGAGTGTTTCCCGAATCCTTTAACCTAGGTGTCTTCAAACGTCGTATCAACGGTCTAGACAGCCTAGCAACAGTCCGTAAATCTGCTGGCATGGCGCCTCACTGAGCGTGGTTACGCGAGGAGAGGGGGTTTTGGCTCTCTCGACTGTACCACTGGTCCCTCGACACAGCCACCCATGGTGGTTTACATAAAAAAAGAAATATTTTCACATCGGAAGTAAACATATGAAGCATGGCGACTGTACTGACCACGTTGGCGGTGACCTGGTTGCCGAGGAGGCTGTAAGCGAGCACGGTGATGAAGAGCGCCGTCCTCTCCGTGAAGATCATGAAGCCGAGGAAGGCGCTGCGCACGTACGAAGCCTTGCTGATCGCGCTCAGCTCGTGGGCGCGCACCGCGCTCACCACCTTCTCGAATGGTATCTCCCACGCGTACATCTTGATCACCTGTCATAGAGTTAGTTAATTAGTTAATTAATTATTATTTTTTAATGTGCGTAATCCAGTATGGGTGGCTGAGTGAGATGGGTCAAACAAAGCGCATGCTCCGACCAGCCAATATCACCACTGAGAAGGTTGGTGTCATTTAGGTTTCTTTTGAATTACAGGCCATACTGGACTAGAGGAGAACACAGCCGAGGTTGCTATGCCGGCCATCTTACGTTAACTACCTAGTCGAGTTTGGTCACCTAGTAACGTAAGAAGAGAAGGGAGGGAAGTTTTACATTGAATCCAAACCACGGTTGGCCTCCAAGCGGTTGAGCGTTCACCCATGCAAGCATGACCGTGGCTAGCTGGTGTGCTTATGATCAAGACCGACAGTCGACCGACCGCACTACTGAGCTACTGAGACCTTTGGCAATCCCAGCGAGCGCCACGGAACATTTTAAACATTCTCCAGAATAGATCTGGTAGTGGTATATTACCTGGATGCCGTTAATGATTTCGCTCATGACCTTGATTCTTTTATCCGTTCTGCCGGCTGTCAGGCGACGCATGGACGTCATCAGCTTACTCAGACCACCTGAAAATTATTCAAGTTGTACAAAAGCAGTGGTGGCACGTGTGACTGTGCCCAATAGTCGACGAGAGACCAACTGTGCAGTCGACAGAATCCAAAATCACCTCTCCTCGCGAAACCACGCTCAGTTAGGTGTCATGTCAGCAGATTTGCAGACGGTCGCTAGGCTGTCTAGCATCACCCATAATTCGTACACATAATTCGGCAAGTGCTTGACCCGCCACTGTCCAATGAAATTTATCGGTACCTATTTGTGAACACTTCGCCACAAGCTTTTTAAAAAATTCCAAAATCATCGAAATAAATGCTTTTTACCACTAATTCCACTAAAATCCATTGTAAAGATCCATTGATGGACCTTTTTGCACTTTTATGTCCACTTTAATCCTTGATCCACGATTTTTTGCATAGTGGATTTTGTATTTTTTTGTACAATTTTAAGTACCTATACTAGATTGTATTGTCACCAGAACCAAAAGTGTGTGCTCCAGACATGTTTCAGCTCAATCAGTCAGTTAGTTAGCGTGTAAGCGTCCACTGCTGGACATACGCCTCCCCAATTTCCCCCATTCCTCTCGGGCTTCAGCGGTACGGAAATACTGCTTTCCACCAACGCATTTGATTTCGTCCTCCCACCTGGCGAGTGGTCTTCCCACACTCCGTTTTCCTGTCTATGGCCGCCAGTATAGAAGACGGTTACTCCAAATATCGTCGTCTCTTCAGCTCAATCGGTTGAGTGGAACTGGTTTAAAATTCAGTTGCAAGAATTCTCGACAAACTTGTAAAATAGTTCATCTCGTCTTACAAGACAAAAAGCTCCTCAGAACCAGAAATCAAAGCCAGATCTTTTGCTAAAGCAGCGGCAGATTAGTAAAAGCGACAAAGTTGCATAGGTGGCAATCAACTCTACCAATGGTGGACCTCAGTATATTAAGTTAATTAATTGCATCAACGTATGTACCTCTACCTATCTACCTATCTCTAAAGATGGATTGCTTTGTTTACGATAAAATGAATTTGAGCAGCATGTACTGAAGGAATGATTAAAGCTGAATCATTTTAATCATTATCATATCAGAATATTTTATTGGCCTTCCACGATGTACTGCGAGAAGTGAAATAATATGTAGGCGTGTCTCAATAGCCAATTTACAACTCTGTACTCACCAAGGACCTTTAACCACTGAAGCACAGAGGCATCGTTGGATCCTTGAGCCTGTTACCGGTACTCGGTACCTGCTATGGCCGCTGCTCTGAGGGACTCGCTTCCCTCATCTCACCTCTAGCTGTTAGCATTAACTAAATCCGTCACACTCTTGCGGAACAAACCGTGGTAGTCTTCGAATGGCACGATTCTCTTCCGGGGAATATGTTTCCATACTTCTAGAATCCGCAGATCTCAGAATCGCAGATAAATGGCCTTTCCCCAACAACTTTAGTCCACCAGCAGGCCTGGCACATCCTTCATGGGTGAAATTGGCTGCGTCTGAGACTTCGACCTAGATTCAGCCACCAAGTTCGGGTGCAATAAAACATATATTTATACACCTTATTATTTTGTTGAGAGAAAGTTGACTGACTGAAGCTAAATCCTGAAATGTATCAGCATTAGGTTGTATTATTAAATGTCGAATAAACACCTTGTATGGGCAAGCAGATAATCATGATGGCGACGATGCCGATGATGGAAGAGATCCCGATCTGCTCGTACATCAGCCACATCACGACGGCCAGCTGGAGCGGCAGGATCCACAGGTAATGAGGGAACATGAAGGCGTAGTCGAATCTGCTCACGTCGTTCGACATCAGGTTCACCACCTTGCCGGCGGCCGTGTCGCCCAGGGACGCTGTGCTCATCCGGAGAATCTGAAACGTGAATCTTTTCAGTCAATAATTCTTGAGAATTCTACAAGCGTAGCTACAGTTCGATCACACCTGAACACTACGTGTACGGCAAAGATTCAGGATGTCAACTTTTAGGACCTATCCTCGTGGATGGATCCTCATTATTGGCCCGTAAGTAAAAGCTCAAAGTCTAGCCCGAATTTAGTTAGAAACACTGTGTGTCCGGCAAACTAAACATAGTTTGCCGGATTTCTTAATACCAGCTTTTAGCGCAATTGATCTTAGATACCTGATTAGATACATACAGATCACACACGCTGAATCCCGAAAATCGGGGTAAGCAGAGTAATCGGTGTTGTGTTGAACTCTGGTCAATTACAGCACAACACCGACCACCACATTTCGCAAAGTATTCGAACAAGATTAAATGGATCAAAGCAGCAAGTAAGGCACGAAGACCCACCTGCTGCATGACTCGGTGGAAGTACCTAATCTGAGATGTTTCTGTGCAAAATTTGAATCAGGTGCTCCAAATGTTGCCTGTTTTCTCTTCACGCAGACAATGGAAGCCCAGAAGCTTACCTTCCTATACATGAGAGAGCCGCACGCTATCCTGATCTTGGCCCCGAACTGCTGGTTCATGAACATGATGTGATGCTGCATAAAGGCGATGAGGAAGTTCAGCACGACCATCGCCAGCGCGTAGTAGCCCGCCTCCTCCAGCGTGATGGGGGCGTCCACCGTCCAGTACGACAGCAGCTGAGCGAACAGCAGCGGTTGCACCACTCTGTACGACGGAGGGGTTTAGATTTGAGCTAGGGTCGATTTATATACCTATGTTTTAAAATAAAATTTTTTTTTTTTCAGATATTTTTATATATTTTTTTATTATTAAAATACTAAATTAATCTAGTATTGCAAAAGTGTGCCGAGGTAGCACTGATATTAAATCGAACAAATGTGGAGCTGGAGAGGATCTGAGCTACGGCGTAAGTCAGGGTAGGCTAACGTCTCCGGACTTGTTAAACCTACGTGAACCAAATTAGGCTTAAAATCAACAACAACAAGGAACAAGGTTAGGCTTCAAATCAGCGGCACTGAAATGCCAGTGCCACATGCTGCGCCTACACCTTTTTTTTCAATTCACGAATCATTCTTGTATAAATATTGTATATATATATATGTTATTATTAAGAGAATTGAAAAATAAATAATTTTGATTTGATTTGATTTGAACCAGCTCATTGAGGAGTTCAGCTGCACCAGAGTGAATATTTCACCTGCAGTGGGAGCACAAATGCGTCGATAAGCCTATATCGATCGATAAACATCTGTTTGCTTCGTTCGACGAAGTAGAATAGAAGAAGACGAATAGATGTTTATCGATCGATATAGGCTTATCGACGCATTTGTGCTCCCGCTGCTGGTACATCCTTTGAGAAAACTAGTATCGCAACCTCTTAGGAATAAGCAATCGACTATTTCAGTTGTTTCTTGTCAACAAACTCTAAGAAGATGTGATGTAGGTTACATACCTGAGTGCAGACTGTATTAGCATGAGTAAGCCGGCCGGCATGTAGGGCCAGATAAAGGCCTTCCTCACTGCGGTGAACAGCGAGGGATCACGACCTTTACTGTTAGCCCTCTGCACTTCCTCCAGCCAGTATCTGTAAGTTATACACAGATAAATAATTTGATGAGTTTGCTCGCTCGGACCAGCCAATATCACCTCCGAGAAGGTAGGTTCTATACCGGAGACCTCCCATTGGATTGCTGGCTATACTGGACTAGAGGAGAACGCAGCCGAGGCTATGCGGCCATCTTACATCTAGTATGATGGTAGCAACCCAGTCGGCTACAATATGAGCCTACCACCTAGTAAGGGGCTAGAGAAGGGATCTACAGGTTTACAACGGTTCCGAACGGTGAAGCAGCAGGTGTAGGTGTGCTCGTAAATTTTTCCGTCAGAAAAAACTCATTGGTACACGCCGACCGGATTCGAACCTGGGATCTCTCGCAAGAGAAGTCGATACCCAGACCATTCGGACACATACCGCTGAGTTGATTGGAAAAAGAAACAAAAAACCGGCCAAGTGCGAGTCGAACTCGCGCACCGAGGAGGGTCCCGTATCGTCATGTCACGGCTAACGCTACTCACGCCGCCATCTAGATGGCGTATTATGAAATGCTTCATATTAGTTAATGTCATGCTTCATAATCTATTCGGTAAATGACGCGTAAGTAGCATACACTTTTTGGTTTCTTCTATGGGAACCCCCGTGAATCTTTTACTTTTTCCTATTTTTATTATTTTTTGTTATATCGGCTATAATAACACATTTTTTGTGAAAATTTTAACGGGCTACCTATTACGATTCAAGAGATACAGCCCTTGGACAGACGGACGGACAGACAGACGGACGGACGGACAAACAGACAGACAGACAGACAGACGGCGTAGGCTTAGTAATAGGGTCCCGTACCGGATATGGAACCCTAAAACGTAGATAGAGACCGAGAAACTCCTCCTTTTGAAGTCGGTTAAAAATGAAGTATAATTTGACAAAATATATCAATATTCTCTTTGAGTTATTCTCAGATTCGGTGGTTCAGGGGTCACTCAGCGGAGGCTGTGCGGGGAGTTTAGGTTGCAGAAAAAACAAGACACAAACCGTGCTACCCGAGCACTGGTGATTGAAACACGAACCGTATGGTGATGTAAATAGGTGCGAGATTCATTCTACTGGTGCGCTGGCTGATACGTCGCGCCGACGATGAACTTTTGCGCGAAAATCACACTATATACTCATATTTAATGAAATTTATTTCACGTGTTGGAAAGATGGAAAAACAATTTTTTTGCTAGGATTGTAGGAAAAATATTATCTATATTTCTACGAGGGTTTTGTATTGAAACAATTTATGTTTCTCATGAGAATTTAACTTGAAAGTACAATTTTCGTACTTTTCGTTATTTTTTGGAGATTTATTTAACACCTTTCTGAAGTAGTAAAATATATATTTTTTTAGCTATATGTTTGTTTTAAAGACCAATACACAACATATATTTTTGACAGATTTTTTACCTTTACCAATACCTCGCTCTACAATTTCATTTAAAGTTGACCTTTTCAGTCTTATTTGCTCATTAACACCCGACTGCTAAAAACAAGTAAACAAGGAGAGATCAGTAGAAAATACTGTAGTCGGGCTATCTGTCTATTCGAATCCACGACCGACTAAATTTTCGACTGACCATAAATTTTCATATTTCATCGAGTTTCATATTTTTTTTTTTTTATTAACTCATTTTACCTAGTTCCAAACCATTACGTGTGAAAGTCTGTATATTTTTTAAATTGCCTTTTTGAGCTCCTGCCCTAATCGATAGGGTTTGAAGACAAAACAATTTTTTTTAAAGTTTGACAATATGCGCCTAACGGCCGTCATTTTGAATTTTCACATTTTTTGTGCCAAAGAAACGTACCTACATACATACATACATACACTCTAAAAACATAACACATTTTTCTTCGTGCAATCTGGTAAAAATAAATATAAATTAGGTAGGTTGCATAAAATGTAATTAAAATATTATATAAGAATAAGAATAGAATACCGTACCGTACCGTGTGGGGTCGGTACTTAAAAAGAATAGCCCCACTGCATCTCTCCCCATGCATGTCGTAAAAGGCGACTAATAAGGGATAAGGACAAGATGCCGTGCTAAAGGGCGACAGGCTGGCCACCTCTCACCTTGGCACGGTACTTCCACTGAGTCATGCAGCAGGTGGGTCTTCGTGCCTTACTTGCTGCTTGATCGATTGAATCTTGTTCGAATACTTTGCGAAACGTGGTGGTCGGTGTTGTGCTGTAATTTACCAGTGTTATTGCAGCACAGCACCGATTACTCTGCTTACCCCGATTGTCGGGATTCAGCGTGTGTGATATGTATGTATGTAAGAATAGAATAAGAATAAGTAATATTTATTTTGCACTTCAAATAAATACAAAACCAATACTAGATAACAATAGCTATGAATAGAAGAGAAATAAAGGACTGGACACAGCCTGTGCTGAATCTATTGAAGATTCAGCGCTGTATTTAAGTTCAGCCCTACATATAATATATAAGTATTTAGAAATATGTTTAAAAGTGCCCTTTTTAAACCCACTAAAACGGGTATTTTAAGCGGTTTTTTTTTCGATTTTCTCAAAAACTCACAAACTTTGTTAATTTGTTTTTTACACCATCTTATAGCCCTCGTCGATACGCGTCATTTGATATACTAAGTTTTTTTTTATAGACTACCGGCAGCGTGGCTGTGCCCAAAAGTTCAAAGAACGATTAACACACAGCCAATAACCCCACTCCTCGCGAAACCACGCTCAGAGAGGCGCCATGCCAGCTACAAGGCGTACAAAGAGGTTGTTGTCTAATTTATTAACACGCCTTTTGAAGATTCCCAGGTTATAGGTGGTGGGGAACACACTCGCCGGAAGACCGTTCCATATTTTCGCCGTACGACATAGGAACGATTCTCATAACCTTAAAACTCAAGACACCAGGGCGAATTCGCATTCTCGCTGTAAATCGGGGACTATACTGAAGCAATCGAAAAGACATTTTAAATGTCACTATTGCACGTTCCTCAAGGACCTCTTTGGACCTCATTATCTAATAATCGATGGTGCAATTTAGCCAAAATATCCAAAGAAAATATGATTCACTCATTGTTATTATCCATATTAATCGACGAATTCCTACATACTACACAGCAGCGCAGCAAATACTGAAAGATTACTATTGCGCCATAGATAAATTAATACGTTACAGGAAGATAAGCGACAACAATTGAGTATGCGAAGGGCATTGAATAATTATTTAACAGTAAAGATACCGTGTGCAGCCGGTACTTTAAAAGAATAGCCCCACTGCATCTCCTCCCGTGTATGTCGTAAAAGGCGACTAAGGGATATGACTCCCTTCTTATATTACTAGGTGGTAGGGTTCAACCCGCCTGGGTTGGTACCACCGCACTGAATGAAATGTCGGTCGAAACGGCTATGTGTATAGTTTTGTGTTTTCCGTCCAGTTCAGTGTAGCCGGCACGACCGAAGTGAAGCGCTGACGTGGCACCAAGTTCACCCGGTGTTATGGGCTGACATCACGGATGTTGCAGGTGATGTAGCCAAACGTGTCAGTTTCAATTTAAAAAAAAAAAAAATGTCTAGAGGCTGTAAATTTTGTTAATTTTTGCACCGAGCCTCTAAGGAGTTAGGTCGCCGCAAAACATTGGACATAATATAAAGTGAAGTAGGTAGGGCAGGGGTCACCAAATAGCGGACCGCGGTTCGGATCCCGACCGCCGCCGATCTATTTTGCGTGGACCTTTAAAAAAATAGTAAAACTAATATCTAAACTTTTTATTGAACTATGTCAAAAAAATCGAAGACTATAAAATTGTGTAATTTTATTTATTTAACCCATATTATAATTGTGTGGTAATTTTATTTAATTTTATTTAACCCAACAAATAGTTCGAAGCAAAAAATGCCATTTTTCGCAATAATACTAGGCAATTACTTTGCTATTTTTGTGCATTGGGTGGTTAAGTAGGTACGTAAAAAATTAGTTATAAAAAACTAAAACCCGACTACGTAAAAGCTAATTATGAAAATAGTTTAACTATAACTAAAAATAACAAAATAATGTTTTCCATATAATTTATCAGATACAGCAATTCTCTTTTTATATTGATTTTACCTTAGCACTAACTCTATAAATTTTGATAAATTTATTATTTTTAACGTTCTAAATATAGAGCCGTGGTCGGGCGTTCTTCGTTCAACAAGACAAGTGAGGCCGTCGTCGTGCATTATTAGAGCGCGGAACTTAGGACGGCCATCGCCATTGTGTCATACTGGCATCTTTTTGTAAGATCACTCAGAGCCAATCTAAAATTATTATAAGTAGATACATAGGTACATACCGAACGTCAACGGCTATAATGCACAACGACGGTCTCACTTGTCTTGTTGAACGAAGAACGCCCGACCACGGCTCTATATTTAGAACGTTAAAAATAATAAATTTATCAAAATTTATAGAGTTAGTGCTAAGGTAAAATCAATATAAAAAGAGAATTGCTGTATCTGATAAATTATATGGAAAACATAATTTTGTTATTTTTAGTTATCTTAGTTAAACTATTTTCATAATTTGCTTTTTCGTAGCCGGGTTTTAGTTTTTTATAACTATTTTTTTTTATTTAAACGATTTTCATAATTAGCTTTTACGTAGTCGGGTTTTAGTTTTTTATAACAAATTTTTTTTTTATTTTAGGCTTTTTTAAAAACTGTTTGCATACTTTAAATGTTGTATGTAACTCGTATATTGATTTTTTTTTATGGAATCTGACACATCACCTACAGGCTACAACATCCGTGACATCAGCCCATAACACCGGGTGAACTTGGTGCCACGTTAGTGCTTCCCTTCGGTCGTACCGGCTACACTAAATACATAGCCGTTTCTACCGACCTTTCATTCAGTGCGGTGCGGTGGTACCAACACGGGCGGGTTAAACCCTACCACCCAGTAATAAAAGAAGGAAGTCATATCCATTAGTCGCCTTTTACGACATACACGGGGATAGATACAGTGGGGATATTCTTTTATATAAGTACCGGCCCCACACGGTACAAAATTGATACTATCCGTCCGTTTATTTGTCGTGATCTCTATTTGAAACTAAAGTTTTCTGCAAATAGCGCATGAGTGAGTACCTACATATATATACAAATTATGTATAGTTGAACGATGTATAGTCTTGAAGTAAAATGAAAAGTCAGTCAGAGCAAGACCGAAGACTGAGCTGTGTAAGTACACGATTTTCTTTGTCTATGTAAGTAAATATATCTGGCTGGGGTGAAGCGGATTCGGGAAGTAAGTAAACCAATCAGTTCAAGGCCGAAGACCGAGGGAGGTTTGAGGTTGTACATAGTTGAATAATGTACTCACTCGAAGCAGGTAAGCCACTAAGGCGAGGCCAAAGCTACTGATATTATTTTTATAGTAAGCGCGACATGTGGCGCCGAGCCACCCATAAGGTGTCTAGCGATGCCCATGGACATTCGGTAGCATGCGGAGGCTGCCAATGCCATGCCGGCCTGACAGGTGCCCAGGTTGAAGGACCCGAGACTGTACTTGGGGGAAAATATTTATCTCTGTTTGTATTTCAACAGGCTCTGATTTAGCTATGTATTCCTACGGAGTTGCAGTGCTTTTAGATCGCGGGACATTTGGGAGTCACCTACTATTCGCACGGCTCGACGCTGGATCGAGTCCAGAGGCGCCAGCTGGTATTTGACTGAGCCATCCCATAGGTGCGAGCAGTACCCCAAGCAGGACCGAATCTGCGATTTATACGGCCTTGCCCTCGATGTCACGCCATAAGTTTAGATCGTGCGAAAATTCGACTCGGAGGACCCCGAGGTGGTCGCAAAATTTAAGTGACGTGCCTTGGTAGGAAGGAGCTGGTGTGAACACCGCTCTCTTCGCACTGAACGCGCAAACTTGTATCTTGGAGGTATTTAACTTGACCAACTTGCTACGGCCCATTCGGAAATAGAGCCGAGTGTTTGCTCAAGTTCAGACATAAGTCTTCGCCTCTTCTCATCCACATCCCGCCTAGTTGAAGGGTAACTGGTGTAGAACCCGTGTTCCGTACTCTCGTATGCATAACAATGATATGTTGCCCCCTGAATGCTACGCCCACGCCTTCAACGTTAGCAAGGCTCAGTGCTGCGCATTATCTGCGAAGGTCGATTTGAAGGTCCTTTTGCTTTCCAAGCCAGTTTCTAAGTCAGCGTCATACCTGTCTGGAAGCACCTGAACCTCCTGGGCACCGCCATTTCCAAAGACGTAGGTTTCCGGAAACTAATCGAGTCTAGGGCTAAAACTGCACCCAGAAAATTGGGAATACTTTTCCGCAATCGGCGGTTCTTCTCTTCCAAAATATCCCGCTTAGCTGAAGGGTAACTTGCATCCGAAAATATTTGAGGTATTAGGTATATTTAATGTACCTACCTTTTTTTTATGGAAACTTGACACGGTTGGCTACATCACCTACAACATCCGTGATGTCAGCCCATAACACCGGGTGAACTAGGTGCCATGTCAGTGCTTCCCTTCATTTCGCGCCGGCTAGACTGAACTGGACGGAAAACACGAACTATTTACATAGCCGTTTCGACCGACGTTTCGCTCAGTGCGGTGGTACCAACCCGGCCGGGATAAACCCTACCACCTAGTAAGGTAAGAAGGGAAGGGACCTACAGTTTAACGTGGTATCCGAACCACGGTCAGCCTCCAACAGTCGGGCGGTCATCCATCAGTAAACTGACCGCACCATTAAGCTGCCCAGGCTGACGATCCCTTAGTCGACTTTTACGACATGCGACGGGGAGAGATGCAGTGGGGCTATTCTTTTTAAGTACCGACCCCACACGGTACACCTACACTACATATTATGCTTACTCTAGGTACCTACATGGACATTTAATACCAATTTATTTTAGCATAGTACTGTATCTAATAATAATATTATATATCTATATAAAATTTGCGGTAGATCAGTGAGTAAGTATGTAGGTATATTACCAACAATACCATGTCGCTTCTTCGCGTCGCAGTCGCGTCGTCGCGTACCGAAACCGCGGGGGCGCGCGGCGCGGTGCGCGGGCGACCACGCTTCATCGCGAATAATCGCGATTCATACATGCGCCACACATTTGGCTCTATTTCTCTGTATACATAAGTTTAATAGATAGCAAAGTATATATTTTCTGAATCGTAATTTAATTATCTTTAATTTGATACCCCACTCAATATATTTTGAAAAACTAATTTGAAATTTTGAGGCCGTGCGTGGGGCATTTTGAATTTTGAAAATTGTTATATAGCCTATGACACTCCCGTGAATAAGACAAATCCACTGGCGCAAGAATTATTCAAATCGGCCCAGTACTTTAGGCTGTAGAGTGGAATATCGATAGTCACATACATACATACATACATACATACACGCTAAACTCATAACCCTTCCTTTTTTGGCTTCGCCGTAGTCGGGTAAAAAAACATAAACAAAGGCTGATTTCCTTTAGCTTTATTTGTTATTTGAACATTTATATCTTGGTTGCCGCAGTCATCATCTAACCTAACGGACCGCGAGAGTCTTAGAATTTTTTTAAACGGACCCCCAATCACACTAATTGGTTATCCCTGAGATTGGGTGTTATGTTTATGAGTTTTGATATGATAAGTCATAGAAGTTTCAATGTATAATTTTCATTGACTGAGAACTACTGTATCTCTCCCCGTGCGTGTCGTAAAAGGCGACTAAGAGATAACAACAACATGCCGTGCTAAAGTGCGACAGACCAGCCACCACTCACCTCAGTGCTTCCCTTCGGTCGTGCCGGCTACACTGAACTGGACGTAAAACACAAACTATACATAGCCCTCCCTAATGACTCCCTTCTTATATTACTAGATGGTAGGGTTTAACCCGCCCGGGTCGGTACCACCGCACTGAATGAAAGGCCGGTCGAAACGGCTATGTAAATAGTTTGTGTTTTCCGTCCAGTTCAGTGTAGCCGGCACGACCGAAGGGAGGCACTGACGTGGCACCAAGTTCATCCGGTGTTATGGGCTGACATCACGGATGTTGTAGGTGATGTAGCCATCCGTGTCAGTAGATATCAATAAAAAAAAAAAAATTGCCGTTTCGACCGACGTTTCATTCAGTGCGGTTGTACCAACCCGGACGGGTTGAACCCTACCATGTAGTATGGTAAGAAGGGAAGAGACCTACAGTTTTACGTGGAATCCGAACCACGGTCAGCCTCCAACAGTCGAGCGCTCACCCATCCAAGTACTGACCGACCCAGCGTTGCTTAAAAATCAATAGCAACAGTCGACTGTCTGCACCACTGAGCTATCGAGGCTGATTACTCTGCTTACCCTGATTGTCAGTCAGGATACAGCGTGTGTGGTATCTGGTCTGCCGTCGGACGGTAAAACGATGTATGAGCACATACAGCGTAACACTCGAAAGTTCTTGGCGTGCCCTATCACCCAATATAAATGTTATCTTTGTAGGACCTTCACTGAAGAAGTTATGAAGATCGATATGACGATGTATGTCCAAAAACATACGATTCTGTGCGGTAAAACGATGTATTTTTTTCCAGAACCCTCCATTTAAGGTATGCCACGACGATGTAATATCCAATACATCGTTTCACCATAACACCGCCTAGTTACAGCGTTTAGCCATAATAACACAAATCCTTCAAACGCGGTTATCTCAAAACAATACTTTTGAACATACATCGTTTTACCGTCTGACGGCAGTGGTATGTAATGAATGTCATTGATATGTGGCAATCGCGAAATATACGTATTTTTTGTTATGTATTGTATTGCGTTGAATCGTGTATTGTTGTGTTGTTCTGTAATGTGTTGTTATATTATTATCTATTTTGTGATACAGAAGCCGGACTTGCCACATAATTAATGAAATAACACACAACAAACAAACGGGCAAAAGAAATAATTATTTAGAACAGAACAGATATAATAAATATCAATACCACTAATAATAAATCTGTAAGGGATGGTCATGGAGTAAGTTACTTTGTTTTATGAGATACCTACTGCGTTTGCAGACTCTATGTATGATACTCAAACTAAATTGGCGATTTATAGAAATCTTTCCTCTATGTATGTATGTATGTTCCTCCATAACTCTTAAAGCGATCATACGAATTTGATGAAATTTAGTACAAGCACATATACGACATACAGGATAGGCTACATAAAGTTCATTTCCGGTTACGCTAAGATGTGGCTCTCATACAAACCGAATTGTTCCGCGCGCCGAAATAAAGGTACGGTAGCGGGCTTACTTTCTTCCTTACTTACTTTCTTCTTTCTAAATACCTACTAATTAAACGCGAAAAGCTATTAATAATAAATTTATATTAAATAATTCGTGTTTTTAGGGTTTCGTACCTCAAAATAGGAAAACAATGGAACACTTATAGGATCACTCTTGTGTCTGTCGGTCCGTCACAGTTTATTTTCTCCGAATCTACTGGGCGAAAAAAGTTGAAATTTGGTACATATACGGGATGTTTGATGATGACTATAGGTCATAAAGCAAACCAGGTACTCCTGAGCCTATTTGGAGCAAAAAGTTAGATGACATTTTGTTCTACGGTGAACTTTTTTTTTCCATACAAAACTAATAAATACAATTATTTAGTTTTCTGTGGAAAAAAAGTTCACCGTAGAACCAAATGTCATCTAACTTTTTTGCTCCAAATAGTCTCAGGAGTACCTGGTTTGCTTTATGACCTATAGTCATCATCAAACACCCTGTATAGAGTTTGATGACCTAAACACGGACCCAAACATATCTTAAATGAACGAATTTCGATTTTGAGCATAAATTTTTGGAAAAAAATTGATAGTTATAAAATAATTTTCCGCCTCCGCCGCCCGCCTCCAGTGCGGTGGTATCAACCCGGGCGGGTTAAACCCTGCCACCTAGTAAGGTAAGAAGGCATGGGACCTACAGTTTTACGTGGAATCCGAACCACGATCAGCCTCCAAACGGTCGAGCGATCACCCATCCAAATACTGACCGCGCCCAGGTGTGCTTATGAACCCGACCGACAGTCGACCGACCGCACCACTGAGCTACCGAGGCTCACTCTCTACTGTAACTCTTTCCTCAAGTACCTGATAAGATTATTATTGGTAATAACGTATTGTTTATGGTCAATAAGGCCTAACTCACATTATCTCTAAAACAGTTTATCACTCAAACACCACATTTAGCTTTAGAGAAAAAAAAGCCGGCCAAGTGCGTGCAGGATTCGCGCGCCGAGAGTTCCGTACCACCGCGAAATTTGCAATTTTTTTTGTATTTGTTATTTTACTTTAGAGTTTGCAAAAAACAAAAACAAAAACGTAAAAAAACACGTGTCTTGTATCTATAGGCATAGATACCCCTTAATTTTCACTTTTACTTATTTTTTATGTGGTCGTACGAGTATATCCTCCATAATAACGTTATGTAGGTATATTCTGTGAAAATTTCAACCGGCTACCTATTACGGTTCAAAAGATACAGCCCTTTAAAGCTATGACGGACGGACAGATGAACGGAGAGACAGACGGACGGAGAGATGGACGGACAGACAGATGGACGGACAGACAGATGGGCGGACAGACAGATGGACGGATAGACAGATGGACGGACAGACAGATGGACGGACAGACAGACGGACGGACAGACAGATGGACGGACAGACAGATGGACGGACAGACAGATGGACGGGCAGACAGACGGACGGACAGACAGACGGACGGACAGACGGCGTACTAGTGGATAAATGAAATTTTTTTTTAAAGATTTTATGACTATTATGATTTATCATTAAAACAGCTATGTCGGATGACTCGGCAATCATTGTTAAATGACGTAAGTAATGGATAGTGGTGGCTTGTGCTGGATAAATGATATAATATTTTCAAAAATTTAATAACAAATGTTTACTTTTAGTTGGCTAGTACATACCTACTCACATGAAGTATATTATAGTTTATCACAGTTATATTCCTTATATCATATTTTACATTCCCACACTCAAGTCTTTTGCTACTATTTATTTACTTACTTAACATACGACTCTCAAATATCGAAATGTTGACTGGAGAAATCCCTGTAAGGGACAAGTCCGCCTTTGCCCCTCATCATGTCATGTAAATTACTTATCGTTTGTTACTGTAAGTTTTGGTGCAATAAAGTATTTCTATCATTCTATCTATCTATCTGATAGTCCAGTCATTATATCAAAAAAACCGACCCTACCCGTGAATAATCAGTTCTTGGATTTTTTTTTCGTAGGTCCCTCGGGGGGTCACTGGGAGTGTAAATTCAAAAAGTAGACTGAATCAGGCTCCTGTGTATATTCGAAAAACGATTTTTCTTGAATAACTCGTCCATTTTTGATTTTACAGTAAAACAGTGAGGACAAAAATTTTAGGAAATTTGATTCTCTACAAGTTTGGTCCTCACAATTTTTCTTCTAGGATCGATATTTTGGAAATTGAAAAAAGTTAAAAAAGCGACAAATTCTAAATATTTTCATCATCTCGTTTATTTTCAACTTTACGGCATAAATGAAGAGGACTAAACTTGTAGAGAATCAAATTCTGAACAATTTTGGTTCCCACCTTTTTTCCCCCAAAATCGATATTTTGGAAATTAAACCTGAAAAACGCGACAAATTCAAAATATTAACATTATCTCCTATGTTCCACGTTTTACGGCATAAATAAAGAGAAACAAAGTTGTAGAGAATCAAATTCTGAACAATTTTTGTTCGAAGTTTTTTTGCACCAAAACGATATTTTTTCTACTTAAAACGGACCTAAAAAAAGCGACAAATTCGAAATACTATCATTATCTCGTTTATTTTCAACTTTACGGCATAAATGAAAAGAAACAAACTTGTAGAGAATAAAATTTCCTACAATTTTTGTGCGCACCGTTTTACTGTAAAATAAAAAATGGCCGAGTTATTCAAGAAAAACGGTTTTTCGAATATACACAGGAGCCTGATTCAGTCTACTTTTTGAATTTACACTCCCAGTGAACCCCCCGAGGGACCTACGAAAAAAAATCCAAGAACTGATTATTCACGGGTCAAAATCTATAATGACTGAACTATGACTCCATTATGATATTATCATTTATCATAAAGAGCTGACGCGAGATGACTCGGCAATAATTTGTTAAAAATTACGTGTAAATGTTCCTTTAGGCTTTTACCGCTGTTACACATCGTAATAACGTTTTCGATACGCGGTAGAGTAAAGACGATCCTGTCAGGCCGGCATGGCATTCGCAACCCCCGCATACGACCGAATGTCCATGGGCGTCGTTAGAAACCTTATACGTGGATCGGCGCCATAGCTCGCGCTTTCAATAACACAAAAACAAAAACTTTAAATACATACAAATTCGGAGTTCCTGGATATACGATTGATGCGTAGCAGTAACATACTCGCGAGTAGCGTAACGCGCGACGTTTTACGCAAAATCTCAATTCACTTCAGCCACAAAATTTCCTCGGGCTCACCGTATAAATGTTTATACACACAAAAACATATTGCAATAAAACTGTTTTAATAAAACATTGTACCGACTTCAAACCCTAAAAAAAATTATTAATACAAAAACACAAAAGAGTCTATCTATTTTCATGTGTGCTTTTGTACCGCCTTCTTCTCAAGATCAAAATATTATTTAATACTTTTTAGGGTTTGAAGTCGGTTAAATGTTTTTGTAAAACTGTTTTCTTATTTCACTCTTTTTAGTAATATCACATAATATTTAAGATCGGTTGACGGGAAGTGGGTTATTGAATAATTCCTTAGTGTGATAGTGTTCATCCCTTAATTTCCCACCCTTACGGGTTATATTTTATTGAGAATTGGCGTAGAAATCGAGTAACTTACAAAAAAAAAACATACAGACGAATTGAGAACGTCCTTCTTTTTGGAAGTCGGTTGATAAATATAATATAACTCGGTTCGTAGCGGAAATCGGAATTGGGGGTGAGCTTTTGAGAGATCACAATTAGATCTTGAACACAGGGCTCAGGGGCCCCAACTCTCACACTTTATTTTATATCATAATCGTTGAAGAAGTCAGTTGAACCTTTAATTCTGAATGGGCAATTATGTATGCATACATTTAGGTATTATGTATTATATAAATTGTAATTTATATGTATTTAATGTAATTTATATGTTTAATTAACTAGTACGTACTTATATACATACATACATACATAACACACGCTGTATCCCGACAATCAGGGTAAGCAGAGTAATCGGTGTTGTGCTATAAGGACTCTGGTAAATTACAGCACAACACCGACTACCACGTTTAGCACAGTATACGGACAAGACAACTATCAAGCAGCAAGTAAGACACGAAGAACCCACCTGCTGCATGACTAGGTGGAAGGACTGCGCCAAGGTGAGAAGTGGCTATCCTGTCGCCCTTTAGCGCAGTATCTTGTCCTTATCCCTTAGTCGCCTCTTACGACATGCACGGGGAGAGATGCAGTGGGGCTATTCTTTTTAAGTACCGGCCCCACACGGTACTTATATGTAGCGTATATTATAGTTTATCATAGTTATTTTCCTTATATTATATTTTACATTCCCACATTCAAGTCTTTTGCTACTACCTACTTATATCTCACAACATACGAATCTCAAACATCCAAAAGTTGACTGGGAGAAATCCCTGCTAAGGGATAAGTCCGCCTTTGCCCCTCATGTACATTATTTATTGTCTGTTTATGTAAAATGTTTTTTTTGGAGCAATAAAGTATTCCTATCTATCTTTCAAAATCACCAACCTTTCGAGTTTCTGTCCCAGCTTCTCCGAGTAGTAGTTCTTCCTCGGCGGGATGAGGTCCTTCTCGTTCAAGTCTCTCTTGTTCCCCTTGTAGAAGAGCGGGCACATCCAGCAGTGGAATATCCTCGCCAGGATCCCCGGCGACTTTTTCTTCTTCGTCTTCGCATCCTTAACGTCCCCGTTCGCGGTGCTCGCTTCGTTCTTCATTTTTGAAACACTTTCTTATCGTTTCTTATTCTGTAATAGTGCGTATTAAAAAAAATATTGAAATTGATAATTATTACTACAGCGAGTCGTATGCTTTGGCGATCTAAAGGCAGAATGCGTCGTATTTATCCAATTTATAAAAGCTAATCGATGTCATATCGCGTTCGCTTTAGATAAAACTGCCTTTTGCCGACGGCTCCGCTCGTGTTTGTGTATGCTTAGGGAACGTGCCCATACCACGTGATCGATGTTAGGCCACTTTTTTTATTTTTAGGGTTCCGTATCCGGTACGGGACCCTATTACTAAGCGTACGCCGTCTGTCTGTCTGTCTGTATGTTTGTCTGTCTGTCCGTCTGTCTGTCCGTCCATCTGTCCGTCTGCCCGAGGGCTATATCTCTTGAACCGTAATAGGTAGCCCGTTAAACTTTTCACAGAATATGTGTTATTTGGCCGATATAACAACAAATAATAAAAATAAGAAAAAGTAAAAAATTCACGGGGTTCCCATAGAAGAAACTAAAAAGTGTATGCGCGCCATCTACCAAAGAGTATGAATCTTTTTAGCTAATCATTAATTTGAAATAATATGAAGCATTTCATAAACACGCCATAGATGGCGTGAGTGGCGCTGACCATGACATGGCGATACGGAACCCTCGGTGCGTGAGTTCGACTCGCACTTGACCGGTTTTTTTTTTCTTGACGACCGGCTCGTGTGTTTTAAAATGCATTCGCCTGGTCACATTTAAAAGGGAAAATACAACCGTTAATGCTTAATCCACATAATTACATTAAAAAAGTTAATTCCCAAAATCAGGCCGCAATCCTGACAAGAGCCGAAAAAATCCTGACATGTCAGGAAAATCCTGACGTATATGGTTACCCTAGTTGTACATAGGTATACCATTCAGATAACATCCCACCAATTCGTGTCCCACTTGTGTGAACAACGTTCACACTTAAATTTAAATCCTCCTGTTCGCCTTCGCCAAACCCGCCATACTCTCGCGGAACACCCCCTTTGTAGTCGACAGAAGAGTTCTTCGAACTGCACGATTCTCTAAATCGTTTTTGTACTGCACTGCAAATGTGTGGAACGGGCTAGCAGGGAATATCTTTCCCCACTCCTAAAATCCGCGGATCTTCAAATCGCGGGTTAATAACCTTTCCCCATATCTTTCCCCACTCCTACAATTCACGGATCTTCAAATCTCGGGTTCAGCGGCATTAGTCCACCTCCAAGCCGGACTGGCACCTCTTATAAAAAAAAACTTTTTTTTTTGCTTAATTTGGTAAATGAGTAGGAACACCTGGGCTGCGATGAGATTGCGTGAAGAATCTACACTCACTGTAAATTATCTTATCAATTACCGTGGTGTAACACAACACAACAGGCTGACGAAGGCGGCAGGGACGGACTCGCCGCGTGCCCTTATGCCGCGCATAAGGGCGACAGGCTAGCCACCTCTCACCTTGGCAGGTGAGTCTTCGTGCTTTACTTGCTGCTTGATAGTTTATCTTGTCCTAATACTTTGTGAAATGTGGTGGTCGGTGTTGTGCTGTAATTTACAAGAGTGCTTGCAGCACAACACCAACTACTCTGCTTACCTGGATTGTCGGGGTACAGCGTGGCTAAAGCTAAGATTGAATAATGGGATACCTAGAAATTTATATAACTATGGTATTATTGTATCTTTATTTACACATCTTCTCAAAACTAATCTTGTACATATTAAAAACCTAACATTAAAAACATATACAAAATTAACCTTAAAAAAAATGGAGTTTCCACCACCGGAGGCGGGGCGAACCCAGGCTACCGATGGTCACGAGTCCTTCATCGCAGGAGAGTTTTGCTGCAGCTGCGACGGATGGCACTATGCGAGTTTTCTCCCCAAACAGAGATTATTAACCTGTTTTGGTGGTTTAAAAAAAAACTGCGATGAAAGAATCGTCCGATGGTCGGGTCCCAAATTGGTCCCAAAGGAAGAAACCTCCGGACGATGCGTGAAGTGTCGAGCAGGGCTGCCTTCTGGATCTGGCCCTTGACCCAACCACTCAGCGAAAGCCTCTTAAGGTGGTCGTCGAGGCTCTTCGCTATCAGCCCAGGCGCTGATACGTGCGACTATGGGCACAACGATCGTCTAGTCGAACGGCCACATTTTGGTAACCTCGTGCTGCAGATCCAGATACTTTAACATCTTCTCTGCTTCCTTACTGACGAGGTTACCATCGTGCGGCACGCACAAGCCTTTTATTATGCCATCAATCAATCAATCAATACATTTTTTTTTATGGAAACTGACACGGTTGGCTACATCACCTACAACATCCGTGATGTCAGCCCATAACACCGGGTGAACTTGGTGCCACGACAGCCTTCCCTTCGGTCGTGCCGGCTACACTGAACTGGACGGAAAACACAAACTATTTACATAGCCGTTTCGACTGACCTTTCATTGAGTGCGGTGGTACCAATCCGTGCGGGTTAAACCCTACCACCTAGTAATATAAGAAGGGAGTCATATCCCTTAGTCGCCTTTTACGACATACACGGGAAGATATGCAGTGGGGCTATTCTTTTAAAGTACCGGCCCCACACGGTACATAATACTAATAATAAATCTGTAAGGGATGGTCATGGAGTAAGCTACTTTGTTTTATGAGATACTACGTTTGTAGACTCTATGTATGATACTAAAAGTAAATAGACGATTTTTAGAAATCTCTTCTGTATGTATGTATGTATGTTCCTCCATAACTCTTAAACCGATCATCCGAATTCGATGAAACTTAGTACAAACACATTTTAATATACGTGACATAGAATAGGCCATTTATTCAGTTGCGGTTACGCTAAATAAAGGTACGGTGCGGTGGCGGGCTTACTTACTTTCTTCTTTCTTAATAAAGTAGATAGGATTAGAAACCGTGTGAGGCCGGTACTTAAAAAGAATAGCCCCGCTGCATCTCTCCCCATGCATGTCGTAAAAGGCGACTAAGGGATTAGGACAAGATGCCGTGCTAAAGGGCGACAGGCTCGCCACCTCTCACCTTGGCACGGTACTTCCACCGAGTCATGCAGCAGGTGGGTCTTCGTGCCTTACTTGCTGCTTGATCGATTGAATCTTGTTCGAATACTTTGCGAAACGTGGTGGTCGGGTGTTGTGCTGTAATTTACCAGAGTTTTTGCAGCACAACACCGATTACTCTGCTTACCCCGATTCTCGGGATTCAGCGTGTGTGATATGTATGTATGTATGATTAGAAATATAAGAAAACTAAATTTACTCACATGCAAGAAAGTTATAAAGTCACTACTACTTGCGATGGAATACGAAGAAGTACAAAAGTATGCTTACGATAATGCGGTAGGTGGGACGAATAAACTTTTCCCAACATGTCACTTCTTACCGAATTATTAAAGAGGACAACATTTTGTTAAAACGTATGAGAGTCGTTCCTGCCTATCTGCGAGTTGTATGTACATTCTTTGACTGCAGCCAATTTCACTAAATTTCATACACACACACACACCCTAACACACCCTCACACACACACACAAACACACCCTCACACACACATACACAATCGCGTACAGAACCTGTGACAGAACCTCAATCAAGCACACGACTTACACATCTTATTAGGTGGTAAACTATTTTGTTTTCTCTTTTATATTTTTTGAGATACCCGCAGAATTCTCTCATGTGTTACAAAAAGTGATATACGGTGTTGCAATTGCCCCCGAAATATTTTAACTGGCATCAGAGGGTGGTTCTATACGTGAAACTAAATAACTTATGCGCCGAAAAAAAAAATTGAAACAAAAATAAACTTTCTTTTTCCCATACAAAATTTTAATACCTATTCTCAAAATGTATGGGGGAAATAATTTTTTTTTCTTCAATTTAAAAAGTCGTAGAACTAAAGTTGTTCGGTTTCATGTTTTTTTTTTAAACCAGCAGGGTGGCTGTGCCGAGAGACCAATGGTGCAGTCGACAGAGCCAAAATCACCTCTCCTCGCGAAACCACGCTCAGTTAGGTGCCATGCCAGCAGATTTGCGGATTGTTGCTAGGCTGTCTAGCCCGTTAATACGACGCTTGAAGACACCCAGGTTAAAGGATTCAGGAAATACACTCGCCGGAAGACAGTTCCACACTCTAGCGGTGCGACAAAGAAACGATGTACAGAATAACCCCCTTTTGGGTTTAACGGTTGGGGTTGCATTGCAACACCGTGTATACAGGCTGTTCGGCACATGGACAGACAATTTTGCAAAGTTTTGACCTATGACACCTTTTGTCTTATGTCACTTGGTATCGAGATACGAATTTTTTTTCTTTATTTTTGAAAATTACTAAAATCTCAGCTTTAACCCCTTGGAAATTTTTATGTTTATGATTATATATGCACGAAATAAAATGTATTTGGTTTTACGATGTATCCTTGTTCCAGGAAAAATATCATTTGATGAAGTTAATACCATGAAAAGGACTTATGACCTCCCAAAGTCCCAAAGACGAATAAATATATGACAGAATCTTAATTTCTTAATTCATTTAAAAAAAAGTGACAGTACTTGAGAGCTTGAGAGAGAGAGGGGGAACTTTTTTGTACGCCAAATAAGTACCCCCCAGCCAGCGCAGGCGCACGAACTGTAAACGATTTACAAATTTAACAATTTTGAAATGACGAAAAAATGTGCCTCCTACATCCTGTACTTACACCAGCTTGCTTCACCATTCGGAACCGGTGTAAACCTGTAGGTCTCTTCCCTTGCCCCTTACTAGGTGGTAGGCTCAAATTGTAGCCGACTGGGTTGGTATCACCATACTGCGGCCTCAGCTGCGTCCTCCTCTAGTCCAGTATACAGCCAGCAATTCAATGGGAAGTCTCCGATATGGCACCTACCTTCTCGGAGGTGATATTGACTTGTCGGAGCATGTGCTTTTGCCCTTTTGACTTAGACAACCATACGGGATTACATAAAAAAAGAAAAAAAGAAAAAGATATATTTCGAGACCCAAGTGCGTCCCAGACGTATGTTTCACGTCACAATCATCTGATAACATTACACTAAGTATGTACCTTGATCTACTTCCATACACAAATACTTACATCCAATTAAATTCACACACACAATACATGCATATTAATAAATCAATTATTCCACATGCACAGGATAATCTGTTACGAAATTCTTTAGATCAATTAACATTAATCGCTAATTTAGTACGAGTGATGCTAGCGTCCATACCGCTTTAAAATAAGAGCCAAGTGTTGAAAGCGTGCTTGCAGTGAAATGGAAGGTGTCAGCAAAAGAGATAATGACAAAGAAAGAAAAAAGAAACCGAACGTAGTGAAGCGTTTTTTCTTGTGTTGGATGTGTCCGGTGATATTCGATGGCAACAAACGGGATCTGAACGAGGACGATTTGGTCCCTCACAGGAAGAAGTATGGCTCGGAGACGCTTGGTGATAAACTGGAAAGGTATCTATAATTTTCCTTATTCATCATCCACAGACAGTACACTACACTCGGATTCCTCATCACATTATAACATTTAACATTTTGCCAGTTCGATTATCGCAGCGAAGAAGAACTGGCAAGAAACTTCGCTGGATACTTTTTTTTTACGTCCACACATTTACAAAAATGTTTGCCACTTCCTACATATGCACGAGTCATCCATCACTATTCACATTTCACACACGAAATTTTTTCCATATGCGTAAACCATTCATATAACACGTTGGAGCCAATTGGGGAATAACTTGGTAGGGATAAGTGTACCGGGCGAAACAGCACCCGTTCACGAGCATCACGCCAGGACCAGCCATCGCCTCCCTCAACCATATTTGAGGGTGAGAGGGGACCCGGTGTTATAAGAGGAATGCATCCCTTTATTGCCTAAAGCACAGAGCATGAAATGCGCGCGCCCGCCCCTGGTAGGTATTTGATGCTCTGTGGCCTAAAGTAATGACTAAGAGCTCCAGTATTTCGTTTATCTTCCGCACTACGAAAATCTGGAATTCACTTCCTCCCGATGTGTTTCCTTCAGTGTATGCCTTAGGATCTTTCAAGAGATGCGTGAAAGGCATCTGTCACGCCGGCACGGCATTCGCAGCCCCCGTTGGAAACGAAAGTAGTCGATATTGGACACCGGTTGGCTAAGCTCAAGTGGCAGTAGTCTGGGCACGTTAGCGGAAGAGGCGACCGTTGGAGTAACCAAGTCCTACACTGGCGGCCGTGGACAGGAAAACGAAGTGTGGAAAGACCACCCGCCAGGTGGAGCGACGACATCAAGTATGTCGGCGGAAAGCAGTGGTTCCGTACCGCTGAAGGCCGGGAGGACTGGAGGAGGATTAGAGAGGTGTATATTCAGCAGTAGACGCATACACGCTGACTGTTCGAAACCGAATGCTTTTGGGCGTCGTCGGATATTCATGCTGACGGCGGAGTCGGCGCAAAGTGTGAAAAGTTATGGAGAACATTGGCTTTGGTCCTAAGTTTTTATACGTTTCTAAATAAACTATATTTTAGGTCGCTTTTGTGTTTATGAGTCGTGCGTGGTTAGCTTCCTGTTTTATCACTTACGTGTGTGCGTTTTAATCTCCTTGGGGTGGAAGAAAAAAGATAAGATAGGAAGCGTCATTGATAAGTTGGCTGTCCAATTAATTATGCACCGCTGCTATTGTTTCTCGACATCTTCTATTTATATTTATTATAATAAGTTTGAAATTATTTATTGAAAATTTCGAAAAATTTACAATCCCTAACTGTAACAAAAATAAGTATATAAAGTAAATACAACCATACACTAATACACTAAAACTAAAACTAATCTAAAATTAATATTCAGAAAACCTACAAAAAATAAATTTCTGAAAAGTCCGCCGAAGCCCGGTCTCTGCCGACGCCAAGAGTACCCAGTACGCTCGCCGCGTTACCCCTCTGAATCTCAATACTAATCCGCCGTTTAAGGAAGGCTTTGGAACGACGGTCGCCAGTCCTCTCCGCGAGAAGGTTTCCCAGCTTCTCCGTGAGATCTTGGTTTCAGACGACCATGGTCCCAAAGTCTCCACGGCGAAAGGTTGAAACACAAAGCGATCACGCAGCGAGCTGTACAATCTCGTCTTGGCGGCGGCAGCCTTGTTTGCCGCGGCCCCGGCAGACAAGGAGGTAACGGGAACATGGCTGGGGGCCAGGGTGTCCACGCACGACATCTTCTGATTTCGCGGTCTGAAACGGAAGCACTTTGATTGTCAAATCAAAGGGAAATCTGTGACGACCTACATATGTCCCGTCGTCCCATCGATTTACTTACTCGGATTCATCAGCTTCGGTAGCTCAGTGGTGCGGTCGGTCGACTGTTGTTAAGCAACCTTGAGCGCGGTCAGTACTTGGATGGGTGACCGCTCGCCCGACCTTTTCTTGCTGTAGTGGAGATCGCGCCTTGGAAGTACCAGAGAAGAAGAACCCATTAGGAAAGTGGGTTCCACATTTTACTGTTTCTGTGATGAACTGATGACCTAGAGAGCTGGTTTTTATTTTTTATTTTTATGGACACGATACGGTTGGCTACATCACCTACAACATCTGTGATGTCAGCCCATAACACCGGGTGAACTAGGTGCCATGTCAGTGCGTCCCTTCATTTCATGTCGGCTACACTTTACTGGACGGAAAACACGAACTATTTACATAGCCGTTTCGACCGACCATTCATTCAGTGCCGTGGTACCAAGCCGGGCAGGTTAAACCCTACCACCTAGTAAGGTAAGAAGGGAAGGGACCTACAGTTTTACGTGGAATCCGAACCGCGGTCAGCCTCCAACGGTCGAGCGGTCACCCATCCAAGTACTGTACCCTAATCACGAGATTTAACCTACTACGCTACGCCGTGTTCTCCGAATAATTTTGTATGGAGAAACGAAGTTCGCAAATCTATCACTAGAGGCGCTGCTCCGTTTCTCCATACAAAATGATGCGGAGAACACGGCGTAGCGTAGCGTAGCGTAGTAGGTTAAATATCGTGATTAGGGTACTGACCACGCTCAGGGTTGCTTAATAAATAACAGTCGACCGACCGCCACAACTGAGCTACCGAGGCTGACAAGATCTTGGTTGGTAGATCTTCAAATTGAAGCGCTCAAAGCGGCGCGGCAGGTCGCTTAAACGCAGCTCTCGTTTCAGGAACTGGCTGCAGGAGTTGGAAGAAGCGTCCAAGGATGGTCGCGAGGCGTCGCTGGCTGGGGCGATGCGAGTCACGTTCTTCTGGTCCTACGTGCCATCAGGCCTGCTCGTACTCACAGTCATGCTGATGCGGTATGTATGACACACTGACTTATACAGGATGTTTCAGGATAGGGTTTCGTAACTTCAGGGTTCGAAAGGGGTCCATATTTGAAACGAAAAGCCCTGAAACTTTTCCCCAGATTCTGTCATTTTATAGTAATTATTGGTGAAAATCGTTTCATCGAAATTTGGTGGACGGTTAACAGCCGCCTTTATTAAATAAAAATAATAATTAAATTGCAATTTTTAACTAGTAGTACCGTGTGGGGTCGGTACTTAAAAAGAATAGCCCCACTGCATCTCTCTCCGTCGCATGTCGTAAAAGTCGACTAAGGGATCGTCAGCCTCGGCAGCTTAATGGTGCGGTCAGTTATTGGATGGATGACCGCCCGACTGTTGGAGGCTGACCGTGGTTCGGATTCCACGTTAAACTGTAGGTCCCTTCCCTTCTTACCTTACTAGGTGGTAGGGTTTATCCCGGCCGGGTTGGTACCACCGCACTGAGCGAAACGTCGGTCGAAACGGCTATGTAAATAGTTCGTGTTTTCCGTCCAGTTCAGTGTAGCCGGCGCGAAATGAAGGGAAGCACTGACATGGCACCTAGTTCACCCGGTGTTATGGGCTGACATCACGGATGTTATAGGTGATGTAGCCAACCGTGTCAAGTTTCCATAAAAAAAAAAAAAAAAAAATTAAGTAGAATTGAACTGCATGTAGGTAAATTCCAAACACTTAAATTTAAATGATATCAAAATAAAAAGGAGACTGGACTAGGTCATTCATTACACTCCCTAGACCTAGACATCACCTCCCCATACTCACTGTACATCGAGTTTTTATAACAATTTCCAATTTTTTTTTGAAAAAAACAAGTAAGTACGGAATTTCGATTTGAGTGATAAGGATTTTCTTCTTCTAATAATGAGTACTTTCTATTCCTGAAGTTTCTCAAGCCTATCCTGAAACACTCTGTATATTAATAGACTTCACATCAAATACGCTCGATCGGTTCCTACTTACATAAGCCAAACGGTGGATCTCGAGTTGACGGTCTGTCAGTCGCACGCTCGTACGCTCGGCGAGCGCGTCGATCGTAGTTTTCTACAAATATAATGCCTACCTGTCTCTTGCGACCATGGACGAAATATACTGGACCGATCATACATAGGCGAGCGGGAGTAACCACGCACGGGCGTCAGGCTCACTGAGTAGTGACTGCGTGAACTGCATCTCGCTCACTCACGAAGGCACTCGATCGCCTTATCTCTTTCTCCTCTTTAAGTGTGTGTAGGTGAATTCGTAGACGAGGAAAGAAATACTGTGCGACTGCGTGATCGACAGAGATGGAAAAACATCGCATACGCAACGTCCCCGCTCCCTCGCCGTCGTCTTACCCCTTTGACGACGTCAATGATAGGTCCAGTATATTTCGTCCATGCTTGCGACACTGTAAAAATCGTACCGGGAAGAGAAACAAGGATGACGGCGTCACATATCAATATCACAAATGAGTGCACGTATGTCACGTAATTTCCAAAATATTTACAAACCGCCAAACGGGCCGACCGACGACCGTTCGCCGAAAGTTCCTTAGTAATACTCTAGTTATCCTTCACTTCAACAGCGCGGTCCTTGCCCAGCATACTACTTCACAAAGCGTTGCATTAGTTTACCGCTAGATGGCAATGTTTTCTATTGAATACCAAATTCTCCTCCAATATTGTATAGAACGCTGAAAACCTTTAAAACATAATTGGGATGACACCTTCATATTGAACCGAAATTTGCATTCCACATCAAAATAATTATATACATACCACACGCTGTATTGCGACACGGTGGCTAAGCACAGTGGTCGGTGTTGTGCTGCAAGTACTGTTGTAAATTACAGCACAACACCGACCACCGCATTTAGCAAAGTTTTAGGACAATTTGCCGGCTGCATGAATCGGTGGCTAGCCTGTCGCCCTTATGCACGGCATCTTGTTCTTGCACCGTGTGGGATCGCTCCCCACTGCAGTAAGGGGCAAGGGGAGGGACCTACAGCTTTACTAAGGTTCCGAAGGGTGAAGCAGCAGGTGTACATATGTATGCACTATAAACTCATTCATCTAAAATTTTCCCTCAGAAAAAAACTTATTGGTGCATATCGGCTGGAATCGAACCTCGGACCTTGAGATCGGACCGTTATTGCCTAGCAGTCGACGTTGTTTGAAACTACTCAAAATCGATATTTTTTTTTCAATTCAGGTTCATAAATCGGGGTGCATTAACTCAACCAACGGACGAAATGTTCGGTAGTACACTTGTAGCTCAAATTCTTTACACAACCAGCCAAGGCTCCTACAATCCACGGATCTTCAAATCCCGGGTAAATAGCCTTTCCCCAGCGACATTAGTCCACCTCCAAGCCGGACTGGCACTTCCTCGGGGGTGATATTGGCTGCGCCTGAGGCTTCGATCTCGGACACAGCCAGCCAGTTCGGAAACAATAAAAAAAAAAGATAAGAAATTGTACCCTCGCATTGCATTCACTCATAGCACTCATTTCAATGGAAACATACACACAGTGACGCCATGAACTCAAGTAATCCACGTCTGCTCACGCTAACTACATCAATCGCACCAGGTCATTCCAGCCAGTGCTGTTCTCTCTCCTGCTGGAGTACTGGAGCGTAGACTCCACTCTGCCGCGCGAGGATGCGCTGATGTACGCCGGCGGCCTGGTGCTGCTAGTGTTCACAGCTGCCTTCATCCAGCATCACATCACCTTCATGAACCACCAGTTCGGCATGAAGCTACGCATTGCCGCCTGCTCCCTCATGTATAGGAAGGTAATTTTATGAAAGGCGTTGAAGAAGGGCATAATTTTTTTTTATGTAAACCAGCATGGGTCTCTGTGCCGAGAGACCAATGGTGCAGTCGACAGAGCCAAAATCACCTCTCCTCGCGAAACCACGTTCGGTTAGGTGCCATGCCAGCAGATTTGCGGACTGTTGCTAGGCTGTCTAGCCCGTTAATACGACGCTTGAAGACACGCAGGTTAAAGGATTCAGGAAATACACTCGCCGGAAGACAGTTCCACACTCTAGCGGTGCGACAAAGAAACGATTTAGAAAACCGATGGGTTCTCAAAAGCCAAAGTAAACTTGGTAGATATATTTAATGGCTTTTGAACGACCGGGAGAATAGTATCGGCGGCCAGCCCACCAGACCCCTCTGTCGCACCGTTAGGGTATGGAACTATCTCCCACCGAGTGTGTTTCCTAAATCCTTTAACCTGGGTGTCCTCGAACGTCATATCAACTGGCTAGACAGCCTAGCAACAGTCCACAAATCTGCTTGGCGCCTCTCTGAGCGTGTTTCGCGAGTCTAGACCATTGGTACCTCGGCACAGCCTCCCATGTTAGTTAGTTTACATAAAAAAAGATGGTAAGACCACTTGAAATAGACTGCGAGTCGACAGGACAGAAGAAACTGGCATCGTTGGGGGGAGACCTATGCCCAACAGTGGACAGCAGCAGTTCGATGAAGAAGAAGAAGAAATACTTTTACATATTTCGCAGCATGCACGAATATGTATGTAGCAATCATCGGTATATCTTTACCCGAAAACATATTCGGTGAGGTCAAACTAAGTCAATGGGTCAACCGTTTAGAATCACATAGTAACGAGGGATCATCGTGGAACAGCGGACGCGATGCCCCTTCAAGTATTATTGTGATCTCACCCCTAACAGCATGAATTTTGTTTTTATGGAAACTGACACGGTTACATGGGTACATCATCTACAACATCCGTGATGTAAGTCCATAACACCGGGTAATAAAATAGGTCATGTCGGCACAACACGAACTATTTCCATAGCCGTTTCGACCGACAACGTTACGTTCGGTGCGGTGGTACCAACCAGGCCGGGATAAACCCTAACACCTAGTAAGGTAAGAAGGGAAGGAACCTATAGTTTAACGTGGAATACGAACCACGATCAGCCTCCAACGGTCGAGCGGTCGCCCATCCAGGTACTGACAGCGCACAGGGTTGCTTAATAACAGTCGACCGACCGCACCACTGATCTACCGAGGTTGACTGTAGTGGAGTACCGACCGTCGACGCAGTGGCTATCTCAGTTTCCATCACACCGAACACTCAGATCGGTCGTGCGTGAATGATCCTTTTAAAACAGACAGACGCAAGTGGATTGACTTGCGAAATTCTGTATCAGTGTTAGGCCAATTTTCTGACAGGTTCTACGCATGAACAGAGCAACCCTCGGACAGACCACAGCCGGCAAGCTGGTCAACCTGCTGTCCAACGACGTCAACCGCTTCGACTATGGATTCCTGTACCCGCACTATCTGTGGGTGCTGCCGCTGCAGCTGGCGCTCGTCTCCTACCTCATGTACCGACAGGCCGGAGTCTCCGCCTTCATCGGGCTGGCGGCCATCGTACTCATCACTGTTCCCATACAAGGTGACGTTTTTATGGAACGTGAAATGGTTGGCTTCGTCAATTAATACATACCTAATGTCAGACCATTTATGACAGTTTTGGTACCAAATGATCCCCTTTTTTGTTTTTATGGAAACTGACACGGTTGGCTACATCACCTACAACATCCGCGATGTCAGCTCATAAAACTGGGTGAACTAGGTGGCTTGTCAGTGCTTCCCTTCATTTCATGTCGGCTACACTGTACTGGACGGAAAACACGAACTATTTACATAGCCGTTTCGACCGACGCGACGACAGTTCGCTCACTGCGGTGGTATAAACCCGGCCGGGATAAACCCTACCACCTAGTAAGGTAAGAAGGGAAAGAACCCACAGAAAGTACGTGGAATCCGAACCACGGTCAGCCTCCAACGGTCGAGCGGTCACCCATCCACTTACTGCCAGCGCTCAGCGCTGCTTAACAACAGTCGACCGACCGCACCACTGAGCTATCGAGGCTGACCCTAGAGGAGCTGCGTCTTTCTCCTTGAGCACGTTACTTGTACACAACGAAATGTAAAAAAATCTCACTATCGAGCCACTGGTTCGTCAGACCACGAACTAGCTTTAAAGTAGTCTCCAAGATCGCTGAAGCAATTATCTGTTCCTTAAAAGTTTTTGTGTAATGTATGCTTCAGGTGTTCTCGGAGCAATAATGGCGAAACTTAGGAGTGTGACCGCAGGCAGAACGGACGAACGCATAAAGACAATGAGCGAAATTATAAGCGGAATACAGGTCAGTTGATAGAAGGTGTTACCGAACAAAATGGTTAGTACATTAACTACTGATGTTAACCATAGATTCCTTGATTTAATTGGAGCAGAAAATGCAAAATTTTTGTTCTAAGGTCCGTGTTTATAGAGGTGTTATAAAAATTTGTTTTGGCGCGCAAAATATGGTGGAGTGTTTCAGTGGCGTCTCACGCTCCGTTTTCCTGTCCACGGTCGCCAGCTTAGGAAATGGTTACTACGGTCGTCATATCTTCGGCTGGCGTACCCAGCTGACTGCGCTGCTCACTGCGACTTGAGCTTAGCCACCCGGTCACAGATTACTTAATAGTTACTTCGTAACAGATAAATCACTCCATAGAAAATGTTCCTACCTTCGGGCTTTAATAGCCTACCCTTTCACAACGCCAATCGCTGCGTGCGAAAATGTACCTTAATGATCGAGTGTAAAGTGGTTATTGCTTTGCAGCTGCGCGCACTTGCGTGGGCGAGCGTCTATGTATACTTCGCGCGGCAGACGAATTTCTACTGAAAAAGACCGCCGGCGGCCCGTCGGGCGGTAGGTAGTTAGCGCGCGCAAGTACATAGAGTGCGTGAGGCCTGACCCGGTGTCAAATATAGACTACTTCCGTTCTTCTGGCGGTTTGCCTCTTTACGCACCATTAATCACGGAGCGATATTATACTCAGCCAGCATATCTCGCTCCATTCCTCGCTGGCTGGAAGGACAGGAGGAAAATTTGAGAGGTTTATGTCCAGCAGTATGTAAATACGAAAAGAATCGTAGTCGACATTGCTCAGAAAATTAGCAAGCTGAAGTGGCAGTGGGCTGGGCACATCTGTCACAAACCCGAAACCCGCAGAGGTAGATGGGTGCTCGGATGGAGGAAATGTGGCGTGGAACGCCCCCCAGCTAGACGACCTAGAAAAGGTAGCCGGGAGTGGATGGTTTTTAAGTTTACTTTTTAAGGTGGATGGTGGATGGTTGGTTAAGTTTTGTGATAAGAATTAATTTATTAAGATTTGTGTGGGGGCAAAAGTTCACCGTAAAAGAAAATGCGCCACCCTCACTTCTACCTCAGATCCCGATCGCCACGAACGCTCGCGATTAACGTATCTCAGTCCCTGATCGCCACGAACGCTAGCGCTTACTGTACCTCAGTACACGATCGCCACGAACACTCACGCTACTGCACGCAGGTTAAAAGGAGTACTTCAATATTGGCAGGTGATCAAAATGTACGCCTGGGAGCAGCCGTTCGACGCGGTGGTGAGCGGCGTGCGAGCGCGCGAGCTCAGAGCGATCAGAAGCGCCTCCTTCGTGAGGAACACCTTCATCTCCTTCATGATGTTCACCGAGAGGACGGCGCTCTTCATCACCGTTCTGGCCTACAGCCTCCTCGGCAACCAGGTCACAGCCAATATGGTCAGTTTTACAAACTTTCAAACAATTCTTAGGTCTTTAGTTTCGGTAGCACGATGGCGCAACGCATCGGCGTTCGGCACTCTCGGGAGCGGTCGCACTTTGGATGGGTGACCGTCTAACCGTTGAGGCTAGCCTTGGTTCGGATTCGACCACTATTAAGACCAAATTGTGCACGCGATTGATTGCTTTTAATGATACGAGTATCAAACATTATTTGATGACTGATTATAGAGTATTTATTAAACAACCAAAAAATTAAGATACAATAAAAATTAAACTAATTATCTAAGCTAAACTAATATAAAATATAACTAAGTTAAAAACTAAAATTAACCTAAAATTAAAACTAACCTAAAAAATATAAAATATTTCGTCCAGCCCGTCCTCCGTGACTGATTATTATATATGACATTATCTGATGATTCATCATCGGTGACTTGAGTATGGCTGTCACATAATCCTCCTACCATGATCCTAATAAAGAAAGCGCAGTTTCTAAGGAAGACCGTGTAACGTACGTCATTATAAGCATATCCTTATAACTCGACAACAACTTTATTGATTTACATACGGTTTTCAATGTTAGATTATGTCACTTATCAAGATGGTTTTATAGGCTATACATCATAACGCTACGTCATCGGTGGCCTGGGCTGTAAGCAAAAAATCATGCGAAGAGAAGTAGCGGACAAAAGCTAGATGAACATAAGTTAGCCATGGAAGTACCTATCTAAACGCTTATATACCGATCGATGGTTTGTTTCAGATCTTCCCAGTCGCTCAGTTCCTAGGTTTGATACAACTAAACTTGGCGATATCACTTCCGATGGCGCTAGCTTTCATAGCTGAAATGAAAGTCTCCATACAGCGGATACAAGAGTTCCTGATCGTTGGTAAGCAGACAGCATTTGTTTACTATTTCGAGGGTGTGGCATTGTCTTCCAGCGAGTGTGTGTGCCGAATCCTTTAACCGCTAGGGTCGGGAACTGTCTTCCGGCGAGCTGGGTGTCTCCAACTGTCGTATTAACAGACAAGACAGGCTAGCAACAGTTCGCGAATTTGCTGGCATGGCGCCTATAACACAGCATGGTTTCGCGAGGAGAGGTAATTTTGGCTCTGTCGACTGCACCATTGGTTTTTTTTTATGGAAACTGACACGGTTGGCTACACCACCTACTACATACGTGATGCCAACCCATATCACCTTGGTGAACTAGGTGCCATGTCAGTGCTTCCCTTCGGTCGTGCCGGCTACACTAAACTGGATGGAAAACGCGAACTATTTAAACAGCCGTTTCAACCGTCGTCCTTTCATTCCGTGCGGCGGTACCGAACCGGGCGGGTTAAACTCTACCACCTAGTAAGGTAAGAAGGGAAGGGACCAACAGTTTTACGAGGAATCCGAACCTCTGGTCTCTCGGCGTGCTCGACACAGCCACCCATTTTGGCACGGGCGTAGCCAGGTTTAGTTTTCGGGAGGGGTTTTAGAAATAAAATCAACGTGAATTATTTTACAACATTTATTTTACATCATTCATTACAAAAAAATAAGTAATCTCCTGTTTGGCCTTAATTTAGGTCCCACTAATCAGAGCTCTGCCCGAATGATGAAAATATAAGTATTAGGTTAAATTTGAAATGTTGTATCAATTTTTTATTTCGGGGGGGGGGGGGGGGGGGGGGGGGGGGTTTGAACCCCCAAAACCCCCCCCCTGGCTACGCCCGTGCATGTTGGTTTACATAAACAAATGTAAGGTTACTTGTATGTTATCTTGCAGAAGAGCGCCCGGATCTCGCACTTCAGGCGCCCGCTACGTCTGCACGCAAAATATCTAACAAACGGATGTCGGCCAAGCATTCTGCTAGACCGTCCAATGAGGGCGTACTGAACCTAGGTGAGCTAGCTTATTTATTTTTAGAGTTCCGTACCTCAAAAGATGAAAAAAAAAAATACGGAACCATTATAGCATCACTCTTGTGTCTGTCTGTCTGTCTGGCTTATTTTCTCCGAATCTACTGGACGAAAAGAGTTGAAATTTATCAAACGACTTTTAAAAAGGAGGACGTTCTCAATTCGTCTGTATGTTTTTTTGTGTGTGTATTTTACTCGATTTCTCCGTCAATTGTCAACCGATTTTAATGATTCTTTATTTCGTGAGTGGGGTATATCTCAGGGGTGGTTCCTTCATAAATTTTATGAATGAATACCATCCCTAAGGGTGGGAAATTAAAGGATGAACATTTTCACACAAAGAAATAGGATCTTTCTTGTAGTTTACAGGAATTTAACTGTAGTTCAAACGAAAATCCTGAGTCTTAAAGTTCTCACGGAAAACTGAATGGCACGGAATCCTCTCCACGCGAGTTAGATTCGCTAGACCGCTTTTTCTTAATAGGGTGCTAATTCCTAACGAAGGTTGGCGACCATTAGGTGGATCTCGACCTTCAACCAGCACCTTTCGTGCAGGGTCTTCAGCTACGAGCTGCGGGATCTTTCGTGTTTGCCTTGGATCTTCACCTGGACCTCCAGCAGTCGTTATTTTTTCGCCCCGCCTTGAATGAATGCCCGAAGTTTCCTTTTCAGGTGTCCGTACCCCGTACGGAAGCCTACTCGTATGTAACCATGTATAGATTATCGTAATGTTTTCAGTTACGTGGTATATGACTGAAAGCGATCTCCAGGTCGTCGCAGTTCCGCGAGTTCTGACGATATCTATCCCCAGAGTGAGGGACGATACGTTGACGAATGTAAGTAGCTTTCAGTCATATACCGCGTAACCGAAAACATTACGATAATGTATCACAGTCGTAAAAGCCTAAACGAACATACATGTATGCATAGATTACCTACTCGTATGAAACGATGTATAGATTACCTACTCGTATGTAACCATGTATAGATTACCTACTCGTATGTAACCATGTATAGATTACCTACTCGTATGTAACCATGTATAGATTACCTACTTGTATGTAACCATGTATAGATTACCTACTCGTATGTAACCATGTATAGATTACCTACTCCTATGTAACGATGTATAGATTACCTACTCGTATGTAACCATGTATAGATTACCTACTTGTATGTAACCATGTATAGATTACCTACTCGTATGTAACCATGTATAGATTACCTACTCGTATGTAACCATGTATAGATTACCTACTTGTATGTAACCATGTATAGATTACCTACTCGTATGTAACCATGTATAGATTACCTACTTGTATGTAACCATGTATAGATTACCTACTCGTATGTAACCATGTATAGATTACCTACTTGTATGTAACCATGTATAGATTACCTACTCGTATGTAACCATGTATAGATTACCTACTCGTATGTAACCATGTATAGATTACCTACTCCTATGTAACCATGTATAGATCACCTCATCATCATCATCATCATCAGCCTGCATCGGTCCACTGCTGGACATAGGCCTTTCCCAAGGCACGCCACCACACGCGATCTTCCGCTCTTCTCATCCATCCACTCCCGGCTACCTTTTTTAGGTCATCTGTCCACCTAGCCGGTGGGGCTAGTTCTGCCAGTAATGACGTAAGGAGCGGAAACGTGGACCCTGACGATGGGCCTGGTCCACAAATTTAAAGTCGCTCAGCGAGCTATGGAAAGAGCAATGCTCTGCATTTCTTTGACCGATAAAATCCGTAACGACGTGATACGTCAAAGAACTAAAGGTAGTCGACATTGCAAAGAAAATAAGCAAGCTGAAGTGGCAGTGGGCTGGGCACATCTGTCGCAGACCCGACAAGGGACGATGGGGTAGACGGGTGCTCGAATGGAGGCCACGTACAAGCAAACGTAGCGTGGGACGCCCCCCGGATAGATCACCTACTCGTATGTAACCATGCATAGATTACCTACTCGTATGTAACGATTTTGGCCATTGGGGAAAATTATACTCCTTGATAATGTTTTACATCTGGCAACTTCTCTGAATCGATTTTGACTGGTCAGATCATGTACACAAAAAACCCCTAATTTATTGAATGGTGCTAAACGTTTGATGAATCTAGGGTTCGTGTCCACGGAATCGATTCCGAGATCGCAACATACAGACACATCAGTGGAGCTGGCGAATGTGACGGCCGCCTGGACTGATGACGCCGAGTCTCCAGCTTTGAAGAACGTCTCCGCGAGAATACCACAGGGGATACTGTGCGCTGTCGTGGGGCCTGTCGGCTCTGGAAAGGTGCGAGTTGTATTTGTGTTATTTTTAGGGTTCCGTATCCGGTATGGGACCCTATTACTAAGCCTACGCCGTCTGTCTGTCTGTCTGTCCGTCCGTCCGTCCGTCTGTCAGTCCGTCCGTGCGTTTGTCCGAGGGCTGTATCTCTTGAACCTTAATAGGTAGCCCGTTGAAATTTTCACAGAATATGTGTTATTATGGCCGATATAACAACAAATAATACAAATAAGAAAAAGTAAAAAATTCACGGGCTTCCCATAGAAGAAACCAAAAAGTGTATGCGCGCGCGCCATCTACCGAATAGATTATGATGCATTTTAACTAATCATGACATTTAACTAATATGAAGCATTTCAAAACACGCCATCTAGATGGCGTGAATGGCGCTAGCCATGACATGGCGATACGGAACCCTCGGTGTGCGAGTTCGACTCGCACATGGCCGTTTTTTTAGATCTATTGAGATCTATGGAACACTCGGATTCGTTCTGTGCATTGCTGGTTTTCGGTTTAGTTTCTCGGAAACGGCTCTAATAACGATCTGAATGATTTTTTAAATTTGTTTTTTTTATGGAAACTGACACGATGGCTACATCACCTACAACATCCCTGATGTCAGCCCATAACACCGGGTGAACTAGGTGCCATGTCAGTACACCCCTTCGGTCGTGCCGGCTACACTGAACTGGACGGAAAACAAGAACTATTTACGTAGCTTTTTCAACAGACCTTTCATTCAGTGCGGTGGTACCAAGCCGGGCGGTTTAAACCTTACCACCTAGTAAGGTAAGAAGGGGTGGGACCTACAGTTTTATGTGGAAACCGAACCACGGTCGGCCGTTTTCTTTCCGTAATGTTTTCTTTTTCAAGTTTATCTAGATAGGTGCAATCCCTCAGAAAATCCGTTTTCACACACAACAAAAAATTTTTTTCTCTAACGCCATCTATTAGAATATTGAGGTAAGTACCAATAGAAAGTAGATAGCAGTATCTACTGTCTCGTTGAAAATGTAGTGCCATCTGTTGACGGCAAACTCGAAAGACGCCGTGCGAGGCTCAAAGACGTGTGATGCTGCAGACTTCCCTTTCAGGATTCCTGGCTTTATTCTAGACTAAAGGAAACACATCACACACAATATGTCAGCCTCGATAGCTCAGTGGTGCAGACAGTCAACTGTCGCTTTTGAATGTTAAGCAACGCTGGGTGCGGTCAGTACTTGGATGGGTGACCGCTGACCGTTGGAGGCTGACCGAGGTTCGGATTCCTCGTAAAACTGTAGGTCCCTTCCCTCCTAATATTACTTGGTGGTAGGGATTAACCCGCCCGGGTTGGTACCACCGCACTGAATGAAACGACGGTCAAAACGGCTATGTAAATAGTTTGTGTTTTCCGACCAGTTCAGTGTAGCCGGCACGATCAAAGGAGGAAGCACTGACATGGCCCCTAGTTCACCCGGTGCTATGGGCTGACATCACGGACGTTGTAGGTGATGTAGCCAACCGCGTCAGTTTCCATAAAAAAAAAAAAAAAAAAAAAAAAACACAGCCGACAGCGGCCGTATTGTAGACCTCTTCTAATTCTTCATCATCATCATCATCAGCCTGTATCGGTCCACTGCTGGACATAGGCCTCTCCCAATTCTTCAATCATGCTGATTTGGTTTCAGTCGTCGTTCCTGCAGCTGCTTCTGAAAGAGCTTCCAGCGCAAAGTGGGAGCGTTGCCGTGGACGGCACCATCTCCTACGCTTCCCAAGAAGCCTGGCTGTTCCCCAGCACTGTCAGGGAGAACATCCTGTTCGGACTCCCCTTCGACTCTGATAAATATAGACAGGTACGCTGTTCTCTCTTCTTTTATGTAATCTAATATGGGTGCCTGAATCAGAGGGGCTCGAGCACATGCTCCGACCAGCCAATATCACTTCCGAGAAGGTCGGTGCCATACCGGTGATTTTCCTTTTTTGGATTGCTGACTATTACTGAACATACTAGGAGAACATAGCCGAGGCTGCTATGCGGCCATCTTACATCCAGTACGGTGGTACCACCTACCACCTGGTAAGGGGCAAGGAAGTGCCCTACAGTTTTACACTGGTTCAGAACGGTGAAGCAGCAGGTGTAGGCATGCACGTAAATTTTTCCGTCAGAAAAAACTAATTGATACAGACCGAACGGATTCGAACCTAGGACCTCTCGCAAGAGAAGCCGACGACGCCCAGACCATTCGGCCACCCGCTGCTAGATATTACTGTCTGGCAGCCAACGAAGGATGTTAAAAAAATCACTTTTCCAATCTCATTTGTTGCTATTTTTATTCTTATTTTAACCTGTTTCAATCTACATAACACTTTGCTTTCAGGTCTGCAGAGTGTGTGCCCTCGAGAAGGACTTCAAGCAGTTCCCGTACGGAGACCAGACCCTGGTCGGTGAGCGTGGGGTTTCACTGTCCGGTGGTCAGCGCGCAAGGATTAACCTGGCCCGCTCTGTCTATAGAGAGGTAATTTTATCTGTTTTCATTTAAATATTTTATACTGTGTCCCAGTTCGACCGCATTTTGTTTACCGCCACGGTGTTCCTCGTTGAATAAGCGTCAAAAATGCTCAGTTAAATGTTTTTTCTATAACCATTTTTCTTGATAATCGTCATACATTTTCGATATTGGACATAGTTTTGACGACCTTTTCCTAACGCAAAAAACCATGATTATCTCGAAAGTCGGGGTAAGCAGAGTAATCGGTGTTGCGCTGCAAGTACTCTGGAACGACCACCACGTTTAGCAAAGTATTCAGACAAGATAACTAAACAAGTTAGCAGCAAGTAAGGCACGAAGTCTCATCTGCTGCATGACTCGGTGGAAAGACGGCGCCAAGGCGAGAGGTGTCTAGCCAGTCGCTCTTATGGACGGCATCTTGCCCTTATCCCCTAGTCGCCTTTTACGACATGCACGGGGAGAGATGCAGTGGGACTATTCTTATTAAGTACCGACCCCACACAGTACTCGAAAAATACGCGTATTAGAAAAAAATGCTGCTGAGCATCTTGTTGTGGTGAGCAAACCGTAACTGGGGATTTGTTTGCGAACTGGGACACCCCTTTTTAAGGCCCATACTTAGGCGAAAAATGTAGGGTTTTAAATAGAAATTACGTGACGACCTGCATCCCACCACATCACACTACATTACACCACACTACACTACACTACACTACACTACACTACACTGCACTACACTGCACTGCACTGCACTACACTACACTACACTACACTATACTGCACTACACTACACTACAATACACTACACAACCGCCACAAAACATTACGCTACACCACACTACATTACACAACACTACACTGCATGGACACTCACTACGTACACACACACACACACACGTTGATCCCACTAAACTATAGCCTAATCAGGGAAACAAAAAATGGCCAGACGTCAATGTATGTACTATTTATGCTTTATCTGTTTGCCATTAGGCTGTCTGTTTTCTAATAAATAAATAAATAAATAAATTGACATGGTCGGTTCCGTTATCTACTGCATCCGTGATGTCAGCCCATCACACCTTGGTGAACTAGGTACCATGCCAATACTTCACTTGGGTAGGTAAAAAATTTATAAGACATGCATATAAACTATTTCTGGTTAGGTCCAGTTATTTCATTACTAAAACCTGGAAATATCTTAGGTGGCAACCAAAATCATCCAACTTCGGTGGCATACCGCCATTCGTTGAGTGGACCCAATACTTGGAACACCAGGGTCTCATGGTAGTGTACCTAGTATCTATGTACATGTTTAGGCAGACGATGGAATACTGTAGCCACATTTGCGAAGGCAGTCCCCAGTATCTGTCGGTGTCCATGGCCTCAAAACAGCTGCACCGAGGCGTCCGTCTGGTGGAAGGCCAAAAATTCACTTCGTGGTCTGCTGGAGTCTCCCCAAACACAGACGATTTGTAGGGACACTCAGTCTGTTCTACAGTTACTATTATGGACGCTGCTCGGAGAAACTTACATCCCTTATATATCTATCCAATCTATCTCCGCAGGACTCGTCGCAGAGTAACGAACAGTAACTGAGTTTTTTACATTGGGCTTTTGAGGACACATCGTTTCTCAAAATGGTTCCTCTGTTGCACCGCTGATAGCGTTTGGAATTTGTTTACCGGCGATTGTATTTCCTCACACTTTCAACCAGGCAGTATCCAAACATCGTATTAAATTTTCTTTTCATGTAATCCAGTATGGGTGGCTGAGTCGGAGGGGCCAAAGCACATGCTCCGACCAGCCAATATCACCTCCGAGAAGGTAGGTGCCATACCGGAGACTTCCCTGGATTGCTGGCTATACTGGACTGGTCATCTTACATCCAGTACGGTGGCACCAACCCAGTCGGCTACAATTTGAGCCTACCACCTAGTAAGGGGCAAGGGAAGGGACCTTCAGTTTTACACCGGTTCCGAACGGTGAAGCAGCAGGTGTAACGTAAATTTTTTCGTCAGAAAAAACTCATTGGTACAGGCCGACCGGATTCGAACCTCGGACCTCTCGCATGAGAAGCCGATGCCGAAACCACTCGGCCACTCGCCGCTTAGCCCATAACATGATGGATAGCGCTTCTATAGTCCGGAAATCAGCTGATATGGTGCGTGGTGTCTGCCTGAATATGGTTTCGTGATGTGAGGCGGATTTGGCTGTTTCGGGTACCTTTGGTTCCACCGAGAATCGGTGGAACCAGAGGTACCCGAAACAGATTTTCATAAAACAAAACGAAATAATCTGTATAGTTAGTAAGATTTCTTCATTGCCCCTTCCCTTGCCCGTTCCTAGGCGTTAGACTAAAATTGTAACCGACTGGGTTGGTACCACCGTACCAGCAATCCAAAGGTAGCACTCGGTTATGGCACCTTCCAGGAGGTGATATTGGCTGGTCGGAACATGTGTTCTGACCCCTCTGAATCAGTCCATACTGATACAGCCCATACCCAGCCCAGACCCACACTGGATTAAACAAGAAATCTAAGCCTCAGATATAATCAGATCGTTCTGGCTTTGTTTCAGGCAGACGTTTACCTGCTGGACGACCCACTGTCGGCGGTGGACGCCAATGTAGGACGCCAGCTGTTCGATGGATGCATCTCCGGATACTTAAACGGTCGCACCAGGATCCTGGTTACTCATCAGATACACTACCTCAAGACTGCCGACTTGATTGTCGTGCTTGATGAGGTCAGTAAAACGCTATGAATTTAAAGTATTTCTTTCAAATAATTTTCTCCGGAGTGCTTCTCGAGGATTTGGGAGTGCGGGTGTATGTGTGAAAATAATATCGAATGAAAATCAGTCTTCTTCTTAGGGGCGGTGAACATGCTTCGTGAGGGCAGCGAACCCCCGGAGAATTACCCGAAAGAAACACTAAATGCCAAAACTTTTCAATTCGTTTAGCGATGTAAATGTTGTTTCAGGGTGAAATAGTCCATATGGGAAGTTATGCCGAATTGGTATCTTCAGCAACGGATTTTGCAAAACTTTTGGAGTCGCTTCAGGAAGGCAACGACAAGAGTAATGCTCCTCAGAAGGTATTGCTCCTAAAACTCATTAGTTTTTATTACATAACTCTTTAACACACTTATGTTTGCATTTGCGAGCGCCTGCACCCACTTATTCCATACTTATTCCTATACTTAATTACATTTACAATTCCATTTTGATTTCAATTTTTAATTTAATTAAGACGCTGTCAAGTTACTTCAGCCTGTGAATTTTTTTTTTCACAATAACCATTTTCTCTTGCTCAAACCTAACCAGTTTACTGCCATGGATTATGCTATCACACTAATTTATCCCACCAACTACACCTGAAAAAGAGATCACCTATTTGCAAAATCTAGGTACGTTCAGTATCATGTAACATCTAGGGTAACAGCATATTATGTGCCTTGCTGTTTTTCCCATATACCCAGAGCATCAGCTTGTGTGGCGAGGCGACGCTGGTACTAATTCCTGCGCTTCTTAGTTATTCGTTGGTCTACTTACACGATGGTTTATATTCTGGTGTAGGCCAGAAAGACAGTTTTATATTGGTAGTATTAGTTTTTAGATACGGGCTCTGGGAACACCACAAAAACTTGAACAATTTGCAAATTGAGGAAATTGAAATCAAATGTTGGTGCGATTTCTGGTCGTACAAGGAACCTTATGGTCCAGGAACCAGGTCAGCGTAGCCGATACGGCCAATGGGAAGCACCGACACGACACCTAGTTTTTTTTTTTATTTTTTTTTTTATGGAACCTGACACGGTTGGCTACATCACCTACAACATCCGTGATGTCAGCCCATAACACAGGGTGAACTAGGTGCCATGTCAGTGCTTCCCTTCATTTCATGTCGGCTACACTAAACTGGACGGAAAACACGAACCATTTACATAGCCGTTTCGACCGACGTTTCGTTCAGTGCGGTGGTGCCAACCCGGCCGGGATAAACCCTACCACCTAGTAAGGTAAGAAGGGAAGGGACCTACAGTTTAACGTGGAATCCGAACCACGGTCAGCCTCCAACGGTCTAGCGGTCACCCATCCAATCACTGACCGCGCTCAGCGTTGCTTAATAACAGTTGACTAACCAACCGCGCCACTGAGCTACCGAGGCTGACGAATTTTCTAATCCCTTAGTCGACTTTTACGACATGCGACGGGGAGAGATGCAGTGGGGCTATTCCTTTTAAGTACCGACCCCACACGGTACAAATGGTAGTTCACCAATGTGTGATGGATTGACATCACGTATGTAGCTGGCGATGCAGCTCACCATCGCATCGGCTGCATCGCCGGATCTGGATCCATAAAATAAACTTTACATCACATTCGTACTGTGTGAGGCCGGTACTTAAAAAGAATAGCCCCACTGCGTCTCTCCCCGTGCATGTCGTAAAAGGCGACTAAGGCATAAGGACGACATGCAGTGCAAAAGGGCGACGGGCTTGCCACCTCTCACCTTGGCGCTGTCCTTCCACCGAGTCGTGCAGCAGGCGGGTCTTTGTGCCTACCTTCCTGTTTGATAGTTATTTTGTCCGAATACTTTGCTAGACACAACACCATCGACCACCACGGTCGATGGTGTTGTGTTGCAATTTTTCAGAGTAGGAACTTGCATCACAACACCGATTACTCTGCTTACCCTGATTGTCGGGATACAGCGTGTGTGGTATGTATGTATGTGTAAGTATCACATTCGTAGATGTAAATTCCCCTCCCTTCCCTCCTAATATTATGGTGGTAGGTTTTAACCCGCCCGGGTTGCTACCACCGCACTGAATGAAACGTCGGTCGAAACGGCTATGTAAATAGTTTGTGTTTTCCGACCAGTTCAGTGTAGCCGGCACAATCAAAGGGGGAAGCACTGACATGACACGTAGTTCTCCCGGTGTTATGGGTTGACATCACGGACGCTGTAGGTGATGTAGCCAACCGTGTCAGTTTCCATAAAAAAAAAAAAAATTAAATTAAAATGATCTTACAGGACGAGGGAAAACGAGCTTCGCTGGTACAGTCCACGCAAGAAGAGCCGACAGAGGAGCATGAGGCCCAGGCTCTGGCGCCAGAGGAAAGAGCACAGGGCCAGCTGAAGTGGGCCGTTGTGGCGGCGTACTGGCGGGCAGCCAACACGCGGCTCGGCCTCACTTGCACTGTTCTCTTGTTCGTCTTTGCACAAGTCTTGGGCACTTTCATCGATTTTTGGCTGAGTTATTGGTGAGGTCTTTGAAATGTTTGTGGATTGTTGTCGATACCTTTTTTTGTCTTGGATTAGTACAACACGCTGTATCCCGACAATCGGGGTAAGCAGAGTAATCAGTGTTGTGCAGCAAGAACTCTCGATGATTTGCAGCACAACACCGACCACCAGGTTTTAGCAAAGTATTAGGATAATATAACTATCAAGCACCAAGTAAGGATCCACTCGCTGCATGACTCGGTTGAAGGACCGTGCCAACGTGAGAGGTGGCTAGCCTAGCGCCCTTTGGCATGCCATCCCGTTCTTATCGGTTAGTCGCCTTTTACGACATTCACGGGGAGAGATGCAGTGGGGATATTCTTTTTAAGTACCTACCGGCCCCACACGGGACAAAGATTTGGTAAGATGAGGATACTCGTATTTTATGCAAATGTCTTCTCTTCCAGGACCAACCAGGTAGCTTTCTATGAAGAAAACAATGATGGAGCCATTGATGAAGGTACCGATTTTTTTCCAATAAAATTGTTCCTACGATGAAGAGCTTCTTCTTCTTGTTCTTCTTGTTCGCTTGCATGTACTTCTCCCACATCCCAAAGGTTAGTTAGAATACAATGCCTCGCGGCATTAAGCTCGTCTGTTGTACCTAATTTTGGTAAATTGGTGTTCAATAAAGAATATATACATACATACATACATAGTACTGCTAGATTTGTTCTGCTGCTGTTAATGCTTTATTAGTTTGGAAATTTCTTGTGCTATGCACTTTAAAAACTTACGATAAGTTCATTCATTTTCATTCCAGACTTCAGCCTGGACACGCAGATGGGCCCGCTAACGACAGCGCAGTACCTGATCATCATGGGCAGCACAATCGGCGGCTGCATACTCGTGGTGAACCTGCGCACGTTCATGTTCGTGCGGATGTGCGCGCGCGCTTCCCTCTATCTACACAACAGCATGTTCGGCAACATGCTGCGGGCCGTTATGCGCTTCTTCGATACTAGCTCTTCTGGTGAGTTGACTTCTGATCATCATGGGCAGCACAATCGGCGGCTGCATACTCGTGGTGAACCTGCGCACGTTCATGTTCGTGCGGATGTGCGCGCGCGCATCCCTCTATCTACACAACAGCATGTTCGGCAACATGCTGCGGGCCGTTATGCGCTTCTTCGACACCAGCTCTTCTGGTGAGTTGACTTCGTTTTTATTTTTTTTTAAACCTCGATGCAAACGGAGGGGTGTTATTTATGATAAATAACGTAGGAAGATAAATTGCCTGTTTTACTCATAATGTCAACCTATTGGAACTAGTTCGTGTCGGGTCAAAAAATTTTTTTATGGAAACTGACTGGGTTGGCTGCATTACCTACAACATCCGTGATGTCAGCCCATAACACCTTGGTGAACTAGGTGCCGCATCAGTGCTTTCCTTCGGTCGTGCCGGCTACACTGAACTGGACGGAAAACACAAACTATTTACATAGACGTTTCGACCGAAGTTTCATTCAGTGTGGTGGTACCAACCCGGGCGGGTTGAACCCTACCACCTAGTAAGGTAAGAAGGGAAGGGACTTACAGTTTTACTTGGAATCCGAACCACGGTCAGCCTCCAACGGTCGAGCGGTCACCCATCCAAGTACTGACCGGCCCAGCGTTGCTTAACAATCAATAGCGACAGTCGACTGTTTGCACCACTGAGCTATCGAGGCTGACAAAATGATTTGACATGCTTGCGCCACAGTTCTAGTGCATCTCGTACAGGCCGAGATAATGGTCTCATAGCGACTGTGTTCCCCTCTAGTCCACTATAGCACAGCATATATATGGCTAAAGCAGTATGGAAACTACGTACAAAACGATCGAAACGACGCACTCACACACACGCGCGCCTCAACAAGGCCCCGAAGCGAATGTCGCAAACAATCAGTCGCGGGTGCCGCGTCCGGGTGGTCGTGTTTGTTTTTGTTGCATGCGCCACGGACAGTCCGCGATCTTTTAGAATGCAAAAAAATTTTTACAAACGTTTTTCGACTGTTGTCACTTTATATTAACTTTTGACAAATGTTGACAACTTTTGTCAACTTTTCTCATCTTTTGCCAACTTCTGTCACATTTTGTCAACTTTTATCGACTGTTGTCAACTCTTGTCAAGTTTTGTAAACTTTTGAGAACTTTTGTCAACTCTCGGTAACTTATGTCAACTCTTGTCAACTTTTGTCAACTTTTCTTATCTTTTGCCAACTTCTGTCACCTTTTGTCAACTTGTATCGACTGTTGTCAACTCTTGTCAAGTTTGTAAACTTTTGAGAACTTTTGTCAACTGTCGGTAACTTATGTCAACTCTTGTCAACTTTTGTCAACTTTTCTTACCTTTTGCCAACTTCTGTCACCTTTTGTCAACTTTTATCGACTGTTGTCAACTCTTGTCAATGTTTGTCAACCTTGGTCAACTTTTGTCAACTTTCGTCAATATTTGTCAACTTTTGTCATCTTTTGTCAACTTTTATCGACTGTTGTCAACTATTGTCAATGTTTATCAACCTTGGTCAACTTTTGTCAACTATTGTAAACATTTGTCAACTTTTGTCATCTTTTGTCAACTTTTATCGACTGTTGTCAACTCTTGTCATTGTTTGTCAACCTTGGTCAACTTTTGTCAACTTTCGTCAACTTTCGTCATCTTTTGTCAACTTTTATCGACTGTTGTCAACTCTTGTCAATGTTTGTCCACCTTGGTCAACTTTTGTCAACTTTCGTCAACATTTGTCAACTTTTGTCATCTTTTGTCAACTTTTATCGACTGTTGTCAACTCTTGTCAATGTTTGTCAACCTTGGTCAACTTTTGTCAACTTTCGTCAACATTTGTCAACTTTTGTCATCTTTTGTCAACTTTTATCGACTGTTGTCAACTCTTGTCAACGTTTGTTAACCTTTGTCGGCTTTCGGCACTTTCGTCATCTTTTGTCAACTTTTGCCAACTTCTCTCAGCTTTTGTCAGCTTTTATCTTATTTTAACCACTGTTGTCAACTTTTGTCACTTTTATGAACTTTTGTCAGCTTTCGTTCACAAGGAGTTGACAAAAGTTGACAAGAGTTAACGAAAGTTGACAAACTGGACAAAAGATGGGAAAAGTTGACGAAAGTTGACAAACAGCTGACATAAGTTGACAAACGTTGACAAAATTTGAAAAAAGTTGACAATACTTAGTTGACATTAATTAACAATAGTTGACGAAAGTTGACAAACGTTGACAAGAGTTGACAAAAGTTCACGAAAGCTGACAAAAGTTCATAAAAGTGACAGAACTTGGCAAAAGTTGACAATAGTGGTTAAAAGTTGACAGAAGTTAGTAAAAGTTGACAAAAGATGACGAAAGTTGACAAAAGTTGACGGCAGCTGGCCTAAGTTCGTAAAAGGACAGAAGTTGGCAAAAGTTGACAAAAATTTCGGAAAGTTGACAACAGTCGTTAACATTTTACAAAAGCTGATAGAAGTTGGCAAAAATTGGCAAAAGATGACGAAAGTGGCTATAAGTTAACAAAAGTCGACAAAAGCCATAAAAGTAGACAAAGGTTGACGAAAGTTGACAAAAGTTGACAAAAGTTGACGAAAGTTGACAAAAGTTGACAAATGTTGACAAAAGTTGACAAGAGTTGACATAAGTTACCGAGAGTTGATAAAAGTTCTCAAAAGTTTACAAAACTTGACAAGAGTTGACAACAGTCGATAAAAGTTGACAAAAGTTGACAGAAGTTGGCAAAAGATGAGAAAAGTTGATGAAAGATGACGAAAGTGGCTATAATTTCACAAAAATCGAGAAAAATAGACAAAAGTTGACAAACGTTGACAAAAGATGACAAAAGTTGACAAATGTTGACGAAAGCTGACAAAAGTTTACTAAGGTTGACAAACATTGACAAGACTTGACAACAGTCGATAAAAGTTGACAAAAGATGACTGAAATTGGCAAAAGATGAGAAAAGTTGACAAACATTTACAATGGTTGACAAGAGCTGACAAAAGTTGTAAACAATTTACAAAAGTTAATAAAAGTTGATGAAAGTCGAGAAAAGTTATATCAATTCATATTTATAGCAACCACGTTTTGAACTTATTATTGATGATTGATTATATTGATTATTTGGTCATTACATTAAAGAACCTAAATAAATGTTTTAATAAATAATAATTTTACAATTTTACAAAAAAATTTGATTGACATCCCTAACGCTCCATGGAGCGTAGGTACTTATTTTAACAAATAGGCCTAGTTTCCATACTGCTTTAGCCATATATATGCTGTGACTATAGTCAGCATACATACATACATACATAGCGTCACGCCTGTTTCCCGGTGGGGTAGGCAGAGACAACGGATCTCCACGTGCCACGATCCTGACACATCTCTGCCGCCTCTATAGTCAGCAATTCAAAGGAAAGTCTCCGAAATGGCACCTACCTTCTCGGAGGTTACATTTGCTGCTCGGAGCATGTGCTCTGGCCCGTCTGACACTGCCACCCGGATTACTTAAAAATCTCTTGTGTTGGTACCGACTAACTAAACTATATTGGAGGAAATTTTTTTTATTTTTTTTTATACACCTACAACATACGTGATGTCAGCCCATAACACCGGATGAACTTGTGAACGTCAGTCCTTCCCTTCGGTCGTGCCGGCGACACTGAACTGGACGGAAAACACAAACTAGTTACATAGCCATTTCGACCGACCTTTCATTCAGTGCGGTGGTATCAACCCGGGCGGTTTAAACCCTACCACCTAGTAATATTAGAAGGGAGTCATATCCCTTAGTCGCCTTTTACGACATACACGGGGAGAGATGCAGTGGGGCTATTCTTTTAAAGTACCGGCCCCACACGGTACAAATAATTCCCGTCTCGACCAACTTACATTCAGTGTCGTGGCACCAATGCGGATGTATTTAAATTGACATAGAATCGGAACCATATAACTTGTTTTTGTTGTTGTTTTGGTTTGGGGTTGGCTTTAGGCCTGCAAAGTGGTTCCTCTTAGTTGAGGACCTTCGTGCAAAACCCTTCGATCTCCAGCTACTCCAGCCAGCCTATGTCCTTCACGAAGGCCACAAGACGAACGGGGTGTCTGCAGACCATGAAACTTATCATATTAATTTTCGTTACGATCGGATCATTGAAAGAATGTTATCCCCAGGTCGAATCCTAAACCGATTCTCCAAAGATATGGGTGCTGTGGACGAACTGCTGCCCCGCGCCATGCTGGAGACGATCCAGATCTTCACCGCGCTGCTCAGCGTGCTGGTCCTCAACGCCGTGGCCATGCGCTGGACCCTCATCCCGACCTTCGTCATCATCACGCTCTTCATCGTCATGATGTATATCTACCTCAACGCGGCGCAGTCCATCAAGAGGCTGGAGGCAACTAGTGGGTCTTGCGATCTTTGTACATGCCTCCTCAAACATCATACTACTGATACTGGTGTATATGTTTAGACAGGATGTTTGCAGTAAGGTATAGAATACTGAAAGTGTTGATTGTGTACGTGAAACTGAACAACCTATTCTCCACACATTTAGAGGCCTACGTTACGACAACCTGTACATATCTTGTTAGCAGGACTGTATTGGCCACCCCGGTGATCAAGTCCGTATTAGAACTACATCCCCTATTCCAGGGGATGATTACTTGCTGCCGTCATTTACTCCCTTCTCACGGTTGTGCAGTCTGCCCGTCTTTGCTGCGTTCTCCAAGATCTTGTTCCAGTCGATTTATTTTAATTTTTCCTCAAGTGGGCCTTTCCTAGTGTCGTCCATTTTGGTTTATGTAAGCAGAACCGATGTAAGCTGTAAACTGACCGATGAAACGAACGTTGGTTTCTACTACCGCACATATTGAGCACATAGTGGATCATTATCTAAGTCACTAAGGCCCATTACCTATGCGGAGATGCCTTTTGAGAATTTTCTTACAGTTTAAGAATTTTATACAAAATGCAATATGTGGTACATCCAGCAGTCATTCTTTAGAGGACCTAAGATGCCCACGGACACACGGTTCTTCGCGGGGATTGCAAATGCCATGTCGAATATAAGAAAATGCGCCTTATTACGCCCCTTCTTAAAATAAAAAGTTTTACATTTCTTTGTCCCATAATTACAAATATCTCATTCTCGAACCGTTCAGGTTACTGCTCAACTAAGCAAAGCCTGTTCTAGGGCTAGCATTATATAGCAACTTTATTCAGACACAAAAGTAAGTTATACAGAAATAATTATTAAATAAACTATAACTAACCGTTCAGGTCAATAACGGGATATGTTGTTGAGATTCAATCTGCTGAATAACTGGATTGGACCACGGATCCTTCGCAAAATTGAAGATGATATTATAATAAACAAGCTGTGCCCGCGGCTCCGCCCGCTCACATATTTCACTTCACTACTAACCTCATAAGCTATGTAGCGTGATAGTAAGTAGCCTATAGTTGATGGGAAGAATCAAGCTATCCGTAGAATTTTGTTTTATTAAAATCGGTTCAGTGGTTCTCGAGTTATAAGCGGACAGACAGACATACACTCAGACACTCAGACACTCAGACAGACAGAAAGCAGACGTTGGATTTTATTATAGGTAGGAAGGATAAATTATTATAAAATCTAAAAAAAATCCTTTCCAATTCAATTTGTTCTCAATAAGTACAGTACCTAGCAGCTTAATATCAGGCAAACACACATTATGTGAGTGATTCCCGACGAAAAAAACGGGGTTATAGTTATAAGTTTGAAGTGTGTGTGTGTGTGTGAGGGTGTGTGAGGGTGTGTGTGTGTGTGTGTGTGTCTGTCTGTGGCATCGTAGCTCCCAAACGGATGGACCGATTTGGATGCGGTTTTTTTTATTAGGAAGCATGTTTAATCGGGATGGTTCTGTTTGTAATCAAGTAATCAAGTAATTAAGTAATAAAAAAATTGTTATAAGTTTGAAGTGTGTGTGTGTGTGTGAGGGTGTGTGAGGGTGTGTGTGTGTGTGTGTGTGTGTGTGTGTGTGCCTGTCTGTGGCATCGTAGCTCCCAAACGGGTGGACCGATTTGGATGCGGTTTTTTTTTATTAGGAAGCTTGTTTAATCGGGATGGTTCTGTTTGTAATCAAGTAATCAAGTAATTAAGTAATAAAAAAATTAATTATCTTAAAAAGTGGAGCGATTTTCATGCGGTTTTTTTAAAAAAGCTTGAAATAAAAGTTAAATTGCAAATTTAAAAAACCCCCGACCCTTAAAAAGGCAAAAATAATTTCCGTTTACTTAATTAAAGGAGTCGGGGAACCGCTAAGTAAATAAAATATAAAAACTCAGAGCTGCGCGGGAATTTACTAAGCGGTCCACCGACTCCTTTAATTAAGTAAACGGAAATTATTTTTGACTTTTTATTATCTAAAAGCCTGACTACTGTTTTCCCACTAACTAATTTTGGTAACTGGATACACTTTGTATCTTTACATTTTGAACATGAAATAATTACATTTCATTGTAATAAACTTGTATTAATTGTTGTTGATTTGATAAATTATAATTTTTTTTTTTTTGGAAACTGCCACGGTTGGCTACATCACCTACAACGTCCGTGATGTCAGCCCATAACACCGGGTGAACTAGGTGCCATGTCAGTGCTTCCCCCCTTTGATCGTGCCGGCTACACTGAACTGGTCGGAAAACACAAACTATTTACATAGCCGTTTCAACCGACGTTTCATTCAGTGCGGTGGTACCAACCCGGGCGGGTTAAACCCTACCACCAAGTAATATTAGGAGGGAAGGGACCTACAGTTTTACGAGGAATCCGAACCTCGGTCAGCCTCCAACGGTCAGCGGTCAGCCATCCAAGTACTGACCGCACCCAGCGTTGCTTAACATTCAATAGCGGCAGTTGACTGTCTGCACCACTGAGCTATCGAGGCTGACAATTTAAGTACTGATCTATTTAAGTACTTATCAAAATTTACGAGGGTTTACACCAGTTAAGTAAAAGTGGGTAAAGGCAGAGTGGTCAGATTTTTAAGTATTCAGCTTTATGCTGCTGTAGAGCTGTGAGGTAAAAGGTGAAGCGGTGTCGTGTCCTCTGGCTCCACGTGTAGCTGCAGCTGATGTTGTTGTATGGGCGAGTGCCCGGTTGTTCTGCCAAGCGATCTGTATTTATGCGAGGCGTATTTGATATTTCAGCAATGTGTTATGTGGCGTATTGAATTCTTAATTAGCCGTTATTTGCCACCTGTTGGTGTGCTAGTGAATCTTTCTGTTTCTTCGTCGCGAAGCGATGTAGGTTATTATCGATCTTTATTATTCATTTGTGGGATAGGTGTCGCTATCACCACACTGCAAATAATAATGTCCATGTGAGAGGTAGTATGGGTTAATTATTTGAAAGTAACTGTAATACTTACAAGGTACTCAAAACATTGTGACTTGCGAAGTTTGTCAGTTCTTCATCGCATTGAATTTAGAACTAGGGGAATTTTCTACGTATTCAAGAGTTAGCTAACCAACGTATGGATGAAATTATGCGATGAATATAGAAAGTTAAATTTGTAGCAACGACCGAGCTTGTGCCGTATTTACCCGACGATTCAATTGCGAGACTACAACAGTGATTACATGGTATTTTCAGCCCGCAGTCCTGTGTTCGGAATAATATCGTCAACTCTCGACGGCATGGATACTATCAGAGCGTCCGATGCCCAGGAGCGACTAGTGGATTTATTCGACAACTGTCAGGTACCTATACCTACGTTTGATATACCGTTACTGAATCTTTGTGAGAAGAATTTTTTGACGTGATGACGTCACGTCTTATAAATTGATGAACACCGGCTGCACACACGAAAAGGTGTCACGTTCCATCTGAGCCTGTGTGTGCAAGCGAGAGCGCGTAACAAGCGATAGAGAGGCACAATCGGTATAGTCAAAGTTGGATCATGGATCACCATGGAAACGTCTTAAGAAGTAAAACTGTCACGATCAGACAACAGAAGTTTATTGATGGCCAGTCACAAGATGATTAATCTTTCTACTGGAAATAGAATTACTGATCTTTGCTCTATGTACTACGATTATTCCACGTCATCACGTTAAACTATCGTCCGTAAACCGACTTTACAGACAACCAATTTTTTTTTATAGAAAGCGCGACATGTGGCGCCGAGCCACCCATAAGGTATCTAACGACGCCCATGGACATTCGGTCGTACGTGGGGGTTGCGAATGCCATGCCGGCCTGACAGGTGCCTATTCACGCCTCTCTTGAAGGACCCGAGACTGTATTTGGGGGGAAATATGTGGGCAGGGAGAGCGTTCCAGAGTTTACCTGTTCTGTGAAGGAAAGATCTGAAGAACCGATTGGTACGCATCCGTGGTAAGTCCAGCGCATAGGGATACAATCCCTGCCCAGTGCGCGTTGTGCGGTGGTGAAAAGGGGACGGCGGATCGCGTTAAGCAGCTCCTCCGATTATCCCCATGGAATAAGCGATAGAACACACTTAGGGCCCGACATCCCTTCGGAGTTGCAGTGGTTTTAGATCGCGGGACACGTCGGGGTCACCCACTAGTCGCACGGCTCGACGCTGAATCGAATCCAAAGGCGCAATCTGAGCCATCCCACAAGTGCGAGCAGTACTCCAAGCAAGACCTAATCTGCGATTTATACAAAAGCAGCCTTTGGTCCGGCGTGAAGTACCGTCGCACCTTATTGATTACGCCGAGATTTTTAGAAGCCAGCCTGGCTTTGCCCTCGATATGCCGCCAAAAGTTCAGGTCGTGCGACAGTTCGACTCCGAGGACACCGAGGTGATCACTTAATTTGAGCGAAGTGCCCTGGAAAGAGGGAGCTGGTGTGAACGCCGTTTTCTTCGCACTGAACCCGCAAACTTGTGTCTTGGAAGCGTTGAAATCGATACTAACACAGTTCTTCATTAACTGATTCCAGCAAAGCATCTCCAGTTGTTCATGATATCCGATTTATTGAGCAAGTTCTAACATTTAGCCAATCTCTTTCTTGCAGGACACTACTGATCGAAGGGTTCTGTAGTCGCTTGCTTAATGATTGGTTCCAGAACGTGCACACGAGCGCTTGGAACGGCTACCTGGCAGGGGGCACGACGTTTGGCCTCGCCTTGGATTGCGTGTGTGTGGCTTACGTCGCACTCGTTATGGCCACTTTCCTCTTCCTAGATTTAGGTGAGTTAATATAGACATTTGAGACCTCGACCGGTGGATGAATTTGCGTCAAATTAAACAGACTTCTATATGTAATGTCAGTCGTGAGTCAGTCAGTCAGCGTGAATAGGCCCACCGCTTGACATACGCTTCTCAAATTCTCCTCACGGCCTTCAAAGGCACGGAACCAGATTAGACATTTAACGACCGGATGCATGTTGGTTAGATACCACCTCGAGGGTGAATTGCTCTGCTGTGTACGCAAGTTCAAGTTATATGTTTATCAATCCAGCAAATTTAAAATTTCTACGGTTTTGTTCTCGAGCACATAGCAATTGGCATAATTATTAAACACATATTTTAATCATTGTGAAGAAATTTGTTCCGACCTAGGGTTCAAAATAATAATTTTCCGCATCATCACCATGCCCAGATGGTTTGATACCCGTCGGGAACGTGGGTCTGGCGGTTACGCAGTCGATGCTCCTGACCACGGTGCTGCAGTACGGAGCCCGCATCACTGTCGATCTGGTCGGCCAGATGACGAGCGTTGAGCGCGTTCTTGAATACACCCACTTGGAAGAGGAAACCAATCTTATCTCTAAAGGTAAATATTGTGCTTACGATGATCTATGTTAGAGACAATACGCAGTTTCGTCTTAGTTTATCTTCCTGTGACACATTAAAAAAACACCAAACTGGGGTTTCATTAAAGTGGGTAGGGAAAAATAATCCAGTGCCAAGAATCAGTTCCCCTGCCAGAAAATTCGTCCCATGATCTAGTTTAGGGAGCCTAGTTTTTTTTCATATATATTCATACTGTTTCTCTGGTAATATGTGCCAAACATATTGAAATAGACTAAAATAGTTTGTAGATTGATTTCCCAGATCTTTTGCTCTTCTGTATGTTATAATATTCTGTCTTCTGTATCTTTGTTAGTGTTTTTGTGTGCAGTAAATCATTTACTTTCTATTCTATTCAACTTTATCTATTATAAAGTTTTTTTTTATAACACTGCTTGTCCAGAATACTAAGAAATGTTTTTGAATTTTAAGTGGTTGATTGATACGATAGCATTAAAACAAACGATACTGATACAGAGGCAAGACGAGTACTTATATAATTTCATAAGTCGGTGTATTCGATTACTCTGGTCAAGAACGTTAGAAAAGAATTGGTTTATCCAACAGAGGACAACCAGCACATCGGATGGCCGTCGCAGGGGAAGCTGGTATTGCAGAATGTCTATCTTCGGTACGCACCGAGGGAGAAACCAGTCTTAAAGAACATCAGTATCTTTGTTGAAAGCGGGTGGAAGGTGATACAGTTTCCATAATTTACTGAAAGATAAAAGGAACTTGAAAAACCTTTAAACACGTTTTTTTTATGGGAAACACGATATACGGTGCGCGCCAGACTAACGCAGAGGTGTAGTCCGACAGCGCCCACGGGCATTCGGATATTTACGGGGGCTGCGAATACCTTGTCGGGCGGCTAGGTGCACCTTCACATTATGTTTGAAGGAACCCAGACTGTACATTAGAGGAAAAGATGCATTCCACATGTTGGGAACCCTGTAAATAAAGAATTTACAGGATCGATTTGTTTTGCTGACTTTTGATGAATTTTCCATGAGTAAAGGTCTATACGATCAATATAAATGAAATCAACAAATCTACCTGGTTTTTTCTCAGCCCGGGCAACATTATATTTCATCAAGGATTGAATGGATTACCTCTGAGAGCCTCACAGATTTCTCAAACATGTACTCGACAACGAAATCACTATTTGTTCTTAGAAAATAGAAAAAAAAATTACATATTCCGTGAATTAGCCATGTGAATGCAGGTGGGAGTGGTGGGTAGAACCGGAGCCGGCAAAACCTCGCTCATATCGGCGCTGTTCCGCTTCGCGGAAATCGCCGGACACATCAGCATTGACGGCGTCGACACGGCGACAGTCCCCAAACAGGTCGGTTTCAATCTCGTAATATTGTGAAATTGTGAATTGTATGGCCACGTATTGTCAAAGCCTATGGGAAATTAAATGGGCTCAAATAGGATGTCGCAAAAGCCGCCACCAAAAACAAGTGCAAGAAGAGGTATGGATTTTTTTAAAGGAAATAGTCCGGGTTTTGTCTCCAAATAAATAATGTGGGTGTTGTATCGACCCGTGTATTCTTGCGCATGCCACTACCAAGTCACATCCAGGCGCGGCCATTGAGTTGTCGGCAGATGTGGACATTAGGTCTATTAGCACACCAAATAAACAGCCAGGCTTAAATGGATGATCATCTTTTTCCCCGCATTCGAGTTAAATTCTGAATCCGGGCATTATCTATTTTACACCTTCCTAATTGTTGCAGGAGCTTCGGTCTAAGATCTCAATAATCCCACAAGAGCCAGTTCTGTTCTCTGCTACTCTGCGGTATAACCTGGACCCCTTCAACTGTTACAGCGATGACGATTTGTGGAAAGCGCTTGAGCTGGTAAATGTTTACTTTTCGATAGACGCCTTTATGAGCACACAGAGGAATAAACACTTTCATAGATGTTCGATTTCCTCGTAATGTGATGGGAAAGTTTATTCTGGGGGGGGCTTTCCTTTCAGGTGAACTTAAAAAACAGCGTTCCAGCATTGGACTTCAAGGTGACAGAAGGTGGCAGCAACTTCTCGGTTGGACAGCGGCAGCTGGTGTGCCTGGCGCGTGCAGTGCTGCGCTCCAACAAGATACTGATCATGGACGAGGCGACCGCCAACGTGGACCCTCAGTGAGTAGTTCAGCGTGTGTGTGGTATGTGCCCGTGGACTTAGTGACGAGAGAATATGTATGCGCAGGACGGACTCCTTCATTCAGCAGACGATCCGGTCGCAGTTCGCGTCGTGCACGGTGCTCACGATAGCGCACAGACTGAACACAATCATGGACTCGGACCGCGTGCTGGTGATGGACACGGGCGAGGTGGCCGAGTTCGACCATCCCTTCATCCTGCTCTCTGACCCCAACAGCCATCTCTCGAGCATGGTGCGCGAGACCGGCGAGGCTATGGCTAAGCAGCTCTTCGAAATGGCGAAACAGACATATTCCAAAAGCAACGCAGATCGATGATTATAATGGACATAACATTGTAAGAATACTGTAATTGTGTTTTGTAATAAATAAAATACGTTCTTGAAAATACAAATACGAACATTTTATATGCACGATAGTTCAATGAATTACAATTTGTCGACGAAATTACACAAATTACAAATTTTACGTGATTCCTGGGGTTTGGACTTCTTTTTACAAATAGAACAAGTTTCGAACGTTGCTTCCTACTTAACGCCACAGATTGGACATCCCCTTTTCGATATCCTGCTGCCGGTCTTTCCATTTATTGGCATTAAAGAAGAGCTCTTTGTTAGATTATTCGATTTTGTTTCTTTGAGTTTATTTGAACAATTACAAGGCTGCTTGGTTAAACTTTTTTGTGTAGTTAACGTTGAACCACTGCCTCTTCTGCCTTCTGCCTCGAATATCACTAAACTTTTTTCATGTTTCAACATTGTCTTTGAGTTGTCTTCTTTGTTGGAACAAGTGCACGGTTTGACAACGCAAGTGCATCCTAAGGTAAGCCCAATGTAAGGAGCTCTTGATGACCGGCCTGAATTATGGGCAGTGAGAGTTTCTGAGGTCTGATTGCTGTGTTCATTCTTTACCATACTGGAGCAAGTGCAGGGAACTCCTACAGTAATTCCTATGTAAGGCGCACAATCAGATTTTCCAAAATCTCCATTTTCGGAATGCTTAGATGCTTTCCCAGGAAATACATTTTCATCATCTAATTTATCTTTTCTGCTTAACGAATTATGTATGTCCTTTTTGCTACAGCATCTACAGACATTTGGTTTACTCGTTTTGGGATGTATTTTACTGTTCGATTCTTTCAACACTTCGTTGGGTGCATTTTTTCGTTTTTGTTCCTTGTTTTTTAATCCATAGCACCTGCACCATATTTCTTCTATTTTATCGTCTATCAACCCTCGATCAGATTTCAGATTACCTGAAGCCTGTTTACTTATGTCACAGGAACAAATAGCATCCACATTCTCAACAAAATTCTGAACACTGACAGATTTTGAATTGTTCATATCATTTTTGCTACCGCTCCTAGAGAGATTTCGTTTACTTGTTTTCAAATTTATTTTACTTTTTGATTCGTCCGACACTTCAGTGAATGCATTTTTTTGTTTTTGTTTCTCATTTTTTAATTCTGAACACCTGCATTTTTGTTCTATTACATTATCGTTTGTTGAGACTTGATTATCAGGAACTTGTGGAAATTGTATGCCAGATTTGATATTATCTGATGAAATTTTATTATCTTCTTCACTATTACTGTTTTGTTTACTAGTACATATTCCAATTGAGGTCACATTTTCGTTACGCGAAGGCTGTTTACTTATGTGACAGGAACAAACAGCATCCACTTTCTCAACAAATTTCTGACCACTGACACCTCTACTCTGGGTTATAGGAAGCTTTGATTCCTTTGACTGCGCAGTCTTGCAGCAACAGGCTAGACCAGCCAAATCATTATCTATGACGCCTTTGATGCCGGCTAATGTCGAAGCACACAAGTCTTGACAAACAGATGTATTAGATCCAACACATGAGCATTTTATTTCGTCGATTTTGGACCTAATGTATTCTTCTAATAGGGAAAACGCCATTGTTTCATTGTTTTCTGATTCGAATCTATCCCGACAGTGGCACGCTAGTCTTGCAATATCTGTAGATATTAGGTTCTGTATTTTGTCGAGCATCGTAGAAAATAATGCATCTTCATTGAATAACTTGTCGTCGTGTGGACAACATTCGCATTTAAGCCTTTTTATCTTGCATTGAATGTACTTTTCCAGTAAGTGAAAAGCGTTGACTCCTAAATCGCTAATTTTAATGTTATTTTTCATGTTGTCTTCAGGTAAGCAGCAAGCACAATCTTCTGTACTCGACGAAGCAGAATTTATTGTACCATTGGTTTGATTGGTTGCCTCGGTAATTACATTGCTTTGTGTATTTACTGATTTATTACTCATAGCACAATCAGCAACGCAGCTTTCTCCATCAAATAGGGTTTTTTCCAAATTGCCAGATTCATTACTCATAGGACAATCAGCAACGCAGCTTTCTCCATCAAATAGGGTTTTGTCCAAATTGCCAGATTTATTACTCATAGCACAATCAGCAACGCAGCTTTCTCCATCAAATAGGGTTTTTTCCAAATTGCCAGATTCATTACTCATAGGACAATCAGCAACGCAGCTTTCTCCATCAAATAGGGTTTTGTCCAAATTGCCAGATTTATTACTCATAGCACAATCATCAACGCAGTTTTCTCCATCAAATAGGTTTTTTTCCAAATTGCCAGATTGTTTTTCAAATAGGTTTCCTTCCAAATTGATAGATTGCTGTACTTCTTTGTCTTGAAAACATAGGGTATTTTCACAAATAAATGATTCTCGGCGCGAGATGCTTAAGGATGCACTTTTTTCTTGATTTGTTTTCGCCTTATTTGATTCTGATGTATTTGTTTGTTCAAACTGGACACCTGCGCTGGATTTTGGTTTCTCCTTGTCTACTTGTACATCACAGTCGATTCCATATGCCGCCGGTGCCCCCATGGGCTGTTGATCATTAGCAAATATTCCTCTGAACGGTCCAACTCCAAGACGATCACCTCCATAAACATGCGATGCATTTTGATTGCGTATTAACATGGCACCCAAAGTTTTAAAATCACACAAGCAAGGCGTAAAGTTGTGATTTTGGTTTAAATTTAACTGCTTTACGCAAACTTTTTCAACACGATTAGATGGTGCCTGTTCTGATTGCTTTTCACAATCGTTTGCATCAACACCTTTGCTTCGTGACTTAAGAGATGAAGTTTGCGTTTTAATTGTTACGCTTTTTGAATTTTTTGATGTTGTCTCGGTGTCCGCTCTAGGATACATTTCTGTATCAGCCGTGTTTCTTCGGTTGTATTGTATACATTTTTTTTGATTTTTCTTCAAGTTATATTTCTCATTTTGTTCTGTTCTCATCTTTTTGCTTATTGCAGATTTAGGCGGAGTCTCAACTAAGCAATATCTGTGATACTTACTTTTCGTACTCGACACGAAGCTTCTTTGACTTTTCAGGGATGTTTCACTTTTTCCCGGTGGACCTGCAGAATTCCTACGGCGCTTAAATTTCGATGTTTCAGTTTGACAAACATCCGATTGTTTCATAATTTCGTCATTCGCAAAGCTGGTTCTTTTGGGCCTTTCTTCTGATTCTCTCTTCAGTTTTTCTTCTCGTAACTTTTCAGTGTACGGCCCAAACTCACCGCCACAACCGCAGTCGGCTCTTTGAGCAATAATTAAAGATGTTATTGACTTGTATATTTTAGACTTCTCACCTGTAAAACATTTTCTGGCCGTATAGCCTGATTTGTTGCCCAGGATGTTATTTTTCGAATATTCATTTTCTTCTATAAAATCAATAATACTTACGATTTCAGATTCCTTTTTCACTAAATCTTTACTTCTGAACAAAACTTTTGACTTCTTTTTATTTTCAATATCGTTGTTTTTTAACGAATGCCCGGTGTTCCCAGTACATTCGCTTATGTATGTGTTTAGTGCTCTCAGATCTTTGGTGATAGCGGTAGAAATATTGCTGAAATAAACTGATTCCTCTATATTAGTAATGTCTTCGTCTTTAGACTGAGCCGTCTTCCAACTGGCTAAAGAGCCGGATTCTCTGACACAAGTGAGATTAGTTCTGTCTGATGTTCTCACGCTCAATAAGTTTACAATAGCCTCATTATTATTATATACAGTTTTCTCGTTTTCATGAACAAAATATTCATTATCTAACGTTATCAAGGTACGTTCACTGGGTTCCAATAACATTTTCTCCATAGTATACGATCGCATGCATTCTGAAACCAGTTCATTGTAGGTGGATTTTCGTGGATTATTTTTATGCGTTCGCTTTTCGGAAAATGAAGTCGTATTATTTTTAATTTTTAATGGTTCGGTTCGGCTGTTGGGCATTCTTCTTATCGGAGATTTCACATAAGCATTTATACTTGAACACTGATTATAGGAAGTGCAAGGACATTCCTTTTTAATCATCGTTTTATGTACCTTCTTTGTCCTCGCAACAGTGAACAGATTTTTAACACTATTGGCCTCGATTTCATTTGATACAGCTGGTATGTCAACAGGGTTTGACGAAGCATCAAATTCTAAGGACACACTGTTTATGAAATTACTGTACTGGGGCGATATCTGTTTCTGCGGAGAGCCATTTTTAGGACTTAGATACAAATCAGCGGAAGTCAGACTAGGAACATACATACGGTTTTCGATAGTGTTTATTTGATTTTTATTGGTCTGTAGCCTTTCTTTTGGGATTTCCCTTGAGTATTTGGTTGGAGCTAACTTGGTGGATGGTAAAGAGCTTTTTAATTTGATTGTCGGATTTTTCAGCCTGGAGCCAATCTTCATGCGCTTTAGATCTTGGTTTGGAATATTGACTGGTTGTGATGATTGGTTCAAAACGTGGAGATCGCGAACTTCTGATGGCTGAAGATCAGTTGTTTCTGTTTCAATGCTGCGATGAGGTTTCTGTAAGTTGAAGTATTACTTAAATTAAAAAAAAAATTAAATCATGTTCTCGATAAAGCATTATTAATATTATTGATAAATTACCGTAACATTTTGAACAATCTTCGCCAGATTTTTCTCCATAATCTTCAAATCTCGGCGTTTTACTGAATCCTTGAAACAAATATTCAGTTAATTATCATAATATTTGAAATATCTTTAATTATCACATATTTTAATTATGGCTATGAAGACTAAGGGCCGTTGTCAAAAAGCCCGTCAAATTCTAACCGTTACGGTTACATTTAATTATGATCTAGCAGGTAATCGCCCGCCAACCTAAAACGAGTTGCCAAAACCATGTTTCGATCAAAGTTAGTGGTTAAGTTATTGCCACAATTTACTGTCCGAATGACTGGGGAAAATGTTTTCATGTTGGTACCAGTGCTTTAAAACACAGCGCTGTCTTTCTCTTCACCATATAAGAAAAGAGAGGAGTACTGCAATAAAATAAGCTCTAACAAAAATTATAGAGGTATATCCTGGTCTCAGATGTAGGAAAGAAGAGCATAGCTGTTATTTTTACTGACAGTACAGAGATTATTAAGATTATTTTGAAATAAATGTATGGTTTTCCTATATATTTTAGTTGTAATTGTAAAAAAATTCCCATTACAATGTTTAACCTGAATGATTTTTTTATTTTTATTCATTTATACAAAATATCCACACATATATGAGTATCCATATTAGAACCGAGTAAGATATATGGTCTACATTACACTCGGCAAAACATTACAATATTACACCAGTTAACGCTTTTCAAAGCAAAATACAGTCATCAAAATTTTTTCTTATTCAATTCGTGAATTAAAAGTTTCATATTTCCAACTAACCAACAACCAACCAACTATCAGTTTTGTTGTATGCGGAAAATTATAACTTAAAATATCGAAATCCGTTTTTCTTTTAACCTGACCTATACAGTCCACATCACGAGGGGAGCCGGCCTGGGGAACAGCGCTCAACTGACGATACAGTGCTGCCGCCCGGCCCTGGGGCTCATAATGCTTATAAATTGAATATGAAATATGAAACTTTTAATTCACGAATTGAATAAGAAAAAAATTTGATGACTGTATTTTGCTTTGAAAAGCGTTAACTGGTGTAATATTGTAATGTTTTGCCGAGTGTAATGTAGACCATATTTCTTACTCGGTTCTTATATGGATACTCATATATGTATGGACATTTTGTATAAATGAATAAAAATAAAAAATTCATTCAGGTTTAACATTTTAATGGGATTTTTTTTACAATTACAACTACAAAATAAATGAAAACAATAAATTTATTTCAAAATAAACTTCATAATCTTTGTCCTGTCAGTCAAAATAACAGCTATGCTCTTCTTTGCTACATCTGAGACAAGGATACCTCTATAATTTTTGTTAGAGCTTATTTTATTGCAGTACAGTACAGTTTCTCATATGGTGAAGACAAAGACAGCGCTGCGTTTTAAATCAGTGGTACCAACATGAAAACATTTTCCCCAGTCATTCGGACAGTAAATTGTATACCTGCGCTCTGGCAATAACTTAACCACTAACTTTGATCGAAACATGGTTTTGGCAACTCGTTTTAGGTTGGCGGGCGATTACCTGCTAAATCATAATTAAATGTAACCGTAACGGTAACCGTTACATTTAATACGGTTGCATTTGACGGGCTTTTTGACAACCGGCCCTAAATCTCAGGATGCAGGAGTTGTGAATCTAATGACGGATTAAGAGTCATTTTCACGAACTTTGTCCCATAACGAAATTATTGTAACGAAACTCTAAATATGTAACGAAAATTTATTTATAAAGTAACATTCACATTGGCTTGCATTTTAATGGATAGGTAAATAAAAACGCAAAATGTATTGAATAACCAAAATTTATTGGATCTTGTTGGTTTATTAGTTGAATCTTGAAAAAATATAAAAACCTACTTCAAAAATTTATGAACTAATAATTCTTTTCGGACAAAAGCAAGCAAAAAAATTATGGATGAAAGAAAACATGAGTGGATAAAATCCTTTTATGCTTTTGTGACGCTTTCAACACCAGGGTCCTGAAAGAAATATTATTTCATACATATTTGAAGTCGATTTTTATATTTTTTATAAATAATGTTATGTTGAGAAAATTCCAATGTATATGGAGCTTTATACTACAAAGATTTTACGTAACGAAATATAACGAAATCGTAACGAAACGTAACGAAATTTTTTGCAAAAAATATCCTAAAAATTACTTCCCTGACAACAATAGAATCAAAACATTACAAAAGGACTAGATAAACGTAAGATCTATGACATATTAAATCGGGATTAATATTCTAGAACAACTTTCCGGGAAAAGGTTGTGTTTTAGTCCAGCGTAACGAAATTTTTTTCACTTTTTTGCTGCGACATTCTCACCTGAACTGCTGTCACTGCTTCCAAAGACGCCATGGCAGTTTTTTCGTCCACCAATAATCATCGGGTCGGTGTTGCCAACCGTATGACTTAAAGTAGCGTTCAATATCTCGATAAATCACTACCCAAAAGCGTAACGAAACATTATGTAACGATAATATAAACTATTTATAAAAAATGCCTAAACCTGCAAAGGTATAGAGTGACATGACGATTTTTGTATGGAGAACAAAATCAGGCCTTCGTTAATCGTACAAATTGCTAAATAATTAAAAGAAGTAGAGCTTATACACTATCAATTTCCAATGAATAAATATATTTTCTGTTAAATGATATTTAATGTTTGACAAATAAACAAGAAAATATAATTAATTTCTCAATTTAGAAATTGCGACAATTTTTTTTTCTCAAAAGGACAAAGTTGGTGAAAATGAGCCCCTTCTAAACTATTATAAATGTTAAAACGAATAGCTTCTAAAGCAATACATTTCGTCAGCCTCAGTAGCTCAGTGGTGCGGTCGGTCGACTGTGCACACCTGGGCGCGGTCGGTGTTTGGATGGGTGCCCGGCGACCGTTGCAGGCTGACCGTGGTTTGGATTCCACGTAAAACTGTAGGTCCCTTCCCCTTTACCTTACTAGGTGGTAGGGTTCATCCCGCCCGCGTTGGTACCACCGCTCTGAATGAAAAGTCGGTGGAAACGGCTGTGTAATTAGTTCGTGTTTTCGGTCCAGTTCAGTGTAGCCGACATGAAATGAAGGGAAGCACTGACACGGCACCTAGTTCACCACGGACATCACGGATGTTGCAGGTGATGTAGCCAATAATAAAAATTGAAACCTACTCGCTTGAGCTGCTGCAGTTGTACAGTGAGCTGGCAAACTTCAGCCTGGGTCTGTTTCCACACTCCCTCAGCCTCCACCAAACTCTCTTCTCCCTCCAGCTCTGACGGTCGTTGAGGCACCAAGAGCGTAGGTTCAGCTCTTAGCACTACAGTATCTGTTCGATAAGACACCGAACGAGCTTTGTCGACACAGGACTCGCCGATCCACTGGGAAGATAGAAAAATGGTTTCGTGAAACACCATCCCTTATGAAGTACAGCTTTCGGTACTTTTAGTCTAAAGCTGCGTATCCACTAGAGGCAGACTCGGGGCGAGGCAGCCGCTCGACCCGAGGCCGCACAACTGGAGACGCTGCCTCAACCTGAGGCACGCCGCGCCACGAGGCAAATTCGTCGCCTCGGGCCGAGCCATATTTTGTCGGTTTTTTGTCGCGCTCAAAGGAGCCTCAGTCCGAGGCGTGCACTTGGTCCGTGCCTCACCTTGATCCGGAACGTGCCTCGAGACTATGCCTCAGAGTGAGCCAGCCTCGATAGCTCAGTGGTGCAGACAGTCAACTGTCGCTATTGAATGTTAAGCAACGCTGGGTGCGGTCAGTACTTGGATGGGTGACCGCTGACCGTTGGAGGCTGACCGAGGTTCGGATTTCTCGTAAAACTGTAGGTCCCTTCCCTCCTAATCTTACTTGGTGGTAGGGTTTAACCCGCCCGGGTTGGTACCACCGCACTGAATGAAACGTCGGTCGAAACGGCTATGTAAATAGTTCGTGTTTTCCGCCCAGTTCAGTGTAGCCGGCACGATCAAAGGGGGAAGCACTGACATGGCACCTAGTTCACCCGGTGTTATGGGCTGACATAACGGACGTTGTAGGTGATGTAGCCAACGGTGTCAGTTTCCATAAAAAAAAAAAAAGTGAGCAGCCTCAGTTTGCTTCAAGTCGAGGCTGCACGGCCTGAGGCTGCTATAATGCATACGCAGCTTAACGTGAATGTCACAAGATCACTAGATTCATTTGGCGATTTGGAGGGTCGCACAGACTCGAATTAATTTTATTTCTCACAAACCATGATAAACCAAATTAGCCCAGTGATACAGCTTAGGGCTTAGTTTATTGTAAGAACTCTATTGAACTCTTATAAAATGTTCGCAAATGCAACTCATTATTTGAATAAGAATAAGAATCGCTTGTTTAGAAACTGCATTAGGTATGTATGTATGTATTTGTTTATATTGCGTATATGTATATGTACTTTTGAACTTGTATGTATGTAAATCACGAATGTATTTAGTTGTATGTTATTACTATTATCTATGTATTATTGTTTAGTTTTGTACTCTTAAAAAAAATCGTCATTTAATTTTCCGCACTACCCATCTACCCTACTCACAATCCCAGGTATGACTGGCAGATAATGCCCTTAGGCTTTAAGTCCGCCTTTTGTCACTTTTTGTGCAATAAAGTATATTTTCATTTCATTTTCATTTCAAGAATAAGAAATGTTTATTTTTCACTTCAAATAAGTACAAAACCAAGACTAGATAGCCATAGCTATGAATAGAAGAGAAAAAAAGGACTGGACACAGCCTGTGCTGAATCTTGTGAATATTTCATTAGATTCAGCGCTGTATGTATGTCCAGTCCTACATATACAATAACATTTTAACTGTGTTGCCCTCGTATTAGGGTTAGTTCACACAGAGACGCGACGCGACGCGACATTTCAAGATAGCGATAGAACTTGTTTACTACAGAAAAATGTACATATTCTAGTGAGAGCGCAAAAGCGAACAAGATGCGTGTACGTTACATCGAGCGGCGCCGCGCTGTGCAGCGTGACGTGATTTGCTCAAACCCAGATATGTAATACTAGATAGTAAATTGTTTCTGCGTCCACTGCTGGACATACGCCTCTTCAGTCTTCTTGCGGCCCTTCTTACCTTCAGTGATTTCCGCCGGGGCCCGACGAGCTACTCGTAAGGGTCAATTCACACCGAGATGTAAAGCGACGCGACGCGACATGAAGATACAAGAAGAAGCGGGAGAAGCGGCGCGGCGCCGCCGCCGCCGCCGCAAGGTGCGTCTTGACTCTTGACTCTTGAGGTCTATGGTAGTTAGCGCGCGCGGCGTTGGGCGGCGCCGCCGCGCTCGGCGTATCGGAATGCATCGTCAGTTGGTCGCTAGTCGCTACGACGAGCGCTACGATTACCTCTCGCCGGCCCAGTCGCACGCACCGCCGCGCGACATCTCGCGTCTTCCCTCACCGGTGAGATGTTCGACTGTGTCGAGTGGCTTTGAGCGGCGGCGTCACGCTGCACAGCGCGGCGCCGCCGCTCGATGTAACGTACACGTATCTAGTTTGCTTTTGCGCTCTCACTAGAATTTGTGCATTTTTGTGTAGTAAGTTCTATATTGCATCGCCATCTTGAAAAAAAAATTTTTTTTTTATGGAACCTGACACGGTTGGCTACATCACCTACAACATCCATGATGTCAGCCCATAACACAGAGTGAACTAGGTGCCATGTCAGTGCTTCCCTTCATTTCATGTCGGCTACACTAAACTGGACTGAAAACACGAACTATTTACATAGCCGTTTCGACCGACGTTTCGTTCAGTGCGGTGGTACCAACCCGGCCGGGATAAACCCTACCACCTAGTAAGGTAAGAAGGGAAGGGACCTACAGTTTAACGTGGAATCCGAACCACGGTCAGCCTCCAACGGTCGAGCGGTCACCCATCCAATCACTGACCGCGCTCAGCGTTTCTTAATAACAGTTGACTAACCAACCGCGCCACTGAGCTACCGAGGCTGACGAATTTTCTTTTCCTATCCCTTAGTCGACTTTTACGACATGCGACGGGGAGAGATGCAGTGGGGCTATTCTTTTTAAGTACCGACCCCACACGGTACAATGTGGAAATGTCGCGTCGCGTCGCGTCGCGGTGTTAGCTAACCCTAATGCCTACGAGGACAACACACAAAATTTATTTACCAACAAGTGCGAGTCAAACTCGCGCACTGAGGGTTCCGTATCGCCATGTCATGGTCAGCGCTGCTTCATACCGCTATCGGTAGATGGTGCGCATACACTTTTAGTTTCTTGTATGGGGGCCCCGGGATTTTTTTACTTTTTCTTATTTTTATTATTTCTTATTTATTATATCGGCCATAATAACACATATTCTGTGAAAATTTCAACGGGCTACCTATCACGGTTCAAGAGATAGGTACAGCCCTCGGACAGACAGACAGACAGACAGACAGACGGCCTAAGCTTAGTAATGCAGTAGGGTCCCATACCCATTGAAGAAAATTCGTCAGCCTCGGTAGCTCAGCGGCGCGGTTGGTTAGTCAACTGTTATTAAGCAACGCTGAGCGCGGTCAGTGATTGGATGGGTGACCGCTCGACCGTTGGAGGCTGACCGTGGTTCGGATTCCACGTTAAACTGTAGGTCCCTACCCTTCTTACCTTACTAGGTGGTAGGGTTTATCCCGGCCGGGTTGGTACCACCGCACTGAACGAAACGTCGGTCGAAACGGCTATGTAAATAGTTCGTGTTTTCCGTCCAGTTTAGTGTAGCCGACATGAAATGAAGGGAAGCACTGACATGGCACCTAGTTCACCCTGTGTTATGGGCTGACATCACGGATGTTGTAGGTGATGTAGCCAACCGTGTCAGGTTCCATAAACAAAAAAAAAAAACCACGGATACGGAACCTTAAAAACGGTGCGTGAAAGTAGACAAGAACACAGAGGGGAACGACCGAAGGGAAGCACTGACGTGGCACCAAGTTAACCCGTTGTTATGGGCTGACATCACGGATGTTGTAGGTGATGTAGCCAACCGTCTCAGTTTACAAAAAAAAAAAATAAAAAATCAGAGGTAGACTTACCCCAGCGTGATAGTGCTCAATTGAGGTAGTGATCGCGACGTCCAGTTCATTTTGCACTAGCTTCGTGAAGTGCAGGCTCAACTTCTGCTTCACCGGCGAGGTCTCATCCCAGTTGTGGTCTTCGTCGAGACATTTGAGCAGCTCGCAAGACATCGCCGCGACCCCCTCGGCCATCTCCTCCTTCAGTCCCGTGAACAAGTCTCGCAGCAGGTCTAACATCATTCGGGTCCTCAGCGAGGTGCAGGAGCAGTTCGTGTCGACTGGACGACTATGGGTGCAGCGACAGACCTCGGCGAAGGAGGGAGTGCGTTTCACCAGACAGCTGGCGTCCTTTGGATTCTTACAGGCGCAATCGACTGCGGCATCCTTCGCCGTATTCAGCGTTTCATTTTTAGAGATGAGCTCATTTTGTATAGTGTTATATGCTACTTCGCAATTGCTTCTGCAGATCTCGAGCGAAGATAACATCAAAGCTTTCTTCTCTTTGATTTGAACTAGCTGCGAAAAATTAATGATGAATTAGTGATTAATTTCGCATATCATATTTCTAGCTTTTACCCGCGGCTTTGTTCGCGTTAAATTCGTATTGAAAAAGGAGAATTTCGGTGCGCGAAACACAGCAGAGAATACACAGCATTGCGTCTTGCGAACGTTGAAGGCAACAAGGTTGTCGTTGCCCCAAGTGGCAATTTTTTCAAGAAACCTATCGACCCTTTCTACAACAGAACGTTGCGCCTTGCTGGGCTGTGCATCTCTGCTCTTCCAGTCCTTGATATAACCTGCATGTGCTGTGCTGTCATCTGCGTAACTGTGAATCATGCCCAGGGATGGTCAATGAAAATTAAAAATAACGTAGGTGACAGACCCCTGCGGAACCCCAGCGTTCATTGAAATGAAAAATGAAACGGCTATGTAGATAGTTCGTGCTTTCCGTCCAGTTCAGCGTAGCCGACATGAAATGAAGGGAATCACTGACATAGCACCTAGTTCACCCGGTGTTATGGGCTGACATAACGGATGTTGTAGATGATATAGCCAACCGTGACAGTTTCCATAAAAAGAAAGAAAAAAAATTCTATCGATATTCTTTGCTACTGTCAATCTAAAGTGACACACACACACACCTTTTTCTTCATTAATTTCTTCTGATCGTCCGCTTTCAAGAGTTTGTCGGCCACAGAGTCGAACTGATCTCTCAGAGCTTCCAGTTCAGCTCTCAGCGTGCGTTCCACATCGCGAGTCTCTATTCTCTGAGACGCCAGCTCGTCCTTTAATGATTTTTCGCATTGACGCAGTTGTTCCTCTGCAAACTAAAACACTAGAGGATAAATAAAACAATAACAGGCTCACCTGAAAACATAAACATTCGTCAGCCTCGATAGCTCAGTGGTGCAGACAGTCGACTGTTGCTATTGATTGTTAAGCAACGCTGGGCGCGGTCAGTTCTTGGATGGGTGACCGCTCGACCGTTCGAGGCTGACTGAGGTTCGGATTCCACGTAAAACTGTAGGTCCCTTTCCTTCTTACCTTACTAGGTGCTAGGACTCAACCCGCCCGGGTTGGTACCACCGAACTGAACGAAACGTCGGTCGAAACGGCTATGTAAATAGTTTGTGTTTTCCGTCCAGTTCAGTGTAGCCGGTACGACCGAATGGAAGCACTGACATGGCACCTATTTCATCCGGTGTTATGGGCTGACATCACGGATGTTGTAGGTGATGGAGCCAACCGTGTCAGTTTTCATAAAAAAAAAATACATAAATATATAATCGTTAGTTTTTTTTATGGAAACTGACACGGTTGGCTAATCAGCCTTTGCACGTTATGTAAATTTTCTAATGTATTTCAGTCAGCGTGTAAGCGTCCACTGCTGGACATACGCCTCTCCAATTTTCCTCCAGTCCTCCCGGCCTTCAGCGGTACGGAACCACTGCTAATATTACAGTAATAATACACTTATTACTGTTTAATGTTTGTTGGAGCATTAGAGTACATTTTCATTTTATTGTGACATGAAATGAAGGGAAGCACTGACATGGCACCTAGTTCAACCGGTGTTATGGGCTGACATGACGGATGTTGTTCATGTTGTAGGTGATGTAGCCAAACGTGTCAGATTCCATAAAAAAAAAACACACACGAAAATATTCCAAGGACGTGTGCTTTAGGCAGTTTATTGAGTCCAAGGCCAAAACCGCATAAAAAAAACTAGGGATCCTACACTGAAATAGGCGGTTCTTCTCACCGGCACAACTACTTATGTTGTACAAATCACAGATTAGGCCGTTGATGAAATGCTGTAGCCACATTTGGGAAGGCAGCCTCCAGTATCTGTTGGCGTCGTTGGATTCAATACAGCGCCGAGCCGACCGTCTGGTGGGAAACCCGAAACTGACTGATGATCTGGAGTCTCTCAGTTACAGACGATTTGTAGGGTCACTCAGTCTGTTCTACAGGTACTATCATGGACGCTGCTCGGAGGAACTTGCTTCCCTTATTCCTTGCCATCCAACCTATCTTCGCAGCACTCGCCGCAGATAAACTGAGCACCCTTTTGTTGTTGACATTGGGCTTTTGAGAATCCATCGGTTCTCAAAATCGTTTCTTTGTCTCACCGCTAGGGTGTGGAACTGTCTCCCGGCGAGTGTATTTCCCGTCAAGCTGGGTGTCCTCAAACGTCGTATCAACGGGCTAGACAGCCTAGCAACAGTCCGCAAATCTGATGGCATGGCGCCTCACTGAGCGTGGTTTCGCGAGGAGAGGGGTTTTTGGCTCTGTCACCTGTACCACTGGTCCCTCGACACAGCCACCCATGTTGGTTTACATAAAAAAATAACTCTGGTAATTTACAGCACAACAACGACCATAACTTTTAGCAAAACTCCTAAGTACTGACTTTCTGTTAAACTATGCAGAACATCGTACTGTTGCGATCGATTAGTTAGGGCATCAAATTGGTCCCACTATTTATTGGTGGTCAGTTTTGTATTTTTCGTGGGACTCGACCGCGCATCTATTCATTTTTGTCCTATCTGTGTCCTAGTTAAAACTAGCCGTTTAAAAGAAAGGGTTCCGTACTCAGTGGCGGATTTATACTTTTGCCGCCTATGGGCTATGCCAGATTTGCCGCCCTTCCTCCTGACCCTGTTATTGATAATTTTTAACTCGTCCATTTATTCGTTAAAATTTACTTACTCATATTATGAAAATAATGATGCATTCTTTTCTACAAAGTCTAAAAATAGGATGTTGTAAAAAGTTAAATTGATAAACAACAAATGATAAATTATTCTGATTCAATCATATAAACATGTGTAGTCCTAGTCAGGTGTTTACAATAATAAAGCTTTCCCTCTTGCATGTCTTTGAGCGAAGGCAGTTATTAATTCACCAAAGTCTAGACTCTTCACTAGAAGTCACTCTCAAATAATTGTCAATTTTTTTTTAATAGTACAGGATTTTTTTTTCTTATTCTTTGGCGCCTCTTAAAGTTGCCGCCCTGGGCTGTAGCCCTTTTAGCCCTTATGTAAATACGCCTTTGTCCGTACTATCTATCTATCTGTCTACTATTTACACTTACCATCAATTCTCTTTGAGCTTTCGCTGCCTCATCCTTGTTTCTGTTCATCTCCCTGTTGGTCTTTTTCCACAATTTCTCCAGGTCGACTTTCTCCTCCTGCTCGGCGCGCACGGTCTCCGTCATTGCCCCGAGTTGCCCTTGCGAAGCCGCCTTGGACGCCAGCAGTTTCTTATTGTCGATGTTGTTCATTTCTTGGATACACTGACACCTATAGTTGTTGCGCTCTTCCACCAGCTTGGCCATCTGTAAAGCGGGTTTTTAAATAACCGTTTTTTTTTAAGTGAAAACTTCTTTAGCGGCGCTTGGCACTTTTTAGGTGGGTAAAAAATGTTAGACTCGCGACAGATCTCGAAAAGCGACAGATTTATTTTTATTATTTTGAATTGTAACCTTAAGTCATTGCATTATGGGTTAAGTTACGATGGCTCGGGATCAATTCTGTTCGTCTCTCAGTGACAGTAACGCCGAAAGCGAATCAAGGGAATCCGATATTCGTTTGTTCTTTCATGTGATTTCTTGGCTCAATGGTGAGAGTGTAGGATTTGTATTTTTTGACCATGGGTTCGAATCCCTCAAATTTTGTTTTGTTTTTTTTTCTTTTGTTTTCTTTTTTAAGCAATGTTACGGTGTTAAAATTTTTTTAGGGTATTTAGTTTTTTTTATAACCACCTAAGAATTATTTTCGGAAATACAAAAAGTTTTCACTTCTGCCGGCACTCCCGGAGTGCAACTGGGGCTTTTTTTTATTTTTTTTATTGAATCTGACATGGTTGGCTACATCACCTACAACGTCCGTGATGTCAGCCCATAACACCGGGTGAACTAGGTGCCATGTCAGTGCTTCCCCCTTTGATCGTGCCGGCTACACTGAACTGGTCGGAAAACACAATTTACATAGCCGTTTCGACCGACGTTTCATTCAGTGCGGTGGTACCAACCCGGGCGGGTTAAACCCTACCACCAAGTAAGATTAGGAGGGAAGGGACCTACAGTTTTACGAGGAATCCGAACCTCGGTCAGCCTTCAACGGTCAGCGGTCACCCATCCAAGTACTGACCGCACCCAGCGTTGCTTAACATTCAATAGCGACAGTTGACTGTCTGCACCTGCACCACTGAGCTATCGAGGCTGACAAATGGTGTCATTGCCGTGGTTGTTAGACACTATTTTTTAAAAACACAATAGCTTTACTCACGGTTCTTCCGAGCTATGTGGCTCGACGTTTCGGGCCAAGCGTATGTTAGGGCAAGCAATGTTACGGTGTTTAATTTTTTTTAGGGTGTTTAGTTTTTTTTATAACCACCTACGAATTATTTTCGGAAATACAAAAAGTTTTCACTTCTGCCGGCACTCCCGGAGTGCAACTGGGGCTTTGTGTTTGGAAGTCGGTTTCGTATTTTTTAAAACTGTTTTTATTTCATTCTTTTTAGTAATATTAAATAAAAAAGAATAATCGAAATCGAATACCTAATTGAAATCGATTGAAGTGGTACAGAAAGTTTCGCCATATTTGTCAAACTTCAAATTGCTGAAAAAATCCACATCACAAAAGTTTTGCTGAAGGTAACCACACACCATAGTAATTTATCCTCCTTTCAATTTATTCTGCCCTGGTACTTTAGAACCGTTCCCAGTAGTCTTACCACTTTATGACGTCATTACGTAAAACTATCGTCCGTAAACCGACTGTACAGACAATTTTGAAAGCAATCGGTCCAGTAACCAAAAAGTTCAAAATGGCGGCCACTTTATTAAAATTTTGACAACGGATTCGTATTCAGAGCCCACACAGACATCCAGATATCGATTTTGAAAGCAATCGGTCCAGTAACTAAACAGTTAAAAATGGCGGCTAATTTTTTTAAATTTTGACTACAGATTCGTATTCAGAGTCCACACAGACGTCCAGATATCGATTTTGAAAGGAATCGGTCCAGTAACTAAAAAGTTCAAAATGACGGTAAATTTTTTTTGACTACAGATTCGTATTCAGAGCCCACACAGACACCCAGATATAGATTTTGAAAGCAATCGGTCCAGTAACTAAAAAGTTCAAAATGGCGGCCACTTTTTTTAAATCGCGAAATTAAAGCACCATGAATATTATTAAACCGGAAAAAAATATTGTCGTAAGGAAGTCTCCAATTTTTTACTCTGTTCCTCGAAGTTTAGGTAAATAAGTCCTACCTATTCCTATCACTGATAATAATACTTATACGTATATACTTATTATAATAATACATAATATACAATATATTAATTTTGTATAGGTATATTTGTTTTATAATACAGTACTGAGCTCGCATCGGTCGGCGACGGACGCGCACACGATGCACTCTAGACGCACCTGCGAAGTAAGCGAAAATGGCGTGCGATAAATGCAATGTGGTTGTGAACGAAGTATTAGCCTTCATAAACCATAAAGCGGACGTCTTGGATGAAGTCAGCATCATCCGGATTTGTGAGTCCGCCTTCACCGAAGATGACGTTGAGACCGCGAGAGTTCTGCTTTGTGCGTGCATTCCGTCAAGAAGGCCGACTCGCAAGGGAGAAAATCGGAAGAAGAAGACTATCCAGGACATCATCACCATCTTAAAGGAGACAGACCCCGACGACGTGCCAAGGTTCGTGGCGTACGACCTCAATAAGTTGCCGCCTGTGTCCTTCGACCACGTCGACGTTACGGCCTTCCTGAAAGATTTGGTGATCATAAAAGCGGACATAGCTCAACTGAAGGGAAACTGTGGAGCGACAGCGGCGCAGGGGCCAACATCTCTCGTCGCGGAAGTCAACAGCTGAAACAGGCAGTTGAGAAATTGTCATGTTCCGAGTCACTCCGGCCGATAACCCCGTCTCTGCAGCCTGATCGCATTCCGCAAGTGGGGACACCGAACGAAACGCTGAGTGTGCGTAACATCAATATGCGCAGGCGAGGTGCTCAAGTGTCGTCACCCAGCGATTGCACATCGACGCCGGTATGCTACGTAAGCGCTGACGGTGCTGTTGATGCCTGGACTTCTACACTGCGCACCCCTCCCGCTCCTCCGCCCACCCGCCCCGTTGCCACTCGTCCGAAAAGGCGACGCGGATCTATGACGAAGCGCATCAGTAAAACGGTGGAGAAAACAACAATGGTATCCCCGCGCTTGGAACCGCGTCCCGACTGTCGGCAGGAGGCTGCACGTGACAAAGACGGGTTCGTACTCGTCGAGAGCAGGAAGAAGAGAAGGAAGAGGTGCAATAAGCGCGGATCTGCGCCCCCTGAAGAGAGCTGTTTGAAGGCAGCTCCCCACACGGCTCTCATCTACGTGTCTCGCCTGCGAAAGGACATGAAGATCGAGGACCTCATCCGCCACGTCCAGGATAAGGGTGAGCGAGTTGAGAGTGTCGAGGCTCTTCCTTCTCACTGGGCTGACACGAACTTTTGCGCTTTCAAGCTGTGCATTGCTGCCGAGAAGGTGAAGACATTCCTTCGCAGTGAGTTTTGGCCCTCCGGTGTGGTGTTCCGGCGCTACAATCGCGACCTTCATCGTGAGGTCGCGCGCCATAAGTATGCTGAGCCCGCGCCGGAGCTGTCTACAACTGCCGTCCTGCACATTCAGGATACGCAACCCGCGCCGCCGCCGACGACGCCCGCGCCGCTGCCGACGCCCGCGCCGCTGCCGACACCCGCGCCGCTGCCGACGCCCGTGCCGCGGACGCAATCTGCGCCCACTCTACGCGCACCTGATCCACCGCGTCAGCAGACTAATATGACGCATACGGGTCTCTATTGGGACCCGTACAGACACAAGTGGAGAAAAAGTAATTTTAGTTCTTAGGTTAAGACATTTAATATGTATTTACAATATGGCCCTAGTTGGCTGAAATAAAGAGATAAATAAATAAAATAAAAATAAATAAATAATTATAAAAAATAGAAAACTTGATATTAAAGAAATAATAAAAATACATATTATAAATTGAATTCATCCATGTCATTGCCATAAAAAAAACTAACAACATCCATTATACAATAATTGATTTCAAATTTCTTTCCAGGCTGTCAAATTTGCCTATCATGTGTACGCGCCCGGTATGGCGCGCAGTCGTGCTCCTAACTCGCGGAATTTTTGTATTTTACACGCTTTAAGCATTGTATTATCATTAAAATTACCTAATTATGAAAGGTTACGCCATCTTTTGTCATTCCTGGTGATCTTGAGCTCTTTCGACACGTACGAACTGCACAAATCGCCATTTTGCGTAGTGCACATATAAGTATTCTTCGTTCCCAAGTCGCGAGTGCACTGACGGTCGATCCCGCAGCAGCGCTATTATGTTAGTGCATAATGCACTTAAACGCGGCTAATTTTCCGTTCCTTCCATTCTGCACTACCAAGCTGCACTACCAGTAGTGCTGTTTGGATTTTTTTTCCCATCTGCACTACTGTACTACCAGCTGCGAAACCGGTAGTGTCGTTTGGAATTATTTCTTCCCGTTTGCACTACTGAATAGTAGTAAATAAGTTTTTTTAAGGTTAATTTTGTATATGTTTTTTATGTTAGGTTTTGAATATGTACAAAATTAGTTTTAAGAATATGTGTTAATAAAGGTGTAAATAACACAGAGGACGACGAAAATTCTATGTTCTATTCTTTTTGTCAACCAATGACAGACCTACCTCATCAGTAGTAATAACATCTAGTCAGTACATAAGCCCGGCTGTTGCAAACACTATAAGTCAAGATAATGTAAATAACGTGCAGGTAGGCATAGAATCGTTCTTTAAAATATTTCATCAAAATGTACGTAGCCTCCGCAATAAGATAAATTTAATTCAAGTAGACGTTCATAATGACCAACCCGAGGTAATTGTTTGTTCAGAATCCTGGCTTCATTGTAATGAAGTTCCGAATATAACGCTTCACGGATATAAAGTATCAAATAGTTTTTCCCGCCAAAAGAATATTCATGACGGAGTAATAATATTTACTCGTAATGATGTAAAATTTAAGAAAAGGTCGGAAGTTCATGAAATGACCCAGGAATTCCATCTAGATTGCACGGCCATAGAAATTCCAAAATTAAATTTAATTATTATTGGTTTATATAGAACTGACAATGGTGACTTTAGAATTTTCCTTAAATCAATTGACACTATATTAAATCATTTTGCAAACGACAATAAGAACATAATTTTGGCTGGCGACTGGAACATTGATTTTTTGACAATTAATTCAAAATGTAGCAAAATAACCGACTTGTTAAAAACATATAACATGTACAATTTGGTGATTTTCCCGACTCGAACTTGTGATGGGTCAGAATCGTCTATTGATGCCATAGCCTCTAACTTGTCTCCAAGATCGATCGCAGTGTCCGCACGTGTCACTGCAATCAGTGATCACGACGGCCAGCTCGCCTGTCTTAGGGAGAGCTCTCTGCAGGCGGTCGCGAACCTCCTGCCTCTGTACAGCGGAGGCTTCGTACACCCGGCAGAGTGAGCCAGTATTGCGAAGCGATCGAATTATATGACTGGAGTAAAATAGTATGTAACAGTAATTATTCAATTGAAGTTAAGTTTGAAAAGTTTATAAATGTATTAACCTATTATATAAATATGTATTTTCCCATGAAAATGTCAAAAAGTTGAAATAAGAAAAACGAATACTGGATGAATGACGACATATTATCACTAAAGACAAAACTCTGTCACACATTTGAAATGAAAAAACAATTCCCTGATAGCGACGTTTTAAAAAAATGTATTGAGAAGTACAAGACAGCTATAGATATAATGTCTTGGCAAAGTCGTAGAGATTGCATCGAGTCAAGGATTATGAATAGTAATAATCCTAAAAAAGAGATATGGCGAGTGATTAAAGATGAAACCAACAGAGGGCAGTGCAGGGAAGATGGTATTCATAAGCTTATAACCTCAGATGGAGATGATGTTCCTATTGAAAACATTCCTGAATGTATGAACATGCACTTCCTGAATATCGGAAGTAAGCTAACAGCCCTGAATCCAGCTTCTCCAAGCAAAGCATTGTCCCTAATGGTAGACATTCCCAGTCTTGATGCCGACCAAACCTTTTGCCTACCCTATGTCACACCTGAAAAAATTTCAAAATTAATACGTGACAAATTATCTAAAAAAAGCAGTCTTGATATTTTTGAGTTGTCGGGAGAGTTGATTGCCAAATGTTCAAATAGTTTGTCGCCATACATATCAGTATTGGTTAACCAAATGTTTGAAGAGGGTACCTATCCTAATGTACTAAAACAGACCCGTGTATGTCCCATTTATAAAGGAGCCGGCGAAAGAGCTGACCCAAATAACTATAGACCTATAAGTTTAGTGCCAGCACTATCTAAAATCATAGAATCTGTTATATCTGACTCTGTAATTAAGCATCTTGAGGATAATAAACTTCTTTCTCCCAACCAATACGCATACCGTAAAGATCACTCCACAAAATCAGCTGGCATGAAGCTAGTAGGAGAGATAATAAAAGGTATAGACAAGAGGAACAAGGTTGCAGGTATATTCTGCGACTTGTCGAAAGCATTCGATGTCGTAGACCACAACCTCCTCTTGCACAAATTGGAAAAATATGGGGTAAGTGATAAACCACATGAATTGCTAAAGTCATTTTTAACAGATCGAAGACAGGTCACTGAGGTCACTTTAAAAGGAAACAAAAAAAGTTCCGAGCCAGGTAAAATTAAAATGGGTATTCCACAGGGTTCTGCATTAGGTAATACATTATTTTTAGTATTTATTAATGACTTAGCCTTGATTAAAATAGATGGTGTTTTAATACTTTTTGCCGATGACACTAGTATAATAGTCTTTGCTGAATCCATGCATGAACTGGAAATAAAATTAAATATAGTAGTAGGAAAAATATCGGAATGGTTTGCTGCGAACGGACTGATACTAAATACATCGAAGACCAACTATATGGTATTTTCCGGACGAAACTGTGGTCCCCGTGAGCTCTCTATTTCGAATTCATCCGGCTCTATTGGCTCCCAGTCATGTATACGATTTTTAGGGTTCTATATTGACCCAACTCTAAGTTGGAAAAGTCACATAGACAAACTATGTGACAAGATGGCTAGAGGTATTTACGCACTAAGAGAGTTGCGCCGCTTGATCAGTCCGGAGGCTTTGAGACAGTCTTACTATGCGTACGTACACTCATTACTGTCGTATGGTGTAATCCTGTGGGGTAACTCAACCGATGCTGAAAGAGTGCTAATACTGCAAAAAGGAGCGATAAGGGTATTAGCCAGTGTACCGCGAACAACATCTTGTAGAGACTTTTTCAAATCCTTTGGTATATTAACTGTGTGCTCTCTATATATATATGAAGTAGTGGTATATGTACGCAAAAACATGAATTCTTTTGAGTCAAATGGCGCAAGTCATAATTATAACACACGTAACTCAGAGCGTTTAAAATCTGTTGCGCATAAATCGGCGATGGCTGAAAAAGACCCTGACGTGATTGGACCCAAATTGTACGAAAATGTTCCTGATACAATAAAATCAATAAATAGTGACAATGTGTTCCAGAGTCAGCTGAAAATATTTCTCTTAGACAATCCATTTTATAAGTTAAGTGAATTTTTTTCATACTGTAAATAAAAATTCTGCTGACTTTGATAATTCAAATTGTTTATATGCATAAACACAAATTTTATTAATAACTTGACTGAACCCTATGTTCTTTGTTTTGTATTTTATTATCTTTTTTAATGAGTATATTTTTGACTTAGTATTTTTAATTTTTTGCTTAGATATAGTATGTTATATTTAACATAATGAAAACTTAGTATGTAAGCTATATTTAAAAAAAGCTCTGTAAGGTTTCTTACCCGATTCTTCCTTATAGATTGCACTACTGAACGGGACATCATAAAAAATGATGACGAACCATACTGAATATGCATGTCTCAATGTAATATTGTTATTGTTGTGTGTTCTTTATGGCGAAATAAATATCTGAATCTGAATTTGAATCTAAGAAACATTAACAAACATGAAGTCACCAATAAGGTTTCGACCAGCGGTATCATTTCATAGATTTAGTAAAATATTAATTTCAGATTATGTGTTTAATTGTACCAAATCTGACCATTTGAAATTCTGACGAATTGCAAATCTGACCATTTGAAAGTCTGACGATTTGAAAATCTGACCAAATGAAAAGGATTTCGTATACATCTTTTGGTAGTGCAGTTGGGAATGAAAAAGTAAGGCTCTATAAAAATTCCATTGTGCACTACTATTCAGTAGTGCAAACGGGAAGAAATAATTCCAAACGACACTACCAGTTTCGCAGCTGGTAGTACAGTAGTGCAGATGGGAAAAAAAATTCCAAACAGCACTACTGGTAGTGCAGCTTGGTAGTGCAGAGTGGAAGGAACGCTAATTTACCTATATACTAGCGCTCGACGGTTGTGTATCTACATATCTATCTATCTACTTATTATACATATATATATATATATATTTTATTGAAAGCACGATATATACGGCCACCCATAAGGTGTCTAACGACGCCCATGGACATTCGGTCGTATGCGGGGGTTGCGAATGCCATGCCGGCCTGACAGGTGCCCATTCACGCCCCTCTTAAAGGATCCGAGACTGTCTTGGGGGGGAATATATGAGCAGGGAGAGTGTTCCTTGAGCGTTATATACCCTATCAGCAATGTTCTCCTCTTCCTCAGACGACAGCTGCAGCTGATCGAGGAAGCCCTGCTCCATTTCCGTCCAGGCCCTCTCAGCGCGCTGCAGCAGCTTTCCTCTCTCCCCCTCCCTCTTGACCAGACGAGCCGCCCGCTCCCTCAGCGCCGCCAGCGCTGTGTCCAGCGTACGCAGCCGCTCCATGCACCGGCCTTCCAGGCAACTGGGCTGAATGAAGAGCCCAAAGAGTATTTTAATGTTCCGCAGGCAGGCGCAAGACTACCAGAAGACATGGTACAAATCAAAATCTTTATGGTTTTTTTTGCAGCTGTTTCTTCCATTACGGGTTTTTAGAATATGCAAAATGCCTGAATGGGCGTACAATACAGCCTTCACATGCATAGAGCCATGCAAGGCTGGCTTTACAAATATAAATTTTAAAATTTAACCATAAAAATAAAAATGACCAAAAATGAAACAACATAACCTATTCGAAAATTTGCACAAACTCGTTCACTTTATAAAATCATTTGTCTAATAATAATAACCATTTAAATAGAGCATTTTTTAATTAAATAGTTTGAGTTCAGCGATTTCGTTTATTTCCTTTGGAACATTATGAGATACTTATGTTATGGTGGCTGAGTGGTTTGGGCGTCGGCTTCTCATGCGGGAGTTCCGCGGTTCGAATCCGGTCGGCGTGTACCAACCAATGAGTTTTTTTCTGACGAAAAAATTTACGTGCACCTACACCTGCTGCTTCACCGTTCGGAACCGGTGTAAAACTGTAGGTCCCTTCCCTTGCCCCTTACTAGGTGGTAGGCTCAAGTTGTAGCCGACTGGGTTGGTACCACCGTACTGGATTGTAAGATGGCCGCATAGCAGTCTCGGCTGTGTTCTCCTCTAGTCCAGTATAGCCAGCAATCCAGGAAAGTCTCCGGTGTGGCACCTACCTTCTCGGAGGTGATATTGGCCCTCCGACTCAGCCATCCATACTGGATTATATTTAAAAAAAAACAGAACTTAATGATGCGCCTGTCTGTCTGTTTTTTTTTTTATGGAAACTGACACGGTTGGCTACATCACCTACAACATCCTTGATGTCAGCCCATAACACCGGGTGAACTTGGTGCCACGTCAGTATTTCCCTTCGGTCGTGCCGGCTACACTGAACTGGACGGAAAACACAAACTATTTACACAGCCGTTTCGACCGACCTTTCATTCAGTGCGGTGGTACCAACCCGGGCGGGTTAAACCCTACCACACCTAGTAATATAAGAAGGGAGTCATATCCCTTAGTCGGCTTTTACGACATACACGGGGAGCGATGCAGTGGGGCTATTCTTTTAAAGTACCGGCCCCACACGGTACATCATCGGTCTGTCTGTGTGTCGGAGGGTTGAACCAATCCATACAAATCGATCATGTTGAATCGATGTCAGCATGCCGGCGCTTCCCTTTGGCTGTGCTGGCGACACTGAACTGGACGGAAAACACTAACCATTTTCATAGCCGTTTCGTCCAACCTTCGTTCAGGTTTGGATTGAACGCTACCACCTATTAAGGTTTTTTTTAAGTGAAAACTTCTTTAGCGGCGCTTGGGTAAAAAAATTTAAACTCGCGTCATCGCGTCCTCGTCAGTCTTGAAAAGCGAAATGTAACCTTAAGTCATTGCATTAAGGGTTAAGTTACAGTGGCACGGGATCAATTCTGTTCGTAACTCCGAAACAGCGCCATTATTATTTAAAATGTAACCTTAAGTCATTGCAATAAGGGTTAAGTTACGATTGGCACGGGATCTGCCGGCACTCCCGGTTTCGGTTGTAGGGTTTCGTTTCGTAACACGTTTATGTCTGTCCATTCTACTAAGTTCTGCAAAATGAATTGTAGGGTTCCGTAACAAATGCATGTCTGTCCGTTCTACTAAATTTAACATTTATTTAAAAATGAATGAAGGGTTCCGTGAGAAATGCATGTCTGTCCGTTCTACTAAATTTTACAATTTTCAACCAAGGTCCTCCGACGGTTATTTTATAATAAAAGTAGGGTTCCGTAACACGTTTATGTCTGTCCATTCTACTAAGTTCTGCAAAATGAATGTAGGGTTCCGTAACAAATGCATGTCTGTCCGTTCTACTAAATTTAACATTTATTTAAAAATGAATGAAGGGTTCCGTGACAAATGCATGTCTGTCCGTTCTACTAAATTTTACAATTTTCAACCAAGGTCCTCCGACGGTTATTTTATAATAAAAGTAGGGTTCCGTAACACGTTTATGTCTGTCCATTCTACTAAGTTCTGCAAAATGAATGTAGGGTTCCGTAACAAATGCATGTCTGTCCGTTCTACTAAATTTTACTTAAATTTTTTTTATAATTTTTTTTTTCATAACTAATTGTTTTAGTATTTTTTTTATTTTATTTTTCATTAATAATTTTTTTATAATTTTTTTTTAAATTTTTTTTTTTATTTTTTATTTTTTTTAACCTTCTTTATAAATAAACTTAAAACTTAAACTTTTTTTTTTTTAAGCAATATTACGGTGTTTTCTCTTCTGCCGGCACTCCCGGAGTGCACCTGAGGCTTTTTTTTTAATGGAAACTGACATGGTTGGCTAAATCACCTACAACCTCGCCTACAACATCCGTAATGTCAGCACATAACACCGGGTGAACTAGGTGCTATGTCAGTGCTTCCCTTCGTTCGTGCCGGCTACACTGAACTGGATGGAAGACACAAACTATTTACATTCATTTCATCATTCATTACAAACTATTTAGTTTCATTCAGTGCGGTGGTACCAAACCGGGCGGGTTGAACCCTACCACCTAGTAAGGTAAGAAGGGAAGGGACCTACAGTTTTAAGTCGAATCCGAACCACGGTCAGCCTCCAACGGTCGAGCGGTAACCCATCCAAGTACTGACCGGCCCAGCGTTGCTTAACCATCAATAGCGACAGTCGACTGTCTGCACCACTGAGTTATCGAGGCTGACAAAAGGTAAGGGAGTTTATGACCAACCTCAACGGTAGGCCGTACACTCACCCAAAGTCGGACCGAGCCCGGTGTGCTTAACTTTGACGGTCGAATCCTGCCTGATGCATAGAACCACCTAGCTACCGAGGATGATGAGGATGATATCATTTTCTGTAAGTATTTTTCCATATACCTGTGTATTTTGTAAAAGGCGACTAAGGGATATGACTCCCTTCTTATATTACTAGGTGGTAGGGTTTAACCCGCCCGGGTTGGTACAAACGCACTGAATGATAGGCCGGTTGAAACGGCTCTGTAAATAGTTGGTGTTTTCCGTCCAGTTCAGTGTAGCCGGTACGACCGAAGGGAAGCACTGACGTGGCACCAAGTTCACCCGGTGTTATGGGCTGACATCACGGATGTTGTAGGTGATGTAGCCAACCGTGTCAGTGTCTTGCTCTCAAGCTGTGTTTTAGATGGACTATGGGCGGTGTTATTATGTGGCTAGTCACTAAATACTTGTAAAAATATGTTTAAAAAAATACCCTGCGAAGTTTCTTGTCGGTTCTTGTGACAAGTTCGAGAGCAGTCTAACTGCCATATGAATGATCAATAAACAATACAATACAATATATAAAAAAAAACCTACAATACTACAGAAAATCCTAAACATACATTAATTGCGTTCAGTCACTCCAGTCAGTCAGCGTGTAAGCATTCACTGCTGATCATGCCCCCCTCCAATTTTTTCTCCAGTCCTCCCGGCCTTCAGTCTTACGCACGATGTGGTACGGAACCACTGCTTCCGCCGATGGTGGGACGACGACATCAGATTAATCGTATCAATCTTCTTAGAGGTGATTTTACCAACTTCGTTTAAAATTTAACGGCCCGTTATTTTCTACCAACTGTCACTTTAATCGATCGTTTAATGTTAACCGAGTCCTAACTGACAATTGTCAGCCTCGGTAGGTCAGTGGTGCGGTCGGTCGACTGTCGGTCGTGATCATGAGCACACCTGGACGCGGTCAGTACTTGGATGGGCGACCGCTCGACCGTTGGAGGGTGAACGCGGTTCGGATTCCAAGTAAAACTGTAGTTCCATTCCCTTCATACCTTACTAGGTGGTAGAGTTTAACCCGCCCTGGTCGGTACCGATTGAAACGGCTATGTTAAATAGTTCCAGGCCCGGATCTAGGGGGGGGGGGGGGGGGGGGGGGCAAACCAGGTTGCGTGCCCCGGGCGGCACTATAAGGGGGCGCCAAATAAGTTTGAAAAAAAAATTCAATCGTACTATCGATTGTTCATTTGATTTTCGAACGCAACCTAAAATTATTTTGTTGATTTGAAAAAAACTGGATCCAATCTGGCTCGAAAATATTACACAGATTTAATTGCAACTGATTTCTGTCAGGAACTTGCTGTATTTAAAAAAATCAAGCTCCACTTGTAATCGGAATCAACGAAAAGACAAGTGCATTCGAGCTGTTGCAACATAATGTAAAAAAAATATGCAAACTTGACTTGCAAGAAGCTTTTCCGAATATTAGTACCTACTAGCTGTGCCCGCGGCTCCGCCCGCTCTCATCACTTCACTTCACTGCTAACCTCATAAGCCATTTAGCGTGATAGTAAGTAGCCTATAGTTGATGGGAAGAATCAAGCAATCCGTAGAATTTTGTTTTATTAAAATCGGTTCAGTGGTTCTCGAGTTATAAGCGGACAGACAGACACTCAGACACTCAGACAGAAAGCAGACGTTGGATTTTATTATAGGTAAGGAATAGCTTTAAGAATATACTGCACATTACCGACGACCTCTGCAAGCTGTGAGCGAAGTTTCAGCAAACTAAAAACTATTTAAAAAAATATAAAAACCGCCTTCAAAAATGTATGAAATAAAAATAAATCTAACCCTAGAGTTGAAGGCGGTGCTAAAGAAGGCTACACAAATCACAAAGGATATCATCCACTCATGTTTTCTTTCATGCATCATTTTTGCTTGCTTTAGCACCGCCTTCAACTCTAGGGTTCGATTTTCTAATAATCGAAATCGGTTGAAGTGGTACAGAATTATTCGCCATGTGTCAAACTGCAAATTACTGAAAAAGTCCACATCACAAAAGTTTTGCTGAAGCTAACCACACACCATAGTAATTATCAAACTTCAAATTGCTGAAAAAGTCCACATCACAGAAGTTTTACTGAAGGTAACCACACACCATAGTATTTTGTTGATTTTTCAAAAACAGCTGAATCAATTTCGATTAAATTTATATGGGACCACCTCTGAAGTATGACCTACTAAACAAAAAAAGAATTTTCAAAATCAGCCCACGATTGACGGGAGTAATCGCGTAACAAACATAAAAAAAACATACAGTCGAATTGAGAACATCCTCCTTTTGGGAACTCGGTTAAAAATAATGAGTCAGGAGTCAGGATCGTCGTCTGGCCACGCGATCCTAGCCATCGATAATAAAACTGCTTACGAGACGAACTTTGATGAAGTAATAGATTCTTTCGCGGAACGGAAAGCTCGGCGAGTACAAATTTATTTAAGGCTTTTTATTCTGCCGGTCACAAAAAATGCCACCTAGTATATTCGTTTTGTGCGTTTTTTGAAATCACTAATTTCAAATGCTGGAGGGGAGGGGCGCCAGTTTAAAGTTTTTGCCCCGGTTCCGAAAAATCGTAGATCCGAGGCTGTAGTTCGTGTTTTCAGTCCAGTTCAGTGCAGCCGGCACGACCGAATGCAAGCACTGACATGGCGGACGTAATGGCTGATGCAGTCAATCGTGACAGCTACCATAGAAAAAAAAGTGCCGGCAGAAGTGAAAACACCCTAACATTGCTTAAAAAAAAAAAGTTTAAGTTTCAAGTTTATTTATAAAGAAGGTTTAAAAAAAATTTAAATAAAAAAAAATATGAAAAAAAAATTTTAAAAAAATTTATGAAAAAAAAAAAAAAAAAAAATAATATGAAAAAAATTATAAAAAAAAATTCATGTTAAATTTAGTAGAACGGACAGACATGCATTTGTTACGGAACCCTACATTCATTTTGCAGAACTTAGTAGAATGGACAGACATAAACGTGTTACGGAACCCTACTTTTATTATTAAATAACCGTCGGAGGACCTTGGTTGAAAATTGTAAAATTTAGTAGAACGGACAGACATGCATTTGTCACGGAACCCTTCATTCATTTTGAAATAAATGTTAAATTTAGTAGAATGGACAGACATGCATTTGTTACGGAACCCAACATTCATTTTGCAGAACTTAGTAGAATGGACAGACATAAACGTGTTACGGAACCCTACTTTTATTATAAAATAACCGTCGGAGGACCTTGGTTGAAAATTGTAAAATTTAGTAGAACGGACAGACATGCATTTGTCACGGAACCCTTCATTCGTTTTGAAATAAATGTTAAATTTAGTAGAACGGACAGACATGCATTTGTTACGGAACCCTACAATTCATTTTGCAGAACTTAGTAGAATGGACAGACATAAACGTGTTACGAAACGAAAACCTACAACCGAAACCGGGAGCAGGCCTCACGCACTCTATATACTTGCGCGCGCTAACTACCTACCGCCCGACGGGCCGCCGGCGGTCTTTTTCAGTAAAAATTCGTCTGCCGCGCGAAGTATACATAGACGCTCGCCCACGCAAGTGCGCGCAGCTGCAAAGCAATAACCACTTTACACTTCAAAAAATTTGAAAAATCTACCCATAAACGAGTATAACTAACGATATCAAGGATTTCGTCGGGAGCCTCCTCCGTCGCTGGCGACGCTAAAGCCCCAGTGCACCGACAAGACTCCGGCAGCTTGATGACAGGTCCCGCCATATTCTGGTAGAACAACTTCTTGGCCCCCCTAGCGGCACGAGCCGCTGGCTCAGGACTGGGTTCTGGGGGGCGCTTTTGACCGTATGTGGTGCAGGTTCGGTCGTCACAGTGGTATGCCTCTGTGACTTTCGTGCTGAAAAGTCCTTTACTATACGTTGCTCCTTTGCGGGCCTGATGTTTGATTCTCTTTTGGCGTTTTATTCTGAAAAAGAACATACATACATATCACACACGCTGAATCCCGACGATCGGGATAAGAAGAGTAATCGCTGTTGTGCTGCAAGAACTCTGGTCAATTACAGCACAACACCCGACCACCACGTTTCGCAAAGTATTCGAACAAGATTCAATCGATCAAGCAGCAAGTAAGGCCCGAAGACCCACCTGCTGCATGACTCGGTGGAAGTACCGTGCCAAGGTGAGAGGTGGCTAGCCTGTCGCCCTTTAGCACGGCATCTCGTCCTTATCCCTTAGTCGCCTTTTACGACATTCATGGTTAGAGATGCAGTGGGGCTATTCTTTTTAAGTACCGGCCCCACACGGTACGGAACAAAAAACTTTGAAAAAAAAATCCGTGAAAAAGAACCTAGCGTCAAATTGGGCTCAGTCACACAATGATAATATTAAGGCCGGTTTACATTATCTTAGTGTTTAGGAGAGTGCTTTAGTTCAACTAGAGAGGCAACTTGTGCACTCTCCTAAAGTTCTTACTAAATTCTCAGTTTACACACTATAAGTAAGGAGGATAGTGACGCGCCGGGGTGTCACTGGAAACCAAAATAAAAACCAATCCTATTTTGATTCTAATTGCAAGGCAAGTGGAATCGTACTAAAGCAAGTAGCGTTTACACGTTTCTACTAAAGTACTCTCCTAAAGCACTCTACTAAACACTATGATAATGTAAACCGGCCTTTAGGCTCAGTGTTCAACAGAGATTATTCATACGGGGCTCTTTTCGTACTTCAATTTTTACTTAAGGCGCAAATAAGACTCAACTTTAAATTAAATTGTTAAGCTATTGGTAAAGATAAAAAAAAACTTTAAAAAATATATGTTATGTACTGGACTTTAATTAACACGCATAGCTAAAAAAATATATATTTTACTACTTTGGAAAGGTGTTAAATAAATCTCCAAGAATTAATGAAAAATACAAAAATTGTAATTTCAATTTAAATTCTCTTGAGAAGCATATTAAATTGTTTCAATACAAGACCCTCATAAAAATATAGATAATATTTTTCCCTACAATCGTAGCTAAAAAACATATTTTTTTCCATCTTTACAACACGTGAAATTTAATATATAAACAATAAACAACGATAAACAATAAACAATATCTATACTTAGGCCCACTTGCACCAACACGAGTTTAAAGTTAAGTAGCGAGTTATGGATTTAAACGCGGTTCCCACAGTCAACGGGTGCTAGCTTAACGAGTTAAACTGGTTTATATATTAAATTTGTGTTGGTGCAAGTGGGCCTTAGTGTGATTTTCGCGCAAACGTTCATTGTCGGCGCGACGCGTATCAGCTACCTACCGCACGAGTAGAATGCATCTCGCACTTATTTACATCTGCATACGGTTCGTGTTTCAATCGTCAGTGCTCGGGTAGCACAGATTGAGTCTTGTTTCCGCGTTCAATTCCATACCACTATATCTATACCCCGACGATCGGGGTAAGCAGAGTAAATGGTGTTGTGCTGCATGGACTCAAGCACAACACCGGCCGCCACGTTTAGCAAACTATTCGGACAAGATAACTATCAAGCAGGAAGTAAGGCACGTAGACCAACCTGCTGCATGACTCGGTGGAAGTACCGTGCCAAGGTGAGACGTAGCAAGCAAGGAGGGGAAACTTTATCTCTTTATATTTATGGTAAAATAATTATCTTAATAACAAAATATAAAAAATAATACATAAATAAATAATAAATTAATTCTGCAGATTCGTCACCCTCGGTAGCTCAGTGGTGCGGTCGATCGACTGTTGTTAAAAAACCCTGAGCGCGTCAGTACTTGGATGGGTGACCGCTCGACGCTGAGGCTGACCGTGGTTCGGAATCCACGTAAAACTGTAGGTCCCTTGAAGGAACCTACAGTTCACAGAAGGGACGGGAGTCCCTTCTGTGAACTGTCCTTCTCTTCTTACCTTACTAATTGGGGTTCGGGTCACCTTGGTGGTACGGTTACCAACCCGCCCGGGTTGATACCATCGCACTGAGCGAAACGTCGGTAGAAACGGCTATGTAAATAGTTCCGTGTTTTAGGTCCAGTTCAGTGTAGCCGACATGAAATGAAGGAAAGTACTGACATGGCGCCCAGTTCACCCGGTGTTATGGGCTGACATCGCGGATGTTGTAGGTGATGTAGCCAATCGTGTCAGTTTCCATAAAAAACAACTCATTGAGTCATACGTATACCTACCTTTCTGTTAACTCATGAAGCCTGTTTAGATTGTGCTCGCCCTTCGCCTGCCACGCTAGGAGGGCGCAACAGATGTGACGCTCGTCTGACGCCTCGTCCGTGGCGAGAGATCTCGGCAGGCGGTAGCGACCCGTGCGCGGCTCAACCTCTAGCTTCGCTTGGCACTGGCTGAGGGCTTTCTGTGGGGAGAAATGTGGTATTCAAATTCATATCGTTAGTAACCGTATTGTGGTCGTCGAGGCTCTTCCTGCTAATAATAATAATAATGATATATTATTATTATAAGCAGGGGAGTCTTATCCATAAGGGCACACAGGGCACGGGTCCAGGGCCCCCCGCTCGATGAGGGCCCCAAAGTGACGACATTGTCGTTTACACCGTGAGAGGATCTCAATGTTTTGTGTATTTTACTAAGTATTTCCGATAACTTTTCAAAATTTTAATCTGCTGAGGATTGCCCTGATGTCTTAAACTTCAATAATTAGTTTTTTTTTTTACTTGCTTATTTATCATAAATATTAGTAAGAGGACATACATACTGATGTTTCCATTACAAATTAGTATTTTTTACTTTCTAAAAGGGCCCCAAACTCTTGTGTGCCCAAGGGCCCCTGCATGGCCTAAGACGGCCCTGATTATAAGAAGATATTTTGTTTTTTTGTATGAGTACGACTAGGACTGCATAAACCATCACCCTCAGATCGACATTCGGATTCCTCTCCACCACCTTTTCGATGTTCCACCTGATGAGTGAGGTCATGGAGACGCGCCGTTGCTCCTGAAGATCCTCAGTCCTTATCTCCATCTCCACCTTCAGCCGATGGACGGTCCTGGTGCTGCTGGTGGTGGAGATGTCGTCAGCGTCGCTGAACGAACGCCGCTGCTGGCTCGATGCCTTCGTGGTGCAGCATTGAAGTTGCGCCAATGGGTCGAATGGCTGTTGGGGGATTTTTATTTTAAAATAAGTATTATGGATGAGTAGAGCGGAAGACCGCGTGTGGTGGCGTGCCTTGGGAGAGGCCTATTGTCCAGCGGTGGGCCGATACAGGCTGATGAATAGAATAGAATAGAATAGAATAGAATATTTATTGGTATATAACATATACAAGTCACAAACTCACATTCACACATTTTAAAATTTTACAATTTACAAAATATAATACAATTTAACGATATTCAATTCAATTTCAATTCAAAAAATTCAAACATAATAAATAAATCCTATTCAAATTAAAATTATTAATAATAAAAATCCGACATAAAATCGCCAGTCAAATAGGTGCACATCAATAATACATTAGGTACCTATAAAAGCAAGCAGAAACTCATTGGTTAAGGAATTCCTCGACCGAATAGTACGCCTTCTCCACCAGAAAGCGCTTCAGTCTGCCGACAAAGCTGTTGTATGATTCAGCATTTTTAGTTTCTGTGTTTATTTTATTATAGAGCTTTGGCCCAATTACAAAAACCGATTTTTCAGATCTGGCGAGTCTGTGTTCAACAGGACGGAGATTGTGTTTCGGGTGGAAAAGACATGACTAGCTCCACTGGCTTCAAACAAATGAGATCCTCTCCTAACAAACTTGGCCACCTCCGCGATGTACACACTGGGTAGCGTAAGAATTTTCATTTTTATGAATATTTCACGTGCTGGAGTGTCCCAGGGGACGCCAGGAAGTATTCGCACGGCACGTTTCTGCATCTTGAACGCCCTGTCACGTTCGGCAGCAGTGCCCCACAATTCGATGCCGTACGACATTACTGAGTGGAAGTAGCCGTAGTATGCCATACGTACGGCTCTTGAGTCAAGTGTTGGTACCAAACGTGACAGCGCGAAGGACGCTCGGCCGAGTTTGTCGCATAGGGTGTTTATGTGCTCGTCAAACTTAAGGCCTGAGTCAATGATCACCCCGAGGAACTTTGCAGAGCTCACCTGGGGAATGGACACTCCGTCGCAAACTAGTGAGATCGACTCAGTGTGTGCACCGCGAAGGCCGAAGTGGATGAGATTTGTTTTTTCTAGATTAAGAATCATCCCATTTGCCCGAAACCAGCGCGTGAGACTACTCGTCGTCAGCTCCAGATTTGTACGTAGGTCAGCGATATTCGCTCCGCTCACCACAGTGCAGGTGTCATCCGAGAATATTAAAAACTTTACATCGGGAGCAGCTGCTGGCAGATCATTAATCAATACAAGAAACCAGTAGTTGCCGCAGGCAGAGCCTTGCGGCACAGAAATTGATCCCACAGTGCACGGGTCGGATCTAGTACCGTCAGAGCCAACCGCCGTCACCTGCACACGACTTCCGAGAAAGGATGCGATTGTCTCAAGAAAAGGTCCTCTTATCCCGTAGTGCTCGAGCTTGGCCAGGAGCAGTTGGTGGTCCACGAGATCAAAAGCGCGTGACAAGTCGCACAGTAGAACTGCTACATGTCTTCCTCTCTCTAATTGTTTTAATACAGAGTGAAGCAGCTCACGTACTGCATCTATTGTGGAGCGCCCCTTCTGGTAAGCAAATTGGGCTTTGTTGAGCAGTTCATTATCACAAAAAAACTTTGAAATGCGGTCGCACAGACCAAGCTCGAACACCTGATGATGATGAAGAATCATCATTATCGAAGGTCGGCACGTCGTTCGCGCAGTTTATTCAGATTTGGTACAATAGGTGAGCTTAATGCCGCGAGGCATAATATTCTAGCTAACCTTTGGGATGTGGGAGGAGTACAATGCAGACGAAGAAGAATATTTTGTGGCAACGTAATGTGTTGTGTAATGTGTAATGTAATTTTGTGTGCGAATATTGTGTGTGCAACTATGTAAATATGATATACTTCAAGCGAATAGTGGTTCTGTACAGCCCTTGTCAATGTTTGTCATTGTTGTGGCTGCACTATAGTTACGAAGTAACTATTAAGTAATCTGTGACTATAGTTGCTATTCTACTATACTACTATAGTCCTTCTCGTCTATTCTGTTATCACCTCTCACAACCTATCGACTATGTATTATTTTTTTTAATCCTTTTTTTTTTGTTTCTGTTTCGCAACGTCATTATTAATTGTTTGTTATGTAATAACTTTTATTTGTACTGCCTTTATCATGTTCAATGTGTTCCAGAGGGAAGCGTAGTGGGGACATGCTATATGTATACTCTTTGTTTCTCTTTTGTCATAATCTATGTGCTACATGTCTCTGTTTTTTTTTTTTTAAAAGATGGCGGACGGCGGTAGTTTGTCTCGTCGTCGTCGTTGTAATTAAAAATATATATTTTTGTGGTTCTCGCGGTGCGAGAATTTAAAGACGTTAAAAGCTACAAAAGAAATGGCTGTATACTCTAATGAGTTTTGCCTGTTTCGGGAGGAGACGAATTAATATAAAAAAAAAATGTCTCTGTTTTTTCTCCTTAATAAATAAAATAAAATAAAATAAATTTCGGAAGATGACGAATTCAAGTGCAAAATGTATTTGCCTACGAATGATAATTGAACCAGTACCAATACCAAATACTTTAATACGCATATAGTTAATAAATAATGGTCTTTGGATACGCGAGACACTTGGCGCCGTCAGCGTGGATTGTTGAGCGAACGACGTCCAAAAGCATTCGGTTTCGAACGGGGGCTGCGAATGCCGTGGCCAGCGTGACAGGCAGGTGCCATTTTGCGCTTCTCTTGAAAGATCATAAGACTTACATTTTACGCACCTTTAGGATGCTCACAAAAGCACACCTTGAGAATGAAGGAGACATCACATCCAGGAAGTTTTTCCGCAGAGCTCTGAAAAACAGCGCTATAGGTCGCCTTGTGCACCTATAGCACATGCTGAGATGGGTCCATATTGTCATTAATTGTGTTATTAATTTAGGTTTTGCTTCTATAATTTCATGTTTTTTTGTAATGTTTTTTTTTTTTTGTTATGATCTATAATGACAATAAACAACATTTTTCTTTCTTTCTTTCTTCTTTTCTCCTTTCCTGGACAAGTCTTGGTATACTTACATCGAGTTTTGCCTCATTAAAAAGTGATGGTGGTAAACCATTAGAATCCTCACAAAAACACACCTTGAGAATGAAGGAGACATCACATCCAGGAAGTTTCCAGCTGCTTTCCTGGACAAGTCTTGGTACACTTGTATCTATTTTTGTCACATTAAACAGTGATGGTGGTAAACCAATAGAATCCTCACAAAAACACACCTTGAGAATGAAGGAGGCATCACATCCAGGAAGTTTTCCAGCTGCTTTCCTGGACAAGTCTTGGTACACTTGTATCTATTTTTGTCACATTAAACAGTGATGGTGGTAAACCAATAGAATCCTCACAAAAACACACCTTGAGAATGAAGGATACATCACCTTTTTTTTTATTGAAAGCGCGATATATGGCGTCGAGCCACCCATAAGGTGTCTAACGACACCCATGGACATTCGGTCGTATGCGGGGGTTACGAATGCCATGCCGGCCTGACAGGTGCCCGTTCACGCCCCTCTTGAAGGACCCCAGACTGTACTTGGGGGGAAATATATGAGGGAAATATATACATCCAGGAAGTTTTTCCGCAGAGCTCGACCTATGAATTTCGCAACAATGCTGTTGAACCTCTCAACAACATTGTTGTCGACGTCGCGTAATAGACTACGTGCATGAGCCGCTACTGATGAGATAACTGTTTTTACGTCCCGCCATATTATAGATGAGAAGAACTCTTTAGGCACAGAACCGTCATTTTCTCCACTTTTGTCACGTATTTGGTCGGCAGTCCTCCTTTCCGGGACAAGTCTTGGTACACTTGCATCTAGTTTTGTCACATTAAACAGTGATTGTGGTAAACCAATAGAATCCTCACAAAAAACACACCTTGAGAATGAAGGATACATCACATCCAGGAAGTTTTTCCGCAGAGCTCGACCCCAGCTCCTTTCCTGGACAAGTCTTGGTACAGTTGCATCGAGTTTTGTCACAGGTGGTTTCACCAGGATGCTGAACATCAGTGCTGCAGGAGCCGAGTGCACACATTCTTATGAAATCTGTGGATTAAGGTTCTTTAAAAAAAAAAAGCGGTCAAGAGCGAGTCAGGCTCGCACAAATTATGGTTCCGCACTAGAACAAAAATATGTCTTTTTCGTCGAAAAATATTATATTGTTGAAAAATCCTTCAGTTTTCCTGTAATCTAATCTACTAAATCTATGAAAGTCAAAATGTTAGCTTTAGAAACTTGGGGTGGAAGGGGCGGGGGCGTGGAGACAGGCGGTAATTTTTGGTACATTATTAGCTATATCATTAGACCACTGAACTTAAAATTGTACAAAATTTGAATCCTTACAGTTAGCTCTTTCAAATGATATGCCACACGATATCTTTTTTTTTTTTTTTTATGTGATCCGGTATGGGTGGCTAAGTTGGAGGGGCCGAAGCGCATGCTCCGACCAGCCAATATCACCTCCGAGAAGGTAGGTGCCATACCGGAGACTTCCCTGGATTGCTGGCTATACTGGACTAGAGGAGAACACAACCGAGGCTGCTATGCGGCCATCTTACATCCAGTACGGTGGTACCAACCCAGTCGGCTACAATTTGAGCCTACCACCTAGTAAGGGGCAAGGGAAGGGACCTACAGTTTTACACCGGTTCCGAACGGTGAAGCAGCAGGAGTAGGTGTGCACATAAATTTTTTCGTCAGAAAAAACTCATTGGTACACGCCGACGGGATTCGAACCGCGGACCTCTCGCATGAGAAGCCGATGCCCAAACCACTCGGCCACCCGCCGCTTAATCTTAGTTTAAACTTTTTGTTTATTGATGTACACTATCAAATTAATCTAAAATAACTATTTATCTAGTTTTCGAGAGCGCGATATGTATTTTGATAGTGATATATTTGCGCTTCATCAAGATGGAGCGAAAAAAATGGAGCTAATGTGAGTGGAAGAGTCAGGAAGGGTCGTGTTAGGAGCGACCAGGTACGTGGACCTGGTCGGGCATGTGCTCAAAAAGGGTCAAGTGCGTAGTACCCGTAACCGAAGCGCGTGTATGAAGAACACTATGAGAGTGGAAGAGGCGGCAGAGGCGTGTCGGGATCGCCGCACGTGGAGATTCGTTGTCTCTGCCTAGGCCTGCCTGACCTTATGCATACCTATATGTAAGTTCACAGAGTAAATGTCGTGAAAGTATCACATATTTTATAATGCTTGATAACATATTATTTCTATAAATAACTTTAATAATAATAAAAATTAATATAAAAAAGAAAATGTGTGAGAATAAACACATAAATAAAATTGATACAAAGATTAATAAAATTGTGTTTTACTTGTTCACTTTAATTAACTTGATTTTGGCAGTTTTCTGATATTTAATGGATTTAGCATTTTAATTACATAGTTATATGCACTTATTTTTAAAAATTTTGAAACTTTTTTTCAAATCAGATGCAACCTAAAGAGAATATAACCGAAAAAATTTGTTGACCAAATTTGACGTTATGTCAATTATTATATTTTTTTTTACGTCACATTTTAATTTTTCGTCCGGATTAAATTTGCACTAAAGCCTGACCAGGAATATATGAGGGGCCGCCATATTGTGGAATTTCGTTGGAACTAATTTCTTACACTGGCCACAATTATGTTTGATGCTTGATAATCTGTTGTCAATGTCAAAATTGCTTCTGAAGTGACATTTAGGTGAAACGTTATGTCATTGTAGTGAGATTGTCATGAATTGCCCGCCGTAATGTACAATTAGGTAATTATTTTTTGTTCTATCTAGGTGTATCTCAAGCATCTATTTACCGAATAGCAAACAAAAGAGGGACGTAAATATTATTCGTTCTGAACAAAAAACACTTTTTGAATTTACAGAAATACGAAACGTTCGAATAAAAATAGCTTAGGTTAAGTTTTTCTCAACTAGAATTTTTATTAAAAAGTTTAGTGTTTCAGCAAGGTCGATTAATAATTTTTTTAATAATTTGTACACTTTGCTTCAGGACAAATCTGCAGATACATGGAAAAAATGTTGTGAACATGTAAATGTCAAGGCTAGTTCTTTTTCCATTGACATCAAAATATATATAAAAGATGCATTTTTTTTAAGATATAAAAAATACATTTTTTATATCTTATTGTGTATTTCAGTGCAAAAGTACATTTTGAATAAAAACATCGGCCAATTCAATATGTGCGTACTATACTGAATGTTGCTATATAAATCTAAAAAGTGGCTCCATTTTGACAGCTCTCATATATTCCTGGTCAGGCACAGTTTGTAGTAGGTACATACATATAGTTGCCAGCGGTTTTTCATATAAATTACTAAACCAGTAAAAGATTTTCTCGTGTTTACATTAGACATTTACAAAAATGTTTGTACCACAGTGCCGCGAAACAAAGAAATTAATACAATTGACATTTAATATTTAAAATAAAGCAAAAAAATAAGAAGAATAAATAAATAATGTATAATAAATAAATATAATAAAATAGATAGTGAAATATAACTATCTTAATAAGCATGAATTTAACGTTTCGGCCAAAGAGTTTGTATTTTGGTTTCGTTCGGCATAATAAGATATAATTTTAAATTGTTATAAATTTTTTTTTTATTTTTTTTTATTGAAACTGACACGGTTGGCTACATCACCTACAACATCCGTGATGTCAGCCCATAACACCGGGTGAACTTGGTGCCACGTCAGTGCTTCCCTTCGGTCGTGCCGGCTACACTGAACTGGACGGAAAACACAAACTATTTACATAGCCGTTTCGACCGACCTTTCATTCAGTGCGGTGGTACCAACCCGGGTGGGTTAAACCCTACTACCTAGTAATATAAGAAGGGAGTCATATCCCTTAGTCGCCTTTTACGACATGCACTGGGAGAGATGCAGTGGGGCTATTCTTTTAAAGTACCGGCGGCCCCACACGGTACATAAATAAAATAATCGCAATAATAAAATATTGCATTTCCAGCAGTGGACGCTTACACACTGACTGAAGGACTTCAAAACTTTTGACTGGGTTAAAAATAAACGGAGTTTCTACATTGACCCTACCCGACACTTAGACAAGAGAAGACAAATCATTTTAAATGCAATTTTGTGGAGTATTTGAACATTTAGCGGTTGCCGCTTGGGTTGTAGGTACATGATTGCTAGCTACTGCAAAATGCCTGGGTAGGCATGCAACACAGCACTAACCTGAGGCACTAACACGAATCTTTCATGATGGTTGCGCAATGCTAAATAAATATAATTTAATTTAATACGTACCTAATTAAAATTCATACTGAAGTAATCTAAAATTCTGTTTTTTATTTTATTTTTTTTATGGATACTGACACGGTTGGCTACATCACCTACAACATCCGCGATGTCAGCCCATAACACCGGGTGAACTTGGTGCCACGTCAGTGCTTCCCTTCGGTCGTGTCGGCTACACTAAACTGGACGGAAAACACAAACTAAATACATAGCTGTTTCGACCGACCTTTCATTCAGTGCGGTGGTACCGACCCGGGCGGGTTAAACCCTACCACCTAGTAATATAAGAAGGGAGTCATATCCCTTTAGTTTTGTGTCTTCGTTTAACCATATGGGATCTTTGTGTATTATTGTATATGTTGATTGTCTATATTCTTGTGTAACTATAGGTATATTTATTTGTAGTTGTAAATTTGTTTTGTTCTCATCTCCGCCATGTTATTATTTTTTTGATTACCTCTGGTAGGTTGCGGCTGAAAAACAGCGTCAGCTGGGCGCAAACCTAGCTAGGCATATGCTGAGCCGCTACCTTTTACATATTGCACTTAGGTTAAGATTAAATGTATTTTAATGTAAGAACAATGTAAAAGGTGTATTTGTGTAAATAAAAATATTTTATTCTTATTTATTCTTATTCTTAAAAAAAATTATTATAAATTAAATTAAATCAAATTTTTGACGTGATGACGTCACGTCTTATAAATTGATGAACACCGGCTGCACACACGAAAAAGTGTCACGTTCCATCTGAACCTGTGTGTGCAAGCGAGAGCGCGTAACAAGCGATAGAGAGGCATATAAGAAGAGTAGGAAATACAAAATATATTTGTCCGTTTTTTGCGAGCCTCGAACCCGCGGTCCTTGACCACCACTATTGTGTGACCGACCAGACGTCTTAACCATCCGGCTAAATCGTTCAGGTACTAGCAAAGCGAATTTTGGTCACTAGTTGGTGAAGATTTTCATGGCGTTGAGTCTTTTGGAGCGACATCTAGCGTCAATATAGTAAATGAAATACTTCAGCGTTAGTTTACTTGAAGGTGTTGCAACGTTACTACAACGTTGCAACACCTTCAAGTAAACTAACGCTGAAGTATTTCATTTACTATATTGACGCTAGATGTCGCTCCAAAAGACTCAACGCCATGAAAATCTTCACCAACTAGTGACCAAAATGCGCTTTGATATGTACCAAGATGGCGTAAATTAAAAGTTTATATTGATAATTAATATTATTAGTTTTTAAAGTACTCACATTTGCGATTTAAGAATTAAACTTCTAAGCACGATAAAGTATTATAAACTGATTTTGTATCTGACTTCGCACTTTATATACTTTATGACGTCATCACGTAAAACTATCGTCCGTAAACCAACTTTACAGACAACCAATTTTTTTTTATAGAAAGCGCGACATTCGGCCCCGACGACGGCCAACGACGCCCATGGACATTCGGTCGTACGCGGGGGTTGCGAACGCCATGCCGGCCTGACAGGTGTCTATTCACGCCTCTCTTGAAGGACCCGAGGCTATACTTGTGGGGAAATATGTGGACAGAGCGTTTCAGAGTTTACCAGTTCTGTGGAGGAAAGATCTGCAGAACCGATTGGTACGCATCCGTGGTAAGTCCAGCGTATAGGGATGCAATCCCTATACGCGCGTTGTGCGGAGGTGGAAAGGGGACGGCGGGATCGCGTATACATGCAATAAATTAAGTGGGCAAGTACCTATGAGTCAACCATTTCTGTTTAAAAAATCTTCCACTATAAAATAACATTCTACCTACAACCTACTTGACACAGTTGAGCAAGGCTGCTAGTAAATTAAACACTGCAAGTGATAGTCGGTGATCAGCTCTTTCATCACTGATACACGGTCACAAATAATTCCACTCTGTAGTTTTCCATCTGATACAACTTTACTTACCGCACTTGGTTCTCGGTCAAAGCTTTTATTCATACAAACTAGATTTGCCCGCATTGGTAGAAAAAATGCAAAAAACCGGCCAAGTGCGAGTCGAACTCGCGCACCGAGGGTTCCGTATGGCCATGTCATTGTCAGCGCCACTCGCGCCATCTATGGCGTGTTTATGAAATGCTTTGTTAGTTAAAATTCGTGACTAGTTACTTTTTCTTATTTTTATTATTAGTTGTTATATCGGCCATAATAAATTAATAACACATATTCTGTGAAAATTTCAAAGGGTTACCTATTGCGGTTCAAGAGATACAGTCCTCGGACAGACGGACAGACGGACAGACGGACGGACAGACAAGCAGACGGCCTAGGCTTAGTAATAGGTTCCCGTACCGGATACGGAACCCTAAAAAACAGTTTTTCGTATTGTTGCATTGTATTTTTTACTAGCTGTGCCCGCGGCTCCGCCCGCTCTCATATTTCACTTCACTGCTAACCTCATAAGCCATTTAGCGTGATAATAAGTAGCCTATAGTTGATGGGAAGAATCAGGCTATCCGTAGAATTTTTGTTTATTAAAATCGGTTCAGTGGTTCTCGAGTTATAAGCGGACAGACAGACATACACTCAGAAACTCAGACAGAAAGCAGGCGTTGGATTTTATTATAGGTACTAGCTGTGCCCGCGGCTCCGCCCGCTCTCATATTTCACTTCACTGCTAACCTCATAAGCCATTTAGCGTGATAGTAAGTAGCCGATAGTTGATGGGAAGAATCAGGCTATCCGTAGAATTTTTGTTTATTAAAATCGGTTCAGTGGTTCTCGAGTTATAAGCGGACAGACAGACATACACTCAGAAACTCAGACAGAAAGCAGGCGTTGGATTTTATTATAGGTACTAGCTGTGCCCGCGGCTCCGCCCGCTCTCATATTTCACTTCACTGCTAACCTCATAAGCCATTTAGCGTGATAGTAAGTAGCCTATAGTTGATGGGAAGAATCAGGCTATCCGTAGAATTTTTGTTTATTAAAATCGGTTCAGTGGTTCTCGAGTTATAAGCGGACAGACAGACATACACTCAGAAACTCAGACAGAAAGCAGGCGTTGGATTTTATTATAGGTACTAGCTGTGCCCGCGGCTCCGCCCGCTCTCATATTTCATTTCACTGCTAACCTCATAAGCCATTTAGCGTGATAGTAAGTAGTCTATAGTTGATGGGAAGAATCAAGCTATCCGTAGATTTTTTTTTTATTAAAATCGGTTCAGTGGTTCTCGAGTTATAAGCGGACAGACAGACATACACTCAGACACTCAGACACTCAGACAGAAAGCAGACGTTGGATTTTATTTATATATATATATATATATATATATATATATATATATATTGTTTATTGATCATTCATATGGCAGTACCGTGTGGGGCCGGTACTTAAAAAGAATAGCCTCACTGCATCTCTCCCCGTGCATGTCGTAAAATGCGACTAAGGGATAAGGACAAGATGCCGTGCTAAAGGGCGATAGGCTCGCCACCTGTCACCTTGGCACGGTACTTCCACCGAGTCATGCAGCAGGTGGGTCTTCGTGCCTTACTTGCTGCTTGATCGATTGAATCTTGTTCGAATACGTTGCGAAACGTGGTGATCGGTGTTGTGCTGTAATTTACCAGAATTCTTGCAGCACAACACCGATTACTCTGCTTACCCCGATCGTCGCGATTCAGCGTGTATGGCAGTAAAAATGCACTCGAACTTGTCACAATTTGTTCTATCCGGTTCGATTACACCCACGAAGAAGAACCGGCAAGAAACTTAGAGTATTTTTTTTTAATACATACATATTATTACAAGTATTTTAGTGACTAGCCACATAATCACATCGCCTACAGTCTATCGAAAACATAAAGTGAGAGCAAGATTAACAAGTAAGGTTTGTTAGGCCCAATTGCGCCAACATGGATTTAAACGCGGTTCCCACAGTCAACGGGTACTAGCTTAACGAGTTAAACTGGTTTATATCGTTAAATTCGTGTTGGTGCACGATGGGTTTAGTTTTAGGACGACCTTAAGAAAAATGCCTTTTAAATTCGAACATTGTTCGCACATAGAGGGTACTGTAGCCATTCTTGCGCTCCACAATAAAGCTGTTTTCTTTATTCTTTATCAGAGGGCCTAGTCCGAGTTTACGTGACAGTTACGTAAACGTCAAATACCGATCGAATTAAGTATTTATGTATGGAGCTCTCTAGTGGCGCCGCGGTGAGCGTATTGTGCTCCGATACATAAAAACTCAATTCGATCGGTATTTGACGTTTACGTAGCTGTCACGTTAACTCGGACTAGGCCCTCAGGTAAGACATAAACTTCAAATAGTGTTCGTGCCGTTAGAACTAAACTGACGAGAGTAAAAGAAGGCAGTGGAACTACAGTTAGTGTTTAGGTTTCCGTATCCCGTACTAAGCCTCCGCCGTCCGTCCGTCTGTCCGAGGGCTGTATCTCTTGAACCGTAATAGGTAGCCCGATGAAATTTTCACAGAATATGTGTTACTATGGCGGATATAACAACAAATAATAAAAAAAAGAAAATGTTAAAAATTAAGGGGGGGCTCCCATACACAAACGTCCGAAAAATCGATTATACACACTATTGAATAATAGATGGCGCCACAGGCTTTTATACATTCCATTGTTGAAAGACAAAAGATAGGCGGATAATAGCGGATAGATACGGAAACCTCCGTGCGCGAGTAAAACTCGCACTTAACAGATTTTTACGTGGAATATAAAATATCCTATATTATATCCTACTAGCTGTGCCCGCGGCTCCGCCCGCTCTCATATTTCACTTCACTGCTAACCTCATAAGCCATTTAGCGTGATAGTAAGTAGCCTATAGTTGATGGGAAGAATCAAGCTATCCGTAGATTTTTTTTTTAATAAAATCGGTTCAGTGGTTCTCGAGTTATAAGCGGACAGACAGACATACACTCAGACACTCAGACAGAAAGCACACGTTGGATTTTATTATAGGTACAAGCTGTGCCCGCGGCTCCGCCCGCTCTCATATTTCACTTCACTGCTAACCTCATAAGCTATTTAGCGTGACAGTAAGTAGCCTATAGTTGATGGGAAGAATCAAGCTATCAGTAGAATTTTGTTTTATTAAAATCGGTTCAGTGGTTCTCGAGTTATAAGCGGACAGACAGACATACACTCAGACACTCAGACACTCAGACACTCAGACAGAAAGCAGACGTTGGATTTTATTATAGGTAAAGAAGGATAACTACGGTCAGCGTCGGCCACCCATCGGAGTTCTGATCGCGCTCAGGTATGCTTCAACTCTTCATGCATTGAACTTAAAGACAAGCGCTGAATCTGGTGAAATCTTCATGTCCAGTCCTTTTTGTCCTTTCCTTTAATGGTTTTTTTTAATGTAATCCGGTATGGGTGGCTGAGTCAGAGTGGCCAAAGCACATGCCACCAGCCAATATCACCCCCTAGAAGGTAGGTGCCATACCGGATACTTTCACACTAAGGAATTTTTCAATCACCCACTTCCCGTCAACCGATTTTAATATTATGTGATATTACCAAAAAGAGTGAAATAAAAACTGTTTTAAATTGACTTGTTTTAAACATTGAGCCTTAAACCCAAAAAAGTATTAAATAATATTTTGATCTTGAGTAGAAGGCGGTACAAAAGCACACCTGTAGATGGACCCTTTTATGCTTTTGTACCGCCTTCTACAAAAGATGAAAATATTATTTCATACTTTTGTAGGGTTTGAAGTCGGTTCAATGTTTTTTTTTAACAGTTTTTCTTAGATTCCACTGTCGACCATTTTTCATACAAAGTCCACTCTACCATTTGCTGCCTCTACGAGAATTATCCCTGACTTTGACATTGCAGCAAGCTCTCTGCTTGGCGCCGCCTGGTGCAAGACTGGTTGGCGACAACGATGCCTACATAATATATAAAGCCTGAGCTTTAATTAAGGCCGTGATAAACGCCAAATACGCAAAAACATGCAAAAAGTGCGGCAAAGAAAGTTCAAAACTGACCAATTGGCACACATTGAGAAAAAAAAAATACCAACATAAAACGTGTTTCCTTACCAACAGTGTGGTTTGTTGGTTTTTTTTTAAATAATGATTAAAATAACTATAAAAAAAATAAAAAAAAAGAATAGATAGATAGATAGATAGAAATACTTTATTGCTCCAAAACATTTAACAGTAACAAACGATAAGTAATTTACATGAGGGGCAAAGGCGGACTTATCCCTTATAGGGATTTCTCCCAGTCAACCTTTGGATGTTTGAGAGTCGTATGTTGCGAGATATAAGTTGGTAGTAGCAAAAGACTTGAGTGCGGGAATGTAAAATATGATATATGGGAAATAACTATGATAAACTAATAATATACTTGCACTACATAATATAAGTACATACTAGTTTAAACGTAGAAATCGCAAATTATAAATTAAATTAAATACATAAAACTATAAATTAAATACATATGTATTAAAGATTATATAATACATAATACCTAAATATATACATACATACATACTTGTCCATTCAGAATTAAAGGATGAAAAAAAGTATGAATTTAAAAAAATCTGAGAATGTGTGTATTATTACAATTTTACAATACCACTGATGCAAAGGTCACACAGCACTGAGAAAACCGGTTTGTTGCCATTGCTCTTCTGTATGTTACGAGTATATTCTGTCTTCTGTATCTTTGTTGTGTTTTTGTGTGCAATGAAGCATTTTTATTTCTATTTCTTTTTCTACCCCAATTTCCCCCATTAATACATTTTTATAATATACAAGCTGTGCCCGCGGCTCCGCCCGCTCTCATATTTCACTTCACTGCTAACCTCATAAGCTATTTAGCGTGATAGTAAGTAGCCTATAGTTGATGGGAAGAATCAAGCTATCCGTAGAATTTTGTTTTATTAAAATCGGTTCAGTGGTTCTCGAGTGGTATCGAGTTATAAGCGGACAGACAGACACTCAGACAGACAGAAAGCAGACGTTGGATTTTATTATAGGTAAGGATAAGGAAGGATAAGGTCTTTCAATAGTAGGTAACGATACGCTAAAGGGTGTATGTGTATCAGATACTGATCATGTTGCCATACCAATTTTTTTTTACGTTATAAAAAACCCATACGACCGAATGTCCATGGGCGTTGTTAGACACCTTATGGGTGACCCGGCGCCATATGTCGCGCTGTCAATAAAAAAAACCTACTCAATCCTCAAATTTAATGTGAAGTGCGCGTATTTCACTTTATTAAGTATGTTTTATATCGTAAAAAAAATTGGTATGGGAACGTGTATAATCGGGGTATCTGATACACATACACCCCGTAGCGTGTCGTTACCTACTATTGAAATACCTTATACAGGGTGTATCAGGATAGGTTTGAGAAACTTCAGGAATAGAAAGTACTCATTATTAGAAGAAAAAAATCCTTATCACTCAAATCGAAATTCCGTTGTTTTTTTGGTCATACAAAAGTTGGAAATTGTAATAAAAACTCGATGGACAGTGAGACTGGATAGTGCAGTGAACTAATTCAGCTCTTTTTCTGTTGAGATCATTGAACTATCAGTGTTTGGAATTTACCTACACGCAGTTCAATTGTACTAGTTATGTATGCAACCTAAACATTTTTATTCATGAGTTAGAATTTATTTTTTATTTAATAAAGGCGGGCGCTAACAATTTACAATTTACCTACACGCAGTTCAATTGTACTAGTTATGTATGCAACCTAAACATTTTTATTCATGAGTTAGAATTTATTTTTTATTTAATATAGGCGGGCGCTAACCATCCACCAAATCTTGAAGAATAGATTTTCACAAAAAAGTACTGTAAAATGATCGAATCTGGGAAAAAGTTTCAGAGCTTTTCGTCTTCAAATATGGGCCCTTTTCGAAACCTGATGTTTCGAAAACATATCCTGATACACCCTGTATATGTTTTACACAATAAATTAAAAAAGCACATATTTTACATAATATTTCGACTTTTATTGGTCGTCGTCAGTCAGATAAAAAAACTTTAAATAAAAACCACCCAGTAATGGGCGGGGGCATCACTTGCTGCCGTGACCTGTACTTTGGTTGCTCGGATGATGTCAGATGGCTCTCGACAGATCCGCGACCGCAGGCCCCCGCGGTCCCTTCCCTTCTTATATTACTAGGTGGTAGGGTTTATCCCGGCCGGGTTGGTACCACCGCACTGAATGAACGGTCGGTCGAAACGGCTATGTAAATAGTTCGTGTTTTCCGTCCAGCAGGTCTATTCTTGTAAATTCTGACAGCGGAATCAGCGCTGTTGTGGCGCTGAGAGCCACTTACCAAAGTTGGAAATTTTTAATATAAAATATAATTTAATAACTTACCAAAGTGGCTCTCAGCGCCACATCAGCGCTGATTCCGCTGTCAGAATTTACAAGAATAGAGCTGCAGTTCAGTGTAGCCGACACGACCGAAGGGAAGCACTGACGTGGCACCTAGTTAACCTGGTGTTATGGGCTGACATCACGGATGTTGTAGGTCATGTTGCCAACCGTGTCAGTGTCCATATAAAAAAAAGGCAGGCGCCGATCGTGTTCACACCCTCCCTAAATAGTGAGACCTGTTTCCGAATGATCGCTATAATTCGACAGAAATCGATCGATTCTGTTCATACTCGTAACAACTTATCTTATCACTTGACAATTGGGTGTGAATCAAGTGTGAACCATGCCTAGTTGTCTAGGATTCTGCGCAATAATTTTATTAGCAAAGTGACTTATTTCCGCGAGCGAGATTAGGAATATTCTGTACTTATTGATGTTGATAGATGGATACCTGTACCGTGTGGGGCCGGTACTTTAAAAGAATAGCCCCACTGCATCTCTCCCCGTGTATGTCGTAAAAGGCGACTAAGGGATATGACTGCCTTCTTATATTACTAGGTGGTAGGGTTTAACCCGCCCGGGTTGGTACCACTACATCACCTACAACATCCGTGATGTCAGCCCATAACACCGGGTGAACTTGGTGCCACGTCAGCGCTTCCCTTCGGTCGTGCCGGCTACACTGAACTGGACGGAAAACACAAACTATTTACATAGCCGTTTCGACCGACCTTTCATTCAGTTCGGTGGTATCAACCCGGGCGGGTTAAACCCTACCACCTAGTAATATAAGAAGAGGTCATATCCCTTAGTCGCCTTTTACGACATACACGGGGAGAGATGCAGTGGGGCTATTCTTTAAAAGTACCGTCCCCACGCGGTACAAAACACTTAATTAATAAGTCTTTGTAGTCAGAACTCTAAGTGAAATGGTTAATCAATTTAATCTTACTCTTGTGTTTTTACAGTCGCGAGGAAATATAAATACTAACGTACCTACTCATGCTAGTGTTAGGCGCACATCTGAATAAACTCACACAATATGGGGAATTTTCGTATGCAAACATAACGATGATTTTGGTTTGTTTGAAGAAGCTAAAAACGCAATGTTGGTCCGTCTAAACTTAGACGTTACGCACATTTTGAACTAAAACAAAATATGATAGAATAATGTATATTATTATTCACATGTGGAGTCGGCTGAATTGGATGAAATATTTTACTTACAGGTAGAATATAGAACAAATTGTGGCAAGTTCGAGTGCAGTCTAACTGCCATATGAATGATCAATAGACAATACAGTCGCATCCACGTGCGCTCACGCACACATCGATAGTTAATCTCGAATCTCCCCACATTACCCGTGTCGCGGACACGTCTCCTTCGTGTATCTACTCTCCTTCCAAAATCTTTGGAACCATTCCGTTTTCCGTGAGAACTTTAAGACGAGACGGAAGTTAACTTTCTCCATATAAAATCGTCTTTATGATTTCTAGCCCCCTAAACTTTATCCGATTTTTACAATTGTTTTTTCTCGTCCTTGATAGTCCAATCTTGTCCAAGTCTTGTCTTGGATAGTCCAATCTAAGTTCCTGTCTTTGTCGGTTTTGTTTAAATGAAATGAAAGCAGGATTAATGCTGTGAAAATGCGCGCGTTGAGGAGTATGTGTGGAGTTACAATGAAAGATAGATAGAGAAATAGTGTAGTGCGAGAGCGCTGTGGGCTGAAAGAAGATATAGTGACAAGGATTGAGAAAGGGATGCTTCGGTGGTTCGGTCATGTTGGAAGAATGGATGATAGGAGACTAACGAAAGAAATTTATGAAGCAAATGTGAGTGGAAGAGTCGGGAAGGGTCGCCCTAGACGCATACGTACCTGGACCAGATCGGGCATGTGCTCAAAAAGGGGAACGTGCGTAGTACCCGTAACCGACGAGCATGCATGAAGAACATTATGGGAGTGGAAGAGGCGGCAGAGGTGTGTCATAGGATCGTGGCACGTGGAGATCCGTTGTCTCTGCCTACCCCACCGGGAAACAGGCGTGACGCTATGTATGTATGTATGTAAAACACCGGAGTTAAACATTTGTATTTCGACCGAAAACAAATAATTTTTATTATTTTTTGATGTCATGATTTTCATTAAGCTTTATTGAGTCATACTATAGATACTCGTAGATATTCAAAAATAAAAAGACAGGAACGGAGATTCGACTGTCCTTATTACAACAAAAAATAATTGTAAAAGTCAGATGAGGTTTAGGTGGATTTAATTATATCCTTCCTTACCTATAATAAAATCCAACGTCTGCTTTCTGTCTGTCTGAGTGTCTGTCTGTCCGCTTATAACTCGAGAACTACTGAACCGATTTTAATAAAACAAAATCCTACGGATAGCTTGATTCTTCCCATCAACTATAGGCTACTTACTATCACGCTAAATAGCTTATGAGGTTAGCAGTGAAGTGAAATATGAGAGCGGGCGGAGCCGCGGGCACAGCTTGTATTAATAACACATAAACCGTGAAAGACGATTTTGTATGGAGAAAGTTAACTTCCGTCTCGTGTTAAGGCCCTATTCTGCCGATGCAAAACATAAGATTCAATGAGCGTTTTGGCTTATAATACGTGCCACTTGTTAGAATAATTTTCGAAACCAAATACTCATATTTTTCAATCGGATTTTTATTCTTTTCAATAAAAATATATGAATTATAACATGCTTAATAATTTATTTCATAAAACATGTAACTTATGCCAAAAAAAAAAAACACGACAGAGGACCATAAATTATGTTTTTTAGAAGAAATTGTTAAGAAAATCAAGACACCTATACAGAAAATATTCTGTAGAAATAAAAGAAAAAAAAAGATGAGAACATTTATTTATCCTGCTTGTTACCCCTGGAAAAAGCTGCTAAAACCACCATGTTAGCAATTGTTTACGACAAGGTGGGGTTTGAAAGGGGTTTGTTAAGTAAACAAGCCACATTTTGAGTACAATTTCTTTCTATAAAGTTCTCTTTATTCTTGGCTTTCGTGATCAATTTTTATATATTTTCTGTGTGGCCTGGTTTCTCTGAAATAAATTTTTGAAAAATCTCGTTTTCTCCTAAAATTTGCATATCGCAGCCTTAAGACTTAGAATATTGCTTTCCACACGGGAGTGATCCTATAAGAGTTCCGTATTTTTTCCTCTTTTGAGGTACGGAACCCTAAAAAAGCAAAATGTATCAGTAGAAAGGCCGGCACGTCAAGCAAGATCTATTGAAATGAACGTATAGTGTTTGGTACACCGGCTGTGGAGACCTCGCCGGGTGGTTCAACGCAGCGACCTTGTCTATAAAATTTATTTACTCTAGTACAGGCTGCTCTGAGTCTTCGTTGGGGTCAACAGTGGCTGCTTAATTTAATTTATGTAAACTGACACGCTTGGCTACATCACCAACAACACAACAACATCCGTGATGTCAGCCCATAACACCTTGGTGAACTAAGTGCCACGTCAGTGCTTCCCTTCGGTCGTGCCGGCTATACTGAACTGAACGGAAAACACGTCCTATTTAAATAGCCGTTTCAACCTACCTTTCATTCGGTGCGGTGGTACCAATCCGGGCGGGTTAAACCCTACCACCTGGTAAGGTAAGAAGGGAAGGGACCTTCAGTTTTACGTGGAATCTGAACCACAGTCAGCCTGCCACGGTTGAGCGTGTCACCCATCCGTCCACTGAGCACGCCCAGGTGTGCTTATGATCACGACCGACAGTCGGCCGACCGCACCACTGAGCTATCGAGGCTGACAAATGTTTCGAGCTCTTTCGCTTTTCACAGGTTCCAAAGGGCTCAAATTGTGAAACAGCAGAACGGTCGAATTCTTGCGTTTTTAACCGACTTCAAAAAAAGGTTCGCTCGGCCTTCGGCCTCGCGATTCCGCCGAGTACATTAATAGCAAAAAATTACTAAAAAAACTGTGAAATAAAAAACTATTTAAAAAAATATAAAAACCACCTTCAAAAATGTATGAAATAAAAAAAAATCGAACCCTAGAGTTGAAGGCGGTGCTAAAGCAAGCAAAAATGATGCATGAAAGAAAACATGAGTGGATGATATCCTTTGTGATTTGTGTAGCCTTCCTTAGCACCACCTTCAACTCTAGGGTCCGATTTTTTTTATTTCATACATTTTTGGAGGCGGTTTTTATATTTTTTTAATAGTTTTTTTGCGTTGTCAATCTTCTTAATTCCCCAAAAGATAATACTGAAGACCGAATTATCATGTCTGACTCTGAAACCTCCAAAGCAAGCACGCTGTATGCAGGCAAATAGATTCCCCACACAGTTAAATTTGACATCTCTTGTCAATAAAATTCGAACATCGATGTTACGTACGCGCAAACAAGTACAGCCATTTCACACAGTCGACATACGCTTCTAGAACCTTATCGCATTCCCCGCATGTTATATCAACACCTTTTAAAGTATGGAGTTACAGCCAGATTGCGACAACGACAAGGTTCTAGAATTCTATCTCTATTGCGAGATAAATTCTACAACTTGTACAACGACAAAAAAACACACACTTGGTGCTCTTTGAGACATGATTCAGAATTTGGGCTGCGTAAATACCCGTAAGTACGTAGCCGCCGGAGAATTAGCACGCTCGCACATCATCCCATGTCCGGCCTGACCGAACGCGTCCGACTTCTCGGAAGCGAAAATTAATCGTTTGATTAAGGTGATGTGAGACTGTGTCTGATTCGAATTTCAAGAAGTGTACCGCCTATATTACCTACTTACCTGACAGATTCAGTTTTAATATATGTAAACATTCATCTATCAGCGCCGCAGCCTTTTGAAAACATGATTTGATTAACTTCGCTCGATAGAAAAAAATCATGAACATGCTTCTGAATTTGAGTATAAAAACGTATTTAAGGCAACGTGACCAAATCAAGGCTTTGGAAAATATATCTTTTATTTGTTGAATATTTATCTAAATCCGTAACTTTTTACTCTTTTGTTTCGATCCGTAGTTTTGGAATAAAAAAAATTAAAACCTAATTTTTGATTGATTGATTGTGTTGCATCCTACTCCAATCAGCGAAAGCGGGCGGCGCCTTGAAAGACGAGTACGGGTGAATACGGGTTGCCAGAGCTTTAAATCGTATTAATAAATATGAACAAAATAGGATATTTTTTATTCACTATTTTCGCCATAACTTTTTTCTTTTTTGACTTTCTCGATTAATACTTTTTGCACCTTACAGCTCTCATGAATACGCGCTTTTTTTTAATATCATAATATCTTCACAACTCTCCGAGATATAAGAGGATCGCACTTTTTCGATCGTGAAATCGGAGCCTACACTGGAGCGAACGAGAAGACATTTCCAATGTAAAAAAAAAACACGTCCGGCGCCCCGGGCGGTACAGTGTAGTGTAAGGGCGCCCCCGTCGGCCATGTGACGCGGCGGAGGAGCTCTAGCGGCTTTCTGTCGTCGGCGCCGGCACATTCGGTACCAAGAGGGTGAAAATAATATTTACAGAGCCGGAAGGATGTCAGCGATCCACTTTTGATATACAATAAAAAGCGGATTAGAAATCTGCGTTCGCGGCGATCGTCCGAGGCGACGACGTACAGACGACAGTACTCATTTCTCACACTTCAGGAACCCTGTCAAAATAAAACATTTGATTATTTGTATAATTTTGTAGGAGTAATGAGTGAATATTAATTTGACAAGGTTCCTAAAGTGTGAGAAATGAGAGCAGTCGTGTGTACGTTCCGCGCTCACTCCGGCCTCCGCTCGAGAGATCCGTAAACAAGAAAAGTTCGCCGGAGCTTTTTGAGATCTCGTTTTGAACGTTTTTTTTTTAAATGATAACTGACACGGTTGCCTTCATCACCTACAACATCCGCGATGTCAGCCCATAACACCGGGTGAACTAGGTGCCATGTCAGTGCTTCCCTTCGAGCGTGCCGGCTACACTGAACTGGACTATTTATATATAGCCGTTTCGACCGAGACGTTTCATTCAGTGCGGTGGTATCAACCCGGGCGGATTGAACCCCACCACCGAGTAAGGTAAGAAGGGAAGGGACCTACAGTTTTACGTGGAATCCGAACCACGGTCAGCCTCCAACGGTCGAGCGGTCACCCATCCAAGTACTGACCGCCCCCAGCGTAGCTTAACAATCAATAGCAACAGTCGACTGTCTGCACCACTGAGCTATCGAGGCTGACAAAGGTGTGCGGCCGTTTCGAATCGTTTTGAAATGAACGGGTTCAGCGAAGGCCGGTCGTTGGCGTTGTGGTTTTTTTTTTATTGTGTATTTTTTAGGTTTTCGTATCCCGTATGGAAGCCTAAGCCTCCGCCGTCCGTCCGTCCGTCCGTCTGTCCGAGGGCTGTATCTCTTGAGCCGTAATAGGTAGCCCGTTGAAATTTTCACAGAATATGTCATACTATGGCGGATACAACAAATAATAATAAAAAAGAAAATGTTAAAAATTAAGAGGGGCTCCCATACAACAAACGTCCGAAAAATCTATTAGTCACACTATTGAATGATAGATGGCGCCACAGGCTTTTATACATTGCATTGTTGAAAGACAAAAGATAGGTGGATAATTAGCGGATAGATACGGAAACCTCCGTGCGCGAGTAAAACTCGCACTTAACAGATTTTTTTATTTACATACGGTGCGACGAAGTAGACAAGCTTTATAAATTTTTTGCTACCCTAATGGACTGAGCGACGTTAGCTCGACCGACCCAAATCTAACTAATGAGGGCATTAGATTTGAACATCATTGGCGTTTTGATATTGTTCTAGGAAACATGACTTGCTGCAAATATGCACCGTACGGGGCCGGTACTTTAAAAGAATAGCCCCACTGCATCTCGTAGGTGTATGTCGTAAAAGGCGACTAAGGGATATGACTCCCTTCTTAAATTACTAGGTGCTAGGGTTTAACCCGTCCGAGTTGATACCACTGCACTGAATGGTTTTCCGTCCAGTTCAGTGTTCAAGGGAAGCACTGACAGTGCACCTCGTTCACAAAGGTGTTATGGGCTGACATCATGTATGTAGGTGATGTAGCCAACCGTGTCAGTTCCAAAACCAGCTGTCTAATATAAAAACCGCATCCAAATCGGTCCATCCGTTTGGGAGCTACGATGCCACAGCAGACCCACACATATACACACACCCTTACACACACACACGTTAAACTTATAATACCCCTCTTTTTGCGTCGGGGGTTAATATAATTAAAAAAAACTGTATTGTTTGTGGCCGGTACTTTAAAAGAATATCCCCACTGCACCTTTCCACGCGCATGTCGTAAAAGGCTACTAAGGGATAAGGACAAGGCGCCGCGCTAAAGGGCGATAGGATAGTCACCTCTCACCTCGGCGCGGTCCTTCCACCGAGTTGTGCAGCAGGTGGGTGTTCGTGCCTTACTTGCTGCTTAATTAGTTATCTTGTCCTAATAAATTGCTAAACATGGTGGTCGGTGTTGTGCTGTAATTTAGAAGATTAGGTACCTGCAGCAAAACACCGACCACTCTGCTTACCCCGATTGTCGGGATACAGCGTGTGTTATGTATTAGATCTGTCCATTGCATTGCTCACCTACATTATAATATGGTATTTGATCTAAGATAAGATCTAAGAAAAAAAAAACCGGCCAAGTACGAGTCGAACTCGCGCACTGAGGGTTCCGTACCACCACGTAATTGGTTGTTTTTTTATTTATATGTTGTTTTACTTTAGAATTTGCACTGTAATCTGACCAAGTTTGATGCTTGTATGTAATACCGTATTTACGATAAAGCAAAAAACAATTTACTAAAAAAAATTGGTCCCTTGTATGGTCTTGAGAACCCCCTTTATATTTGCTATAATAAATAACACATATTGTGTAAAAATTTCAACCGCCTACATATTACGGTTCAAAAGATGCAGCCGTTTAAATTTATGACAAACACAAGAACGGCGTTGGCCTAATTTAAGCCACTTAATAATTGACATAGACTACCGTACGGATAAGGAAACCCTAAAAAAATCGAAATATCGATTTTACACTTCAGTATTACAAATTATAACAGATTGAAAAAATTTGATTATACAGGCTGTCTTCAAACTTCGCATTAACAGCAAATCTGCTGGCATGGCACCGAACAGAGCGTGGTTTCGCGTGGAGAGGTGATTTGGCTCTGTCGACTGCACCATTGGTCTCTCGGCACAGCCACCCATGTTAGTTTACATAAAAAAAACAAGTGCGAGTCGGACTCGAGCACCGAGGTTTCCGCACCATAAAAAAAAATTGAAAAAAAAACACGTTTCTTGTATGGGAACCCCTCTTAATTTTTTACTTTTTCTATTTTTTATTATTTGTTGTTATATCCGCCATAATAACACATACTCTGTGAAAATTTAAACGGGCTGCCTATTACGGTTCAAGAGATACAGCTCTCGGACAGACAGACGGCCGGACGGACAGACAGACAGACGGCGTAGGCTTAGTAATAGGCTTCCGTACGGGATACGGAAACCTAAAAAAGGTAGAAGAGAAAGCAAGGATTGGACGCAGCCTATGCTGAATCTGGAAGGAAGTTTTCACTAGATTCATTCAGCGCTCATCACAATACATATTTTTTTAAAGTGTGCACATATTATTATAATAAGTAACACATGCACACCGATCACCTTGGCAAAACAATTGTATTGTTTAGCCAGGCAATGTCACTCGAACTCCATTAAGAGATCGGCCCCTGTTTGCAGATCTGCTAAAAAGCACACCCGTTTATGGTGTTGATACAGAGTTCAGTAGTTATCAGTTTTCGGTGCAACTAAACTTAGTACTTATCGTTGAATACTTTTCAGGGTTCCGTACCTCGAAAGAGGGAAAAAAAACGGAACCCTTATAGGATCACCTTGTGCCATCGATTTTCGAAAAAAAGAGGAAATATGGCCTCTGCTATAGTTTACAGGGAGACCTATAGGAAAATCCTAAGTGTTAATGTTCTCACGCGAGTTCGACATGCTGGGTTCCGTACCCTTACGGGACCCGTACCCTGTCTGTTCGAGGTATGCTCGGCGGTTCGAGGGCTGTATCTCTTGAACCGTAATAGGTAACCCGTTGAAGAGAGAGAGAGAGAGAGATAGAGAGAGAGAGAGAGAGAGAGAGAGAGAGAGAGAGAGAGAGAGAGAGAGATATCCCGGGTTGGTACCACCGCACTGAAAGAAACGTCGCTCGAAACGGCTATGTAAATAGTTCGTGTTTTCCGTCCAGTTCAGTGTAACCGACATTAAATGAAGGGAAGCACTGACATGGCTCTTAGCTCACCAAGGTGCTATGGGCTAGGCATCACTGATGTTGTAGGTGATGTAGCCAACCCGTGTCAGTTTCCATAAAAAAAAATGGGAAGGAAGATAATTTAATTAATTGCATTTTATTGCGCAACTGAATTTATATAAGTGTAAATAAAAATTAAATTCTTTAAATATTTTCCATACATTTAACTATACGACTAAGATAAAAAGCCTTATCATGTCAGGGTTCTTTTTCTATCTTATCGAGACTATAAAACTGTGGATTTGTCTAAATTTAACTAAATTTTATGTGCCGGCGGCTTCGCTCGCGTTACGGATATTATGATATGTCAGATTGCATTGGTGAAAACGGCATCTAAATAAGTTGAACCTCTCTCGAGTTATTATAAGCGAACATAAATACAAACATACGGCGGACGACGAATTTTATTAATATGTAAAAAAACCGACTTCCTAAAAAAAGTAAAACTAAAAAACTATTTAAAATAAAAATATAAAAACCGCCTTCAAAAATATATGAAATAAAAACCTAAAAAAAAAAACGAACCCTAGAGTTGAAGGCGGTGCTAAAAAGGCTACACAAATCACAAAGGATATTATCATCCGCTCATGTTTTCTTTCATGCATCATTTTTGCTTGCTTTAGCACCGCCTTCAACTCTAGGGTTCGTTTTTTTTTTTAGGTTTTTATTTCATATATTTTTGAAGGCGGTTTTTATATTTTTATTTTAAATAGTTTTTTAGTTTTACTTTTTTTAGGAAGTCGGTTTTATGTTTTTTAAAACTTTTTTTTTATTTCACAGTTTTTTTTAGTAATTTTTTGCTATTAATGTACTCGGCGGAATCGCTCGGCCTTCGGCCTCGCGATTCCGCCTCGCTTTCCAATCCGATCTTGACCCAATTAAAATAGGACCACGTCAGCTTCGATAGCTCAGTGGTGCAGACAGTCAACTGTCGCTATTGAATTTTAAGCAACGCTGGGTGCGGTCAGTACTTAGATGGGTGACCGCTGACCGTTGGAGGCTGACCAAGGTTCGGATTCCTCGTAAAACTGTAAGTCCCTTCCCTCGTAATTTTACTTGGTGGTAGGGTTTAACCTTCCCGGGTTGGTACCACCGCACTGAATTAAACGTCGGTCGAAACGGCTATGTAAATAGTTTGTGTTTTCCGACCAGTTCAGTGTAGTCAGCACGATCAAAGGGGGAAGCACTGACATGGCACTGGTGTTATGGGCTGACATCACGGACGTTGTAGGTGATGTTGCAGAACTTAGTAGAATGGACAGACATAAACGTGTTACGGAAGCCTACTTTTATTATAAAATAACCGTCGGAGGACCTTGGTTGAAAATTGTAAAATTTAGTAGAACGGATAGACATGCATATGTTACGGAACCCTACATTCATTTTGCAGAACTTAGTAGAATGGACAGACATAAACGTGTTACGGAACCCTACTTAACAGTTGCACTCCGGGAGTGCCGGCAGATCCCGTGCCACTCTAACTTAACCCTTAACGCAATGACTTAAGGTTTCATTTTAAAAATGACGCTGACGCGATGTCGCGAGTTATACATTTTTACCCACCTAAAAAAGTGCCAAGAGCCGCTAAAGAAGTTTTCACTTCAAAAACCTCAGGGTTATCCCCTTTCAAATAAAAAAAAAAAGAATTTTCAAAATCGGCCCACAATTGACGGAGTAATCGCGTAACAAACATCCAAAAAAAGAAAACATACCGTCGAATTGAGAATCTTTTAGGTCTAAAGTAAATTTCTCGTGAAGACAAATGCAACGAGCCCAAACACGATGGGTTTATCATGTGTAGTTTAGGAGTTCCTATGGCCACCTTCTGTCTCCATCATCAAACCAGCTCGATGGTACTCGGTACAGTAGGTACTGGCCAGGTACCATAATAAATTAAACGCCGGTCGGAAAAAATAAAAAAATTTCAAATTTAGAATATTCATGAAACAAGGGTCCGAATATGTATCACTAGTATATCGATTCATGTATTTCAACAGGACAGAGAAAATTTCAAAATATTAGGTATTTAATACTTTTTAGTTTTTTTTTTTTGTTTTTTGGAAATCGGTTTAATATTTTTTAAAACAGTTTTTATTTCATTCTTTTTAGTAATATTACATAAAAAAGAATAATCGAAATCGAATAATCGAAATCGATTGAAGTGGTACAGAATTATTCGCCATATGTGTCAGACTGCAAATTGCTGAATAAGTCCACATCACAAATGTTTTGCTGAAGGTAACCACACACCATACTAATTTATCAAACTGAAAATTGCCGAAAACGACCACATCACAAGTTTTGCTGAAGGTAACCACACACCATAGTATTATGCTGATTTTTCGAAAACCACTGAACCAATTTCGATAAAATTGAAATGGGACCACCTCGGAAGTATGACCTAACTAACAAAAAAAGAATTTTCTAAATCGGCCCTCAATTGACGGAGAAATCGTGTTACAAACATACAAAAAAATAAAAAAAAAAAAAAAAAATAAAAAAAAAAAAAAAAAACATACAGACGAATTGAGAACCTCCTCCTTTTTTGGAAGTCGGTTAAAAAAAAGAGATTGAGGTAGAGATTCTGTCATTGTTGTTATAATTTCTGGTCTACGTGCATGAACGTAGTTTCATTTTCTCTTGATTATAAGTAGTGATGGGCCGACTATGGTATTTGACGACTAGCCCACTAGCCGACTAATCGGTTTTCAAATTGCCGAATAGTCGGCCGACTAGTCGGCAATGCCGATTATTCGAATACTCGTCTTTCGGAGGTCTTCCGGCCCCCACGAGCTTATAAAGTTATTAAGGTCTTGTGTTATGTTATGTGTCATATTTTGTTGATTCGTGAATAATGAAATACTGAATTACTGACTGATTCCTAAGTTCCTATTATGTTACCTTACTGTTTCTTTGAACATATTTTCAGACTGCAACTTTAGATACTTTTGATTGAATACTTTTTAGAAATAAAAATAATGAAATAGGCTGAAATTGTTGGGGTTATTTCATTTATTATAAACCGATTATAATCGGCATAATTTGCCGATTAGTCACCGACTAGTCGCCGACTACAAAAGTTGCCGAATAGTCGGCTTTCCCGACTAGTCGGCGACTAGTCGGCCCATCCCTAATTATAAGTATTTTTTTTTAGAAAATTCAAGAATTATGATTTTATTATAACACAAAAATAATTAATCATTTTTGTCGTCTTCTAACACTTGCTATTTAATTTATTACTAGCTTTTGCCCGCGGCTTCGCTCGCGTGAAATTCGTATTTAAAAAGAAGAAAGTAAGTAAGCCCGCTACAGTACCTTTATTTCGACACGCGGGGAATAATTCGGTTTGTATGAGAGCCACATCTTAGCGTAATCGGAATTTTTAATAGTAATAAAAATTCAGATTAAATTAAAAATTCGAGCCTAACCTATATGTTACATTTTTATATTTGATATTTATTAATTTGTTACTTTAGTAACTAAAGTTTAGTTAGACGTAATGTCAAGCTTATCTCTTTTTCTGTCAAAATTTTAGTTTAAATTTTTTAAGGTGCTTGTGCTTTTGAAAAATAATAAAAAATATAATATAAATGTAGGTAAGTAATACTTTTTTTTTTTTCAAGTCCATTTTCAATGTACCTCGAAGGTCGTGTAATGCACGAGATGTATGATTTTTTTAATAAATGTTGTTTTTTTAATAGAGATAATTCTATGTTGTCTCTGAGAAAAAAGCATGGTCGATGTTTAAATGCAGAACTATAGCGACACGGTAGTGGACTCAAAAAATGTGGAATACGCCATCGTTATAAAAGAACCCACGACCGGCCGAGCGATTTCAACCCTTATTCTCTACAGCGAAAGGTTCAAGTGTTTCACGTCCGGCTCCAACCAGCCCCTAACGGTAGTAGCGAGCCTTCCAAGTATAGACTGAACTAAGCATGTCGGGATCATTAAAGGCCTATAAATAGCAGAGCTATGCGCGCCTAGGCGGTTGAAATGGAACCTAGGGTTGTCATGGTAAAGCAACTCAGGAAGCATAGACAAATAAGTATACTTGAAACGGCTATGAAAAACCGGCCAAGTGCTAGTCGAACTCGCGCACCGAGGGTTCCGTATCGCCATGTCATGGCTAGCGCCACTCACGCCATCTAGATGGCGTGTTATGAAATGCTTCATATTAGTTAAATGTCATGATTAGTTAAAATGCTTCACCCTCTATTTGGTAAATGTCCCGCGCGCATACACTTTTTCGGTTTCTTCTATGGGCACCCCTGTGAATTTTTTACTTTTTCTTATTTTTATTAGTTGTTGTTATATCGGCCATAATAACACATATTCTGTGAAATTTCAACGAGCTACCGCCCTCGGACACACAGACAGACAGACGGCGTAGGCTTAGTAATAGGGTCCCGTACCGGATACGGCACCCTAAAAATGGCCAAATGCTAGTCAGACACGCGCACCGAGGTGTCCGAACCACAAAAAAAGTCGAAAAAAAACACGTTTCTTGTATGGGAACCCTTGAATTTTGACTTTTTATATTTTTATTATTTATTCTTATATATATCTATCCGCCGTAATAACACGTTTATTCTGTGAAAATTGCAACCGGCAAGATATTACGGTTCCAAAGATACAGCAGTACGACAGACAGACAGACGGCGTAGGTTTAGTACTAAGCTTCTGTACGGGGTACGGAAACCTCTGTCTGTGCGTCTCACTCAGAGGTCCCTCAACTCCTTTTAAGTAAGTAAACAGAAATTATTTTTAACGTTATAAGGGTCGGGGTTTTTAAAATTGGTAATTGAACTTTTTTATAATTTGTTGTTATATCCTCCGAGATATTCTCTAAAATAAAAAAATATTCTGATAAAATTTCAACGTTCTATTACGGTTCCATAGATACAGCCATCGGACGGACGGACGGACGGACAGACAGACAGATAGACAGACAGACGACTTAGGCTTGGTAATAGGTTTCCGTACTGGACTGGATACGGAATATACAGACAAGACTAATTTACTGCACAGGACAGCTGCGGTAGTAGGCTCAAATTGGTAGGTGTAGGGAAGGTGGTAGGCTCAAATTGTAGCCGACTGGGTTGGTACCACCGTACTGGATGTAGGATGGCCGTATAGCAGCCTCGGTTGTGTTCTAATCTAGTCCAGTATAGCCGGCAATTCAGGGAAGTCTCCGGTATGGCGCCTACCTTCTCGGAGGTGATATTGGCTGGTCGGAGCATTTGCTTTGGCCCCTCCGACTCAGCCACCCATACCGGTTTACATAATATATAAAAAAAAAACCGGCAAAGTGCGAGTCGAACTCGCGCACCGAGGTTATGGCATGGCTTGCGCCACTCACGCCATCTAGATTGCGTGTTATGAAATTCTTCATATTATTTAAATGTCATGATTAGTTAAAATGCTTCATAATCTATTCCGTAGATGGCGCGCGCGCATAAACTTTTTGGTTTCTTCTATGGGAACCCCCGTGAAGTTTTTACTTTTTCTTATTTTTATTATTTGTTGTTATATCGGACATAATAACACATATTCCTCCATAACCACTCTGTAAATAATAAGGCGTACTGTAAGAGAACCCCCTATATTTAGAGTTAAGTATTTGCCTGTTGTACAATTTTTGAGTGCAATAAAGATATTTGATTTGATTTGATTTGATATTCTGTGAAAATTTCAACGGGCTACCTATTACCGTTCAAGAGACACATCCCTCGGACAGACAGACGGACGGACGGACAGACGGACGGACAGACGGACGGACCCCTCGGACAGACAGACGGACGGACGGACAGACGGACGGACAGACGGACGGACAGACGGACGGACGGACAGACGGACGGACAGACAGACAGACAGACGGCGTAGGCTTAGTAATAGGCTTCCGTACGGGATACGGAAACCTAAAAAATAAGGCCAACACTATTATCGACTTCTCTTCTTCTTCTTCTTTTAAATAGTGGCAACCAAACGAATAGGAAATTCGTTTATTACTGCCAGTATCCAGTGACGGAGTTGCACGGTATAAATTTGTGATTACTTTTTATATTAAAATAAAACAAAATAATTCGTCGGGTTTTTTGTTCACCGTGTATAATTTTATATTTCTTCATGTGTGAACATTTAAACAAGGATTTGAGGCTGGAGGGAATTGCGACTTGTTAAGAAGTGAGTGTGCAAGTGATGTTTAGACAATAATTGTTTCAGTACTACTAGTTACCGTGTGGGGCCGGTACTTAAAAAGAATAGCCCCACTGCATCTCTCCCCGTGCATGTCGTAAAAGGCGACTAAGGGATAAGGACAAGATGCCGTGCTAAAGGGCGACAGGCTCGCCACCTCTCACCTTGGCACGGTACTTCCACCGAGTCATGCAGCAGGTGGGTCTTCGTGCCTTACTTGCTGCTTGATCGATTGAATCTTGTTCGAATACTTTGCGAAACGTGGTGGTCGGTGTTGTGCTGTAATTTACCAGAGTTCTTGCAGCACAACACCGATTACTCTGCTTACCCCGATTGTCGGGATTCAGCGTGTGTGATATGTATGTACAAAATAATTTTGAAAGGAACGAAGCATTTGAAGTTACTGGTTTGCATGCACAAATTCTGGAAGACACCAGTAGCGATTCCTTTAAGTTGGCTAGTTTGGCGCCGCCAAACCAAATAAGATAAATGCCGCCATTAATATCGAATTAAGCAAAAACAAATGTGAAAAAATATCGGTGTTATATTATTTATTATATTATATAGCCCACGGTGAATAAGATAAAACGACAATACACATATACATACCGTGTGGGGCCGGTACTTTAAAAGAATAGCCCCACTGCATCTCTCCCCGTGTATGTCGTAAAAGGCGACTACTCCCTTCTTATATTACTAGGTGGTAGGGTTTAACCCGCCCGGGTTGGTACCACCGCACTGAGTGAAAGGTCGGTCGAAACGGCTATGTAAATAGTTTGTGTTTTCCGTCCAGTTCAGTGTAGCCGGCACGACCGATTATGAAAAAAAGAATTCCATAGCCAGAGCCAACCCAATACTCAGCACCAGGAATCGCCACTGGAAGACACATACTTAGTTGTAAATAAGAAGATGAAAATAAATAACTAAAACATTATACACTTATACATACATACTTATACACTTACATATATATACATTATACATTATATATTATCGACTTAGCTGTATCTTTAGACGCAAAAGACACAATTCATCAGTACAAGATGACATTCAGTTTGCAGCATCTAATGGTCGTCATCATCACGCGGCAGTAAGAGATATAAGCTGTATCTAGTCTAGACAGAAACTAGTAGGTACCGGTGTTATGGGCTGACATCACGGATGTTGTAGGTGATGTAGCCAACCGTGTCACGTTTCGTAAAGAAAAAAATAATAATAATGAAAACAAAAAATGAAAAACCCGACTATTAAAAAATGAAGGAAACAAGGAAATATCAGTAGAAAATGCTGCAGTCGGGCTATCTGTATATTCGAATCCAACTACACGCCCGACTACAGCATTTTCTATTGATCTTTCCTGGTTTTTATGTCCTTAATTTGTTTAGCAGTCGGGTTTTATAAATGATTTTTTTTTATCGCCTTTTAGGGCTCTTGTCAATGATACCCCACCTAAAGGGGTTTGAAGAAAAACAATTTTCAAAGTTTGAATGGCGTCTCACGGCCGCCATTTTAAATTTTGCCATTTTTTCATAACCTAGCACTTCTACAATTAAGACGAATCTAATGACACCTAATGTTAAAATCCATCAAGCCGTTTAGGCTACAGCGCTAGCTCATAGATACATACATACATACATACATACATACATACATACATACATACATACATACATACATACATACATACATACATACATACATACATACATACATACATACATACATACATACACACATACATACATACATACATACATACATACAAACATACATACATAAATACATACATACATCACTCTAAATACATTACCCTCCTTTTTGCTTCGCGCCGTCGGGTAAAAGAACACGTAAAGAAACGAGAATTATACAGGAGTGCGCAAAAGCATGCGCCGCACGCTTTATCCCGACAATCGGGGTGAGCAGAGTAATCGGTGTTGCGCTGCAAGCATTCTGGTAAATTACAGCACAACACCGATCACCACGTTTCGCAAAGTACCTATTCGGACAAGATAACTATATCAAGCAGCAGCAGTGAGGCACATAGACCAAATTTTTCTTGGTAATGTATTTTTTGGCTGAATAAAAACCTCTATTTTTTATTTCATTCTCTCTTCCTTATATAGTACTAGCTTTTGCTCGCGGCTTCGCTCGCATGAAATTCGTTTTAAAAAGAAAAAAGTAAGTAAGCCCGCTACCGTACCTTTATTTCGGCGCGCGGAACAATTCGGTTTCTATGAGATCTTAGCGTCACCGGAACTGAATTTTATTATCCTATCCTGTGTCCCTTATAGTAAAATGTACATGTACTAAGCTTCATTGAATTCGGATGATCAGTTTAAGGGTTATGGACGAACATACATACATACAGAAAATATTTCTAAAAATCGTCAATGTAGTTTTAGTATCATACATAGAGTCTACAAACGCAATATTTCATAAAACAAAAACCGCCTTCAAAAATGTATGAAATAAAAAAAAATCGAACCCTAGAGTTGAAGGCGGTGCTAAAGAAGGCTACACAAATCACAAAGGATATCATCCGCTCATGTTTTCTTTCATGCATCATTTTAGCTTGCTTTAGCACCACCTTCAACTCTAGGGTTCGATTTTTTTTTATTTCATACATTTTTGAAGGCGGTTTCCATATTTTTTTAAATAGTTTTTTTATTTCGCAGTTTTTTTAGATAATTTTTTGCTATTAATGTACTCGGCGGAATCGCTCGGCCTTCGGCCTTGCGATTCCGCCTCGCTTTCCAATCTGATCTTGACCAAATTGAAATGGGACCACACGGGAAGCACCAGCTTTCAAATAAAAAAAGAATCATCAAAATCGGTTCACCCAGTCGAAAGTTCTGAGGTGACAAACATAAAAAAAACATACAGTCGAATTGAGAAACTCCTCCTTTTTTTTAAGTCGGTTAAAAATAACTTACTCCACGGCCATCCCTTACAGATTTATTATTAGTATGAATATATATTATGCCTGCCTAAATTTATAGTGCGCTGCAAAAAACATGATAATAATTATGAAAAGCGGCGACGCGGTCGGCTGCAATAATGATGATGACTTATGACGTGTTTGTTGCACAGGTATTTTTGTGTTGTACATTATGTATTGTACAAATTTGAGTCGACGCGGTATGGGTTTCCGAGAAGTGGTCGAATGCCATTCGTACAAGTTTGCCCAGACAATTAGCAGACTAAAGTAATTCTGCTGAACTGTGAACGGAGCTCTGCCGTCGCGGCGCCGCCGGCGCGCAGTGAGCGCTGCGTACATCCAGTATCCAGCAATACGGCGATTATTTTTAGCAATCCAGGGAAGTCTCCGGTATTGTGTTGGTCGGAGCATGTGCTTTGGCCCCTCTGACACCTATACCAGATTACATAAAAAAAACAACATGGCACTTATTTATGTAATATAGAAATCATTCATCATGGGGATGTTTGCCATTGTCCCCCCCACATAATGGATGCCGTGTCCCCCAGCTGGATGTCGCCTTCCCCCGCTGAATGTCGCCTTCTCCCGCTGGATGCTGCGATGCCGCCGCCCCCTTTCCACCTCCGCACCACGCGCACTGAGCAGGGATTGCATGCCTACACGTTATCGGTTCTGCAGATCCTTCACCCACAGAACCGGTACCTCTGCTTATTTTTTTTTTTTTTTTTTTTTTTTTTTTTTTTTATGGAACCTGACACGGTTGGCTACATCACCTACAACATCCGTGATGTCAGCCCATAACACAGGGTGAACTAGGTGCCATGTCAGTGCTTCCCTTCATTTCATGTCGGCTACACTAAACTGGACGGAAAACACGAACTATTTACATAGCCGTTTCGACCGACGTTTCGTTCAGTGCGGTGGTACCAACCCGGCCGGGATAAACTCTACCACCTAGTAAGGTAAGAAGGGAAGGGACCTACAGTTTAACGTGGAATCCGAACCACGGTCAGCCTCCAACGGTCGAGCGGTCACCCATCCAATCACTGACCGCGCTCAGCGTTGCTTAATAACAGTTGACTAACCAACCGCGCCACTGAGCTACCGAGGCTGACGAATTTTCTTATCCCTTAGTCGCCTTTTACGACATGCACGCACGGGGAGGGACGCAGTGAAGTCATTCTTTTTCTAAAAAGTAGAAATGTTGTAAAATATGTGTGAAATTATAATAAATTGAATTTTTCTGTCAAGTCCGCCCGCTGCACATCTGAAATGTGTTGTGCACAAAGACCGTTCAAAACTAGATAGACGCGGTGCTGAGGCTCTGCGCTTGCTCCGCCAAAAGAAATATGAACTTAAAAAAAGGAATATGATTGGCCTAGCGCGCACAAGCGAGCGTTTAGACGAGATGGAAGTTCACTTTCTCCATACAAAATCGTCTTTCGGCATTTATGTTTTCTAGCCCCCTAATTATCCGATTTTAACAAAAAAAAAATCTTCTCTTAAGGACAGTCCAATCTACGTTCCTGTTTTTGCCGTTTTTGTTTGGGTGAAATATACAACACCGGAGCTAAAAAATTGTATTTCGACCGAAAACATTTGAATTTTTATTTTTTGATATCATCACTTTAGATATTAAAAAAACAGCAAAAGGGACGTAGATTCGACTGTCCTTATTACAACAAAAAAAGAATTGTAAAAATGGGGTAATGGGTTTCAAGAATAAAATTCATCGAAATTTGTTTTCTGGATTGGAAAAAAATCTACGTTTTTCACGCCTACTTTCGCCACGGTGCGCCTCGACGAACGAGGGCATAATCAGGGGCGTCCCTAAGAAGAAAAGTGCGGTAATTTGGCTACGCACCAACAGCACAGGACCACCAGCAACGCAATCACGGAATTCAAGGTTGGAGAGGCTCCGTCTGCGATCGTGAGTACGCAAAACTCCCATCCTATTCCACATTTTGGTAAACAACGTAAACCCCGAAAGACACGTTGTCGGCCTCGATAGCTCAGTGGTGCAGACAGTCAACTGTCGCTATTGAATGTTAAGCAACGCTGGGTGCGGTCAGTACTTGGATAGGTGATCGCTGACCGTTGGAGGCTGACCGAGGTTCGGATTCCTCGTAAAACTGTATGTCCCTTCCCTCCTAATCTTACTTGGTGGTAGGGCTTAACCCGCCCGGGTTGGTACCACCGCACTGAATGAAACGTCGGTCTAAACGGCTATGTAAATAGTTTGTGTTTTCCGACCAGTTCAGTGTAGCCGGCACGATCAAAGGGGGAAGCACTGACATGGCACCTAGTTCACCCAGTGTTATGGGCTGACATCACGGACGTTGTATGTAGGTGATGTATCCAACCGTGTCAGTTCCTTAAAAAAAAAAAAGAAGATTATGTATGGAGAAAGTTAACTTTCGTCTCGTCTTAAGGCGGTGACAAACGCCAAATACGCAAAACATGCAAAAAGTGCGACAAAGAAGGTCCAAAACTGACCAATTGACACACATTCAGAAAATTAAAAAAATACCAACCTATATTTTGGTTCCTTACCAACAAAGTGCATTGCTGGTTTTTTTAATAATGAGTAAAAGTAAGTAATAAACATAAAATTAAAAATATATAAAAAAAGCATGAATTTTTGAAAATCTGAGTATGTGTGTATTATTACAATTTTACAATACCACCGATTCAAAGGTCACAAAGCTCTGAGAAAACTCTATTCAATTTGTTTTATTATTTTATCCACGAAAGGAGATAAAAATAAAAAACAAAAAACGCCTACATGAAATTATTGACGTAATTCTTCAGTCGGAAGGGTAAAATTTTTGCCTTCGTCAATTTAGCAGGCACTTCAATACTAGATACAATTTTAGTTCCGGGCTCGCTTGCTCGCTCCTGCCCTGCTGCGCCCGCGTGTCGGTCGTCATTTCTGTCTTCTGTGTTTGGATCGAATGGAAAAAAGATAGGTAGGTTAGGTATACCGTGTGGGATGGTAATTTAAAATAATAGCCCCACTGCATCTCTCCCCGTGCATGTCGTAAAAGGCGACTGAGGGATTTTTTTATGTAAACTGACACAGTTTGCTATATCACCTATAACATCCGTGATGTCAGCCCATAACACCGGGTGAACTTAGGTGCCATGTCAGTGCTTCCCTTTGGTCGTGCCGGCTACACTAAACTGGACGGAAAATACAAACTATTTCGGGATATGACTCCCTTCTTTTTTTCCGTCCAGTTCAGTGAAGCCGGTACGACCGAAGAAAAGCACTGACATAGCACCTACTTCACCAGTTGTTACGAGCTGACATCTCGGATGTTGTATTGTAGGTGATGTTGCCACCGTGTCATTTTCCGTACCAGTATACAGTACGACCGTATCAGTAATATCTCTCTTCTGTGGTATCTATCAGTATACGCTCCGGTACGTAACTTGACGGGGCGTTATACGCATGGCTTTCGTTGGTATAACCACAGAATAACTAATAGGTACTGTGGTATAACGCTGTCTGCGCCTCCCGCGCCTCCACCGCGCCGCCTCCGCCGCCGCCGCCGCCGTGCCGCCTCCGCACCGCACGCTGCTACTGAGTTACCGCACCGCACCGCACCCCACCGCACCGTGCCATGCTGCCGCCGCGCGCGCCGCGCGCGCCGGCCGGTACCTATGTTGCTATGATATTTGACATACATACCTAAATGCCTATCTACCTATTACCTACCTACCTATTTTTTATTTTAGTTTTCATCGATAGTCTATTTAGAGGTTTATAAAAAGTGGTAAGTACATGAACTAAAATAATTTGGAAGAAATTACAATAAAATGTTATTTAGGTAAAATAATAAAAAATAAAAAATTAGAATCACGCATCAGTTACATAAGCCACAATCATTTTAATAATTAAAATAATAAAAAAGCAAAAAAAAAAACATACGAAAGTGGGATTCGAACCCCGAACCATCAACTCTTTAGGCTGATAGCGACAAACTACGCTAAATGTGACTTGAACGTGCGAAGCGAAATTAGCAGTCGCATGGTACATTATGTAGAATTCCCGAATGCTCAAGGTTGTTGGCGTTTGTCACGGCCTTAAGAGGAAGCGATGCATAAGGCCCTAATGTGCCAAAAAGAGACTAATAGTTGTCTCGTTTACTTTCTCCGTTCTACCTCTTTTCTATTCTGTGGTTCTACGAGGATTGTCGGTATGGCAACCAAGGGAGAGGGAAAGCCGGAGTTTTAGAGCATAAATAGAATTAACTAAAGATTTAAATCGATAGATAGGGCATAGTCTAACATGAAGCACTACAGATAATGTCACCAATGAAAGGGCCGCATGCGGCTACTTCGCATCAGACGCAGCGCCACGCGCGTGAAAATACTTATCAAAGCACCGCATCTATCTAGTTTGGTACCGTCTCTGATTATGCAATAGAAATTATTTACTCAGAGATGTTCTTATCAGCCGACCTTGCGTTTAAAAAACGGTACATTAGCCGCGGAGACTCCATGCAGGCAAATTTTAGGGTTCCGTCGCCAGAGACGCCGACGGGCACTCTTATAAAATAGATATGTCCGTCCGTCCGTGCGTCTCGTCCGTTCGTCGATCTTTCACGAGCGAACCGTCCTAGGCGATTACTCCGAAATTTAAAATTCAATTAATAAAAAAACTCATAATTGACTCCTGACGACATGAAAATTATGTTGAAAATTTTTAAACTTTATTTTAATAAAACTAAACTTATATAAATTAAAACTATAAGGAAGCTCTTCTTGAAGAAGAAGATAAAAAGAAATTTCGAAGGAAGTTTACAATCCTCAGAAGGCAATGTCCAAGATAAGAATAGTTCTGAATGCGAGCTGCAAGACCAGTTCTGGGACGTCGCTAAATGACGTATAACTACACACAGGTCTTACTTAACCAGGAGACGAATATTTTCGATCTATTAAATTATTCATTGTTCTCTGTGATTCAGACTTCACAGACAGAACCAGCTTCCTTTTGCTGTTCTGCTAAATTGTAATCGACTAGTAACCGGAGCCTGAAATCTCGAGACGAATCGTTTGCGCGTGCGTTAAAAGAGTCGAAAATGACAGGATGTGCCACAGTTTAGTGGTCATTCATTTGTTGTAATAGTATTTTTTATAGGTATAGTTATCGCCATCGAAACCCAGCCAAAATCCATAAAATAATATTATACCCTATTGTTTTGATCTTGCGCGACGGTTGACGGAGAACGGTTGGCCAGTTCTCTGCTAACCGTCGTCGCGTCGGCATCGCGGCACAGCGGCGGAGCGGCGCCGCTGTGCCGCTCCGCCGCTGTGCCGGCAGAGATGGCACATGAGACATGATCACATGACACATGAAGATGATCTACATAAATTTTGCCTGAAATCTGAAATGTCGAGTCACATAATTGGAGTACCGTTAGTACCTAAAGCAGATAAACCAGTACCGGTACCGTGTGGGGCCGGTACTTTTGTACCGTGTGCGGCCGGTACTTTAAAAGAATAGCCCCACTGCATCTCTACCCGTGTATGTCGTAAAAGGCGACTAAGGGATATGACTCCCTTCTTATATTACTAGTTGGTAGGGTTTAACCCGCCCGGTTTGGTACCACCGCACTGAATGAAAGGTCGGTCGAAACGGCTATGTAAATAGTTTGTGTTTTCCGTCCAGATCAGTGTAGCCGGCACGACCGAAGGGAAGCACTGACGTGGCACCAAGTTCACCCTGTGTTATGGGCTGACATCGCGGATGTTGTAGATGATGTAGCCAACCGTGTCAGTTTCCAAAAAAAAAGAAAAAACCACGGCAGGTAATTAAAATACCCATTTAGTACGTACCGTGGGGGGTCGGTACTTAAAAAGAATAGCCCCACTGCATCTCTCCCCGTCGCATGTCGTAAAAGTCGACTAAGGGATAGGGGTTTTGCACGAAGGTCCCCAACCAAGCGGGATTAGTTTGCAGGCCTAGAGCCAACCCCAAATCAACAACAACAACAACAACAACAACCCATTTAGTACACTTATTTGTCAGCCTCGGTGGCTCACCTGTGCGGTCGGTCGACTGTCTATCGTGATCATAAGCACATCTGGGCGCGGACAGTACTTGGATGGGTGACAGCTCAACCGTTGGAGGCTGACCGTGTTTCGAATTCCACGTAAAACTGTAGGTCCCTTCCCTTCTTACCTTACTATGTGGTAGGGTTTAACCCGCCCGGGTTGGTAACACCGCCCTGAGTGAAAGTTCGGTCGAAATGGCTATGTAAATAGTTCGCGTTTTGCCGTCCAGTTCAGTGCAGCCGGCACGACCGAAGGGAAGCACTGACATGGCAACTAGTTCACCAAGATGTTATGGGCTGACATCACGGATGTTGTATGTGATGTTAGACAACCGTGCCAGTTTCCATAAAAATAACATATTTCTTAACAGTTGGGCAATACCCACACGAGTTGCAAATCCCATGCAATGACATCTTTTTGGGCACTGATTAGTTGAGGCAATGCGCGATGAATTGGTGTTTTCTGGGCATATATTTCTTATCATCACTAATTGAGCTGACTGATGACAAGATGAAATAGTATTTATCTCAGTAAGTAATTATCTAAGTAAGTCCAGTTCAAACAGGAGCGTCAGAAAGCGTCAGCGTTTGCAGGCAGAAGCTTATCAGAGCATGTAGGGTTGCCTCTAGAACGATAAAAAAGGTATCGACCCCGAACCCTATCCTCGCCAGCGTAACACGATATAAGTAAAAGCATACTAATTGTTTCATTGGACGGTCGCGCGCTGGCCCGTCAGTCTGTCATCGACTGCGTTCGCAAAAAACCTGTTTAAAATGCCCGCATGCTCTGTGTTTGCGTGTAAAACCACTACAGCCAAGTTTAGTGTGCACAATAATGGAATATCTTATCATCGGTAAGTACACTCCGCTCCCCGCAACTCGGCGACGCTAGTTCCCATACAAGCATTTGACAGTCCGGCGTCCATACCTTTTTTTATCGTTCTAGGGTTGCCTCTTGTGCGGGGCATATTTACAATGTTAATAAATAGCCTTTTTTATTATTTATTTATTTTCAATTTGAGACATATTAGCCAGTGTCATATACATGATGTAAAAAAGGCGAGTAAATCAAAGGGGGAAGCACTGACATGGCACCTAGTTCACCCGGTGCTATGGGCTGACATCACGGACGTTGTAGGTGATGTAGCCAAACGTGTCAGTTTCCATAATAAAAAAAAAACATTAAATTTAGGAAATGATTATTGGGATCAAGAGTAACAAAACATCTTTTTATTAAAGCGAGTTTTACCCGCGCACGAAGGTTTCTTTATCTATCCGCTATCAATAATATCCGCCTATTTTTTGTCTTTCAACAATGCAATGTATAAAAGCCTGTCGCGCCATCTATTATTCAGTAGCGTGACTAATCGATTTTTCGCACGTTTGTTGTATGGGAGCCCCCCTTAATTTTTAATATTTTCTTTTTTTTATTATTTGTTGTTATATCTGCCATAGTAACACATATTCTGTGAAAATTTCAACGGGCTACCTATTACGGTCCAAGACATACAGCCCTCGGACAGACGGACGGACAGACGGACAGACAGACGGCGGAGGCTTAGTAATAGGCTTCCGTACGGGATACGGAAACCAAAAAAGTCAAGTAACTTTTTTCTGAATTCTCTTTAAATAAAAAGTTTTTAATTTTTTTTATGTAATCCGGTATGGGTGGCTGAGTCCGAGGGACCAAAGCGCATGCTCCGACCAGCCAATATCACCTCCGAGAAGGTAGGTGCCATACCGGAGACTTCCCTGGATTCATACAAACTAATTTATTATTTTAGTGTAAAAATGATCTAATGACAACAGGGCGGCGCGGAGGGGGGAAGAGCGGGTGAGACGTGAGCGCCTCGGACGGAGGTGTTGGCGGGAGGGGCTTTGTGAGTGGAGGACTGGAGGTCGGCAGGCGGAGGGTGCGGAGCGACAATAATGCGTAATTACACTAGACGAAAACAAACATTTCAAAAATTCATATCTCGAAAACTAAACACTTTAGAGAAAAACTTTATTTACTTTTTTGTCTAGGAAAAACATGAGGATTGCGCTGCCGAAATTAATGTACTCGCCGTTTTAACACCCTGTATAGTGAGGATACTACGCGAGTTCGCAATAGCCTTCTTTATTTATAATTTTTTTATTTTCTTTGGCGATTGTCTTTTCACCCATCGACGCAAACGGAGGGGTGTTGTTATAGCTCCCAAACGGATGGACGGATTTGGATGCGTTTGTTTTATTAGAAAGCTGTTTTAATCGGGATGGTTCTTAGCCATGTTTGTTATCAAGTAATCAAGTAATTATCTGAAGAAGTGGACCGATTTGCATGCGGTTTTTTAAAAAAGCTTGAAATAAAAGATAAATTAAAAATTTTGTTAGGGGGACCGCTAATAAATTTCCGCGCAGGTCTGCGTTTTTATATTTACTTAGCAGTTCCTCCAGTCGACTCTTTTTTTTTATGTAATCCGGTATGGGTGGCTGCGTCAGAGGGGCCAAAGCACATGCTCTGACTAGCCAATATCACCTCCGAGAAGGTAGGTGCCATAGCGGAGACTTCCCTGGAGACTTCATTTAAGTAAACCGAAATTATTTTTGTCTTTTTAAGGGTCAGGAGTTTTTTAAATTTGTAATTTAACTTTTTGAGACATTTTGCCCAGTGTCATATACATATAATAAGGATTCATGGACAGGTAAGGTCATTTTGAAAATTGTGACTTAACGCAGAGTTCGGAAAACACCTTGTTTCTTTTGGAGGACTGTTTCTCCTTTCAATTGTGTGCAATAAAGAGTTTCTATTCCATTCTGATTGTTGAGTTTGAAATAAAACACGATTAAATCATAAAAATAAAAATGTCCGACTAAAATTCATTAGAAAACAGGACAAGTTGACCTGAAAAAGTAATAGAAAATTCTGTTTTTTTATGTTTCCATACAAATAATAAAGAAAAAAAAAATTAATGGACAGAGCCTAACTACATAATTGTCTACTGCTATGTTAAGACGAACTTGCCCTGCTTTGCCTTTTCTTATTTATTTGTAGGCGGTTTAAAAAAAAATTAACTTGTTTTTTTTTCATTTTCAAAATACATGTTCGGTAATGAACCTAAAAGAAGGAGGCAACCCTGAAGATGCTGTGCTCGGTGCGGGTACTCTTGCAGGCGCATGTAGGCTGTTGTGGATTTGTGGGTATAACTGGAAGCGGCGCGCGGCCGACGCAGAGTCGCCTCGGCTGTGAAGCGGAGTGGAGTGGAGTGGAGTGGTACCAGCGAGGCACGCGGAGTGAGACGCCGCCGCCGACCGGACTCCCAGTGCATATAACTCGCCGCCAGCGTCGCGCCAGCCGCCCAGTACAGCACTAACCGGCTCGCATCGCGCTCGCCCCGTGCCGAGATCCGCCGCGTACGCTGCGTCTGCGAGCCGCGCTCGGAGCCCGCGAGCCGCTCGTTGGGAAATTTTTCAAATTTCGAATATCATGTTCGACTTCGAGTGAACGCCGAACTGGCCGATATCGTTAGAACGTTCCAATTTTGAAAAGGGATTGTTATAGTTTTATCAAAATGGTTAGTGGAAACAAGGACCCGGTGAATCCGACGAAGGTGCCACCGAAGAACCGGCCCAAGAAGACGAACAACTACCGGCGCGCCAACTTGCTCTCCAAGACATGGTTCTGCTGGATGATGCCGACATTCTGGCGCGGCTACAAGCGAGACCTGTTCGACGCGGACCTCACCAAGCCCAAGGATGGACATCTCTCCGACAAGCTCGGCCAGCGGCTGGAACAGTCAGTATCATGTTTTTTTTATATATTCATCCACCATGAAGTATTTGACAGCATGTAACACCCTGTGTTACGCGTGGCGTATAGGAAGAAATTTCATGTATCAAACGGTGTTACACAGCGCAAATTTTAGCAGTGAACGTGTTAATATTAAAACATGATAGAAATGAAATTTGTCATCGAAATTTTCAGTCCTAAGGTCCCAACAACGGCGTTTCCCCCTTTAGAAATATTGTTTTAAACAACTTAACGGTTAACGACCGTGTTTCAGTCGCTGTTGGCTTAAAATTTCATTGGATGGATGTTAAGTTTAGATTGAAATAATTAGTTCCACGAATTGCTTAGGGTGCAGTGTAAAATTTAACGACGACAGTTACGCGATGATTCAATAGGTTGTGAAATAAATAAAAAAATTCCGCCAAATTCCTCCTTAAACACAAAAAAAAAAATCGATAGATTCTCGCCGTGTCAACTTGTTTTGGCAGAAAAGTGTGCAAGAAAGTATCTTAATCGAGACTGGTGATTTTGGCATGCATCAGGCAAGACACGAAGGCATGCATGACATGGTGGAAGGAGCGTGCCAAGGTGACAGGTGGCTGGTCTGTCATGGTTTAGCGTTGCATCTTTGTATTTAATTTTCGATACAAAAGTATAATGTAATGAAGCATGTAGCGTCCCCTCATAGTTTACGTGAAGATGTGTTGTATGCAAAGAGTTAAATCTCGCTATTGGTTACCTACTCGTACCTCGTGTGCGGAGCAAGTGACGTGTTGTGAATACAATATCCTAACAGCTGCATGACATATCGTCCGACTTACATTGTTTCTTTATGTAGATATGTAGTTATTATATATTATTACTAGCTATTGCCGGCGGCTTCGCTTGCGTTAAATTCGTATTTAAAAAGAAGAAAGTAAGTAAGCCCGCCACACTGTACCGCAGTATTTCGGCTCGCGGAACAATTAAGTTTGCATGATAGCCACATCAGCGTAACCGGAACTGAATTTTATTTAGCCTATCCTGTGTCACATATAGTTAAATGTGATTGTAATAAGTTTCATCGAATTCGGATGATCGATTTAAGAGTTATGGAGGAAAATACATACATATAAAAATATTTCTAAAAATCGTCAATTTTGTTTTAGTATCATACATAGAGTCTACAAAATAGTATCTCATAAAACAAAGTAACTTACTCCGTGACCATCCCTTACAGATTTTTTATTTAGTATTGATTTATTGTAATACGATCTTTCGTTTCATTTCGTAGTGAAAAAACATTAGGCGGCTAAGGGTTAAGGACAGGATGCCGTGCTAAAGGGCGACTAGAAAGCGACCTCTCACCTTGGCACGGTCCTTCGACCGAGTCATGCAGCAGGTGGGTCTTCGTGCCTTACTTGCTGCTTGATAGCTGTTATCTTGTCCTAATACTTTGCTAAACGTTGTGGTCGGTGTTGTGCTGCAATTTACGAGAGTACTTGCAGCACATCACCGATTACTCTGCTTACCCCGATTGTCGGGATACAGCGTGTGGTATGTATATAAAATTATTTAAACTATGTGAGCAGTAATGTGTACATACGCTTATTAGGGTCCCGTCGCAAAACATTTTTATTTTTTTTTTTTTTATTGAAACTGGCACGGTTGGCTACATCACCTACAACATCCGTGATGTCAGCTCATAACACCGGGTGAACTTGGTGCCACGTCAGTGCTTCCCTTCGGTCGTGCCGGCTACACTGAACTGGGCGGAAAACACAAACTATTTACATAGCCGTTTCGACCGACCTTTCATTCAGTGCGGTGGTACCAACCCGGGCGGGTTAAACCCTACCACCTAGTAATATAAGAAGGGAGTCATATCCCTTAGTCGCCTTTTACGACATGCACGGGGAGAGATGCAGTGGGGATATTCTTTTAAAGTACCGGCCCCACACGGTACATCTGTAATAAACTGTTACTAATTGTTGTTGAATTGACTTGATATATTTATGTATCAAATTGACGATGTCACTATACACCAGATATAGGTAATGTAAATATGCAGAGTGGTCAAATTCAGTAATCGTGTTTTTATGCTGCAAGTATTAATGCTCTTGTGAGCGGTAGTATCAGTTAATTATTTGTAAGTTACTATATTATAATACTTATAAAGTCAAAAGTCAAAATCGTTTATTTCCCGTTGAGTGGGTTTATACAATTTTATATAAATAAAATTGTTCCACTATGGGGACACGACAAAGATTTAAATTTTTTTATAAAATAATCAAAAATTAAAATATCATTACAATCTATACATATAATAAAATCGTAGAGGTAAGAAAGTCTGTACATTGAATGTATTCGGAAAAAAACTAACCAGGGTGGCTTAAAATGAGATACTGAACATGTTAGAACAGGTTTTAAAATTTTTGTTTGTTTGTTTGTTTGTCTGTACGCGCATCACGCAAAAACCACTGAACGGAATTAGACGAAACTTTGTATAGTGGCAGTTTATATGCCGGGTTAACATAATACGTAAAAAAAAATAACAAAAATAAAAAAAAAATTACAATTATAAACATTATTGCGCGTTTAAAATCACGTAGTCCAAAGTGCATAATTATATCTTGAGAACTGTCAGCAAATACAATTTGAATAAAATATTCATTCGAAATTTAAAAATAAGTAGATACAACGAAAATGACAGTTCTTCTTTTTTATAACTTGAACACAATAGTCTATACATATCTATTCTTACTATACATATCATAAAATCGTAAATGCAAAAATGTCTATTTGTACGCGCATCTCGCAAAAACCACTGAACGGAATTTGACGAAACTTTTTATAGTGACAGTGTATATCCCGGATGAACATAATAATTAAAAAATATAATAAAAATCACGTAATCCAAAGTAAAGGTAAAAAACTATTTTAAATGTCATGTTGACAACGGAGAACTGTCATCTCGACGTGAGCTGGCCGGTGACAAATTGTTTGATAAATAAAAATAATAATTGAAAGTCGAAGTTATGTCGCTGTCATTGGTGCAATAAAATTTATATATCTGTTGCCCGCGGCTTCGCTCGCGTGAAATTCGTATTTAAAAAAAAGAAAGTAAGTAACTAAAGGCGGGCCCGAAGGCTGATCTGCGCTCACGTAAACGATATTCTTTCTCGATGAAAGTAACTAAGGGGAGGCGGAAGGCGGAGCTGAGTTCAGGAAGAAGAAAAATATTCTTGAAGAAAGTAAGTAACTAAGGGCGAGGCCGAAGGCCGAGCTCTATTCTGGAAGACCATAAACCTTCTCGAAGAAAGTAAGTAACTATGGGCGAGGCCGCAGGCCGAACTGCGTTCAGGAAGAAGCTAAACCATCTTGAAGAAAGTAAGTAACTAAGGCGAGGCCGAAGGCCGAGCTACGTTCGGATAATTGAAAAAGCATATCGAAGAAAGCAAGTAACTAAGGGCGAGGCCGAAGGCCGAGCTGCATTCAGGAAGAAGCTAAACCATCTTGAAGAAAGTAAGCAACTAAGGCGAGGCCGAAGGCCGAGCTACGTTCTGACAAATGATAAAACATCTCAAAGAAAGCAAGTAACTAAGGGCGAGGCCGAAGGCCGAGCTGCGTTCAGGAAGAAGCTAAACCATCTCGAATAAAGTTAATTAATATTAAGATTGAGTTAATTTAATTTAAATTTTATTATAAAGTCCACGCTTCTAACGGCAAATATACCGTGCATCCTAGAACCTCGCGGTTATTCCCGGCTGGATGGAAAGAGGCCCGATGCTATCACCTTAGTGCCATGGACTAAGGGTAGTTCTTTGATGTGGGACGCCACTTTTGTTCTCACATTGGCTCCAAGTCACGTTAGGACATCTTCAAGAGCGGCTGGCGCGGCCGAGGCTGGGGCGGAGAGCCTCAAACGCAGCAAATATAGAAATATAATTCAAGATTTCGAATTTGTTGCGTTTGCGGTTGAAACCCTCGGTCCGTGGAGCAGTGAAGCCAAAAGAGGCTTGAGCTGGTTGACGCAACTGGTGTCCCGTCATCAAGGGCTTATGTACTTCATTCAAAAGGTTAGCCTTGCCATCCAGCGGGGTAATGCCGCAAGTGCTCTAAGAACATTTGAAAATGCCCGTTTTGATAGTTATTTTAATGTTTGTTAGGTAGGTTTAATTCTTTAGTTATTAATATTACTTTTTTATTTTTATGAAATAAATAGATTGAGTAAACGATATTATATTCTATCGAAGAAAGGAAGTCTTTAAGGGCGAGGCCCGAAGGCGGAAGAGGGTTTTTGGTTTACCTGAACGCAGCTCGGCCTTCGGCCTCGCACTGAGTTCCTTCCTTTCTTCCAGAAGGTTTATCGTCTTCCTGAACGCAGCTCGGCCTTCGGCCTCGCCCTTACTTACTTCCTTTATTTGAGAAAGATTTATCGTTTACCTGAAAGCAGCTCGGCCTTCGGCCTCGCCCTTAGTTAGTTACTTTCTTTAAGAAGGTTTATCGATTACCTGAACGCAGCTCGGCCTTCGGCCTCGCCCTTAGTTACTTACATTCTTCTTTGGAATACGAATTTCACGCGAGCGGAGCCGCGGGCTCAGCTAGTAATAAAATAAAAGCAATATCGCACTAATTAATTAAAGGTAAATTCCAAAGGTACCGTGTGTTGCCGGTACTTAAAAAGAATAGCCCCACTGCATCTCTCCCCGTGCATGTCGTAAAAGGCGACTAAGGGATAAGGACAAGATATCGTGCTAAAGGGCGACGGGTTCGCCACCTCTCACCTTGGCACGGCACTTCCACCGAGTCATGCAGCAGGTGGGTCTTCGTGCCTTACTTGCTGCTTGATCGATTGAATCTTGTTCAAATACTTTGCGAAACGCGGTGGTCGGCGTTGTGCTGTAATTTACTAGAGTACTTTCAGCACAACACCGATTACTCTGCTTACCCCGATTGTCGGGATTCAGCGTGTGTGATATGTATGTAAATTCCAAATTAACACAATCTTCATTAGAACAAAGTTAAATTCTATAATACGTCATACATAAAGGTACTAACAAAATATTGTGACTTGCGAAGTTTGTTTGTCAGTTCTTCTTCGCGTTTGAATTTAGAACTGGCGGAATTTTCGACATATCCAAGCGTAGGTTACCTACCTATGGATGAAATTATACAATAAACAATTATACAATAAACAATAAACAATTATACAATAAACAATAAACAATAAACAATTATACAATAAAAAACTATACAATAAAGAATAAAATTGCGTCCGACGAAAAAAAGGGACCCTTATTGGATCGCTTCGGTGTCTGTCTGGACCGAACTAAATACTAGAAGCGACAAAGCGCGATGAAAGATGTTACCTATCCGTAAACAAGTGTGCGCGTGCATTCACATCACATGCAATTTTCACCACGAAATCGAACGAAGGATCGCATTACAATCTTTTTTTTTATGGAAACTGACACGGTTGGCTACATCACCTACAACATCCGTGATGTCAGCCCATAACCAGGGCTCACGCACTCTATGTACTTGCGCGCGATAACTACCTACCGCCGACCGGACCGCCGGCGATCCATAATTCATTGGGCTGCCGACAGCCGCGTGGAGCTAACCTACGTGAGCGCGCGCTCACGCTACTGCTTCGTACGGTCGTACCTACCTATATCCAAAGAGTTTCTTTGCCTATGTCTTAATTCAAGTTGACATGGCTTCTGTTAATAGTGGCAGTGGCAATTTATGTGCAGTAGATGGATGTAAATCCAGCAAGAGGAGAGATAAAAATCTCTCTTTTTTCCATTTACCTGCTGATGAAGAAATGTGAGTATATTGTTTATGTTGAGCAATAATTACCTATTCTAAAAAACCGGACAAGTGCGAGTCGGACTCGCACACGAAGGGTTCCGTACCACCGTACAAGATTTAACACTATGTAGGTACTTTATTTTTTATATTTTTACTATTTCTTGTTATAGCGGTAATAGAAATACAGCCCGCTGACAGACGGACGGACGGCGGGGCTTAGTAATATGGTCCCGTGGCACCCTTTGGTACGGAACACTAAAAATGGTATTTTGGTTTATGTTGTGTTAAATAAGTCCGGCTTCTGCCAAGCAGAAAGGTGTATGTAAAGGTCGACTGGAAGTAATTGCCGCCGGCAATAAGTCCGGCTTCGCTTGGCAGATGTATTTTTAATCTATACCGAATAAAATCGGTTAGATAAGCATGCGTACAGGTAACAATAATAACATTACAGGGGTAGTAGGTAGGTAGGATTACCTGAAGTATTTTCGGGCTGAACTAATTTCTTCCTTTAATATATTTTAACGAGGGCGAAGCCGCGGGCTAAAACTAGTAGTAGCCTATATGTTAAACAAAAAAAAAAATTGGTACCTATCTAACAGTAAAAAAACATTTTTAAATCTGTGCTGCAGCTCGCGAACAAACATTCACACATATTTCCTCTTTACAATATAATAATATTAAAGATTGTGTAATGCAGTAGCGGGCCTGTCATACAAGCCAAAAAGCCCGGCTTGCCCTAGGTCAATCAAACAAAGCTCGAAAGCAAATCGAAAACGAAAACAGTCGATAGTACTTCAATTTAATTTTAAATATCGCGCCACGTGCCATTCGCGCGCGCCCGAGGTCTTTGAGTCGACGACGCGACGCGGCGACTCGTCGTTCGTTCGTTCGTATCATTCGGAATTGCTCGTGAACTCTCGCCTCGATGCGATGGATGAATCAGTACGAGCGTACATTAGTCATCTCGCTTGTTCCCGCTGTTATTCTAGCATAATTTTATTTCCTTCTCGTTCTCGAGTACCATACAATTTTTAGCCTAAAGACACCCATACTGGTATATAATAATATATGAGTATGTATAGCGATTAGTATGAGGAAATATGCTAAGAATAATTCGTTCCGTAGTGCGAAAGCGTACTCAGTATTAGTGCTATCTCAGTTTTTCAATAGAAGAACGACAAAGACGTGTCTACTGATGTCTAATGTAGGCGTAGAAGTTTGAAGTGATGGATCGCACGTTCGCGAGGATGTTCGTTACTAATTAAAGAAATAATAATCTTTGGTTAGTTATATCCATGGTGGGTGGCGGCGGCGGCGGGCGGGACGTCGGCTCTCTCTTCGTTCTCTCTCTGGCATGCTATGATATGTATGATATGTGTTGATAAGTCACAATAATTCTGTCAACCATATTAAGCCTCCAGTGTGCTATTGATAATTATCAACAAGAGTCTTCATAGTAACTGCACTGCACTGCAGTTGGTTTGCATAGATTTTTTAATTACCATTTTCTATAAAATTGTGATACAAGCATGTTTATTTCATTTACTGACTGACAGGACAGTCTTATACGTCTTATATTATATTTTGTTTGAAATATTTGGCTTCGGATTGCTCTACGATCTGACCCTAGGCCCGCCACTGGTGTAATGCATTGATATTTTTATCGAAAGTAGCAGCCCTAACGTCACCGAATTTGCTTCAAGGCCCCGCGTCCGCGCGCAGCTGCAAAGCAATAATCACTTTACGCTCTTTCGTTTAGGTACATTTTCGCACGCAGCGACTGGCGTCGTAAAAGTTTAGGCTATTAAAGCCGAAGGTACGTAACTTTTTCTATGGAGAGATTCATCTGTTACGAAGTAACTATTTAGTAATCTGTGCCATAACACCTTGTTGAGCTAGGCGCCGTGTCAGTGCTTCCCTTCATTTCATGTCGGCTACACTGAACTGGACGGAAAATGCGAACTATTTAGTTTTATCGAAGTTTCGCTCAGTGTGGTGGTAACAACCCGGCTGTGATAAACCCTACCACCTAGTAAGGTAAGAAGGGAAGGGATCTACAGTTTTACGTGGAATCCGAACCACGGTCAGCCTACAACGGTCATGGCTTCATATCATGCGTTAACGCTCCTCACTAGCGTATTTGCGGACTTAAGACGATAAGGTGAGACTAAACAAGCGTCAGCCATTGTGAACTCAGCTGATGAGATGATTTGTTCGGTGACATGTTTTTCGAGGGGTCATGAATGAGGAGGCTCTTCTAGTACGTGTTGATTAGTGTCTAAATTATCTATCGCGCGATCTACTGAACCGATTTCGATAAAACTGATGTAGAAATACGTAGAATAATTTCACGCAGACAAGTGACAACCCCGTATATAAATTTGTTTAAGATTGGGGTATAGGGTACCCCAAAATGTAAACAAGATATTATTTTTCGTTTCATTTAAACTACCTTAATAATATACGAGAACTGAACTTGAATTTCGAATTTAAATACGTTATTGTAAGAGCTCATTTTTTTTTCTTTCTGGTTTAGTTAACTCCAGCATTGATCGCAAATTGCTCGTATACTTATTGTGTAGGCGGAGATGAAACATGAAATTTAGTGAAAAGATTATTTGCCGGAGATAGGTATTTTCCGAGAAAAAAATTTTTGAAAAACATGTTTTTCATACAAAATAAAATTTTGAAATTTTTTTTTTAAACGCATCAAAACATTTATTTTGAATAGGAATTTATGCAAAAACGACATGTGCCGCCTCAACATTAGGTTAGGGTTAATTTATAGAAGATGCGTCGCTCTTCTATAAATTAGCCCTGGTTATTTTTTTTAAACCACCAAAACATTCACCCATACCACTTCCCTTGTTTTTACATACATTTATATACAAAATCGATGTTTTCGTGAGTTAAAAAAAATATATATTTTTTTATTTTGTTAAATTTATTTTGTATGGGAATTAAAATTATTAGTAAATATATATAACTAATATATAAATATGTTCAAAGCAAACAGACGGACCGACACACAGAATGGAAAACCAAATTAATATCAAATATTAACAAGACATATAGGATCTTCAAATAGCGGGTTAATAGCCTTTCCCCAGCGACATTAGTCCGCCTCCAAGCCGGACTGGCATATCCTCGGCGGTGAAATTGGCTGCGCCTGAAGCTTCTACCTCGGGGAAAGCCACCTAGTTCGGAAGCAAAAAGAAACATATTTATTTATATAATTTTAATAATTTAACCGTGTGGGTTCGGTAAGTACTTAAAAAGAATAGCCCTACTGCATTTCTCCCCGCGCATATCATAAAAGGCGACAAAGGGATAAGGACAAGATGCCGTGCAGAAGGGCGACAGGATAGCCTCCTCTCACCTTGGCGCGGTCTTCCCACCGATTCATGCAGCAGGTGGGCCTTCGTGCCTTACTTGCTGCCTGATAGTTATCTTGTCCGAATACTTTGCTAAACGTGGCGGTCGGTGTTGTGCTGTAATTTATGAGAGTACTCGCAGCACAACACCGATTACTCTTCTTGCCCCGATTGTCGGAATACGGCGTGCGGTATGCATGTATGAAATTTTTCACATGTATGTGCCCAAAGGTGACACCACACCGCGTAGGGTTTTGACACTTACGAAATAGCCAACGTTTCGTCGTCGCTAGCACGCTAATGGGTACAGGTTCGTGTTAATCACTAATGAAGTGGCCCTGCTCCCCCCCTCCACCCACCCCGCGCGGCAACTACGCACCGCGCGGACACTATAGTTCGTAAAATATAGCCTGACACGCGTGACAGATGTCAGAGTGACATTTCTTTGTATGCTTGACAGATGTCAGAGTGACATTTCAACAAAGTATGACGGTTTATTACGTGCATTTTATTGTAAAAAAAATACGGAACTTCATGCGAGGTGTTCTCGATGACATCTGTCACGCGTATCAAGCTATATTTTACGAACTGTAATCTTGTTTATTTTCTACTGGCTATTGCCTGCGGCTTCGCTCGCCTGAGCAAAAAGAAGAAAGTAAGTAAGCCCGCTACCGTAGCTTTATTTCGGCGCGGGGAACAATTCGGTTTATATGAGAGCCACATCTTAGCCTAACCGGAGCTGAATTTTATTTAGCCTATCCTGTGTCACGTATAATTAAATGTGCTTGTATAAAGTTTCTTAGAATTAGTTTTTTTTTTTGACGTGATAACGTCACGTCTTATAAATTGATGAACACCGGCTGCACGCACGAAAAAGTGTCACGTTCCATCTGAGCCTGTGTGTGCAAGCGGGAGCGCGTAACAAGCGATAGAGAGGCACAATCGGCCCAAGCGTCGGTTTGTACACATTTATCTCTCTGGTTCTAAAGTACCAGGGCAGCAGGAATTGAAAGGACGTTACTCGTTATCACGTAAAACTGTCGTCCGTAAACCGACTTTACAGACAACCAATTTTTTTTTATGTAATCCGGTATGGGTGGCTGTGTCGGAGCCCGGAGGGGCCAAAGCACATGCTCTGACTAGCCAATATCACCTCCGAGAAGGTAGGTGCCATACCGGAGACTTCCCTGGATTGCTGGCTATACTGGACTAGAGGAGAACACAGCCGAGGCTGCTATGCGGCCATCTTACATCCAGTAGGGTGGTAAAAACCCAGTCGGCTACAATTTGAGCCTACCACCTAGTAAAGAGCAAGGGAAGGGACCTACAGTTTTACACCGGTTCCGAACGGTGAAGCAGCAGGTGTAGGTATGCACGTAAATTTTTTCGTCAGAAAAAACTCATTGGTACACGCCGACCGGATTCGAACCTCGGACCTCCCGCATGAGAAGCCGATGCTCAAACCGCTCGGCCACCCGCCGCTTTAAGATGATCGGTTTAAAAGTTATGTTATGTATGATGAAGGAACATACATACATATATACATACAGAAAATATTTCTAAAAATCGTCAATTTAGTTTTATTATATCACAAATAAATAGTCTACAAACGCAATATCTCATACATAAAACAAGTAACTTACTCCATGGACATCCCTTACAGATTTATTATTAGTATTGATGATTGGGTGCGTCTATGTATATTAAATACACATTATGTATAAACTGTGGGTTTCCCAAGTTTTATCGCAGAAGCTAATGGGAGCTATTGGGCAACGATTAAAATATTTTTTTATTTAAGAAAACCAGTATGGACCGGCAAACGGCTGTGCCGAGAGACCAGGAGGTACACCAGACAAATACACTTCAACCCGCGAAACCACGCATAGTAAGACACCATACCGGCAGAAAGACTCCCAGATCATTTACTTTGTCAGCCTCGGTAGCTCAGTGGTGCGGTCGGTCGACTGTTGTTAAGCAACCCTGTGCGCGGTCAGTTCTTGGATAGGTGACCGCTCGACCGTTGGAGGTTGACCGCGGTTCGGATTCCACGTAAAACTGTGGGTCCCTTCCCTTCTTACCTTGCCAGTTGGTAGGGTTTATCCCGGCTGGGTTGGCTAGCACTGAGCGAAACGTCGGTCGAAACGGCTATGTAGCCGGCATGACCAATGGGAAGCACTGACATGGCACCTAGTTCACCCGGTGTTATGGGCTGACATTACTGATGTTGTAGGTGATGTAGCCAACCGTGTCAGTTTCCATAAAAGAAATAAAAAAATAATAATTATCATTAAATACACTCGCCAGTTAGACAAATTGCACACCCTAGAGGTGCGAGAGTGGAACGATTTTGAGAACCGATGAGTTCTCAAAAGCCCAATCTCAACAATAACCCATAACATTACAAGCCATCTAAATACTAGACGGCCATAGAAATGCCTGGCTGACCGCTCGCCCGATGAAGGACCGTGGTTCGGATTCCAAGTAAAACAGTAGGTCCCTTCCCATCTTACCTTATAGGTGGTAGGGTTTAACCCACCCGGGTACTTACCACCGCACTGAAGGAAACGTACCGGCTCGGAACGGCTATGCAAATAGTTCGTGTTCAGGAACGGAAGTTCAGTTCAGTGTAGCCGGCACGATCGAAGGGAAGCACTGACATGGCACCTAGTTCACCAAGGTGTTATGGGCTGAAATCACGGATGTTGTAGGCGATGAAGCCAACCGTGTCAGTGTCCATAAAAAAAGCGATGCTCAGTGACGTGAGGCTGCGTCTGACTCGAATTTCAAGAAGTTTACCACCAATATTACTCACCTGACAGATTCAGTTTTAATATACTTCATCTATCAGCGCAGATCGATAGCTTTTTGAAAACACGATTTCATTAACTTCGCTCGATAGAAAAAAAAATCATGAACATTTAGTACATTAGAACATTTAGTTATAAAAAAGTATTTAAGGCAACGTGACCGAATCAAGGCTTTGAAAAAAAATACATTTTTTACTTGTTGAATATATATCTAAATGCGTAGCCTTTTACTTTTTTGTTTTCGATCCGTAGTTTTGGAATAAAAAAATAAAAACCTAATTTTCGCTTTGATTGATTGTGTTGCATCCTACTCCAACCAGCGAAAGCGGCGCCTTGAAAGAGGAGTACGGGTGAATACGGATTGACAGGGCCTTAATGAATAACGTTTTATACGAGAGTCTATAATGAAATTTCTTCAATCTACGCCTGGCGGTGGGCGGGCGGCGCGGCGGCGGTGCGGCGGCGCGCAACTCGACGCATTGAACTCTTTTGTTCTACACTTGGTCCACTAATTCGTCCGCGCTAAGCACACCCCCGAAACATCATTTAATACCTAATTATTCGTCAGCCTTTGCAGCTCGCTGACGCAATGGGTCGACGTGCTATCGTGAACATGATTTAATAATAACATTTAAATAATACATACAAGTACATGCTTTTTATAATAATATGCATACATATCACACACGCTAAATCCCGACAATCGGGGTAAGCAGAGTAATCGGTGTTGTGCTGCAAGATCGCTGGTCAATTACAGCTCAACACCAACCACCACGTTTCGCAAAGTATTCGAACAAGATTCAATCGATCACAGTGGCGGCTGGTGACTTCAGTGACCGGTAGTGCGCTAAGTACCTACTTAGGTACATAAATACCAAATTTCCCAACACATTCCCGTCATGTTATTTTAAGATCGGGACTTCCGAATTTTTTAAACGCCTGCGTTTTATTATGAACGTACCTACCTAGTATGAATATTCTTAAGACACTCAATGAGTTGCAAAAAACCAGAAAAAAAATCCAAACAAGTTTTTTAACTAATTTTTAGTACCTTTATGAACACACCCATAGACCACAACACTACTGCAGTTTTCAAAAAGAAAACAGTAGTATTAATGTCCAAAAAATACTTACAAAAATATATAAAAATAAAAGCATTTGAAAAGTAGGAATTGAACCCGGGATCACCTGATTGTAAAGCCTTACCTTTAACCAACGCTTAGGCAAATATCGGCACACCTTAATTCACAGTATCACGTGATAGAAAGCACAAAACCTAACCATATCCCATTTTAAATATTCGCGCGCTAACGGGTATGTGACATCACATGACAGCGCGCTGACTCCAGGCAGACGGACTCGTGCAAAACGAATCGCTCGCGACGTGTCGCACGCGCGGCTATTCACGATATAGCGTCCTTGTTTGGCGCTCGTGCGCCGCACGCAGAACTCCATTTCGGCTCATACTGTTTCTATGAAGTATCTTTTGTCTCACGCGCCAGCGGTGTTTTGCCGATCCCCATACATTCAGAATGGGAGACCCGCGTGCGTTACACGATTCCGCACGGGGCGCGCGTTTAAATGCAAAAAAGTACCTTGTGATCTATACAATAAGTTCGAATTCACATTCGTATTTATTTGGAGTACGATCTTTATGGTTTTAATATAGGTATGTTGTAAGATATTATTTATTTTGAGTGAAGTGAAGACTTCTCGTGGTATGGTAGTGCGGCGCACGAGCGCACTTTAGGACCAGCCGCCAGTGATCGATCAAGCAGCAAGTAAGGCACGAAGACCCACCTGCTGCATGACTCGGTGGAAGTACCGTGCCAAGGTGTGAGGTGGCGAGCCTGTCGCCCTTTAGCACTATTATTAATATTATAATGATTATAATAATATGCTTAAATGGATACTTAGAAATAACAAAATAATATCAAATATTAATATTTATCCAAGTAAAAATAAATAAATACATGCTTGTCCATCCAGGTATTGAAAAAAGAAGTTAAGAGGCTGTGACAGACATACAGACAGACATACAACCAAGTGCTACTACAAGGGTTCCTTTCATACCATTTTGGCACGGAACAATAAAAAGAAAGTAAGAGCGATATGTGACGCAGGGTGGCTTGGCGTATCTAAGTAGTCAAAATAAGGTGTCTAACGACGCCCATGGAGATTCGATCGCATGCGGTGGTTGTGAATACCATGCCGGCCTGAAAGGTGCCTATTCACGCCTCTCTTAAAAGACCCGAGACTGTACTTAGGGGGAAATATGTGGACATTTCCTTAATTTAAAAGTCAATCAAATTTACAAAATTTTGTAAGTCAACAATAATAAGTTTGTTTACATACATATCATCTCGCTTGTTTCCCAGTGGGGTAGGCGGAGTTGTCCACGTAAAGTGTAAAGATGCTGCCTCCCCTTTGCCGCCTCAAAATTTAACATTTTCCATTAATAATTTAATTTAAATTCGAACACACATTTTATATACTTACATCTTTACCTCATCGCCGGTAAAACTTCCCGTCTTCCGAACACCGCTCTCCCCCTGGCGGCGGTCAACTTCCCCGCTCCCCCCCCCCCCCCCCCCCCCCCCCCCGGCTGCAGCAAGGTGCGTTTACCCCGCAGGCAGTTACTCGCGCGAGCGCATCAACCTTTTTATATATCCACATATTTTTACAGCCCCGACACGACGAGATGAATCTATTTATAGCGCTCATTACAGCGACTGGTTCCCCACTCATTTTGCATTCTATCCCGGATTGTACGGCCGGCCGGCTGAGTGATCGCTACGGTTTTTGCCCAGCCGTCCGACGCCTGCGCACCGCCGCGCCGCCGCCGGCGGCGATCTATTCTCGATCGCGCGGCAAAAAATCCTCCAGGCTTAGCAGGGTCTATTTTATATTTTCTTTATTCTGTTACCGCGAGAACCGCTCACAGTCTTCGTCCCGCTGGTTATTTTTATCTTAGAAATAGGTTGTGGTTTCCCAGCAAGTGGCCCAGCCGTGTCTCAAGATGTTTTTTATCCCATTCGACGTTAGTTACCATAAATGTGGTGATTGTGTCGATTAATCGAATCGGCAGTACAGGTTTTTCAGTATCGATCCTCATTTGTGCTTCGCTAGGTGCTTCGTATGGATTATTATAACCTGTTAGATATACCAGTTTTATTTATTATGAAATAAAGAATTAAAGAAAGGCAGATCTATTTTGAAAAAAAGATTCATTGATTAAGTTATTTTAGCCTTCCAGTCGGTCAGTCAGTCAGTCAGCGTGTAAGCGTCCACTGCTGGACATACACCTCTCCAATTTTCCTCCAGTCCTCCCGGCCTTCAGCGGTGCGGAACCACTGCATTCCGTCCACGTACCTACTTGATGTCGTCGTCCAACCTAGCGGGTGGTCTTTCCACATCCGCTTTCCTGTTCACGGCCGCCAGTGTAGGACACGGTTACTCCAACTGTCATCGTCTCTTCGGCTAACGTGCCCAGCCCACTGCCACTTGAGCTTAACCACTCGGTAAAAAATATCGACTACTTTGGTGCGTCGTCGGCGGATTGCCCCTTACGCACCATATTGCCTAGTGATATTCCCAGCATGGCTCCTCCATTCCTCGCTGGGCAACTTTCAACCTTTGGACAACCTTCCAGGAAAAACATTAAGGGGTCACCTCCCTAAATTGTGCCTCTCACTCTAACAATGCGCGTTTTATTTTATTAAGAAGAAATTATACAACTTATAAAAAAATCCTCTGGGAGAAACATGCATGATAAAATTATTAATGTTTTTCAATAAAAATATTTGGTACTCCACATATAATAATTAAAAAAAACAAAAACTTAATAAATTTTTAGGTTTTTTTTTTAATTATTATATGTGGAGTACCACTTTTTTTTATTGAAAAACATTAATAATTTTATCATGCATGTTTCTCTCAGAGGATTTTTTTATAAGTTGTATAATTTCTTCATAATAAAATAAAATGTATGAAAAACGGCCAATGTTAGAAAGAGAGGGTAGATTTAGGAAGGAGACCCCTTAATGAAGGCGGAGTTAATTCTTCAATTAGTGCAGCTCTCACAAGTCCCCCTAGACTTACATATACACTCATTTTTGTACTTACGCAGAGCTAGATTTCACCTCGAGGTGCAGAAACGAGTGTTAGTTACTATGGCGCCGATCGCTGGAGCAACAGCTACTGGAATGATTATTGGTACGGTTACACAAGCCACATGGTTACATGGCTACAACTAGACAAGCCGGTAACTGGCTGGCTACTACTGGCTATCTAGTGGCTACCTACCGGTGGACGACACCGACCACCGAGCGTATAGGAAGCACGCATCACCGCGCCTACCCATCTAGGTACGTTTTTTTTTATGTAATCCGGTATGGTTGGCTGAGTCAGAGGGGCCAAAGCACATGCTCTGACTAGCCAATATCAACTCCGAGAAGGTAGGTGCCATACCGGAGACATCCCAGGATTGCTGGTTATACTGGACTAGACGAGAACATAACCGAGGCTGCTATGCGGCCATCTTACTTCGGTGGTATCAACCCAGTCGGCTACAATTTGAACCTACCACCTAGTAAGGGGCAAGGGAAGGGAACTACAGTTTTACACCGGTTCCGAACGGTGAAGCAGCAGGTGTAGGTATGCACGTAAATTTTTTGTCAGAAAAAACTCATTGGTTACACGCCGACCGGATTCGAACCTCGGACCTCCCGCATGAGAAGCCGATGCCCAAACCACTCGGCCACCCGCCGCTTACGCATCGCATTGCATAAAACGCAATGTTACCATGTCAACATAGGTACGCGCAACAGACAATACACCCTTTTGTTGTTGACATTGGGCTTTTGAGAATCCATCGGTTCTCTAAATCGTTTCTTTGTCGCACCGCTAGGGTGTGGAACTATCTTCCGGCGAGTGTGCTTCCCGAATTCTTTAACCTGGGTGTCTTCAAACGTCGTATTAACGGGCTAGACAGCCTAGCAACAGTCCGCAAATCTGCTGGCATATCACCTAACTGAGCGTGGTTTCCCAAGGAGAGGGGATTTTGGCTCTGTCGACTGCACCATTGGTCTCTCGGCACAGCAACTCATGCTGGTTTACATTTAAAAAAAATTTAAGAGGCAAGGGAATATCAATATTGCAAATACGCATTGTTATGTCCCCAGGTTCAGTGGTCGGTGGTAGACGACATTGAATCAACCGCTCCGTGCGATAGGTTCACCGTCATTCATGTGCGCAATTAGCATACTTCTTTATCGATTTCATTGAATATTTTTCCTTATAATCTAAACTTCCACGTTTCTGAGAAATTTCATTAAGTAATGTTAAATAAAACAAACAAGGCTGCTCAGGGCCTGAGCCTCAGGCGAGTACCTAAAGTTTTTGCGGTAACACTAAAAAAAAAGTTCAATCGCGTCCCTCTATCTTCAAGACAATTTTTAGGGTTTCCTTATCCAAACGGAAGCCTACGTACGTACTATTATCAAGCCTACGTAGTCTGTATGTCCGTCCATCCGTCCGAGCGCTGTATCTTTTGAGCCGTACTTAATAGTTAACCGGTTGAAATTTTCACAAAATATTTGTTATTATGGCGAATGTGCCAGCAAATAATAAAAACCGGCCAAGTGCGAGTCGGACTCGCGCGCCGAGGTTTCCGCACCATAAAAAAAAACACGTTTCTTGTATGGGAACCCCCCTTAATTTTTCACCTTTTCTATTTTTTATTATTTGTTGTTATATCCGCCATAATAACACATATTCTGTGAAAATTTCAACGGGCTACCTATTACGGTTCAAGAGATACAGCCCTCGGACGGACAGACGGACGGACAGACAGACGGCGTAGGCTTAGTAATAGGCATCCGTACGGGATACGGAAACCTAAAAAACAAAAAGTAAAAAAAATGTGGTTGCCATACAATAAACGTGCTAAGAATCGATTAGTCAAGCTACTAAGTAATAGATAGCGCCACAGGCTTTTATATTTTGCATTGTAGAAAGACAAAAGATAGACGGATATGGTTTTTTGACAGGTATGGTATAGCGGATCTACGGAACCCTCCGTGCGAGAGTAAAACTCGCACTTGATCGATTTATTTAAGCTTTTCTGTAATCTCCTACGAACACACATTTTTTTATCCTTCCAAATGGATAACGAGTGGCGGGCGGCCGAGGTGTGGCTCGGCTTCTCTTGCGGGAAGTCCGAGGTTCGAATCCGGTCGGCGTGTACCAATGAGTTGAATCAGCGAAAATGGGAAATTTCGGTTTTTTTTTTTTTTTTTTATGGAAACTGACACGGTTGGCTACATCACCTACAACATCCGTGATGTCAGCCCATAACACCGGGTGAACTTGGTGCCACGTCAGTGCTTCCCTTCGGTCGTGCCGGCTACACTGAACTGGACGGAAAACACAAACTATTTACATAGCCGTTTCGACCGACCTTTCATTCAGTGCGGTGGTACCAACCCGGGCGGGTTAAACCCTACCACCTAGTGATATAAGAAGGGAGTCATATCCCTTAGTCGCCTTTTACGACATACACGGGGAGAGATGCAGTGGGGCTATTCTTTTAAAGTACCGGCCCCACACGGTACAAAATTGATTGTGTTGATGGATTGTTTTCACGATATCCATCATGGATCTGGCTAAGGAATCTTCTGAGAACGAAAGTTCTCAGTAGATCCACACCTTCAAAACTGGATCTAATGAGAAATACATATCTCACTAGATCCTTCATGGATCTGGCCAATGGATGTTCTGAGAATGATCCGCCTTATCGGAGGTGGCATTGGCTGGTCGGAGCATGTGCTTTGGCCCCTCCGACTCGGCCATCCATACCAGATTACTAAGACAAAAGCTTCTAAGCACACCTTTTTTTATTTAAGCTTCTAAATGGGTAACGAGATCACACCGTAAACATTTCCATAATGTTTTGTACAAAACTCTAAAATGGAAAAAAAAATCTAAGCTCTTTAAAAATTGCCAAAGAAATTTTGAGGTTGTCTTCTCTTTTATGACTCGGTATCAGTTATCTTTAGGCCGAGACAATCCTTTGTTACTTACTCACTTATTACCTTCACTTTGCTGGCTATTAACGAGTATCTTAAAGTCTTATAATTTTCATTTGCTCGCTCCTATCATAAAGTCATTTTCAAGAGCATTGTCGTAAGTACAGGTAACTGATGTTTATCTATCTTCATTCTTTCTATTATGCCTTTCCTCTCTCTTATCACACAATATACAGGGAGAACCATATACCTACAGACACAATATACCCACAGGGGACACAATATAGGGTACCTGCAATATACCTAAAGCTGGTTTAACCGGGATGGTTCTTAGCTATGTTTGACGAAGATTAGGTCAGTCGATTCGAAGATCACCAGCTTTTCTTTAACTTTTCCTAATTGGTGAAGGGATCTGATGTAAAATGGAAATTTATCACATTTCACTTGCCGCCTTTAAGTAAATAAAAAAACAAAATAAAAACAAAAAAAAAACAAAATTAAAGAACAAAACAAAATTAAACATAACAAAATTCTTCAGAACCGAATTTGAAAAATCTCCGATACAACAACCCTTGAAATAGGTGATTAATAATCTCCGCTTAGTTAATTAAAGGCGTCGGGGGACCACTAAGAAAAAAATAAGCTTTTTTCTTAGTTTAAACCCGACGCCTTTAATTAACTAAGCGGAAATTATTTCTCACTTTTTAAGGGCGGTTGATGTGTCGGGTTTTTTTAAAATTGTAATTTAACTTTTATTTCAAGTTTTTTAAGAGACGTAATTTGAAATTGTAATAATTTTGTTAATTTAGGTTAGGTTAGGTTAGGTTACAATTACATAAATTAGTTTTGTAATAATTTTCGTTTATTTAGTTATAGGTCTTGTCTCCCGCAGCGAACGGGCAATCACTAAGTCAATAAATTGCGAACGTTATGAAACTGATACGGGCGGCTTCTGCGATTCCTTTTCGTTTGCTTACAGTTGCTGAGTTTTACACAGCTGTGCGTGTCATTATGTTTACATAGAAAAACATCTAGTGCCTCATTTACTGATATATTTCCCGCCTTCGAAGTCTAGCGAAAAGACACAAGCATCAACTCCTTTTTAGCCGACTTCAAAAAAAGGAGGAGGTCCTCAGAACTTTCGACTGGGTGAACCGATTTTGAAAATTCTTTTTTATTTGACAGATGGTTCTTCCCGTGTGGTCCCATTTCAATTTGGTCAAGATCGGATTGGAAAGCGAGGCGGAATCGCGAGGCCGAAGGCGTAGCGATTCCGCCGAGTACGTTAATAGCAAAAAATACTAAAAAAACTGTGAAATAAAAAACTATTTAAAATTAAAAAAACCGCCTTTAAAAATTTATGAATTAAAAAAAAATCTAACCCTAGAGTTGAAGGCGGTGCTAGAGCAAAAAAAAAAAAATAACGGATCCCCTTCAACTCTAGGGTTAGATTTTTTTTTTATTTCACACATTTTTACCGGTAAGTTTAGCAGTGCGACCCTTGTATTCTACCAATTTAATGTTCAGTCAGTTATGCGTTATTTGAATATTACACTACAGATAAGAAATATCAAAGAACAAACAGAATAGTTCATACTGTCAGCCTCGGTAGCTCAGTGGTGCGGTCTGTCGTGATAAGCACACCTGTGCGCGGTCGGTGACTGCTCGTCCGTTGGAGGCTGACCGTGGTTAGGATTCCTCTTATAACTGTAGGTCCCTTCCCTTCTTTACCTCACAAGTTATTAGGGTTTAATCCGCTCTGGTTTCTACCACAGCAACTGAATGAAAAATCTAGTAAAATAGGTTTTTTTTAACTTAGAGTTTTTTGTTTCATTTATTGAAAACTGTACAACTGAAAACTGTACCGTGTGGGTTCGATACTTAAAAAGAATAGCCCCACTGCATCTCTCCCCGTGCATGTCGTAAAAGGCGACTAAGGGATAATAAGGACAAGATGCCGTGCTAAAGGGCGACAGGTTCGCCACCTCTCACCTTGGCACGGTACTTCCACCGAGTCATGCAGCAGGTGGGTCTACGTGCCTTACTTGCTGCCTGATCGATTTAATCTTGTTCGAATACTTTGCGAAACGTGGTGGTCGGTGTTGTGCTGTAATTTACCAGAGTTCTTGCAGGACAACACCGATTACTCTGCTTACCCCGATTGTCGGGATTCAGCGTGAGTAATATGTATGTATGTATGTAAAACTTTATTCAAATCAAATTAACATAGTTATTAAATAATTAACTAATCTAAAAATTATATAAACTAACTTAGGAAATAAACTAACTTAAAAAATAAATTTCATTTAGTGCTTTTGTCCCCGGGATTGTGCCGAGGATGCCAGCCGCGTTACCCCTCTGAATTGCCGGGCTTATCCTTTGGCGGAAGAAGGCGAGGCAAGAGGGGTGACCTATGGCAGCAGACATCCTCGACCCTATCTCGTGGGCAAAAGCTATCGCCTCCTCAGACCAAGAGCCGAAGGTTTCGACTGCGAAAGCCACAAACCAATAATTCAGGCTAAGGCCCACTTGCACCAACACGAGTTTAAAGTTAAGTAGCGAGTTATGGATTTAAACCATATTTAAACGCGGTTCCCACAGTCAACGGATGCTAGCTTAACGAGTTAAACTGGTTTATATATATATATTTTTTTTTTTTATTTTTTTTATGGAAACTGACACGGTTGGCTTACATCACCTACAACATCCGTTATGTCAGCCCATAACACCGGGTGAACTTGGTGCCACGTCAGTGCTTCCCTTCGGTCGTGCCGGCTACACTGAACTGGACGGAAAACACAAACTATTTACGTAGCCGTTTCGACCGACCTTTCATTCAGTGCGGTGGTACCAACCCGGGCGGGTTAAACCCTACCACCTAGTAATATAAGAAGGGAGTCATATCCCTTAGTCGCCTTTTACGACATACACGGGGAGAGATGCAGTGGGGCTATTCTTTTAAAGTACCGGCCCCACACGGTACATATAAGAAGGGAGTCATATCCCTTAGATTAAATTTCCCTTATATATTAAATTTGTGTTGGTGCAAGTGGGCCTAAGTAAAGTAAAATAAGTTAAAATTGAATGTATACTAATTGGTTTCTCGGAAACGGCTCTAACGATTTGGGTGAAATTTTGTATTCATGTTATTTCTTCCCAAGTTTATCTAGACAGGTGTAGACGCCGAGTGAAGCTCGGTCGCCCAGGTTTTTTTTTTATGTAATCCGGTATGGGTGGCTGAGTCGGGAGGGGCCAAAGCGCCTCCGAGAAGGTAGGTCATACCAGAGACTTCCCCGGATTGCTGGCTATACTGGACTAGAGGAGAACACAACCGAGGCTGCTATGCGGCCATGTTACATCCAGTACGGTGGTATCAACCCAGTCGGCTACAGTTTGAGCCTACCACCTAGTAGGCGCAAGCTGGCTGTGAGACGCTGCGCCTAGACCGTTTTCTTAAGATGTTTGTACCTACATTGTGTTATTGTTAATATTCTGCCTACTTACATTTTAAGAAATAAAGAACTATTATCTTATCTATCTTATCTTAGTAAGGGGCAAGGGAAGGGACCTACAGTTTTACACCATAGGTACTAATAATAATACCGAATATGCCAAGGCTTAAAAGTTATCATCGGTGTTTTCGCTCTATCTGGCCGATTGCAATGGCGCGAATTTGAAATTCAAACAAATATGTAAATTGTTCGAATCCCACGTGTTCTGAATTCAGATCGCAACCTTAAAGACATACCGCTCCCAGCGGTTGACAACCTCCGCGACCTGATTTATAGCTTGGAGTATTTTCGTTTATTGTCTAGGTAAGCGAATAATAGGGGTATAGAATCAAAGGTAGCTCTTTACCACTTTTTGGCGAAACGACATATGAATGCACAATTTTTCTTTCCATTAAAAACATAGTTCAGAAATTAACATTAACTTTGTACCGTGTGGGGCCGGTACTTTAAAAGAATAGCCCCACTGCATCTCTCCCCGTGCATGTCGTAAAAGGCGACTAAGGGATATGACTCCCTTATATTACTAGGTGGTAGGGTTTAACCCACCCGGGTTGGTACCACCGCACTGAATGAAAGGTCGGTCGAAACGACTATGTAAATAGTTTGTGTTTTCCGTCCAGTTCAGTGTAGCCGGCACGACCGAAGGGAAGCACTGACGTGGCACCAAGTTCACCCGGTGTTATGGGCTGACATCACGGATGTTGTAGGTGATGTAGCCAACCGTGTCAGTTTCAATAAAAAAAAAATAACAATAACATTCAAAAACAGCACTATCCATCCGTTTAGTTTCAAAACTATCACTAAGCCCAATAGGATAGCTCCATTAATCCTAACAAAGTAACGGGCCATTTAGAATAAACTGGATCTGAATAAACATTTTTTTTTGTTTTACCAAAAATTTGCAACAGTTGATATAGCTATCTTTGATTCTATACCCCTCTTTCTGATTTCAAGTTTTGGAATAAAATTTTTTTTTTTTCATACAAAATATACTTTTTTTTTGCTCGCGGCTTCGAGAAATCGAGATATGTGGCGCCCACTGAGACATCTCAATGGTGGCGCCTAGCCAACTATAAGGTGTCCAACGACGCCCATGGACATTCGGTTGAATGCGGAGGTTGCGAATGCCATGCCGACCTGATAGGTGCCCGTTGCCTCCATTCTCCAAATTCTCTTTAGTTTCTGATATCAAGTCTCCACAGTTTACGCGGAAGAAAAAATCGACATTTGGTTACCGTATAATTTGTATAGAAAATGATAAAATTTTACAACCAAAAATGTGTGCTAGTACAGCCTATTGGCGGTTCCAAAGTGGCTATTAGCAAATTGGTCCAGGTTCGAGGTTGTCGCGTGCCGGTAATACGAATCTTCCTCTAAGTTCGACGCCTAAATCGTTCAACTAGCCGTGTGGGCCGCCGCTGCTGGCGCGCAGCGCTCTGATGATCGTGATGGCCCGACGTGTGCGGAAGTGGGCACGTCGCGTCTGTCTGCTGGCAGCTGCATGAGATGAGATGATTGTGAAATAAAACACTCGATAGATATAACAAATGGCGTCATTTTGCTATAAAAGTTCGATTCAAATTCTCTTTAGTTTCTGATATCAAGTCTCCACAGTTCACGCGTAAGAAAAAATCGACATTTGGTTACCGTATAATTTGTATAGAAAATGATAAAATTTTACAACCAAAAATGTGTGCTAGTACAGCCTATTGGCGGTTCCAAAGTGGCTATTAGCAAATTGGTCCAGGTTCGAGGTTGTCGCGTGCCGGTAATACGAATCTTCCTCTAAGTTCGACGCCTAAATCGTTCAACTAGCCGTGTGGGCCGCCGCTGCTGGCGCGCAGCGCTCTGATGATCGTGATGGCCCGACGTGTGCGGAAGTGGGCACGTCGCGTCTGTCTGCTGGCAGCTGCATTAGATGAGATGATTGTGGAATAAAACACGTATAAACAGGGTGTCCGGCGACCTGGAAAACCGAGAAAACCGTTGCCAGGCGGAAAAAAAATATGTTAAGTGCGAGTTTTACTCGCGCACGGAGGTTTCCGTATCTATACGATATTATCCGCCGATCTTTTGTCTTTTAACATTGCAATGTATAAAAGCCTGTGGCGCCATCTACTATTCAATAGTGTGACAAATCGATTTTTCGGACGTTTGTTGTATGGGAGCCCCCCTTAATTTTTAACATTTTCTTATTTTTCTTATTTCTTGTTATATCCGCCATAGTAACAGATATTCTGTGAAAATTTCAACGGGCTACCTATTACGGTTCATTGTTTATTGTTTATTGTATAATTTCATCCATAGGTAGGTAACCTACGCTTGGACATGTCGAAAATTCCGCCAGTTCTAAATTCAATGCGAAGAAGAACTGACAAACAAACTTCGCAAGTCACAATGTTTTGTTAGTACCTTATAAGTATTATATTATAGTAACTTACAAATAATTAACCCATACTACCGCTCACAAGAGCATTAATATTTACAGCATAAACATGAATACTGAAGAATCTGACCACTCTGCCTATTTAAATTACCTATATCTGGTGTATAGTGCCATCGTCAATTTTAATATTTCATATTATATCAAGTCAAATAAAACAATTAGTTTACGTTTATTACAAAGAAATGTAATAAGTCATATTAAAAATCAAATGATACATGTTCAAGAGATACAGCCCTCGGACAGACGGACGGACAGACAGACGGCGGAGGCTTAGTAATAGGCTTCCGTACGGGATACGGAAACCTAAAAATCAGGGAAATTAAGGCGCCTAGTAACGCCAACGGCGTAGCGCGTAGTAGTTTTCATAAGGGTAGTTTCATAAATTGTGATTCTTCGCATTAAAACTTTGAAAAGCTTGTGATCGATAGATATAACAAATGGCGTCATTTTGCTATAAAAATTCCATTCAAATTCTCTTTAGTTTCTGAAATGAAGTCTTCAACGATCATGCGGAAGAAATAATCGACATTTGGTTACCGTATAATTTGTATAGAAAATGATAAAATTTTACAACCAAAAATGTGTGATCTATAGACAAAGAATATTGTTCCATATTTTGCAGTAGTTTTAGCCTTGGTCTAGTTATCACGGGTTAATTCTTCAAAAATCCACATGTGGCGTTACTATGCGTCTGGGAAAACGAGGCTAGTCCGTTCCTAGCGAGAAGAGGTCCACCTACCAGCAATACGAAAGTATTCTAAGTGTATAACGGTTGTCTGGTAGTGATTATAATATGGCACTAAGACCACCGTGTACCGTGTGTACCGTGTGGGGCCGGTACTTTAAAAGAATAGCCCCACTGCATCTCTCCCCGTGTGTGTCGTAAAAGGCGACTAAGTGATATGACTCCCTTCTTATATTACTAGGTGGTAGGGTTCAACCCGCCCGGGTTGGTACCACCGCACTGAATGAAAGGTCGGTCGAAACGGCTATGTAAATAGTTTGTGTTTTCCGTCCAGTTCAGTGTAGCCGGCACGACCGAAGGGAATCACTGACGTGGCACCAAGTTCATCCGGTGTTATGGGCCGACATCACGGATGTTGTAGGTGATGAAGCCAACCGTGTCAGCATCAATAAAAAAAAAATAAAAAAAAGACCGCCTTCTGCTCAACAGAAAATTAATTAAACCTCACAGAGTCTAAAGACGTGCCAAGTTATGTATCGGGTGGAAGATGGAAAAAGGTATAACGTTCTTCTTCATTTTAAAATGGTAGTGCAAGATTTACGGATTAGAAAGAGACTCCTCCCATACACCAGTATGAGAAAAGTGGACGCCCCGCTTCTCTTAAGGCTGCGATATGCAAATTTTAGGAGAAAACGAGATTTTTGCAATTTTACAAAAAATTATTTCAGAGAAACCAGGCCACACAGAAAAAAATATAAAAATTGATCACGGCAGTAAAGAATTAAGATAACTTTATAAAAAAAAATTTACTCAAAATGTGGCTTATTTACTTAACAAACCCCCTTCAAACCCCACCGTGTCGTAAACAATCGCTAACATGGTGTTTCAGCAGTTTTTCCAGGGTCAACCTACACAAAAACTAAAAAAACAAGCAGGATAAATAATCGTTCTCATCTTTTTCTTTTATTTCTCCAAAATATTTTCTGTATAGCTGCCTTGATTTTCTTAACAATTTCTTCTAAAAAAACGTAATTTATGGTCCTCTGTCGTGTTTTTTTTTGTTTTGCAAAAGTTACATGTTGTAAGAAATAAATCACTAAGCATTTAAGCATGTTATAATAAATATATTTTTATTGAAAAGAAAAAAAAATCCGATTGAAAAATATGAGTATTATAGTTTCGAAAATTATTCTAACAAATGACATATAATATAAGCCTAAACGCTCATTGATCTTATGTTTTGCATCGGCGGAATAGGCCCTTAAGGTCACACAAAATGTTCAACATTAAACATTCAATCTACGCGTGCAAGTATAATAATAACAAAATAGACCTATGCAAGCTAGTGAGCAGTGTCACTCTTCACAATGAACATCAGCGACTGTTGACAGTTAATATCTGTGTCGGTCCATTCCACCGAGTGACGCCGCGCCGCGCGAGCGCTCCGTCATCGCGCCGCCACTTACGAGCTAATCCACTTTATTTACCTACTGGCCGTACACGCCCTCGTCCAAACCCTCCTACGTCACACAACAATACGTCTCGGCCGTACGCTGCTGCGTATCGTCGTCAGCAGCGCAGCGGGACGGACAGCAGCGGCTTCCTGCGTATTTGGTTCTAATCATAGGTAGGTACAGTCCTGGATTTCTCATTAGGCCGTATAGGCCGCGGCCTAGGGGCGGCAGAACTTCAGGGGGCGGCAGATTTCCGAAGCCGCTAAGGAATATTACACTTATGCGCTTTTGAATAGTGTAAGCCGTCAAGTTCGTGCGCCATTATGGACGCAATACTCAAGCAAATCACTTGTGGATAAAGTTTTAGATCTAAATACTTATAGATGCTAAATATAATTTGGGGTAAACGTTTTAGGTCCCCATTGCGACTTAGTAATATTCCATCCTATATTATTTATGTTTTCCGCGGGCGGCGAAAGTCAAGTGGCCTAATAAAGAACAATACAGGTCCGGAACTGGGTAGGTACATAACATAACACACGCTGTATCCCGACAATCGGGGTAAGCAGAGTAGTCGGTGTCGTGCTGCGAGCACTCTTGTAAATTACAGCACAACACCGACCACCACATTTAAAAAAGTATTAAGACAACATAACTATCAAGCAGCGATTAAGGCACGAAAACCCACCTACTGCATGACTCGGTGGAAGGACCGTGTCAAGGTGAGAGGTTGCTATCCTGTCGCTCTTATGCACGGCATCTTTTCCTTATCACTTAGTCGCCTTTTACGACATGCAAGAGGAGAGATGCAGTGGGGCTATTCTTGTACCAGCCCTACACAGTACATGCACATATTTTCCGTTATATTTTTAACCCCCGACGCAAAAATACTGGGTGGTATAAGGTCGACGCCTCCGTCTGTGTGTCTGTCTGTGTGTCTGTCTGTGGCATCGTAGCTCCCAAACGGATGGGCCGATTTGGATGCGGTTTTTTTATTGGGAGGGAAGCTGGTTTAACCGGGATAGTTCTTACCTATGTTTGATGAAGATCAGGTCAGCCGATTCGAAGATCATTTCCTAATTAGTGAAGGGATCTCTGCTGTTTATTGGAAGTTAATTCCACTTTCACTCGTCGTCTTTAAGTAAATGAACGGAAATTATTACAAAACTAATTTATGTCCTTGTAACCTTACTTAACCTAACCTAACAAAATTATTACAAGTTCAAATTACGTCTCGTAAAAAGCTTGAAATAAAAGTTAAATTATTAAATTTTAAAAACTCCCGACACATAAAAAACGCTCAAAAAGTAAAAAATAAATTTTCTCGTGGATCCTATCATCAGAACTTCACCATGACCAAATTTATATCGGACTAGTCAGGTAAGAGTCCCTTCTTACCTTACTAGATGGTAGGGTTCAAACCGCCCGGGTTGGTACCACCGCACTGAATGAAACGTCGGTCGAAACGACTATGTAAATAGTTTGTGTTTTCCGTCCAGTTCAGTGTAGCCGGCACGACCGACGGCACTGACATGACAACTAGTTCAACCGGTTTTATGGGCTGACATCACGGATGTTGGAGGTGATGTAGCCAACCGTGTCAGTTTCCATAAAAAAAAAATTTTGAGGGGAAGGGACCTACAGTTTTACGTGGAACCCGAACCACTGTCAACCTTCAACCCATCCATCCACTGACCGCGTCCAGGTGTGCTTACGATCACGACCGGCAGTCGACCGACCGCACCACTGAGTAGCGGCCATTTCTTCGTAGTTGATACTGCGCATTCCTGCGAGCACGCATCAATTCATCGTACCGGAGTTGGGCCAACGTCGCAGTGCACGGAAAACTACAAATTCAGATCTACTGAAACGCGTGCGCTACAAAGTGGCTAATGGGCGAGTGCCGCCTTGCGAAGTCAAAAGTGGTGACGTCATCGCCGCTTACCCAATGAGCGTGCAATTATGCGTTACCGGCCGTCAAGGAGATTCTCCTGGTCCACAGTTCGCCTACTCCAGAGTTCGTCTTAACCATAGATCAGATAAGCATGGCTAGATCGCACCGCTAGAGTGTGGAACTGTCTTCCGGCGAGTGTATTTCCTGAATCCTTTAACCTGGGTGTCTTCAAGCGTCGTATTAACGGGCTAGACAGCCTAACAACAGTCCGCAAAGCTGCTGGCATGGCACCGAACTGAGCGTGGTTTCGCGAGGAGAGGTGATTTTGGCTCTGTCGACTGCACCATTGGTCTCTCGGCACAGCCACCCATGCTGGTTTACATAAAAAAAAAGATGCATGGTCATAAAATTATAACACACGTAACTCAGAGCGTTTAAAATCTGTTGCGCATAAATCGGCGATGGCTGCAAAAGACCCTAACGTGATTGGACCCAAATTGTACGAAAATTTTCCTGGTAACATTTAATATGTAAATAGTGACAATGTGTTCCAGCTTTTACAAGTGAATTTGTTTTTATTGTGAATAAAATTCTGCTGACTGATGATTCAAATTATTAATATGGTATAAACTCAACTTTTGTACTGTGTGGGGTCGGTACTTAATAAGAATAGTCCCACTGCATCTCTCCCCGTGCATGTCGTAAAAGGCGATTAAGGGATAAGCGGCCTGCAAACACCCCGGTCGACTTGTGGCTTTCATGGAAGACATAGGGTGGCTGGGGTAGCTGTAGACTGCGGGGTTTTGCACGAAGGTCCCCAACCAAGCGGGATTTGTTTGCAGGCCTAGAGCCAACCCCCAAACCAAAACAACAACAACAACAACGACAACTCAACTTTTATTAATGACTTGACTGGACCCTATGTTCTATGGACCATATTTTCTTTATTACTTAGACGTAGTATGTTATATTTAACGTAGGTAATTAAAACTTAGTTTGTAAGTTATATTGAAAAAAAAGCTCTATAAAGTTTCTTACCCGGTTCCAGGCCTCACGCACTCTATGTACTTGCGCGCGCTAACTACCTACCGCCCGACGGGCCGCCGGCGGTCTTTTTCAGTACAAATTCGTCAGCCGCGCGAAGTATACATAGACGCTCGCCCACGCAACTGCGCGCAGCTGCAAAGCAATAACACTTTACACTCGATCGTTAAGGTACATTTTCGCACGCAGCGATTGGCGATGTGAAACAGTAGGCTATTAAAGCCCGAAGGTAGGAACATTTTCTATGGAGTGATTTATCTGTTACGAAGTAACTATTAAGTAATCTGTGCCGGTTCTTCCTTACAGATTGCACTGCTGAACGGGACATGAAAAAAAAAATGACGACGAACCATACTGAATATACATGTCCCAATGAAATATTCTTAATTTTGTGTGTTTTTTATGGCGAAATAAATATCGGAATCTGAATCTGATAGACCAACACATCTACCGCCGCACCGCATGAAGATAGTTACGACTTGGCTGGCAGACGATGTCGGCCACAGAGCATGAAATGGGCGCGCGCGCCCCTACTAGAGACGCCGTGAGCGCGATTTCTCTACAACGGCGTTGAAGCCTGTGGGCGTGGCCTATGACTTACATGTGTGTGTTGTGCGTGTGCATTTGTTTTGTGCGTGTGCCTAACATGCTCCTCTTTGTGTGTAGTGTCGATACTAGCACACACACACACATACGAAGCGCTAGCAGCTCAGCGTACGGTTATTGGGTTTCAAATATCATCGCTTAGGGCGCCTCTAGTAGGGGGCGCGGGTGGTAGGTATTTGATGCTCTGTGATGTCGGCCGATATTGTTGCACGCTCTCATTGGCTGTATATTTCGACGTTAGATCACGCGTGCGCATTGGTGCTAATGATCGGTAGAAGTTTTTGGCGACGCACCGTGCTCCCCATACAGAGAGCACGCTCTGTCTCATCTAGCCACCATCCTCTGGTCTGTGGCCTTAACTGTTACGTGAATTTACCGGAAGAGTGGCAGCCACTTCGGGGGAACCGTGCTTATGTTGGCATGCATTTTGAACTTCCTTGAATCTTTCCGTAGGCTAACTACAGTTACTGTTACCTTTTGTTGTTAACATTGGAGATTTTGAGAACCTTTTTTGAGAAATGTTGATTATTGTTGTGGGACTGGCATACGTTTTCGTAAATTTCTAACCTCAAAATGTATGGAGAACTCAAATTCGTTTTTTTTTTCAATTTCGCCACAGTTTTTTTTATGGATAGCGCGACATGTGGCATCACTGTGGCATCGTTTCACTTACGAGTAGGTGTCTAACGATGTCCATGGACATTCTGTGGTGCACGGGGATTGCGAATTCGATGCCGGCCTGAAAGGAGCCTTTTTACGCCCCTTTCGAGAAACTCCTCCAGATTAAACTATCTAAGAAAAAGTAACCTAGGTACCTAAAAAAACTTATAAATGAGTAAATTAAGTAATTTTATTTAATTAAATGGCGGGGGTGGGAGGGGAACAGACAATAAACGTCACGTGCTACAACTTCGACTAAACAAATGTATTCTACATTAATCCCAGCCTCAGTGGTGCAGTCGGTCCACTGTCGGTCGGATCATAAGCACACCTGGGCCACAGATTACTTAATAGTTACTTCGTAACAGATAAATCACTCCATAGAAAATGTTCCTACCTTTTCACGTCGGCAATCGCTGCGTGCGAAAATGTACCTTAACGATCGAGTGTAAATTGGTTATTGCTTTGCAGCTGCGCGCAGTTGCGTGGGCGAGCGTCTATGCATACTTCGCGCGGCTGACGAATTCCACTGAAATAGACCGCCGGCGGCCCGCCGGGCGGTAGGTAGTTAGCGCGCGCAAGTACATAGAGTGCGTGAGGCCTCCTGGGCGCAGTCAGTATTTGGATGGGTGACCGCTCGACCGTGTTGGAGGCTGACCGTGGTTCGGATTCCAGGTCCCTTCCCTTCTTACCTTATTAGGTGGTAGCGCATAACCCGCGCGGGTTGGTACCACCGCACTGAATGAAGGGTCGGTTGAAACGGCTAATTAAATAGTTCGTCTTTTCAGTCCAGTTCAGTGTAGCCGGCACTACCGAAAGGAAGCAAGGGAACCTAGTTCAACCAGGTGTTATGGGCTGACATCACGGATATAGTAGGTGATGTAGCCGACCGTGACAGCTACCTACCATAAAAAAATAAAAATTAAAAAATTACGCCAATAAATTATTTTAAAGTAGACAAATACACAATTTTTAAGTCCCGTCCAAGGAGCACCGACCATCACATTTAGCAAAAGTATTAGGGCAAGATAACTTATCAAGCAGCAAGTAAGGCACGAAGACTCACCAGCTACATGACTCGTTGGAAGGACCGTGCCAGGGTGAGAGGTGGCTAGCCTGTCGCCCTTATGCACGTCATCTTGTCCTTATTAGTCGCCTGTTACGTCATGCACGGAGAGATATGCAGTGGGGATATTCTTTTTAAGTACCGACCCCGCACGATACAAGAAATAACATATATGTACGAGTATAGGTATTATAGTTATGTTATAACCAGTTAACTCGGAAGTGGTATAGTACCTATACAAGACAAAACACGTTTTATTACAACTGTATGGGTCTCCTCGAGAGCGGATGACCCTCCCAGTTATAGAAAACGGTAAAACATCGGTCTTGCCGTTGGTTTTGTACGATCAATGTAAACAAAAACAATATTATGTGGAATTTGTTTAGAAAACAATGAAACCTTTTTTTAAAGCAATTTTTGCAAGATATTACATATTAAATGGTTTAAGATATTTAGAGTAATTTTTTTTTATTACCGGTCCCCCGACGCCTTTAATTAAAGTAAGCGGAAACATTTTTTTTTCTTTTTAACGGTTGTTTATGTGTCGTTTCTTTTTTGTAATTAGATTTTTATTTCATCCTTTTTAAGAGACGTAATTTGAACTTGTAATAATTTTGTTAGGTTAGGTTTAGGTTAGGTAAGTGCATAAATTCGTTTTGTATTAATTTCCATTTATTTAAACACACATACGGAGACGTCTAACTTATAACACCCCTACTTTTGCGTCGGGCGTTAAAAATAATAAACTCCGAAATAAATGTACAAATATTTGTGTCGTATTCTAGCTAGAAGGTTGAACAAACTTCACCATGCTGTGTTCTTTTAACGTTGGGTTTTGGTTTGGTGTAAATAACAATAATATGTGGGCAAATCCCAACACAGCGTGTAATTTAACTGTAAAAAGCGGTCAAGTTCGAGTCGAACTCGCGTGGAGAGGGTTCCGTATCATTCCATTTTCCGTGAGAACTTTAAGATTTTCGTTTAGGTTTTCCTGTATACTTTAAAAGAGGCGCTATATTCCCTATTTTATTCGGAAATTTTTAGACTCAGAAGTTTCGGTGATAGGGTTGAATGCTCATTTTTTTAATATTTTGTTTAATATCTTTTAAACTATGCATTATAAAGTTATAAAAATTATATGAGCGCTTTTCATTGATAGATAAGTCACATGACATGATGCACGTGAAAAAAAAAATGTTTTTTTTAATATCTAATTTGTCCCCCAAAATCCAAATTCGTTCATTTACGCTATTTTCAACTATACATCGTCCTCAACTAAACAGTCCTGTACATTCGGGGAAAATAACCTGTGACAGACGAACAGACAGACGAACAGACACGAGAGTGATCATAAGTGTTCCGTTTTTTTCGTCTTCCGAGGTACGGACCCCTAACAATTAAACTTCTAGCGAAGACGACAAAAAGATCGCAAAAAGATCACCTCAATGACACTCACGAATTCAAAGTAGGTTTTTTTCTCATCCTTCACACTAAAAGAACTATATTTTTAACTATAAAGGCAGGTGGAATAAGTATTTACAAAAAAAAAAAAAACTAAACAAAACAAAACAAAAAATGTTTGCAGTTTTAGCAGTTTCTCGCGGAGATGTTTATCCCAAATTACCTCGTAATTTGACGTGAGGGAAGTAAAGACGAGTACGTATCTATTTGCATGCGAATATAAATAAAACTCAAGCCTTTAATCTGACCGAAACTACCGCAGACGTTGACCATGAGTTCTTACGTCACTAAGCGCGTCTTGCACCAACACGAGTTTAAAGTTAAGTAGCGAGTTATGGATTTAAACGCGGTTCACACATACAACGGGTGCTAGTTTAACGAGTTGAACTGGTTTATATATTGAACTTGTGTTGGTGCAAGTGGGCCTAAGTATATACTAATATAAACTTCACTTAACCAAATATTATACACTTTGACGATCATACCCGCACTGTCTTGTACTCGCAAACCACCTTCCACATCGTTAGGTGTACATATTTTTCATATCAATAAATTACAAATAAAGAAAAATCCCGACTCTTAAAAATTTAAAAAAAAATCCGTCCATACAGACAGAGAGACAGACAGAATTCCAAATTCCAAATTCGAAATATTTTATTGAAAATTTTGACAAATTACATAATATAGGTGTTTATTATGCTTTTTTTTTTATGTAATCCGGTATGGGTGGCTGAGTCGGAGGGGCCAAAGCGCATGCTTCGACTAGCCAATATCACCTCCGAGAAGGTAGGTGCCATACCGGAGACCTCCCTGGATTGCTGGCTATACTGGACTAGAGGAGAACACAACTGAGGCTGCTATAAGACTTGAGTTTGGGAATGTAAAATATAATATAAGGAAAATAACTATGATAAACTATATTATACACTACAAAGACGCGGCTGCATCTCCGCAACTCCTCGGACTCGACACGATATTACCCATTGATACTTGATAGGCGCAAACGCTTATTACTCAGTACAAATCATTATTGCATATTGCAGAGCAAATTACTTCCTCTATTTACTGTCAGTATGGGTATACTAATAAAAACCGGCCAAGTGCGAGTCGAACTCGCGCACCGAGGGTTCCGTATCGCCATGTCACGGTTAGCGCCACTCACACCATCCATGGCGTGTTATGAAATGCTTCTTAGTTAAATGTCATGATTATTTAAAATGCTTCACGCTCTATTCGGTAGATGGCGCGCGCGCATACACTTTTTGGTTTCTTCTCTGGGAACCACCGTGATTTTTTTTACTTTTTCTTAGTTTTATTATTTGTTGTTATATCGGCCATAATCACACATTCTGTGAAAATTTCAACGGGCTACCTATTACGGTTCAAGAGATACAGCCCTCGGACAGACAGACAGACAGACAGACAGACGGACGGACGGACGGACGGACGGACGGACGGACGGACGGACGGACGGACGGACGGACGGACGGACGGACGGACGGACGGACGGACGGACGGACGGACGGACGGACGGACGGACGGACGGACGGACGGACGGACGGACAGACGGACAGACGGACAGACGGACAGACGGACAGACGGACAGACGGACAGACGGACAGACGGACAGACGGACAGACGGACAGACGGACAGACGGACAGACGGACAGACGGACAGACGGACAGACGGACAGACGGACAGACGGACAGACGGACGGACGGACGGACGGACGGACGGACGGACGGACGGACGGACGGACGGACGGACGGACGGACGGACGGACGGACGGACGGACGGACGGACGGACGGACGGACGGACGGACGGACGGACGGACGGACGGACGGACGGACGGACGGACGGACGGACGGACGGACGGACGGACGGACGGACGGACGGACGGACGGACGGACAGACGGACAGACGGACAGACGGACAGACGGACAGACGGACAGACGGACAGACGGACAGACGGACAGACGGACAGACGGACAGACGGACAGACGGACAGACGGACAGACGGACAGACGGACAGACGGACAGACGGACAGACGGACAGACGGACAGACGGACAGACGGACAACGGACAGACGGACAGACGGACAGACGGACAGACGGACAGACGGACAGACGGACAGACGGACAGACGGACAGACGGACAGACGGACAGACGGACAGACGGACAGACGGACAGACGGACAGACGGACAGACGGACAGACGGACAGACGGACAGACGGACAGACGGACAGACGGACAGACGGACAGACGGACAGACGGACAGACGGACAGACGGACAGACGGACAGACGGACAGACGGACAGACGGACAGACGGACAGACGGACAGACGGACAGACGGACAGACGGACAGACGGACAGACAGACAGACGGCGCAGGCTTAGTAATAGAGTCCCGTACCGGAAACCGGATACGGAACCCTAAAAAGTTACCTACAGCTGTCCATAAAATCGGAAAATTCTAAATCACCATCGGACGAGCACGAGCAACAACCTTGGCTTTTGTGAAAATAATCGAAATTGTTACAATTCCGACGTATGTCGATTGCGGAAAGTTTGTAACGAACACGGTCAATTGTTGGCGCATTGTGATCGCATTATATCGAACGAGTGACGCACTGTGCTATCAAGTGAGGTGTGTCTGAGCAAAAGTGGTTAACTGCCAAATGTTCTCTTTTAAGCGAGAAACTGATTTTACAAAAAAAAACCCGACCCTTAAAAAGTAAAAAAAAATTAATTTAATTTTTATTTAAACCTTTTAAAAAAAACCTACAGGAAACGTGCTAAGAAAAGATTAGTAACGCTACTGAATAATAGATGGCGCCACAGGCTTTTATATGTTGCATTGTAGAAAGACAAAAGATAGACGGATATGGTTTTTGACAGGTGTGGTATAGCGGAGTAAAACTCGCACTCTCCCGATTTTTTTATGTTACCCTTAGTCGGGTTTTAAAAATTAGAGCGGAAGCATAATATTTTTAGGTAATGTTTTACCTACTACTACTGCACGTCAGGTAGGTAACCACTTTTACTCAGACACTCCTCAACCGATTAATCGAATAGTATAGAGTCAGAATGGCGTAATGCTTTGTTGGCAATTCATGGTTTTACGACTTGCATTATTTCCCTAAGAGATCTGTATAAATAACGGCAGCCAGCAGCCTGTAGATTTGTCGTCGAGTCGATTTGTGTCTTTCATCCAGCGCGTGGCTATTAGAAATTTATCGCTACTAGCGATTCGTCATGATCCGTCTCACACGCTCCAACGGGCTTCTCAGTGCATCTTGTAGTGACACAGAGCTGCGTCTATAGCAATTTTTGCTTATGCGAGTTTTTGTCAGCCTCGATAGCTCAGTGGTGCAGACAGTCAACTGGCGCTATTGAATGTTAAGCAACGCTGGGTGCGGTCAGTTCTTGGATGGGTGACAGCTGACCGTTGGAGGCTGACCGAGGTTCGGATTCCTCGTAAAGCTGTAGGTCCCTTCCCTCCTAATCTTACTTGGTGGTAGGGTTTAACCCGTCCGGTTTGGTACCACCGCACTGAATGAAACGTCGGTCGAAACGGCTATGTAAATAGTTTGTGTTTTCCGACCAGTTCAGTGTAGCCGGCACGATCAAAGGGGGATGCACTGAAATGGCATAGGTGCAATTTTCGGTCGCTTTACTGACACAACCCTGTCTTTTTCAGTGAAAAATTTTTTTTTATTGAAACTGACATGGTTGGCTACATCACCTACAACACCCGTGATGTCAGCCCATAACACCGGGTGAACTTGGTGCCACGTCAGTGCTTCCCTTCGGTCGTGCCGGCTACACTGAACTGGACGGAAAACACAAACTATTTACATAGCCGTTTCGACCGACCTTTCATTCAGTGCGGCGGTACCAACCCGGGCGGGTTAAACCCTACCACCTAGTAATATAAGAAGGGAGTCATATGCCTTAGTCGCCTTTTACGACATACACGGCGAGAGATGCAGTGGGGCTATTCTTATAAAGTACCGGCCCCACACGGTACAAAGTTCGGTTCAAAGTTCAATGTGATTACCTACAGCTCTGCGCATCCTTGTTGTTTGTCTCGAGATTTAACTGCTCACTTCCTTAGTGGCTCCTAATCATCAATCACTTTAATTTTGACTAAAATTTTTTTCTTCTTCTGCTTTGACGTCGTTAGTCTAATAACAGGACAATTTTTTTTTTTTATGGAACCTGACACGGTTAGCTACATCACCATACAACGTCCGCGATGTCAGCCCATAACACCTTGGTGAATTATGTGCCCTGTCAGTGCTTCCCTTCGGTCGTGACGGCTACGCTGAACTGGACGGAAAACGCGAACTATCTACATAGCCAACTGTGGTAGTTACCATAAAAAAAAAAAAAAAGATAACTATATATTAAGCAGCAAGTGAGGCACGTAGACCCGCCTGCTGCATGACTCGCTGGAAAGACCGTGCCAAGGTGAGAGGTGGCTAACCTGTTGCGCTTTAGCTCGGTATCGCTTAGTCGCCGTGCAAGTGGAAAGATGCAGTAGGGCTATTCTTTTTACCACACAGTATGATAGATGACTTAATAATATTGTCGTTTACACACACATTACTCTGTGTGTGCGTTCCGAATGCATTGCCTACCAGAGGAAATGAACTCTTGCTATCACAATAGGCCAATATACTCCTACAGTCGCGTGAGAATACCACGCCGGTACTAATGTGTTATTGTGTATGTCCGTTCATACCAGGGTTGTTGCTGATACACAGTTTTTCACATCAGCTGATGCTGATGCTGATATTTTATCTTTGACATCAGCTAATGCTTATGCTGATATTTTATCTTTGACATCAGCTGATGCTGATGCTGATATTTTATCTTTGACATCAGCTGATGCTGATGCTGATATTTTATCTTTGACATCAGCTGATGCTGATGCTGATATTTTATCTTTGACATCAGCTGATGCTGATGCTGATATTTTATCTTTGACATCAGCTGATGCTGATGCTGATATTTTATCTTTGACATCAGCTGATGCTGATGCTGATATTTTATCTTTGACATCAGCTGATGCTGATGCTGATATTTTATCTTTGACATCAGCTGATGCTGATGCTGATATTTTATCTTTGACATCAGCTGATGCTGATGCTGATATTTTATCTTTGACATCAGCTGATGCTGATGCTGATATTTTATCTTTGACATCAGCTGATGCTGATGCTGATATTTTATCTTTGACATCAGCTGATGCTGATGCTGATATTTTATCTTTGACATCAGCTGATGCTGATGCTGATATTTTATCTTTGACATCAGCTGATGCTGATGCTGATATTTTATCTTTGACATCAGCGGATGCTGATGCTGATATTTTATCTTTGACATCAGCGGATGCTGATGCTGATATTTTATCTTTGACATCAGCTGATGCTGATGCTGAAATTTTATCTTTGACATCAGCGGATGCTGATGCTGATATTTTATCTTTGACATCAGCGGATGCTGATGCTGATATTTTATCTTTGACATCAGCTGATGCTGATGCTGAAATTTTATCTTTGACATCAGCTGATGCTGATGCTGATATTTTATCTTTGACACCAGCGGATGCTGATGCTGATTATTTTCTTAAAAAAAAGGGGAAAATACTGAACCATATGAATATTATGAATTTACTAGCTGTGCCCGCGGCTCCGCCCGCTCTCATATTTCACTTCACTGCTAACCTCATAAGCCATTTAGCGTGATAGTAAGTAGCCTATAGTTGATGGGAAGAATCAAGCTATCCGTAGAATTTTGTTTTATTAAAATCGGTTCAGTGGTTCTCGAGTTATAAGCGGACAGACAGACATACACTCAGACACTCAGACACTCAGACACTCAGACAGAAAGCAGACGTTGGATTTTATTATAGGTAAGGAAGGATAAGGAAGGATAAGGATATCCAAATTTTCGCTTGGTACTGAAATAGAAGATTGTGTTTTAATAATTTTGTGACATTTAATAAAAAAAAAGAATCAATCTGATACCATTACCAGTTTAGTACCATCTTAGCAATTAAATTATTAGTATTGGATGAAACTTTGGAACTATTTGGAACTGTATGTGCTGCTTTTTCGGCTTCAGCTCCGACCCTCCGCGGTCATGTCACGAATCGAACATCAGCATTAATAATCAGCATCGATAGCTCAGTGTTGCAGACAGTCAACTGTCGCTATTGAATGTTAAGCAACGCTGGGTGCGGTCAGTACTTGGATGGTTGACCCCGCTGACCGTTGGAGGCTGACCGAGGTTCGGATTCCTCGTAAAACTGTAGGTCCCTTCCCTCTTAATCTTACATGGTGGTAGGATCAAAGGCGGAAGCACTGACATGGCACCTAGTTCACCCGGTGTTATGGGCTGACATCACGGACGTTGTAGGTGATGTAGCCAACCGTGTCAGTCTCTATAAAAAAAAAAAAAAAACGCGGATGCTGATGCGATGCTGTTGTTCGCAACAACCCTGGTTCATACTACAAGCTGACTACAATGTCGCGTTCGCGAGTCGGTAGATTGGGCACGTGGCCGGCCGGTGACTTTGTTCGGTGTTGACGCTTTTGACTTATCGATGTAGGAAGTGTTCCCGGACCGTTCACTGTTTGGTATAACATACGGCATGGAGTGCGCTAAGTAACTGTATTTTGAACTTAAGAGGATTCATATTGGCAAAACAACGAAAATTGTAAAACTTCAAACAAACGTTTCATTCTAAGAGGTAGATACATAATATGAAAAAAATAATTTTTTTTCACTAGATAATATTATGTACTAAACACTGAAGCCTGCTTTTTAAATTTACGGTATTTTTTCATGGTGAACAAAATTTCTGAATGTGACTCTATTTTAATTTCTTATGTCGAGCTAGCTTCATACTGGATAATTATTTTGGAATAAAATTTACTTCATTGTATAGGGAATTTAATTTTCTAGATACTAAAGCAGCATTATTTGAAAAAAAAAAAAACAAATCCTAATAATTTTTAAACAAACAGAAACTACAAATTCACCATATAAACTGTGCGTGCGGCGCACTGTGCTCGATTGCTCAGTGCCGTCGACTCGAATTTTTGTTTTGCCTACTTTCTTGTATACATTTTTTGGCTAAATGTTATTCGACTATTTCTTCATTAGATAAATGAAAAGCCGAAAATGAATAGAAAAAAATACGTCCTGACCAGGATTCGAACATGGAACCCCGGCTTGAGCCGCGAGAGCGTTACCAATTCCGCCACCGGGTCGATGACGTATCTCTCTAAATTTCCGAACCGGTTGCTTGCATCTTCTCTATTAGGTATGACCATAGCCGACTATCATTGTCTCCCTCTAGGGAGACAAGCCATGCTGCATCGTCATAGCCCCACTGCGACGTTGCTGTCGCTTACTCGCTCTCGCTTGCCTACCGATGACAGGAGCGAGAGAGAAAAAGAAGATTTCGTCGGTCGCCCGATGAAGGATGAGCGATTTCATGTTTCTCTCTCGCCCCTGTCATCGGTAGGCAAGCGAGAGCGAGTAAGCGATAGCAACGTCGCAGTGGGGCTATGTATGACGATGCAGAATGGCTTGTATCCGTAGAGGGAGACAATGACAGTCGGCTCTGGACCCCTACCGTGCTAATTTTACTCGCACGACGAGTTCGAGCTGCGCTCGACTCGATCGGTCGCACGAGGCAAATTATTTTGGTACCGGCGTGCAGGTGAGTACGTATGCGAGTGTCGACCAAGTGACGAATTCTCGATCGAGTGTCGATCTACCAGTCTTGCCACTATTACAATTTTTTTACTAAATGTATTATGCTACGTAGAATGCAAAGCGCTCATTTTGCTAGGTATCAAACGGTCAATATGGTATGTATTTTGTTATGGTATATGGTCTTTATGTTAATTAAAAGAGAAAAAGAGTATTGACTAAGTTGAAAAACGCGTATAAATTGAACACCCCGATATTTAAGAGTAGCTATTTAGTATTAATAAAAATTACATCGTGGCAACACACACGATGTTGGTTGTCGGTCGGTCAGCCAGCTGTGTGAGTGATGACGACATTCATTTTGAATCTCTTCCCCTCAACCCTCCGCCCTTCCTCCAGCCATATTACCTAGCCACAAAAATACCCCGATAACGGTACTAACGAGGTGAGACCGCGGTGAAGTGCGGGGGAAGCGCATTTATTCGAGGCGAGGAGGTGCCTAGCCTATAATGCCTATATAGATATTCCGACGGGTAATACATTGCTGTAGATACCTAACTATCTAAAAATAAATAACTCCTGTATGTACCTACCTATTATTACCATATTTGGTTATACATTATAGCTCCACTACCGGTCACCTATAAATTAGTTACATAGGTAGGTACATACTTAGGTAGGTACTGACAAATTGATATGAGACGTGTACTTAGAACACAAGACTTTATTACGCACTAACTACGGTACCGTGCGTGTGGGCCGGTCGGTATTAATAAGAATAGCCCCACTGCATCTCTCCCCGTGCATGCCATAAAAGGCGGCTAAGGGATAAGAACACGATGCCGTGCTAAAGGGCGACAGGATAGCCACCTGTCACATTGTCACGGTCCTTCCACCGAGTCATGCAGGAGGTGGGTCTGCATGCCTTACTTGCTGCTTGATGTAGTTAGGTATGTGTAGCACAACACCGATTACTCTGCTTACCCTGATTGTCGGGATGATGGTCGGGATATAGCGTGTGATATGTATGATGTGATGTATGTATGTACCTAGGTACAGACTTTATTCTTATTTTATTTTAGTGATAGGTACCTACTTGTATTTTTTATCTATATTATTTGAGTAAATACTTAAATAAAATAAAGGAATGAACAACTTATAAATAAAATAATACATATTTAAATACCTCTCCACTAAATTCAATGAAAGGAATCGTTAATTTAACATATAACCAACTTTGAGATTTTCTAAACTATCGCAAAAGTTGATAAAGATCAATCGAGTGTTTGGGTGAGCGTATACGTCAAAATGACTCGAAGTTCGAGCTCACATTTCGTACGACGGTACCAATAACTGTCAAAATGTGGTAGATCGACGTTCGAGTTCGAGTAGACCACGTGACCGTTTCGTGCACTCACTCACTTGTACATTTGACAGCTACGACGGTACCAATTATGCCTACTCGTTCATTTTGCTCGAACTCGTCGATCGAGTAAAATTACCACGGTCGGGCTGCTGGTATGACGCAATCTCCTGCGTTCAGTCAATTTGAGACGATTCCATAATGAACCTTATGCTGTCGTCACCAAAGTCGTATTTGGCATCGGACACTAGAAGTTGACTTGGGATTTTTAATATTATATTTTTTTATATATTTTAGTACTAAACATTCATTAGATAAATTCTGAAGCTTACTTACATGCTTAGTACTAATATGTATACCTATATTATTTTGTTCATGAATTAATGGATGGGTAAACCCTGCTTCACACATCCACAGTCCCTGGCCTCGTCCCTGGCAAAATACAATAAAATCTTATGCTGTCGTCACCAAAGTCGTATTTGGCATCGGACACTAGAAGTTGACTTGGCATTTTTAATATTACAATTTTTTATATGTTAGTATACTAAGTATTTACTCGCTTTTTTATATGTGCCTAAAACCATCTTGCGAAGTGACAGAATTAAACAGTGAAAACCGTATGTAAATCGGTGAAGTTTTTCTCAAATTATAAGGATATTCATATATTGACATAGGTACGTTACACGGCCGCCGCCGCCGGCCGGTCACCCGTTAGAAACGTAGCTTTATTTATTAGGATGACGCAGAGGTCAGCTGTAATGTTACAAGCGAACGTAACAGCTGATATAATAAAAATAATAATGTATCATAAAAAAGCTTGTTCTTGAACAAGGTAAAAAAATACTAATACCGTATTCAATGTTTGAAATTTGAATACCAAAATGCAGTTTGTGATATTATCAGAAGCTGACGTTTTGCTAATAAAGTGACGTAAGTAACACGTTAGGTGGCAAAAAACAGAACACAAGGTCAGTAAATTAACCTTTTTTTATGCATTTTGTGGTCAATAATCTTTGAAAGGATGCGAATCGATTAGCAAACATAAATACATACATACATACCACACGCTGTATCCCGGCAATCGGGAGCGTAAGCAGAGTAGTCGGTGTTGTGCTGCAAGTAAGCACAATTACAGCACAACACCGACCACCACATTTAGCAAAGTATTAGCACAAGATAACTATCAAGCAGCAAATAAGGCACGAAGAGCCACCTGCTGCATAACTCGGTGGAAGGACCGCGCCAAGGTGAGAGGTGGCTAACCTGTCACCCTTACGCACGTTATCTTGTCCTTATTAGCCCTTAGTCGCCTTTACGGCATGCACGGGGAGAGATGAAGTGGGGCCATTATTTTTAAGTACCGAAAAGTATTCACATATTGACGTATATGTTACATTTGTAATTCAGGAAACATTTTCCTATAATCTGGCATAGCCTACATACACATTTTTTTATAAGCATGATTAATTGTACAAAAGAGAAAAAAATATATAAATTAGGCTAATTACAAAATAAAATATAAACCTATAACCTATCTATACAATACTTAATAACCCTACTCCAGGTGGGACGATTTGGGCACTGTTCCGAGGCCGCTAGCGGCGCGGCGTTGCCTCGCTGGATGGCCACACCGAAAAGTTATGTATTATTTTTTTTTTTATTAGTAGTTAAACATCTTTTAGAATTAGCATATACGTGTAGAATAACCCCGAATCACATGACCACAAACCTTTGACGCCGCGATCATAAAGTATTTTATGATGGGGCCGACCGCAGTTATGTTGTCGCTCATTACCGGTTTATAGACAAACTCTAGGTTGTGCCGCTTGTAATGGTTTCTACCAATGATGTTAAAAATTGGTAGATGTGTTATTCGAGCTCCGCAAGTGTCACTTTAAAACCAGGACACTTGTCCTACATGAAGTCAGTCTCCCACGAACGACACACGTGTTCAGACATGTTCGGACGATGCAGAGCAACATAATATACACTTTTGCTCCCAACAACGGACATGCCGTCCTACTTCCTCTTTTAATAATCACACATCACACACGCTGAATCCCGACAATCGGGGTAAGCAGAGTAATCGGTGTTGTGCTGAAAGAACTCTGGTAAATTACAGCACAACACCGACCACCACGTTTCGCAAAGTATTCGAACAAGATTAAATCGATCAAGCAGCAAGTAAGGCACGAAGACCCACCTGCTGCATGACTCGGTGGAAGTACCGTGCCAAGGTGAGAGGTCGCGAGCCTGTCGCCCTTTAGCATGGCATCTTGTCCTTATCCCTTAGTCGCCTTTTACGACATGCACGGGGAGAGATGCAGTGGGCCTATTCTTTTTAAGTACCGAACCTACACGGTACTAATAATGTAACATTAAAATTATCAAGTGTGTTTTGTCGCTTATTCCATGGGGAGTCCTCGAAGGAGCTGTTTAACGAGATATCGCCGTCCCCTTTCCACCTCCGCACCACGCGCACCGGGCAGGGTATGCATCCCTACACGCCTAACTTACCGCGGTCGCGTACTAGCCGGTTCTGCAGATCTTTCCTCTACAGAACCGGTAAACCCTGGAACGCTCTCCCTGCCCATATATTTCATCCCAAGTACAGTATCGGGTGCTTCAAGAGGGCCGTGAATAGGCACCTGTCGGCATGGCATTCCCAACCCCCGCATACGACCGAACTTGCCCCTTACTAGGTGGTAGGCTCAAATTGTAGCCGACTAGGTTGGTACCACAGTACTGGATGTAAGATGGCCGCATAGCAGCCTCGGTTGTGTTCTCCTTTAGTCCAGTAATAGCCAGCAATCCAGGGATGTCTCCGGTATGGCACCTACCTTCTCGGAGGTGATATTGGCTGGTCGGAGCATGCGCTTTGGCCCCTCCGACTCAGCCACGCATAACGGATTACATTTAAAAAAAAGATTGACCATGGGCGTCGTTAGACACCTTATAGGTGGCGCGGGGCCACATGTCGCGCTTTCTATAAAACAAATCGCTCATGGTCGTGCCATTTGTGAACACTGAATGACGTGGAGACAACGTATCTACCGCTTGTAAATATTAAATATCATTGCGTTCTACCTAATAATATGTCAGTAAACTTGTTGCGTAGTTTTACACTTTATATCGATATTATAACTACCGTTTATTACTTTATTACTCATCGTGATTACCCAGTATTTCGACACAATCACATCGTTAACAGGTGTCTAATTCATTCATTGTAGTTTGATGTTGACCCGGCCTTGGGAATCGATTTGTTTAGTAAATTACCTAGGTATAATGCGCGGGGCGGATCTTGGCGTGTCGCCGCCGCAGCGGTTCGTCGGTGTTCTCCCTCGCACCCGCACCGTACTTGTATAGTTTATTCGCGTGGCGGGTCGCCCGCTGCGGCGACGACACGCCGAGATCCGTCCCGGGCACTATAATTATAGAAATAGTGTATTAAGTACGGTGCGAAGGTCGATAAGAAAGTGTCTACATAGAACAATTTCTTACATCCAAAATTTTTCTATTTAATGGAAAATGTGTCCTGTTCACCAAACATATTCTTCTCGAAAGAACTTCACGAGGAACAACATTTTACGATAAACAATCAATATTAATGATAAATCAGTAAGGGATGGTCATGGAGTAAGTTACTTTGTTTTATGAGATATTGCGTTTGTGGACTCTATGTATGATACTGAAACTAAATTGACGATTGTTAGAAATCTTTTCTGTATGTTCTGTATGTTCTCCTCCATAACTCTTAAACCGATCATCCGAATTCGATGAAACTTTGTGCAAGCACATATAAACTATACGGGACACAGGCCTAAATTTTGTTCCGGTTTCGCTAAGTTGTGGCTCTCATACAAACCGAATTGTTCCGCGCGCGAAATAAAGGTACAGTAGCGAGCTTACTCACATTCTTCTTTTTAAATACGAACTTCACGCGAGCGAAGCCGAGGGCAAAAGCTAGTTAATAAGTAAACTAGTAATAGGATTCTCGTAAGCCCTTTCTTACATAAGCATGTGAGAAATGGGATCGTCGAAATATTTTGGAATTTTTACAAGCTTTATTTTTACTTTCTTTGTTAGTATATGGGTCAAATCTTACAACTGAATTTTAAACCAGGTCCACCGAACTGATTTTGCTGAAATTCTGCACAGACTTTTGGTTCTGGTAGCAATACTATCTTACTGTACCTACTCAAAATTTTAATAAAAAAAATGGGTGGGTGTGTTTATGTACGCGCGTTAGAAGTTATACTTCTTAGGCCCACTTGCACCAACACAAATTTAATATATAAACCAGTTTAACTCGTTAAGCTAGCACCCGTTGACTGTGGGAACCTTGTTTAAATCCATAACTCGCTACTTAACTTTAAACTCGTGTTGGTGCAAGTGGGCCTTAGGCCTTATTAAAAAAAACCCTCCCCCCTCGAACCTTTCGACCCTTTTGACCCCTCGACTCCTCTTCAATATTAAAAAAAAAGTAAAAAAAAAACTAAACAGCATTAAATAAAGTATTAAATAAAACAGCTTTTTAAAAAGATGCATTTCTAAAAATTGTACTAAAATTAAAAACAATTGGTTGGTAATTGGAATTTACGGTCACTTTGGCCGAGTGCCTGGCTGCTGTCGGGCCCGCGGTTGACAGAACACTGATGTTAATATCCAATGGTAGACTAAAGAATAAAAAGGAGTTTAGGTCCTCGATTTGTTTTCAAAAAGCTTGCCGCGAAATGTTCATAAAATTAATTTCATTGATAGTGATCGTCATGCAAGCGCTTGATGATGTATTTTCTTTACACTTCGCCAGACAAGTCAGTTTCAATAAAATAAAACTATTTAAAAAAATATAAAAACCGCCTTCAAAAATGTATGAAATAAAAAAATAAAAATCGAACCCTAGAGTTGAAGGCGGTCGGTTATTTTTGCTGGCTTTAGCACCACCGCCTTCAACTCTAGGGTTCGATTTTTATTTTTTTATTTCATACATTTTTGAAGGCGGTTTTTATATTTTTTTAAATAGTTTGTTATTTCACAGTTTTTTTAGTAATTTTTATTTGCTATTAATGTACTCGGCGGAATCGCTCGGCCTTTGGCCTCGCGATTCCGCCTCGCTTTCCAATCCGATCTTGACCAAAAAAAAAAATGGGACCACCTTGGAGCTAAACTGAACCGAACACAAAAAGAATCATCGAAATCGGTTCACAATTGGGGAAGATATTGCTGAACATGCATAAAAAAAAATATATACAGCCGAACATAGAACCTCCTCCTTTTTTGAAGTCGGTTAAAAAAATAAATTATGTCTACACGTGTTCTTGTGATTAATCGAAGGTACTCGTATAAGTTCTGGTACGCAGAAATTGCCAAAGCACAAAAAGAAACTGTGATGAATCTCAGAAAACTACAACTACTTACTTCTATCTATAATGACAATAAATAATATTTTTCTTTTCTTTTTCTTTCTTTCTTCTTACTTGGGTCCGGCTCGGCTCGGACGCCAAACTGCTATGTTATTGCTTGTAATATCAGCGAGTTATCGCAAATACCTACTTATATTATCTTTTATTATGAAGGTGTCACCCGTATGTACGTGAATCAGCCCACCGGTAATGTTATATCGTCGCCTTCTTTGTAGATCCGTCTGGCTTGATATAAAAGGCTTTATTGGCATCGCGACCAGGCAGGTCTGCCTAGTCAGGCCACAAAAAGTTCTAACAGTCTCACACTAAGCTAACTATAATAGCACACTTATGAGGAATATTCTGCAACCGCGTAGAAACAAGCGCAGGCTGCTTGCTTAGACGTGAGTTGAGATATCTGTCAAACTTGCATTGGCTTTGGCCGATACTTTTTAAAATTTAGTTTACTAGATACAAGCTGTGCCCGCGGCTCCGCCCGCTCTCATATTTCACTTCACTGCTAACGTCATAAGCTATTTAGCGTGATAGTAAGTAGCCTATAGTTGATGGGAAGAATCAAGCTATCCGCAGAATTTTGTTTTATTAAAATCGGTTCAGTGGTTCTCGAGTTATAAGCGGACTCAGAAAGACAGAAAGCAGACGTTGGATTTTATTATAGGTAAGGACTGAAAAATGAACTGATAAATGTACAGACAGAACGCACTTTAATTAAAAAATAACCTAAAATATCTTAAATAAACAAATAAAAACCCCGAAATGAAAATTAAATTTCTTTGACTACCAAGTAAAACTCATTGCCCCATGATCAACAACAAAACAAACAACAAAAACTTATTTACAACTCAAAACGCGTACAAAGAAACTCATTGCCCCATGATCAATGCCAATGGAGGTTGCCAATGATATTGTAAAATGTATTGGTCTCCTTATTGCTACGCACATCATGCTCTCGTGAAGTCATTTCTCCAACAAACATTTTTGAAGATAAACTCTCAATTTCAAATTTCGAAATGCAGCACATTAATTTCACCCAGCCTTTCACTTACTACCTGCTACCTGCTATGAGGCAAAATTCAGTGGCGGGGCATGAACTTAATTAGATGTGGGCAAGATAAATTTTGCGAGGCCCTCTCAATTTTGTCAATACTCAATATATTCAACTCGCAATATCGTCAAATCGCAATAATACAGCCACTGTTATTATTGCAATATTCACTGCATGCATCCTGCTTTCCCATCTTGTGTCTAATAAAGGCTTTATAGTACCTAATCTTTAGTTTGCCTTTGATTAAGTGTAAACATGTTTACTCGGGGTCTCTTATAATAGATCTAGCTAAATATTTTTCATGAATCAAAGCTGCATGAACTTTCTAGGCGCGAGGCCCCTCGGGCCGCGAGGCCGTGGGTGGTCGCTCACGTCGCCCACGCCTTGCGCCGCCTCTGGCAAAATGACACACTAGCACACTACCGGCATCGACGAAAATCTGCCAACTTGAATTGGCATGTACTATAGTCTACGGCCCTGGAGCTGCCCTCTTCTCGAGTGCACTAGGAACAGGTATATTATTCAGTGACCATTAGCGAAGTGCATAGACAGACGAGAGGTGACTCATAGCTTCTAATATAGGAGAAGTAGTACTCACGGCGGCGCCGCGAATAAATTACGTTAGCTTTTTATAGAAGGGGCGACGACGACGGCTAAAAATACCGTATTATTTTTGCAAGCAACACCGTCCGCGTATGGAGAGGCATGCGGGCGGGAATGTGTTGCGCGCTCGCTCGGAGGCTATGGAGAGGGCGGGCGGGCTGAGAATAGAACCTTCGTTGCACTTGTATTGTGTTTGTTTTTTTAATTTTTTTTTATGGAAACTGACACGGTTCGGCTACATCACCCACAACATCCGTGATGACAGCCCATAACACCGGGTGAACAAGTTGCCAATGTCAGCGCTTCCGTTCGGTCGTGCCGGCTACACTGAATTGGACGGAAAACACAAACTATTTACCTATACATAGCCGTTTCGACCGACGTTTCATTCAGTGCGGTGGTACCAATCCGGGCGGGTTGAACCCTACCACCTAGTAAGGTAAGAAGGGAAGGGACCTACAGTTTTACGTGGAATCCGAACCACGGTCAGCCTTCAACGGTCGAGCGGTCACCCATCCAAGTACTGACCGTCGCAGCGTTGCTTATAACAATCAATAGCGACAGTCGACTGTCTGCACCACTGAGCTGAAACAAGGTACATTTTTAGGTTTCGGTATCCCGTACGGAAGCCTATTCTAAGCCTACGCCGTGTGTCTGTCTGTCCGTCCGTCTGTCCGTCCGAGGGCTGTATCTCATGAACCGTAATAGGTAGCCCATTGTAATTTTCACAGAATATGTGTTATTATGGCGGATATAACAACAAATAATAAAAAAATAAAAAGTAAAAAATTAGCAGGGTTCCCATACAAGAAACGTGTTTTTTTTTCAATGTTTTTTTTTGTGGTGCAGTAACCTCGGTGCGCGAGTCCGACTCGCACTTGACCGGTTTTTCTTCTTCTCGGTATATCCGTCTCTAAATAAATATTATAAAATAATCATTAAACCCTTTACTAACTGCTGAACATTAATTTAGTTCTGTACCGGTAGTTGTGTTCGTTTAGCTCTCAGGCTTTCCGTATTCCAGCCATCGGCTCTATAATCTCACATTATTGGTCGCATTGCGAAAACCATCCGCGTATGGCTTGTCGACACGACGCGGCGGCGCGGCGCGACAGCGGTGGCGGGCGGGCGGGCGGCGTTCGAGTCTCGCTCGGCGCCAGCTAATGTTAGCGTGATAAGTGGAACCTGATGGAACCGTGTTTTTTTTTTATGGATACTGACACGGTTGGCTACATACCCTACAACATTCGTGATGTCAGCCCATAACACCGGGTGAACTTGGTGCCACGTCAGTGCTTCCCTTCGGTCGTGCCGGCTACACTGAACTGGACGGAGAACACGAACTATTTACATAGCCGTTTCGACCGACCTTTCATTCAGTGCGGTGGTACCAATCCGGACGGGTTAAACCCTACCACCTAGTAATATAAGAAGGGAGTCATATCCCTTAGTCGCCTTTTACGACATACACGGGGAGAGATGCAGTGGGGCTATTCTTTTGAAGTACCGGCCCCACACGGTACATACGGTGTTGGTCTAGGTGGAATTATATTTTATTTTATTTTATTTCTTCAGGTTATCGCTATATCGTTATACAATATACATACTTTTATAATAATCCTTTCTTTTTAGAACACAGGCCAATGAAAGATTACCCTAAAGTTTAATTTACCTACTTTTAATAAATGATACACAATGTTAAAGTAGTTTTTTTTTTATTATTTCAAAATTAGTTTTTTTTTTATGTAATCCGGTATGGGCGGCTGAGTTGGAGGGGCTAAAGCGCATGCTCCGACCTGCCAATATCAGCTCCGAGAAGGTAGGTGCCATACCGGAGACTTCCCTGGATTGCTGGCTATACTGGACTTTATTCATAAACTATTTTTTATATATTTTGTACATAAAAAAATTATAAAGTTAAATTATGTTACCCTATTCATAATACACATTAATTCTTACATAATAAATAATACATTATTTCCTAATAATATAAATCCTCGTCCAAGTTTTTTGGAATCTCAGCCATCGTTGGATTTTGGCTGGACAATCTTCATCATCCCCGCCCGAGTCCCCGCCCAATATCACCTTGGGAGAGAGGGTAGATGTGGTAGATGTAAGGGGTAGTTCTTCAACTTATGTAGCGGGTAGATATTAAACAAACAATATATATATCTATGATTTAATCGACGATATTTATACACGATATTTATACAGGGTGTCAAAACGGCGAGTACATTAATTTCGCCAGTGCAATCCTCATGTTTTTCCTAGACGAAAAAGCTAATAAAGTTTTTCTCTAAAGTGTCTAGTTTTCGAGATATGCATTTTTGAAATGTATGTTATCGTCTAGTGTAATTTAACGCGTTGTTGCCGCTCCGCAACCCTCCGCCTGCCGACCTCCAGTCCTCCACTCACAAAGCTACCCCCGCCCCTCCCGCCAACACCTCTGTCCGAGGCGCTCACGTCTCACCCGCTTTCCCCCCTCTGCGCCGCCCTGTTGTCATTAGATCATTTTCACACTAAAATAATCAATTAGTTTGTATGAAAACTGTAACTTTTTATTTAAAGGGAATTCAGAAAAAAGTTATTTGACTTTTTTGTTACTCTTGATCCCAACAATCATTTCCTAAATTTAATGTATTCGCCGTTTTTACACTCTGTATATATCGTCCATTAAACCAAAGATACATTTGAAAAAAAAAACGTCATCTATCATTCGTCATCATCATTTGATAAGCATTTGACACATTAATTGTATATATTTTAAAATTTTGTTGTCTGATTTAACTAATCAAAGTCGATACATTATGCAAAATATGTGTTTTATTTATTATTATGTGCATGTATTAGTATTATAAAAATACTAAAACAAAATATTGCTTTAAATAAAACTATTTAATTGGAAAATGTATAGAAAACTCGAACGATTCTCGAATCTCTAGTATGCCACATCATTTCATCCTGAAATCTAAGACGTACCTATATTACGCTATCGCATCTTAAGGCCCTGTCAACCCGTATTCAACCGTACTCCTCTTTCAAGGCGCCGCCGCCGCCGCCGCTTTCGCTGGTTGGAGTAGGGTGCAACACAATCAATCAATCAAAAATTAGGTTTTTATTTTTTTATTCCAAAACTACGGGTGGAAACAAAAATGTAAAAAGCTACGGATTTAGATATATATTCAACAAATAAAATATATTTTTATACTATATTCTAAAGCCCTGATTTGGTCACGTTGCCTTAAATACGTTTTTATAACTAAACTCAGAGGCATGTTCATGATTTTTTTCTATCAAGCGAAGTTAATCAAATCGTGTTTTCAAAAAGCTATCGATCTGCGCTGATAGATGAAGTATTACATATTATATTAAAACAGAACCTATCAGGTGAGTAATATTGCTGGTAAACTTCTTGAAATTCGAGTCAGACGCAGCCTCACGTCACCTTAACTCCACGCTCCAGAGAGCAGGCTCCGTACACGGCGACACCCAGTACGCCCAACTTCCTCGAGCGCAGCAGCCAACGCGAGACGAGTGACTAATCCGTCGAAGCCTGCAGGTTATAAATAGTCGGCTCCGGCTACCACTCTACTTTCGCCGTGATTATACGCGGCGCGCGAGCAGATATTACGGTAAATTATCTATATTTCCCGCGTGTTATTTGTGGAAACGCTAACGAACAGGCAACTTACTCTTGGCAATACCGGCTCGCTCGAGTTCGTACTAAAGTCCGTCTCACGAAAGAAATCCCTCGGCTTCTTTCGTGAGACGGAATCTACACGGAGAGTCCACAGTACAAATAATCTGGTTTTTTTTTATGGAAACTGACACGGTTGGCTACATCACCTACAACATCTGTGATGTCAGCCCATAACACCGAGTGAACTAGGTGCCATGTCAGTGCTTCCCTTCATTTCATGTCGGCTACACTGAACTGGACGGAAAACACGAACTATTTACATAGCCGTTTCGACCGACGTTTCATTCAGTGCGGTGGTACCAACCCGGGCGGGTTGAACCCTACCACCGAGTAAGGTAGGAAGGGAAGGGAGTCTTAAGCTGTTTTCTCCAGTCAACCCGGTGAACCTACATTTTTACATGGAATACGAACCATGGGGCAGTTAGTGAAGGTATGAACGTAATATTTTTTTTTCAAATCAGAAAAAAAACTCATTGGTACGCACAGGTTGGATTCGAACCTCGGACCTCTCGCAAGAGAAGCCGACGCCCAGACCACGCGGCCACCCGCTTGAGATTAATTATTGTAATGCCTCTAATACACGAGTTTCCACATTTAACTACAAAAACTGATTATCATCAACCAATACTAATAATAAATCTGTAAGGTATGGTCATGGAGTAAGTTACTTTGTTTTATGAGATACTGCGTTTGTAGACTCTATGTATGATACTAAAGCTAATTGACGATTTTTAGAAATATTTTCTGTATGTATGTATGTATGTATGTTCCTTCACAACTCTTAAACCGATCATCCGAATTCGATTAAACTTAGTACAAGCATATTTAACTATACGGGACACAAGATAGGCTAAATAAAATTCGGTTTCGGTTACGCTAAGATGTTGCTCTCATACAAACTGAATTTTTCCGGGCGCGGAATAAGGGTACGGTAGCGGGCTTAATTACTTTTTTTTTATGGAAACTGACACGGTTGGCTACATCACCTACAACACCCGCGATGTCAGTCCATAACACCGGGTGAACTTGGTGCCACGTCAGTATTTCCCTTCGGTCGTGCCGGCTACACTGAACTGGACGGAAAACACAAACTATTTACATAGCCGTTTCGACCGACCTTTCATTCAGTGCGGTGGCACCAACCCGGGCGGGTTAAACCCTACCACCTAGTAATATAAGAGGGCAGTCATATCCCTTAGTCGTCTTTCTTCTTTTTAAATACGAATTTCACGCGAGCGGAGCCGCGGGCTCAGCTAGTCCTCAATAAAATATATCATAAAGCCGCCTTATTGAACTATCAATGATTTCTATCGCTTTTCAAATCCGCTCGCCAGTAAATAAGCCACCAACTCCATTATTATTTATTACCGACAATGACTTAACATGCAACCTGAAAGTACCCAGCTCATACTACTCAGGCTGTACACAGCGCAGATTCACTGCGATGCGACGACAACATTACATTTGATATAGTGGCGTAAATACTGGCTACACATCAAATGTGACGGCGCGTCTTGTATTCACTCAGGCAGCGTACGATCATCCCGCTCACACATAGGATAGTTAGAATTACGTGTCTCGTTCTAGCTTAAAGGGCGCGTCGAATTTTCCATATTATCTCCTTTTTTATTTAGCAGATTTTTATGCTTCTCTTTTTATATAGACTGTTTATTGTCTTTGGTACTTTTTACATCTCAGCAGCGCAAACTGATTATATGTAAGTATGTGAAACTGAAAAATGTTCGACCGATAACTTTTTCAGATGTCAAAATTTTCAATTTATTCGGTTTATTTATATTGAGTATTTCCAAGTACAGCCTGGGATGTTTTCAACTTGGGGTGCAAAGGCTCTTGTCAGGCCGGCATGGCATTGGCATCGTTAGACACCACAGTTGTAGCAATGCCGCATGTCGTGCTTTCCATTAAAAACAATTTATTAGGAGAATTAAAAATATATATATATATCAAAATAAAAAGTCGTGAAAAAAGTGGTTCAGTTTCAGGTGTAGAATCACCCCCTTTATTGTGTTCCACTTTTGTAGCATGCTTCGTCTATGAGGTCGCAGATCTAGTGTTGCGGTTGTTCGATGGAAGTGATCACGTGAAGCGGTCAAACCGAGGGTCACAGCCATGTGTACTTCTGTAAACCTCATCTAAGCTCAATTAACCGTCCACAACCACCGCTAGCATTATTAACTTCGCTTTTAAACTATATTGAAATAACCGCCACTGTATAATTGAATGAGTGTGTAAAAGAACAGACTTCAATAAATCTCATCTAAGTAAAATTGACCATCAGAAATGTCACCAGATTTATTCAAATCTCCGTGAAACTCCACAGACGCAACCGCCGCACATACTGGTATTAGCACAATCTGGGCGTACATTAGTAACCTTTACCTAGTCAACCCTATTACCTACATACATATTATTGCAGAACTTAATAAGTCTTTAATTGTGGATCAAATGTCTTAAAAGTAAATACAATTTTTATTTTATTTTTGTATGTGAATATTTAAAATAGTACCTTAAAGTTTGTAATATATAAATACAACAAGCTGTGCCCGCGGCTCCGCCCGCTCTCATATTTCACTTCACTGCTAACCCCATAAGCCATTTAGCGTGATAGTAAGTAGCCTATAGTTGATGGGAAGAATCAAGCTATCCGTAGATTTTTTTTTATTAAAATCGGTTCAGTGGTTCTCGAGTTATAAGCGGACAGACAGACATACACTCAGACACTCAGACACTCAGACACTCAGACAGAAAGCAGACGTTGGATTTTATTATAGGTAAGGATTTTTAAAATGTGTTTGTTATTTGTTGTTTGGAGCTATTTAAATTCTAATTAGACACAAAAATAATTTTGTCCGCCCAGATCTTTCAAGCTTACAGCGGCGCACATACAGGTATTTGCAATACCTGTATGTGCGCCGCTGTAAGCTTGAATGAGTGTAATTCTGTCGCCTTGTCCTTATTTCTGGTGATTTTACAGCGCGTGCGCAGATCTCACGTAGACAATGAGCTTAATTATCATTATAATAAGCACGATAGCGACTCCTCGGACAGTTGACGGCTGGTCGCTGGAACCTGCCGCTCGGTTTAGTGTCGCCAGTTTTTGTACAATATAGGATTTTTTTATAGTACCTGACACGGTTGGCTACATCACCTACAACTTTCGTGATGTCAGCCCGTAATACCTTGGTGAACTAGGTATTAATATTAACATACCTGTACCTGCTGCTTCACCGTTCGGAACCGGTGTAAAGCTGTAGGTCCCTTCCCTTGCCCCTTACTAGGTGGAAGGCTCAAATTGTAGCCGACTGGGTTGGTACCACCGTACTGGATGTAAGATGGCGGCATAGCAGCCTCGGCTGTGTTCTCCTCTAGTCCAGTATAGCCAGCAATCCAGGGAAGTCTCCGGTATGGCACCTACCTTCTCGGAGGTGATATTGGAGGGTCGGAGCATGCGTCGCTTTGGCCCCTCCGACTCAGCCAACCGTACCGGATTACATAAAAAAAAACATAGCCGCTTCGACCGACGACCTTTCTACTGTTTTTAACCGATTTAAAAAAAACCCCCAAAACCGACCACCGCACGCTTAGGACAGAATCAGGACAAGATAACTATCAAGTAAGGCACGAAGACAAACCTGCTGCATGACTCGCAGATCGCAGATCAGGTCCTGCTTGGAGTACTGCTCGCACCTGTGGGATGGCTGTGCCAAATACCAGCTTGCGCCTCTGGACTCAATCCAGCGTCGAACCGTGCGACTAGTGGGTGACCCCGAAGTGTCCTGCGATCTTGAACCACTGCAACACCGTAGGGATGTCGGCTCCCTAAGTGTGTTCTATCGCTTATTCCATGGGGAGTGCTCGGAGGAGCTGTTTAATGCGATCCCGGCGTCCCCTTTCCACCTTCGCACCATACCACGCGCACTGGGCAGGGATTGCATCCCTACACGCTGGACTTACCGCGGATGCGTACCAATCGATTCTGTAGATCATTCCTCTACAGAACCGGTAAACTCTGGAACGCTCTCCCTGCCCATATATTTCCCCCCAAGTACAGTCTCGGGTCCTTCAAGAGGGGCGTGAATGGGCACTTGTCATGACGGCATGGAATTTGCAACCCCCGCATACGACCGAATGTCCATGGGCGTCGTTAGACACCTTATGGGTGGCTCGGGGCCATATGTCGCGCTGTCAATAAAAAAAAAATGACTCGGTGGAAGGATCGTGCCAAGATGAGAGTTGTCTACCCTGTCGCCCGGGAGCAAGATTAAAAGCCATTAGAAGCTGCTAATACGCAGGTGCATGTCAAAAAAATCGAGGGAGTCTGCATGTACACATGCAGCCTTCAAAGTTAGTTCGCGAATTTGATGTTTGCGCAGAAACAATTTTTTCTTAAGAAACATTTAAAACTTTGGTAGCCCATATTGCCCCACCTAGGCTTCATACAAGGTTTTGTTTGAAGTATCGAATAAAGCTAAAAACGTTGTCTGTTCTGTAGAGTTTGTCTCGATTATGCAGCGTTAACTACTAAAGCGCGAGAGGTGTTTGAAGTTTGCATGTTTCGCATTTTTCAAAACATGCCAACTTGAAGGGCTGATTTGGGCCAGAAGGGATGGAATGACAAAATAAAAATGTATTACGTCTTTGAACTCGTCAGATAGATCTTTCATCTGACATATTTAGAATTGTTGCACGTAGTCTGGTTGCTGAGTACTAAGCGTCGCAAAGTACAAAAAAAGTCTTAATTTTTTTTAGTCGCACCCAAAGTATTCAACACAAGTTGTTTATTGACAGCTCAGATCTAGTACAACTAGAATGATGATGAATAGATATGATCTCGCCGACCGACATTCGATGGGCGCTTTCTTTGCCGCCTCGACCTTGGCTCTCGAGAAAGGCCGTCCAATTCATCGGCTATAACCAGTGAGCTAATATGAATTTTACTAGAGTATTTACTCAGGCAGCGGGCATGGCCCCACCGTGTTGAGATCAAATTGACCAGTTGAGACCAGTCGATCGCGAGCGGCCGAACTCGTTGCACGCGCCGCCGCCGCCGTCCCCGCCTGCTGCGCGCATCACGCGGCGTCTTCCGACATTGGAAGACGCCGCGTGGTGCGTGTTGCGTGTTCCGATATTGCAAACATCATACCACAAACATTGGAAAAACTGATGGCATCCAATGCAAGTGTTGAGGTTGGCTTTGGCTGGCGTTGTCACTGAACCCTTGCTTACCACCGCTCGCTAGTTCCTCTCCCGCTCGCTTCCCGCCCCGCGCGTGCTCCCCTCTACCACTCGGCTCTGCGCTTCGTCACCTTGCTACTTTACCTTATACCTCAGCTGTTAGGACATAATCAATCAATATCATATCATATCATACTAATAATAAATCCGTAAGGGATGGTCGTGGAGTAAGTTACTTTGTTTTATGAGATACTGCCTTTGTAGACTCTATGTATGATACTAAAACTAAATTCACGATTATTAGAAATATTTTCTGTATGTATGTATGTTCCTCCATAACTCTTAAACAAATCATCCGAATTCGATCAAACTTAGTACAAGCACATTTAACTATACTTGACAAAGGATAGGCTTAAAATTCAGTTCCGGTTACGCTAAGACGTGGCTCTCATACAAACCGAATAGTTCCGCGCGCCGGAATAAGGGTACGGGAGCGGGCTTACTTACTGTCTTCTTTTTAAATACGAATTTCACGCTAGCGAAGCCGCGAGCAAAAGCTAGTTTTTTCTATATATTTCTTTCTAGCGATGCCTCTAGTAGATCGAATACATATTAGCTCACTGGCTACAATACAACTATGCGGATTTAAATACTACAAAAACCGGAACGAAGGTTGATCCACACACGTCGAAGTCGCCAGCCTCTGACGTGCATCCGATTAACTGTAAAACCTCCAGCCTCGTATAATTGCTTTACTTGCAAGCTGTTTCGACAGTACATTCGGGTAAGCAGAGCATTCGATGTTCATCGGGGTCCATCTATCAATTTCAGGTGTGCTTTTGTACCGCCTTCAACTCAAGGGTCCGAATATGAATCAAAATATTAGGAGGTCATGGTGTTCAAAGATAGATGCGGACCCACGTTTAATCCTACCGTAACCTTGTGCGGCTCTCCTTTGAGAGTCGTTACAAGGTTCAAGTACCTAGGGCACATCCTGACAGAGAGACTGAGGGACGACGATGACCTGGAGAGGCAGCGTAGAGTGCTTGCAATGAAAAGCAACATGTTGGCTGGACGTTTCCGGTACTGTTCGGTGGCTGTCAAATTAATCTGACCAATGGGAAAAAAAATTCCCGTTGGCCAGACTAGTCTGACCATCAATCTGACCACTGGGAAAAACCCGAATTTGTAAACCGGAAAACGAAATTATAAAAACGATCTCTGACCAATTGTACTATAACAATGACATAATTAAATGTGGGATTTATTATTGACAAAACAAAATGTAAATAATTTATTATGTTTCTATTCTAATTTTATATTGTTATATTGTATTGTACTGTATTGATTTAATGTAATGTACTATGGGTTATACCTGAAAATAAATCATTATTATTATTATTCATTTATTATCACATTTACATATTTACATTAATTTTAAATATACAGATTATAAAAATACACCACATATACTCAAAATTAATATAAAAATAATAAACGGAATACCGCCGGCGGCGGGAGGCAAGCCTCCAAGCACACCGGCGGGTGCAGGCCGTAGCTACGGAGCTCTCCGAGACGACGCGAGGCAAGCTACGAGCGATAGGTGGTGGTACTAGACACGTAGGCCACCACCACCCCCATCTCGGAGAGCTCCGTATCCGCTGGACTGCACGGCGACGTCGTCGCGCAGCTCTTTTAAACTTCTTCCTCTTCGCGCGCGCGTCGCCTGATGTTCGCACAGCACCACCGGTAGCGGGGGCACTAGACGGGACGTGAAGTCCCGATGACCCCAAGCTGGCCGATGGTGGACGTCGCCCTCACCGTAGATGTTGTGGCTCGGCCGACGTCAACGCTCCATCTTCGCCGTCGATGAAATGCACCGGCGGCGTGGAGCTGGGTGGTGTGGCGTGCGTGTGGTGTTGGAGAAGAAAGGCGGCTCTCGTATTGGACGACCCGGGCGCGGGGAGGCCGGGCGACGCGGTGAGCGGAGGCAGTGCTGCTGCGGGCGAGCGGTGGCGGCGGCGGCGTCGAAGTCGAGCGCGGCGGCGGCCGGCCGTCGCTGCAGAGCCTGCTCTCCATCACGCAGGTCGCGTCCCGGGTGGTCTGCAGCCGCTACTGTTACCAGGCAGGTCGATTTGGGTGGAGTAGTACCAGGGGCGCCGAGCGGCGGCGGTGGTGATGCCGGCACGGTGCCTCCAACCGTGCGGGTCGCTGCGCCGCTGGAGAAGGGTCCGCGCGTGGCGGAAGCTCGGTAGGGTCGGTCCAGGCAAGAAGTTTTTAAAAACAATTTCCAAGAGAAAAAATTTTCGACATGTCGGTTTGACAGCTCTTTTTCTTCTTATTTTTATTATTTTATACCTTTATTTTCACATTTTTATCTTACAATATTTATATAAATTTTTTATACATAATTAAAAATATTAAAAATATACAAAATTAATATAAACAGTAAAAAACAAAAACGGCATACCGCCGGCGGCGGGAGAAAAACCTCCAAGCACGCCGGCGGGTGCAGGCCGTGGCTACGGAGCTCTCCGAGACGACGCGAGGCAAGCTACGAGCGATAGGTGGTGGTACTAGACACGTAGGCCACCACCACCCCCATCTCGGAGAGCTCCGTATCCGCCGGACTGCACGGCGACATCGTCGCGCAGCTCTTTGAAGTCTTAATCTTCGCGCGCGCGTCGCCTCGTGGTCGCACGCACCACCGGTAGCGGGTTTATTTTTATTATTATTATTCATTCGTTTATTTACACATTTTTTCTTTTTTTATATTAATTTTACAAATAAAACCTAAATCTAAAATTAATACAAAATAACAAAATGGAATTTCCACCACCGGCGGCGGGGCGAACCCAGGCTACCGATGGTCGGACCCGAGAGAGAGAAACCTCCGGACAATTCGAGCGGTGTCGAGCAAGACCGCCTTCTGCATCTGACCCTTGATCCAAGCAAGTGGCTCTAGCGAGAGCCTCTTGAGATGATGGTCGAGGCTCTTGGCTATCAGCCCATGCGCAGACACGACTATGGGCACAACGATCGTCGAGTCCACGGGCCACATGTCGGTAACCTCGTGAGACAGATCGATGTATTTTAACATCTTGTCTTTTTCTGCCTTCACAAGGTTCTCGTCATGCGGCACCGTGATGTCGACGAGCGCTGCGCGCCGCGCCTCCCGGTCGATTATCACTATGTCAGGTCTATTAGCCATAATAGTCCTATCAGTGATAATCGACCGGTCCCAGTAGAGCGTGATGTGAGCATTTTCGAGAACTGGCTGTGGGTTATACTTGTAGTAAGGCACCTCCGAGCCGACAAGGTTGAACTTCAAAGCAAGTTGCTGATGGATGATCCTGGCTACTAGGTTGTGCCTGTGCAAATACTCGGAGTTGGCAAGTTGCGAACAACCCGAGATTACATGTCTGAGGGATTCGCCAGGTTTGTGGCAGGCGCGGCAGATGTCAATGGTGCCATCCTTCATAATGAATCTCCTGTAATTGTTGGTCTTGACAACTTCGTCTTGTATTGCACAGACAAAACCCTCAGTTTCCCCAAAGAGGTCCCCGAAGCGTAGCCAGTGCACGGAGGCGAGTTGATCTACATCCGGTCCCGTGAGAGACCGGAAGTACCTACCGTGCAGCGCCTTGCCTTTCCATACTTCCATGCGGTCCTCGGTGCTCAGTACAACCGGTTTCCGCCAGTCCTCTTTTCCCATGTCCAGCGGGGTAAGGCCTTTATCGCTGACGACGACATCGCGGTGCATCTCACAAACATCAGTCTTTTCCATAAAATACTGACGGAGATTGCATACCTCGCGGTTGTGTAGGTTCTTGGCATTTAGCATACCTCTACCCCCACACTTCCGCGGGATATACAATCTCATGACCGATGATCGTGGGTGATGCATCCGGGACGTCGTCATCAGCGTTCTGACCTTTCTGTCCAGGGCGTCCAGCTCAGTCTGAGACCATTTGAGTATGCCAAAGGTGTATATAAGAACGGGCATGACCCAACCATTGTAAGCTCTGATTTTATTACTGCCCGACAATAGACTTTTCAGTACTATTGTGAGACGGTGATAGAATTTAGCCTTTGCGTGTTGTTTCATGACCGCATCCTTGATACCAAGACACTCCTGCATACCCAAATATTTGTAGGTTTCTTCGTCAGAGAGGGCTCGAATGTTCACCGACTCCGAGAGTTGAATCCCATCGGAGGCCGTGACCCTCCCTCGTTTTATATGGATGCTCGCACACTTGTCTATCCCGAACTCCATTCCAATGTCCGTGCTGAAATTTTCAGTTGTCTTCAGCATCGACATCAGCTCAGAGTCCGAACTAGCCAGTATTTTTAGGTCATCCATATAGAACAAGTGAGAAATCGAGTGGCTCCCTCTCCGCAGAAAGTAGCCCAGTCCCAAATTCTCCAGAAGCGAACTGAGAGGGTTCAGAGCTAAGCAGAACCAAAGCGGGCTCAGGCTGTCACCCTGGAAGATGCCCCGCCGTATATGAATGCAGTCTTCCACATCAGAAAGCTGCCTTTCACCTGGAAGGCTGAGGACTGTTTTCCATTGTTCCATACATGCACTCAGGAATTGACAGATGTTTTCATCAACTTTGTATAGTAGTAAAACTTTCTTGAGCCATGTGTGGGGTACAGAATCAAATGCCTTTTTATAGTCAATCCAGGTGGCGGACAGATTCTTTCTGCTGCGGCGAACCTGTTGGAAAATAGTCGCATCTATGAGAAGAAGCTCCTTAGTACCGCGGGATCCAGCCCGACACCCATTCTGAGTAGCCGACATGATGTTATTTTGGCGGTCGTGAACATTTATTTTGTTTGTCAGAATGGATGTCAGTAGTTTATAGATAGTGGGCAAACATGTAATTGGTCTGTAATTTTTTGGATCCGCGGTACTACCGGTCTTATGGAGCAGGTGGGTGATGCCTGTGGTCATGAACTCTGGTAGCAGTCGTTGGTCTATGGCTTCTTGGTATTGAATTGCCAAGCGAGCATGGCAGCAAGTAAGCCATTTGAGCCAGAAGTTGTGCAGTCCGTCGGCCCCGGGAGACTTCCAATTGTGGGCACGACGGATTGCCGAACTAACATCAAGCTCTGTCAAGTTCACTGGCTCCATCGGCTCTATATCCTGACATGCTCGCTCGACAGTCTTCATCCATTCACCTTCGACGTGGCAGACGGGCTCTGACCATATTTTACTCCAGAATTGACAATTTTCTGCTTTGGTATTATTATTATTATTATTTAACATTTTTAAGTTCTAGCTGTTGTTTTTTAATTATTTTTTTTTTTTATGAAAACTGACACGGCTGGCTACATCACCTACAACATCCGTGATGTCAGCCCATAACACCGGGTGAGCTAGGTGCCTGGTCAGTGCTTCCCTTCGGTCGTGCCGGCTACCTACACTGAACTGGACGGAAAACACAAACTATTTAAATAGCCGTTTCGACCGACGTTTCATTCAGTGCGGTGGTACCAACCCGGGCGGGTTGAACCCTACCACCTAGTTAGTTAAAAAGGGAAGTGGGTGCAATGTTTTTTAAAACAGTTTTTTAATTGTTACAAACGGCCTATTTCCCATTCCACATAAATATAAAATCTCAAGGACAAAGAAAGAAGGCATTTTATCTTCCCGCAAATGCGGTTTACAGTCAACTAATTGTGGTTACCTTATATCAGTCAGTCTTACCTTCTATAGCAGTACTAGTAAAACGAACGAATGCACAAGGAAATAACAATTCTAGGAATTGAATTAAGATCAACCATTTACCTACATGTCGTTGATTTGTGGTGAACTATGAAATCCCGTCTTCTAATGTTCTCGCTATGAATTACATATATGTAAGTAGAGTGTTTTCATTTTACGAAGGCACGAGGGGTATGAGGTAGGAAGTGGTGTGAGACCGCGCGGAGCTCAGTAGGGAACGACTCGGTTCGACGGAGCGACGCGGAGACGTGTAGAACGTGTGTACTGACCGGGCACCGAGTTCGTTCTCTACTGAGCTCCGCGCGGTCGTCGCCTCTCGCACCACTTCCTAACAGTTAGGAAGTGGTGCGAGAGTTAGGACCTAACTCGTACCCCTCGTGCCTTCGTAAAATGAAAACACTCTACAAGCAAATACCTGATTGTGGTTCTCGGCAATTTCCTAGTAAGTACGTCAGCTAATGTGCTCAGGATAGAGTACATTAGTTCGACGATAGACAATAGAGTTATAGCGATAGCCTAATTAAAGACAAACTATATTGAAAATGAGCTTGTAATAATGTATATTACAATAGTCAATCGTAATCTTTTAACAAGATAATTTGAAGTGCTAAGAAATTCTTTGTTCCTATATTATAATCTGTTTTGGAAAACTTCTAGAATATTTTTAAACAACACATATTCGTATGAACTCACTACTTTATTATTTGACGGAGTGTACATGCTTCCACCAGTAAATTGATATAAAAAAAAATGATATACATATGTATACATATTTTTATGGGGCCGGTACTTAAAAATAATAGCCCCACTGCATCTCTCCCCGTGCATGTCGTAAAAGGCGACTAGGAGAAAAGAACAATAGGGCGTGCTAAAGGGCGACAGGATAGCCACCTCTCACCTTGGGACGGTATTTCCATCAAATCATGCAGTGGGCCTTCGTGCTTTACCTACTTGCTGCTTGATAAATATCTTGTCCGAATACTTCGCTAAACGTGGTGGTCTGTGTTGTGCTGTTATTTACAAGAATACTTGCAGCACAACACCGATTACTCTGCTCACCCCGATTATCGGAATACTTTTATATTACAACTTTTTAAAATTTGAAATTTAACTTTTTAGACTAGCTTTTGCCCGCGGCTTCGCTTCGTGTGACTTTTTGCTCACAGCTCAGGCCGCCGATGACGTAGCGTTATTATTTATAGCTTAAAACTACGTTGAGAAGTGACAGAGTGTAACAGTGAAAACCGTATGTAAATCGATAAAGTGGCTCTCGAGTTATAAGGATATTCATAATGTTGACGTACGTTAAACTGTCGGTCGCCCGGGTAGAAACTTCGCTTTATAAATTAGAATGTTATCAGCAAGCTGGTTTCTAACTTAAAACGACATAAATTACTTAAAACGACGTAATTACTTAAAACGACGTACTTAATTACATTTAGATCGTGGCGAATCCACGCCAGGCGAATCCAGACGAGAGGCACGACGTTATCTTTCTGCATACAAAATCGTCTTTCGGTATTTATGTTTTCTAACCCCCTAAACATTATTCGATTTTTACAGATTTTTAACATTGAAAATGTTTTTTCGATCGCGTTGGTAGGGCACCCATTTCAAGGAAAATTGCGACATCGCCCTGGTGTCGTTAATTTTGAACCTACGTAGATGATTGGGGTGTCAAAAGATGCGTCTCGGCGAGAGCTACAATAGGGCGTAAAACAATTTTGGAAAAGTCAAAAACTTTTTTCAAAAAATAAAAAAATGTCGAAAAATGACGTGATTTTTTGGTGTCTTCTCTCATTGAATCGGCGATTTCTCGAAAACGAAAAACGATATAGAAAAAATGAAAAAAAACCCTCGGGGTATTGAGTTGGGCTACAATTTGCAAAAAACGGGACCTCGTTATCTCTCAGGGTCTAGGCTCTAGCTTATCCTTTATGCGGCGGAATTTTGAATACCGCGGGAGGTATGTGCGGCGCGCGGACTAATCTGAGTAGTAGCATTAAAGTTTATGATTTTTACATATAAATATAATGTTTTGGAATATTATGATTGATAATGAAAGTAAATATTATAAAAGTATAATCATATATTATTTAGGTTAGGTTAGAAGATGCGTCGCGCGACGCATCTTCTAACCTAACCTATATAATATTTTTATATTTGATATTTATTATATATATTTATAAACCGACAATCGGGGTAAGAAGAGTAATCGGTGTTGTGCTGCAAGAACTCTGGTAAATTGCAGCACAACACCGACCGCCACGTTTCGCAAAGTATTCGAACAAGATTAAATCGATCAAGCAGCAAGTAAGGCACGAAGACCCACCTGCTGCATGACTCGGTGGAAGTACCGTGCCAAGGTGAGAGGTGGCGAGCCTGTCGCCCTTTAGCACGGCATCTTGTCCTTATCCCTTAGTCGCCTTTTACGACATGCACGGGGAGAGATGCAGTGGGGCTATTCTTTTTAAGTACCGGCCCCACACAGTACGGTTAGATATAATGTCAAGATTATCTCTTTCTCTGTCTAAATTTTAGTTTACATTTTTTAAGCTGCTTGTGTTTTTGAAAAATAATAAAAAATATATAAATGTAATACTTTTTTTTATTTTTTTGAGTTCATTTTCAATGTACCTCGAAGGTCGTGTAATGCACGAGATCTGTGAATTTTTTTCTTGTCGGGACAGTCAAATCTACTAAGTTCCTATAATGTTTTGTTTAAATGAAATATACCTACAACACCGGAGTTAAAAATCTGTATTTGGACCGAAAAAAATTTAATGATTTATTTTTTTATCAGTCATATCACTTTAGATATTCATAAAATAAGACAGGAACGTATATTCGACTGTCCTTATTATAAATTAAGACAGGAACGTATATTCGAATGTCCTTATTATAAAATAAGACAGGAACGTATATTCGACTGTCCTTATTATAAATTAAGACAGGAACGTATATTCGAATGTCCTTATTATAAAATAAGACAGGAACGTATATTCGACTGTCCTTATTATAAAATAAGACAGGAACGTATATTCGACTGTCCTTATTATAAAATAAGACAGGAACGTATATTCGACTGTCCTTATTACGTACATCCTTATCCGATTTTACAAAAATAATTGTAAAAGTCGGATAAGGTTTAGGGGTTAAAAAATATAAAGGCTGAAAGACGATTTTGTGAAGAAAGTTAACTTCCTCTCGTCTTAAAGAGAAAAATACAATGAGATCTGGCTGAGGTAAGATATATTACGTTTTCTATGCATATAGAACATTCTCACGCTCGATGACAATGGGGTGTAAATTGCTCTATGAAGTCGCCATTGCCTATGCGGTCCATTCCATTGACGTGAATGATAATATTTATGAAAGATCTGCTTCCACATGGAAATAGAAGACACTGCTGATTTAAGTGACGACCAATCAGCAGGTTGTTTCGTTGATTTATTTATTTATTTATTTATTAACCTACGGCCCGTGGTGCTTCAAAATCACTTGTGCATATTTTAGGTAAAAAAATTGGGGAAACAACCAGCGTTCAAAATTCGGAAAAGTTTTTAAGGGAGAGAATAAGCTTCGCTGTGCAGAGAGGGAATGCTGCGAGCATTATGGGCACATTCCCGACATGCCGAACTCTAGAGGAGCTTTTTTATGTTTATTAGGTAGTTCTTATTGTATATAGTGTAGATAATTAATTTATTTCTGAGTAATTAATGAAAATTATTTGAACTTATTTTCTTAGTAATTTATGAATGTTACAAAACTAACTTTCAAGGTCTTTATTTATTTATTTATTTATAATTATTATACATGACCTTACAGATTTACCCAAAACATCATAAGGTATAGGAATTACCGATTCAGGTGCTTCATGACAGTATTTGCGAACTCCCGAACTGAGGAGGCGAATATGTCCAACTCCGGAACCTGCGCAGTCAATTCATTGAGCAGTGTCAAGGCATGACTAACTGGTGAGTGGCGTAGTAAGTTTGTCCGCGACTTGGGCACTAGAAACAATGGATGAGTCCTCGCCCGGCAGTAGTTGTCTGGCACGAACACTGATACAGAACCAAGCACAGAAGGGTTGTGAATGGTGCCGTTCAGTAGTTTGTACACGTGAACAAGAAGTGACAGAGTCCTTCTCACTTCCAAGGTGTCATAAGTTCATAACCCAAAAGAAGCCTTGCAAAGTTTTTTTTTTTTTTTATTGAAACTGACACGGTTTTCCACATCAACAACAACATCCGTGATGTCAGCCCATAACACCGGGTGAACTTGGTGCCACGTCAGTGTATCCCTTCTGTCGTGCCGGCTACACTGAACTGGACGGAAACACAAACTATTTACATAGCCGTTTCGACCGACGTTTCATTCAGTGCGGTGGTATCAACCGGGGCGGGTTAAACCCTACCACCTAGTAATATAAGAAGGGAGTCATATCCCTTAGTCGCCTTTTACGACATACACGGGGAGATATGCAGTGGGGCTATTCTTTTAAAGTACCGGCCCCACACGGTACAGAACGGTTATTCATGTGAGAATGGAAGTTTAATTTGGGATCCATAGTCACAACATGATCTAATATGATAACATGATCATAGATGATCTAACTTTCTAGTTAATTCTAATTTTAGCTTAACTTAACTTTTAATTAACTAGTACAGCCATACTCAAAGTGTGCTCCGCGGAGCCCAGGGCTCCGCGGAGCCTCTGTGGGGGCTCCGCGAGAATACGAGAAAAAAAAAATACACCTCTCCTCTCTGGCAGGCCTCACGCACTCTATGTACTTGCGCGCGCTAACTACCTACCGCCCGACGGGCCGCCGCGCCGGCGGTCTTTTTCAGTAGAAATTCGTCTGCCGCGCGAAGTATACATAGACGCTCGCCCACGCAAGTGCGCGCAGCTGCAAAGCAATAACCACTTTACACTCGATCGTTAAGGTACATTTTCGCACGCAGCGATTGGCGTTGTGAAAGAGTAGGCTATTAAAGCCCGAAGGTAGGAACATTTTCTATGGAGTGATTTATCTGTTACGAAGTAACTATTAAGTAATCTGTGTCTCTGGCTCGATTCAGCTCGGCTGCGCAGACGAACTCAACTCAACTCTCTTCTATCAAACCTGATATCAACCAATTGATGAAAAAAATAAGGAACAGTTTCATACCTCCCATTAGATATTTAATTATTGTTTTTTCTTTTATTATAATATTATGTAGGTAACTATTACATTGTAATATGATTATTAATAAAGAATGCACAAAAACTAATTTTTGTTTATTTTAGGGCTCCGTCAAATATTTCGCTTTCCTAAAGGGTTCCGTCACCAAAAAAGTTTGAGAACCGCTGAACTAGTACGTACTTATTCTTGCTCCTTACTAGGTGGCAGGCTCAATCCTTTGTTCGGTGTTGGACAGATTATGGATTGGACAGATTCGCGATTCGGCAGATTCGCTGTTCGAAAGATTCGTGGATTGGGCAGATTCTTGGATTCGACGGATTAGCTATACGGCAGAAATTGAACAGTTGTGCATAAAAAATATAAAAACCGACTTCAAAAATGTATGGAATAAAAACAAATCGGCCTTGAGGTGATGGCGGTGCAAAAGAAGGCTACACAAAAGCACAAAAGGATATCATCAACCCATAGTTTTCTTTCATGCATCATTTTTGCTTGCTTTAGCACCGCCTTCAACTCAAGGGTTCGACTTTTTTTTATTTCATACATTTTTGAAGTCGGTTTTTATATTTTTTATAAATAGTTTTTTATTTCACCGTTTTTTTTAGTAATTTTTTGCTATCAGTGTACTCGGCGGAATCGCTCGGCCTTCGGCCTGGCGATTCTGCCTCGCTTAAACCCGTGACGTAGCGGGCGAATATGTCGACTTTTTTAAGTCTTCAGTACCAACCACTGTTAATCCGTAAAAATTTAAAATGAGTAGACTTATCAAAGACTAGCTTTTGCCCGCGGCTTCGCTCGGGTGAAATTCGTATTTAAATAGAAGAAAGTAAGTAAGCCCGCTATTGTACCTTTATTTCGGTGCTCGGAACAATTCGGTTTGTGTGAGAGCCACATCTTAGCGACACCGGAACTGAATTTTATTTAGTCTATCCTGTGTCGCGTATAGTTAAATGTGCTTGTACTAAGTTTCATCTAACTCTTTTGCTACTACACTTACATTCCACTGTATTATCGAATATCAAACATCCAAAGGTTGACTGTAAGAAATCTCTGTAAGGAATAAGTCCGCCTTCGCACCTTATTTAAATTTTCTAATGTACTTATTACTATTTATTAATGTTTACTAGAACAATAAAGCATTTTCTATCTATCTATCTAATTCGGATGATCGGTTTAAGAGTTATGGAGGAGCATACATATAGAAAAGACTTAGAACATAGAAAAAGAATATAGAAAAATCGTCAATTTGGTTTTAGTATCATACACAGAGTCTACAAACTCATTACCTCATCAAACAAAGTAATTTATATCTCGAGGCGTTCTGACCCATGCTCAGGACCCACTGTCAAAATAAAAAAAAATTGTGGCCTTCCGACCCAATTACATTTAATGACCATCCCTTACAGATTATTATTATTAGTCTTTATTATACCTTAGTATTATTATACAGAAGGGAAGCACTGACATGGCACCTAGTTCACCCGGTGTTATCGGCTGACATCACGGATGTTGTAGGTGATGTAGCCAACCGTGTCAGTTTCCATAAAAAAAAAAATAAAAAAAATACCGCGCGCGGTTACTGTCAAAGACATTGCTCAATGAGCGAAAGACGCGCCAACACGACAGAAGCGGAGGGTACGAGGAAGGGACCGGATTCAAGACGCGGGTCAAATCTCAGGTTACTTACAGTTGCCGTCACGCCAGTCACGCGACTCACGTGACCAGCGAAATATATAAAATGATGTTGCACTTTTAGTAGCAATCCAGTTTGGCGGTGAATGTTCGGTAGACTGTCGACATAGTTTAAAGCAGAAATCGCACCGGTATTTTAAGGTTTCCGTATCCCGTACGGAAGCCTATTACTAAGCCTACGCCGCCGTCTGTCTGTCTGTCTGTCTGTCCTACTGCTGTGTCTTTGGAACCGTAATTGGTAGCCGGTTGAAATTTTCACAGAATATGCGTTATTGTGGTGGAATATAACAGCAAATAATAAAATACCTATAGAAAAAGTAAAAAATTAAGGGGGGTTCCCATACAAGAAATGTGTGTTTTTTTTGTGGTGCGGAAACCTAGTTGCGCGAATGCGACTCGCACTTGGCTGGTTTTTAAAGTCCGTCAGCGTGTACGCGTCCGCTGCTGGACATCCTCTCAAATTTTCCTCCAGTCCTCCCGACCTTCAGCGGTACGGAACAACTGCGTTCCGCCGACGTACTTGATGCCGTCGTCCCAACTGGCGGGTGGTATTCCCACACTTTTTTTCCGTCCACGTCTGCCAGGTGTAGGACACGGTTACTCCAACGGTCGTCGGCTCTTCGGTCCACTGCCACTTGTGTCTCAGAAAACTCGCTGAGGGGTACCGATTGAAATATAATTGGGGACTACTGGGAACGGTTCTAAAGTACCAGGGCAGCAGAAATTTAAAGGAGGTTTCCATAATAAATATACATATTATAATATACCTACATCAACTCTTATATACTATACATACATACTTGTATACATACTTTACATATAGGTATTTCAACTGGATTGAAGACCCAAGGGCATCGAAGCCTTCTGGGTGCCCAGTTCATACCGAGCTATCAACTAGAGCGATTTGGTTTCATAAGGGGCACTATCACTTGAGGCACTGCCATAGGCCCCGCTTTTAATTTCACTTTAGGCACCGACCCGATCGCCGCTTCCTAGTTTCATTTGGGGCACTGGATCGAAAAGTGCAGTCATGAAATTTATAATTACGCCTAAAAAATAAAAGTAATATGTTTTAAATGTACTTTTATTTCACATTTTTCACAGATCACAGATTCGTTAAATAATCAAGTAAGGTAAGGTGACTTCATGCTTCCATCTTCAAAGCCGGAGCCATTTTGCAAAAAGTACCCCTCAAGTGCCAGGCACTTTTCGTCAGAGGGCGTGCGCCCGCGCGCTCTCCGCCGCCGCGCGTTCTAGACCATATTTCTAGACTTTTTTCTAGGAAACCTACGTGAAAAGCCTATATTTTCGAAATGTACGTTAAATTTACTGGTCATTGCATTAGTAACACGTCTAGGAATTCTACCGGTTTCAATCAAAACATCAAAAACATTAACAAACATGAAGTCACCTTACCTTACTTGATTATTTAACGAATCTGTGATCTGTGAAAAATGTGAAATAAAAGTACATTTAAAACATATTACTTTTATTTTTTAGGCGTAATTATAAATTTCATGACTGCACTTTTCGATCCAGTGCCCCAAATGAAACTAGGAAGCGGCGATCGGGTCGGTGCCTAAAGTGAAATTAAAAGCGGGGCCTATGGCAGTGCCTCAAGTGATAGTGCCCCTTATGAAACCAAATCGCTCTAGTTGATAGCTCGGTATGAACTGGGCACCCAGAAGGCTTCGATGCCCTTGGGTCTTCAATCCAGTTGAAATACCTATATGTAAAGTATGTATACAAGTATGTATGTATAGTATATAAGAGTTGATGTAGGTATATTATAATATGTATATTTCTTATTGTATATATGTAATTATGTATATGTAAGGATTTATATTGATTGTATGTATCTTTGTACAATTTGTATGTGTGTATTTATATTTCATACAACTGTTCCCTGTTTAGTACTGCATTGTCCGCCCCTTCGTCTGTTCGACATCCCAAAGGTTAGTTCGTAAAGAATGCCGCAAGGCATTAAACTCGCCTTTTGTAACCTTTTTATACGGTGTACAATAAAGTATATTTTCATTTCATTTCATTTCATTTCAAGGCTTTCAGAGCGGTAGGTATCTATTAACCAAGGTTAACCGCCGATGACCGAGTGAGCCTCAACCTTCGCCGCGTGCGAATGTCAGGTGTGTGTTTGTTTACCGCACACTTATTGTGTATTGACCGTACCGCCGCCGTCGCCTGATGAGACATTGGGAAGGGACAACTGGGATCAGAAGAAACAAGAAATTAATGTACACTTTCTTTTATGGAGACTGACATGGTTGGCTACATCACCTACAACATCCGTGATGTCAGCCTATAACGCTTTGGTTAACTAGGTGTCATGTTAGTGCTTTCCAGGCGTGCTTATGATCACGAATCACGACAGTCGACCGACCGCACCACTGAGCTATCGAGAAAAAAGTAGGAGAGGATGGAATGATTGATAGAAAGACATTATGGAAAGAGGCGCCTGGCGCAGGCAGATCTTTACGGAGTTTTTGCATGTCCCGCCAGGTCTAGGGCGCCGTCTGCGATCCGCCGGTCACGCGCTTTGGCCTCCGCCCAAGGAATCGTTTCTCAGACTCAAACGTTACTTATTAAGGTGGTATGGGCGTTACAGACATGTGCTCGGATAGTTCATTGAGACTGCGCGCGCGCGAGCATAGATGCTATCAGAATTTCCAGTGCGCTGATTCACACAGTCGATAATTGTCGAACGGGAATGCTAATGCGATACGAGTATTGTCCTCGTCGGTCTCGAAGGCACGTGGCTCAGCTGTTCTGGGCCACATGCATGTAATTTGTGTCAAGACTTCCTCTACACGTTAGCCAATGCGTTTGCCCATGCGTTGGCCAATGTTCCGGCAAGTTTAATTCCACGTTGGAGAATGCTTTGGCCAACACTTCAGTACCTACCTACCAAACAGGAACGTATTTATAGCTTCCACATGGAGGGTCTTCTGGCGATATAGGGATCGGTTCAACTCAATAAGATTCTAGTGTTTCTGTTGAGTCGTTCCATATTCCGGCCTAGACCGAAAGTTCTATAAATTGTATGGCAGGCAGGTTTGAATTCAACTGAATTGTTTTATATGGAGTGGAATGGAGTTTGAAAATTTAATAATATTTAGTGTAAGCTGCGTGTCGAAGGGGAGGAGGGGGGTCCGGACCCCTAAAACCCCTCCTTATGTACGTCGGTGCTACCAAAGCTACCAATATAAACGTTCCTCAATGGATAAATTGCTAAAGTGTTTGACAATGCGCTTGCCAATCTCTTGCAGGCTCAACTATACCTTGGCGAATACGTTAACCGATAATTCAAAAGCTACCAAAGCGACCAATATCCCCCCCTGCACGATTGTCAGAGCATGTTGTCAGCCTCGGTAGCTCAGTGGTGCGGTCGGTCGACTGTTGTTAAGCAACCCTTGCCGCAGTCAGTACTTGAATGGGCGACCGCTCGATCGTTGGAGGCTGACCGTGGTTCGGATTCCAAGTTAAACTGTAGGCCCCTTCCCTTCTTACCTTACTAGGTGGTAGGGTTTATCCCGGCACTGTTGGTTCCACCGCACTGAATGGAACGTCGGTCGAAACGGCTGTGTAAATAGATCGTGTTTTCCGTCCAGTTCAGTGTAGCCGACATGAAATTAAGGGATGCACTGACATGGCACCTAGTTCACCCGGTGTAATGGGCTGACATCACGGATGTTGTGGGTGATGTAGCCAACCGTGTCAGATTCCATAAAAAAAATTGGCAAGCGTAGGCATTGGCAAATGAATTGGCCAACGTGTTGAAGAGGCTACAAACGAACTGCCGAGTCGGTGCACCGATAAGAGAAGGCAAATACAATATGCGGTCAGTGCGGCCACGTGTGAAGTCTAGCGTCCGATAGAGCCTAGAACGATAAAAGAGGTATGGACGCCGGACTGTCAAATGCTTGTATGAGAACTAGCGTCGCCGAGTTGCGGGGAGCGGAGTGTACTTACCGATGATAAGATATTCCACTATTGTGCACACTAAACTTGGCTGTAGTGTTTTTACACGTAAACACAGAGCATGCGGGCATTTTAAACAGATTTTTGCGAACGCAGCCGATGACAGACTGACGGGCCAGCGCGCGACCGTCCAATGAAACAAGTATGCTTTTACTTATATCGAGTTACGCTGGCGAGGATAGGGTTAGGGGTCCATACCTTTTTTTATCGTTCTAGGATAGAGCTATGTTCTAAAACAGCTGTGATGAGGAATTGCGGTGTGATCACTTGTGGTTTCAGAATTTCGGCTTTCAAATTCAACTTAGCGAAATTATTATTGTACGCTTTGTCCTTGGTATAATATGCGATATTCATTTCCGCGCCATTGCACTGCGTTTAAATGCATTGTTAGGTGTGGTTCATTTGTGCACACACGGCAGCGGAGCGCTAGCAAAGGTCTAGGCTTCAGGGTCTCAGGTAATCAGTGATAAAGTTACTTATCAATCGGTTCTGCAGATCTTTCATCCACCGACTCGGTAAACTCTGGAACGCTCTCCCTGCCCACATATTTCCCACCAAGTACAGTATCGGGTCCTTCAGGAGAGGCATGAATAGGCATCTGTCAGGCCGGCATGGCATTAGCAACCCCCCCCCCCCCCCCCCCCCAAGTGATGAGGAAACAGGCTAGCCAACTCTCGCCTTGGCACCACTGTCATTCCATCCGGTCATGCAGTAGGTTAGTCTTCGTGCCTTCCTTGCTGCTTGTTATCTAATTATTTTAAGAAAACCAGTATGGGTGGCTGTGTCCAGGGCCCGGAGGTAGCCGAAGCAGCCAAATTCAACTCACCTCGAGAAACCACGATCAGTGAGATACCATACCAGCAGATTTGCTGAGTATAGAAGCGTTATCCGGCTTGGCAATACGACGTTTGATATTTGGTTTGCCCTTATACACTGCGGAACGTGGTGTTTGGTGTTGTGTTGTAATTTACCCGAGTTCTTGCAACGTTCTTGAAGCATAACACCGATTACTCTGCACACCCTTATTATCGGGCGGGATACAGCGTGTATGGGCATTTTTTTAATAGCTTCTAGGTGGCTGTGCCCGAGGTGGAAGCCTCAGGCGCAGCCAATTTCACCCCCGAGGAGCTGCTAGCCCGGCCTGGAGGTGGACTAATGTCGCTGGGGAAAGGCTATTAACCCGCGATTTTAAGATACGTGGATTGTAGGAGTGGGGAAAGATACTCCCCGGAAGCCCGTTCCACACCTTTGCAGTGCGGCACAAGAATGATTTAGAGAAACGTGCAGTTCGATTCAGGCATATTTCGTACCGTGTGGGGCCGGTACTTTAAAAGAATAGCCCCACTGCATCTATCCCCGTGTATGTCGTAAAAGGCGACTAAGGGATATGACTCACTTCTTATATTACTGGGTGGTAGGGTTTAACCCGCCCGGGTTATTACCACCGCACTCAATGAAAGGTCGGTCGAAACGGCTATGTAAATAGTTTGTGTTTTCCGTCCAGTTCAGTGTAGCCGGCACGACCGAAGGGAAGCACTGACGTGGCACCAAGTTCACCCCGGTGTTATGGACTGACATCACGGATGTTGTGGGTGATGTTGCCAACCGTGCAAGTTTCCATATAAAAAATATGGATTCTATGGGATGCCAGCTCTAGAAAATTCTTATTGCCACGGTTTGTGTGGCTAAGCTTGGGTTGTTTGCAAGCTCAAGTCGTGTGCAACCATCGTTTCGAGTTGCAGCATGCATCATGAGGCTACTGCGTGGATCACGAGTCACGACTCACGTCACGATCGACGCACACGACGAATCACTATCGCTGCTCGAAGTCTAGATTCTAGATCATAGATTCCCAAAGTGTTCCAGGTGGACCCCCTGGGGTCCACGGGAGACTCGACGGGGGTCTACGTTGGTGTGAAAATATTTGTTGAATTGACTTGATATATTTAAGTATCAAATTGACGATGGCACTATACACCAGATATAGGTAATTTAAATAGGCAGAGTGGTCAGATTCTTCAGTATTCATGTTTATGCTGTAAATATGAATGCTCTTGTGAGCGGTAGTATGGGTTAATTATTTATAAGTTACTATAATATAATACTTATAAGGTACTAACAAAACATTGTGACTTGCGAAGTTTGTTTGTCAGTTCTTCTTCGCATTGAATTTAGAACTGGCGGAATTTTCGACATGTCCAAGCGTATGTTACCTACCTGTGGATGAAATTATACAATAAACAATAATTAAAAATGGGGTTTCACAAGTTGTAAGTTCGGGTCCACGTAAATGTATCTGGTTTCGACAGTAAAGAACAATAATGTTGGCTTGACTAGTAAGAACTTGCATATTCGATATTCAGTATGTATGTATGTATATATTCTTTATTGAACACCAATTTATCAAAATTAGGTACAACAGGCGAGCTTAATGCCGCGAGGCATTCTATTCTAACTAACCTTTGGGATGTGGGAGAAGTACATGCAGGCGAACAAGAATAGTTTGTGACAATGTGTTAGATTAAAGAAATATGTATGATAAACTACGTACGAATACTACATAGATTCTTTAATAAGTATAATATATATGTATATAACAAACTTACATATTATATGTACATTAATCGGTGGTACCGTTGTGCAACACAATCAACTGAATGACGGGAGAGTAAGAGAAGGGGCGTAAAGATATGTACTTATGTAATATAAATTGCATTTACTTCGGTAAGGAAAGGAGAAGTTTGTTTAAATTTATCTTAAATACATTCATAGACGTAGAGGAGCGTAAATGCACAGGCAGATTATTCCAGAGGCGAGCTGTTTGTACTGTGAAAGAGTCCGTGTAGAACGAGCTTGAGTGAGCCGGTATTGCCAAGAGTAAGTTGTCAGCAGATCTTAAAGCCAGGCCGTGAGAAGAAAGAAATTCAAATCGTTCACTCAAGTATTTGGGAGCAGCAGGATCATTAAGTGTGCGGAAGAGAAGAGAGAGGGCGTGAGAGTTCCTGCGACCATCAGTACAACTATTCCTCCCAATTCTACAAGCATTGCACAACATTTCAGAGCATCTATAATAAGTACCTAACTCAAAGTAAAATTTTAGATTTTTGAACGCACCGCGCGATCCATGCGCCTTTCCGAACGCACCCAAGTACATCCCTCCTATTAATGTTTAATTTTAATTCTACTAAGTCTTTAAGTAACATATTATTTTAAAAATAGAACACAAGAAAATATACTTACTATTTTTCTTTTTCTTTTTACCGCTCCGAGTTTTGGGAATTATAGGGGTTCAGAGAAACCATCAGTAAAATTTTGAAAGTGGTCTACGAGAAAAAAAAGTTTGGGAACCTCTGTTCTAGATTGATAATATCTAGGAATATAGAGCAGAAATGGTCAGAGCAGCTCGACGCTTCCGAGACCGCATTCCGCACCGTGGATTTGTTTGTATGTGTACGAGTATCTTGTATTAAAATATTACCGCGGTATTCATTGAGTCCAAAGGTTGAAAGTTGCCCAGCGAGCAATGGAGCGACCCATGCTGGGAATATCGCTACGCGATATGGTGCGTAACGAGGCAATCCGCCGACGCACCAAAGTAGTCGATATTGGACACCGCGTGGCTAAGCTCAAGTGGCAGTGGGCTGGGCACGTCAGCCGAAGAGACGACGACCGTTGGAGTAACCGTGCCCTACACTGTCGGCCGTGGACAGGACAACCGAGTGTCGGAAGACCGCCCGCCAGGTGGGACGACGACATCAAGTACGTCGGCGGAAAGCAGTGGTTCCGTACCGCTGAAGGCCGGGAGGACTGGAGGAAAATTGGAGAGGCGTATGTCCAGCAGTGGACGCTTACACGCTGACTGACTGACTGACTGACTGACATTGAGTTGGTTGTCGCAATTGTCAATATTGATTTATTTACGCGCGTAGTTACGTCTGATGGGATCTTGCCCAGTGATAATTTTGATTTGTGATATAAATTCAGAAGTGATAATTACAATATTACACTTTATGTCACTGTGTGCGGCAAAGGCGGACTTATTGCCTTTAGGCAATATCATGCAAGCAGTTTTTTAGGGTTCCGTATCCGGTACGGGACCCTATTAGTAAGCGTACGCCGTCTGTCCGTCTGGTCTCTTGAACCGTAATAGGTAGCCCGTTGAAATTTTCACAGAATATTATTTGTTATTTATTATGACCGATATAATAAGAAATAATAAAAATAAGATAAAGTTAAAAAATTCACGGGGGTTCCCATAGAAGAAACCAAAAAGTGTATGCGCGCGCGCCATCTACCGAAAACAGTACGAAGCATTTTAACTAATCATGAATTTTTAGCTAATATGAAGCATTTCATAAAACACACCATAGATGGCGTGAGTGTCGCTGACCATGACGTGGCGATACGGAACCCTCGGTGCGCGAGTTCGGCTCGCAATTGGCGGGAAGCATTTCATAAAACACACCATAGATGACGTGAGTGTCGCTGACCATGACGTGGCGATACGGAACCCTCGGTGCGCGAGTTCGGCTCGCAATTGGCGGGTTTTTTTTCTTTCGTCCGCGACGCAGACTGCGCGACAGAAACGACACATAGCGTGGCTAACAGCTCTTAGATGGCGGTTTGCACGCCTCGAAATAAATTATGTAATTGCCATAAGAACTGTCATTGTTATTTAGGTGCCTCTCAGGTTTAAACGCGGCTTTTTTCCTGTTCGACGTTCGAAATTTAAATCGATTAAAAATGCAAGTAATGCCTGCGAATGAGATTGCATGCGCATTTATCAATGTCGTGAAATTAGTGGCCCCCATTTCACTTCAAGAACATTCATACATACATACATAAAGACATACCACACGTTGTATCCTAACAATCGGGGTGAACAGAGTAATCGGTGTTGTGCTGAGAGAACTCTGGTAAATTTGTTTTGAAAAAAAAATAAAAATTATTTCTTAATTAGGTATATTAATATTTTTTTATTGTGACAATTAGAATATTAATTTTGTTAAATTTAAAATAATATAAAATTAAGGGAAAAAATATATACATTAGGCTAATTTTAGATATACATATATCCCAGCCAGCTAAGCTTTGCCATGACTGGGCTCTGATTGAGTGGAATATTTTGAGAAGGTATTTACGAATTGTAAATTATACATATATAAGGTGGTGTCAATAACTTCGGGAGGGTTACATACACACTCAAATAAACACGTCACACAAAAAAAAAATATATGTTTTAGCATTACTTTTCCAGAAATTTAACAAAACATGTTTGCTACCTAAACATTAACCTGTGTGTAACAGTAGGTAACATGCATTGTACGGGGTCAATGACCGTACTATGTTCAAACGCAGAACAGCTGTTTGTTGTAAGTGAGTCACAAGGTCACTATGATTGGTTTTTACAGCTACTTATTTGATTTTATTTTTTTGTTATCAGAAAAAATGCTCCTATGAGCATATGTTTTTTTTGCGTAAAGTGTTTGTATGAGTGCGTATGGAACCCTCCCGAAGTTATTAACATGATTAACGGAACACCTTATATATCTAAATTTATAAATTGTTACGAGTTCAAGTACATTATGTATTGCCGACGAATTATTTTTGAACAAATAAACAAATTACAGCGAACACCACATTTAGCAGAGTATTCCGACTAGATAACTATCAAGCAGCAAATAAGGCACGAATACCCACCTGCTGCATGACGGCGTAAGGACCGCGCCAAAGTGGCTAGCCTGTCGCCCTTCAGCACGGCATCTCCTCCTTATCCCTTAGTCGCCGTGTGGGGCCGCTACTCAAAAAGAATAGCCCCACTGCATCTCTCTCCGTGCATGTCGCAAAATGGAATGGAATTCTTCCACCGAATCATGCAGCGGGTGGGTCTTTGTGCCTTACTTGCTTGCTTGACAGTTTATCTTGTCCAATACTGTGCTAAACGCGCTGATCGGTGTCGTGCTGTAATTTAAACAAGATTACCTACAGCACAACTCCGATTACTCTGCTTACCCTGATTGTCATGATACAGCGTGTTGTATATTGTATGTATGTATTGTATGTTGTACCGTATGGGGCCGGTACTTTAAAAGAATAGCCCCACTGCATCTCTCCCCGTTTATGTCGTAAAAGGCGACTAAGGGATATGATTCCCTTCTTATATTACTAGGTGGTAGGGTTTAACCCGCCCGGGTTGGTACCACCGCACTGAATGAAAGGTCGGTCGAAACGGATATGTAAATAGTTTGTGTTTTCCGTCCAGTTCAGTGTAGTCGGCACGACCGAAGGGAAGCACTGACGTGGCACCAAATTCACCCGGTGTTAGGGGCTGACATCACGGATGTTGTGTGTGATGTAGTCAACCGTGTCAGATTCCTTAAAAAAATGTATCTATGTACTTCCAGTAAAGCGCTCACAATGTTCTGTCCTCTGGTCGAACGAGCAAGATATCCTGCTCATTTGACAAATTTGGTCACTTATCTGTCACACGTCGCGCTCGTGAACCTAATGGCATCATTATTAGTGTCAATAATGACTTATTTAATGCCTCGTTGTCGTCGAAGCAAGCACCTGATGAAATCTGCCCTCTAGCATAATAGAATAAGACGTTAATTGCTAGCTATTATGGAGACGAGGTTATTTTTAGAGGAAATAGGTGCCTAGTAATATCCTGGGAAAATACTTCCTATGATTATGATATAAGTGAACATATGCAATATTATGATAGATAGAAAATATTTCTGTCCGCCTCGATAGCTCAGTGGTACAGACAGTTGACTGTTGCTATTGATTGTTAAGCAACGCTGGGCGCGGCCAGTACTTGGATGGGTGACCGCTCGACCGTGGCAGGCTGACCGTGGTTCGGATTCCAAGTAAAACTATAGGTCTCTTCTCTTCTTACCTTACTAGGTGATAGGGTTCAACCCGCCCGGTTTGGTACCGCTGAATGAAACGGTGAACTAAACGGCTATGTAAATAGTTTGTGTTTTCCGTCCAGTTCAGTGTAGCCGGCACGACCGAAGGGAAGCACTGACATGGGACCTAGTTCACCCGGTTATGGGCTGACATCACGGATGTTGTAGGTGATGTAGCCAACCGTGTCAGTTTCCATAAAAATAAAAAAATAATAATATAACAACAAATAATAAAAATAAGAAAAAGTCAAAAATCCACGGGGTCCCCATAAAATCAATCCCCGTACAGTCCCCATACAGTCAATCAATGTATGAATTTACAAATTTACAACAACTATAAAATTAAAACTAAAACTAACCAAAAACCAAACTAACCTAAAATACAAAACTTAACCTAAAAAAATCATGTCATTAAACGATTTTGCCCCCGGGATAGTGCCGAGAATGCTGATTATTAGTTAAGAGATTTTTATTAATTTTCTAAAGTGCATTTTCTCAAAACGGTCACATTTAAATCCAGTTCAGAGCAGCCGGACCGGTACCAGGAAACCATGCAGGAGTGCGCGGTGTAACGGGCTGGCATGTCAGCTTGTTTAAAAGAAATGAGAATGCGGCTGGCGCCAGCTCGTTGGCGCCACCATCGTTGCCGTGGTCGTCTCGACACCATCTCCCCGCGCCGCCGCCGCCGCGGCCGTTGCAACCACAGAATATCAACAGAAACATAACAGAACGTAAACGTAAATTCCCATACAAACAAATTTGTGCATTATAACATTTTATTTTTATAGAAATCGTGACATGTGGCGACGAACCACCCATAAGGTGTCTAACGACGCTCATCGACCTTCGGCTGTAAGCGGGGGTTGCGATTGCCATGCCGGCCCGACAGGTGCCTATTCACGCCTCTCTTGAAGGACCCGAGACTGTAGGCACTATGATACCTCCAAATTATAATTTACCGGCTATCGTTTTTATTTTATTCATTTTTTTTATATATACACAGCCTGCTGCCGGCTGTGCCCAAAGTTCAGTGGAAGATCAGACACAGCCAATAACACCACACGTTGAGAAACCACGTTTAGAGAGGCGACATGCCAGCTGTCTGTCTGTCTGTCCGTCTGATAGCTGCATCTTTGGAACCGTAATAGCTAGCCCGTTGAAATTTTCACAGAATATGTGTTACTTTATCGGATATAACATCAAATAATAAAATTTAAAAAAAGTCAAAAATTAAGGGGGGTCCCCCATACAAGAAACGTGTGTTTTTCAAGTTTCTTTTTGTAGTGCCGAAACCTCGGTGCGCGAGTCCGACTCTAACTTGGCCGGTTTTACACTCTATGGTGGCGTCGGTGAAGAATTAACCAAACATCAACGGTTAATAACCTTAATAAATTTTATTATACGATACGCAATTTATCTGAAGTACTTTTAGTTGTCTCTTTTCATTCTTAACGTGTATAGTCACCGTTACGGGCGGACGGGTCCGTCGCGGTTAAAATTTTTATTTACGCAGCATAATTAATAAATTGACGAATTAGAATTATCTATAACCTTGTTGGTTGCTTTTGTGTTTACTTCCTTCTACAAGTACTTAGAGCGTAAAGATAGATTTCGATAGACTGTATGTTATTATGTGGTTAGTCTGTAAAATACTTGTAATAATATGTATATCCTGTGTGGGGCCGGTACTTAATAAAAATAGCCCCACTGCATTTCTCGCAGTGCATGTCGTATAAGGCGACTAAGGTATAAGGACAAGATGCCGTGCATAAGGGCGATAGGCTAGCCACCTCTCACCTTGGCACGGTCTTTCCACCGAGTCATGCAGCAGGTGGGCCTTCGTGCCTTACTTGCTGCCTGTTTTTTTTTTATGGAAACTGACACGACTGGCTACATCTCCTACAACATCCGTGATGTCAGCCCATAACACCGGATGAACTTGGTGCCACGTCAGCCTTCCCTTCGGTCGTGCCGGCTACACTGAACTGGACGGAAAACACAAACTATTTACATAGCCGTTTCGACCGACCTTTCATTCAGTGCGGTGGTACAAATCCGTGCGGGTTAAACCCTACCACCTATAGTAATATAAGAAGGGAGTCATATCCCTTAGTCGCCTTTTACGACATACACGGGGAGAGATGCAGTGGGGCTATTCTTTTAAAGTACCGGCCCCACACGGTACAAAATAGATAGCATAAAGATAGATTTCGATAGACTGTATTTCATTGTGTGGTTAGTCAGTAAAATACTTGTCATAATATGTATATCCTGTGTGGGGCCGGTAGATACTTAATAAGAATAGCCCCACTGTTTCTCGCCGTGCATGTCGTATAAGGCGACTAAGGTATAAGGACAAGATGCCGTGCATAAGGGCGACAGGATAGCCACCTCTCACCTTGGCACGGTCTTTCCACCGAGTCATGCAGCAGGTGGGCCTTCGTGCCTTACTTGCTGCCTGATACTTTGCTAAACGTGGTGGTCGGTGTTGTGCTGTAGTTTATGAGAGTATTTGCAGCACAACACCGATTACTCTGCTTACCCCGATTGTCGGGATACGGCGTGTGGTATGTATGTAATATGTATAAAAAAATTACCCTGCGAAGTTTCTTGCTGGTTCTTCTTCGTGTGTGTAATCGAACCGGATAGAACAAATAGTGATAATTTCGAGTGCAGTCTAACTGCCATATGAATGATCAATCCTTACCTATAATAAAATCCAACGTCTGCTTTCTGTCTGTCTGAGTGTCTGTCTGTCCGCTTATAACTCGAGAACCACTGAACCGATTTTAATAAAACAAAATTCTACGGATAGCTTGATTCTTCCCATCAACTATAGGCTACTTACTATCACGCTAAATAGCTTATGAGGTTAGCAGTGAAGTGAAATATGAGAGCGGGTGGAGCCGCGGGCACAGCTTGTAAACAATACAATACAATACAAAAACCTGTGAAACATTTCTCAAAGAGCGCACCCGCCAAGAATTCTCACTTCGCAAATCAAACCGTTTTTTGAGCACTGAAAAGGTCGTGTAAAAAAAATTCTAATTACCTATAGCCTAAATGCTAAATGTGACTAAGCGCGACGCCCGAGAATTAATCATTCAATATTTATTAATTAATTAATTAATTTATTTTTTTACTTTATTAGAAAACACTACAGCATTTACATTTACAACTACTGGTATTACATGCGCTGAGATACATGGCCATTCGGTGTTCCCCCGTTAGGTTCTTTAATACAGCGATTTACCTAACAGTATACATACTTAAAATAACAAAAAAAATTAATTACCTACTAAGTCTTAACCTGTCAACAGTTTACATAGATAAAAAAAAAACAAATTAAAGTACATTTTAAGTCTTAGCCTAACAACGATATGTATGTATTAAAATTTTATTTACAATTTTAATTTTCATTAACACTTCACAGTAGTACAATACCAATCAATACAATATCAATCAATACTAATAATAAACCTTTTTAGGGATGGTCATGGAGTACCTAAGTTACTTTGTTTTATTAGATATTGCGTTTGTAGACTCTATGTATGATACTAAAACAAAATTGACGATTTTTAGAAATATTTTCTGTATGTATGTATGCTCCTCCATAACTCTTAAACCGATCATCCGAATTCGATTAAACTTAGGACAAGCACATTTAACTATACGCGACACAGGATAGGCTAAATAAAATTCAGTTCCAGTTACGCTCATACAAAACGAATTGTTCCGAGCTCCGAAATAAATGTACGGTAGCGGGCTTACTTACTTACTTCTTTTTAAAATACGAATTTTACGCGAGCGTAGCCGTGGGCAAAAGCTAGTTTCTTATAAGTTTGATTTGGTTTGGTTTGGTTTCATTGTTATCATTCCAAGGCAAATAAATTTTGCATTTTAATTCGTTAACTTTCGAACAAAACAATGAAAAACAATTAATCACAATGGAAACAATGACAAGGGCTGTACAGAATCACATAAAAGACAAAAACAATTAAGCTTTGTACCGTGTGGGGCCGGTACTTTAAAAGAATAGCCCCACTGCATCTCTCCCCGTGTATGTCGTAAAAGGCGACTAAGGGATATGACTCCCTTCTTATATTACTAGGTGGTAGGGTTTAACCCGCCCGGGTTGGTACCACCGCACTGAATGAAAGGTCGGTCGAAACGGCTATGTAAATAGTTTGTGTTTTCCGTCCAGTTCAGTGTAGCCGGCACGACCGAGGGGAGGCACTGACGTGGCACCAAGTTCGCCCGGTGTTATGGGCTGACATCATGGATGTTGTGGGTGATGTAAGCCAACCGTGTCAGTTTCCATAAAAAAAATAAAAAAAAAATAACAAAAAAAACTATCTTATGCTTATAGACTATATACTACTACACTTACCTAATACTATTACTATCTACTTACTTAAATTAGCGTTAATAAACTTGTCAATGTAATTTTTAAAACACGTTAAAATAATCAAAAGAATTGTCAATAAAGGCCTCTAATATCAAACATGGCTTTGTCCACTTTTTGCAATCTGACAGTAGAGCATGAAAACGTCCTGTGAGCGATATGGCGATGTAGTTGGACATTGCTATTTCTGTTGCGCAATGATATTTTCAGATCAATATTTTTACTAGACAAAGCTTTTTTGATGTGGTATCGCCGTTTATTTTTGTAGGAAAACAGGTACTCTCTCATATTAACAAATAAAACCCATTTCCTTGGTGGGTGGACAAAGCCATGTTTGATACTAGAGGCCTGCGGCTATCCTAAATCACAGATAAGCTACGTTAAGTATGTTCCAATAACCCGCCTAGCACGCCGCCGCCGCCGGCGCCGCCGCCCATCCTCGAAAGGCGACAGGCTAGGCGCTGCAACGCATCGACCGCGCGCCGCGCCGTCCGCGACCAGCCGACACGCGCGAGTTTTCTTTTCCCCACCGTTGAACTCTGTCTCACTGGCTTCCTCGCCTAGCGCGCACTTCGTCGAAAGTGAAAGTCGCCGCACGTGAAAACGTGACACGTAACGGAACACGCGCTTAAACCGAACGACACGCGTATTTTTTTTATTTTTTTTATGGGAACTGACACGGTTGGCTACATCACCTACAACAACGTCCGTGATGTCAGCCCTTATGGGCTGGGCAACACCGGGTGAACTAGGTGTCATGTCAGTGCTTCCCCCCTTTGATCGTGCCGGCTACACTGAGCTGGTCGGAAAACACAAACTATTTACATAGCCGTTTCGACCGACGTTTCATTCAGTGCGGTGGTACCAACCCGGGCGGGTTAAACCCTACCACCAAGTAACATTAGGAGGGAAGGGACCTACAGTTTTACGAGGAATCCGAAACTCGGTCAGCGTCCAACGGTCAGCGGTCACCCATCCAATTACTGACCGCACCCAGCGTTGCTTAACATTCAATAGCGACAGTTGACTGTCTGCACCACTGAGCTATCGACGCTGACACGTGGCGTAGCCGTTAAAATCCCGTGAAATTCCAAAGGTCGAGTGAGCACTCAAACTTCCAGAGGGCAATAACACGCCGGAATTACACAATAACTCATAAGTAAATTCAGCCGTGGGATCGGTATGCGATTTGAGTTTTATTTTTAAACTCAAAACCGGGCTCGCTCACTCCTCGCCTTCTTGTTGCAGTGCGCAGCACACCTCTCCCTTGCATAACTCGTTGGAATTATCACCGATTCAACGGCTTACATCGATAACGGACTGCAGCGCGATCGTTAAGCCGCGTACTAACACGCGCCGTGACGAGACGCACTCTGAGTGACGAGACGCACTCTGAGTCAGTTCGGTCGAAGCATTCCTTCACTTTCCAACTATGTACTATGTAACCGGCCGGGTTGGTCGCACTGAATGAAACGTCGGTCGAAACTGCTATGCAAATAGTTCGTGTTTTCCGTCCAGTTCAGTGTAGCCGACATGAAATGAAGGGAAGCCTCGATAGCTCAGTGGTGCAGACAGTCGACTGTCGTTATTGATGGTTAAGCAACGCTGAGCGCGGTCAGTACTTGGATGGGTGACCGCTCGACCGTTGGAGGCTGACCGTGGTTCGGATTCCACGTTAAACTGTAGGTCCCTTCCCTTCTTACCTTACTTGGTGGTAGGGTTCAACCCGCGCGGGTTGGTACCACCGCACTGTATGAAACGTCGGTCGAAACGGCTATGTAAATAGTTTGTGTTTTCCGTCCAGTTCAGTGTGGGCGGCACGATCGAAGGGAAGCACTGACATGGCACCTAGTTCACCCGGTGCTATGGGCTGACATCACGGATGTTGTAGGTGATGTAGCCAACCGTGTCAGTTTCCAAAAAAAACATGTCGCGGTCACGATAAAATGTTAGGCCGAATCGCTCGCCCGAACAAACCTTGCGTGTTAACCGATGTCAGAGCGCGTGTTATGTGTGCGTCTTTTTTAAAACGCCGGTAGACACATTTAATCATCTCCTCGCAAATATATATCTCCGACCCCTTCTGGTCTCGAGTCCAAATAAAAGTGATCGCGACACGGTGATATATAACACGATAAATGTTTGTGATTTTTCAATGTGATTGCGGAAGTTGTTCCGCGAATATTCAGCCTTGAATATGCTTTAATGAGCGTAGGTAACTAACGAGACGAGAAGACCTAATTAAATATTTGTGCTTTGCGTGTTGTTCTAGAGTGTTTTGCGTGTCGTAATGGGCGAAAGAACCCTTCAATATTCGAACTGACATAGTACAAACTACTTAAACAGACCATAAGCCCAGCGCACCGCACACAAGTTATACAGGCTGTTTCAGGATAGGGTTTCGTAACTTCAAGGTTCGAAAGGGTTCCATATTTGAAAAGTAAAAGCTCTGAAACTTTTTCCCAGATTCGGTCATTTTATAGTACTTTTTATTGGTCAAAATAGTTTCATCGATATTTGGTGGACCGTTAACTTCCGCCTTTATTAAATAAAAATAAAATGACTAACTTGCATGCTTAACTAGTAGAATTGAACTGTATACAGGTGAATTCCAAACACTACAATTTATAATGACATCAAAAGAAAAAGGGGACTGGAATAGGTCATTGCACTGCCTAGACCTAGACAGCACTATTGTCAAATCTCCCCATACTCATTGTCCATCGAGTTTTACGTAATTTAGATTTGTGTGATAAGGATTTTTCTTCTAATAATGAGTACTTTCTATTCCTGAAGTATCTCAAGCCTATCCTGAAACACCCTGTATACTTTAACAAATACATACATACATACCACACGCCTGTATCCTGACAATCTCAAAACTATATATGTAACTATATAAACTAAATGTATATATTTATATGTAAATAGTAGGCATATTTAGTCTATCTTTACTTGTATCTGGCATGATGTGCAACTATTAATATTTAAATATCTCTTGCATTTTAGTAACTGTGTCATACATAATATAGGTATCCTGTTGGAAAATGCCTAGAGGCATTAAGTGTTACCTTTTGCCCATATTTTATTTGAATGCAATAAATATACCTAAGTATACAATTTTTATATGCAAGTGTAGCCAGCAATCCAGGGAAGTCTCCGGTATGACACCTACCTTCTCGGAGGTGATATTGGCTAGTCAGAGCATGTGCTGTGGCCCCTCTGACTCAGCCACCCATACCGGATTAGATAAAAAGACCTCGTATATTTTTCCTTTCTTGCTGTTGCGAATAAATTTGACGCCATACGTAAATTCATAATGTCAACAAATACCTACATCTGTTTTATTAGTATAATCTATATCTATATTTATATATAAAAGAGAGTAGCTATAGATCGAACGTACATACGAGAGAGTTGAAGGAGATCGACGCGGACTGCGCGCGCGTGTGATGTTGAGTAAACTCCGGTTCTAAACGATTGTAAACAGTCGAAGGTGACGCAAACAAGACCTCCGCGACCGCCATGATGCCGCCGCGCTCGCTGTCACCGGCGCGGCGCGCATGCGTACCGGCCCTAAACTCCTATTTAAATATCGAACGCGTGTCAATACAGAAGTCGATTTGTCAACTCTTAACGGAATTTGAAACGAGTTTTGAAGTTTCTCCTGTTGCTGGTTTTAGCTATGTATGCTTGAGAAATTTCTAGGATGCATTGATAATAAGCTGTCATCACACCCGCAATCATACGGACTGGTCCTAAACTCCGATTCAAATAACGAATGCGTGCGAAGTAGATTTATTATAACGAACTGTGAAAGAAACCAGTTTTGGAGTTTCTCCTGTTGCTGATTTTAGTTATGTTTGAGCAATTTCTAGGATGAATTGACAACTGTCAGACAAAAAAGTCGGGGCTCAAAGTATAAAAAAGTTAAATTACAAATTTAAAAAACCCCCGACCCTTAAAAAGCCAAAAATAATTTCCGTTTACTTACTTAAAGGAGTCGGGAGACCGCTAAGTAAATTCCCGCGCAGTTCTGAGTTTTTATATTTTATTTACTTAGCGGTCCCCCGACTCCTTTAAGTAAGTAAACGGAAATTATTTTTGGCTTTTTAAGGGTCGGGGGTTTTTTAAATTTGTAATTTAACTTTTATTTCAAGCTTTTTAAAATAAACCGCATGTAAATCGGTTCACTTTTTAAGATAATAATTTTTTTTATTACTTAATTACTTGATTACTTGATTACAAACATAGCTAAGAACCATCCCGATTAAATAAGCTTCCTAATAAAAAAAACCTCATCCAAATCGGTCCATCCGTTTGGGAGCTACGATGCCACAGACAGACACACACACACACACACACACACACACACACACACACACACCCTCGCACACACACACACACACACGTCAAACTTATAACACCCCTCCGTTTTTTTCGTCGGGGGTTAAAAAGATCACTCGCCAGCGTCACGTGTCCAGCCCAAAATTCCTCGAATCCTCGATTATTATGTAGACACATCAAAAAGTTACTAGTTTTATGAAATACTAGCTTTTGCCAGCGGCTTCGCTCGCGGGAAATTAGTATTTAAAAAGAAGAAAGTAAGTTTCGACACAGGCGAAAGCCCAGCGGTGCACTCGGAACATCTATAAAATGTGGTTTTGTTTTCTATGTCTACTCTTCTCCTCTTTCTTTGTTAAACCTTTTGTGATACTAACGTAGACTTAAGAAAATGAAATTGTTACTAATCTTCTAAACAATAAAAAAAAATTTGAATTTGGAAAGTAAGAAAGAAGGCCGAGCTGCGTTCCTGCGTTACCTTTATTTCGGCGCGCGACACAATTCTGTTTGTATGAGAGCCACATCTTAGCGTAACCGGGACTTTAAATTGTATTTAGCCTATCCTGTGTCACGTATAGTTAAATGTGCTTGTACCAAAAATGAAAATGAAAATGAATAAGTTTTATTTTTCTTGTATATAACACATGGAACAGTAAATAGACAAGAAAAATTGGACCTAACACAGCCTTGGTTCCTCCCCACCGAGCCCTGGGAGCTGATGAGAGGGACGCTGATGTTAAGTCAGGCCCAGGTTACTTTACTAAGTTTCATCGGATTCGAATGTTCGGTTTAAAAGTTATGGAGGAACATCCATAAATACAGATACGATTTCTAAAAATCGTCTATTTAATTATACATAGAGTCTACAAACGCAGTGTCTCATAAATCAAGTAACTGACTCCATGACCTGACCATCCCTTACAGATTTATTATTAGTATTGATTGATACGCATATTGTGCTTGGTGTTGTTACTACCTAAACGATGTACAAATATAACATTGACATCATTATACATTGCAGTGTCGCCGATTTGAAGGCATCATTTATTAGTAAGTTCCAAGATTATGTTCGCCGTAATGCGCGTGTTGAGTTTCGCTGTTGGCAGAAATGTAATAAACGTATGTATTAAGGGACATTTGAAACTGTCCAGAGTAGTTGTGTTGTCCCTGGCCTTTCCAGCGTCGAGAGCCCACCGGTTTGCCTTTGCGCTTCTTGTTTTCTTAATAGCCAGTTCCTGGGTCGTGCGTTATGTTGGGACGTTTGGAATCTCGTGTGGTTGCGCTTGTATCTGATCGGTGTTCAGATGCAGCGACATCTCATAGCTATTCACCTATAAAGTTTACAAATTCATCATTACATATTTAAACACTACTATTCTGAGTTAATAAAAAGAAAGCATAAACACCATATGGTGTTTATGCTTTCTTTTTATCAGGTACTACTCCTTTACTGAGTAACTTATCTGTACCGTGTGGTGTGTCTTTGCTGCTCTTGATTATTGATTATTGATTATTTGTGTTTTTTATTTTAATTTTGTTACTGTTGTGTACCTATCCTGTTTCTGTTTTGTATTCAGATGTTTTAGGTAGGTTTATATTTTTGGTTTATGTGTCACTTAAATTAATTATTAAAAAGTCCTTTCATTATTTTTTCATTATTGTTTTCGTGTAGAACGTTGCTAGATGTGTCCATACTTTTTTTGCTATTATTTGTTGTATGTTCCCTCACGTACATGTCAGCTTGTTTCCCATAATAAATTAAATTAAATTCAGCGTCGGGTGGCCGAGTGGTTTGGGCATCGGCTTCTCATGCGAAAGGTCCGAGGTTCGAATCCGGTCGGCGTGTACCAAAGAGTTTTTTTTACGAAAAAAAAATTTATTGTACTGTATATATTTATTGCACTCAAATAGAATATGGGCAAAAGGTAACACTTAATGCCTCTAGGCATTTTCTAACAGAATACCTTTGGGGTATGATAACTGCTAGGTGAGTGGCAGAAAGAGATATATTATAAGTATTATTATATGACAGATCTACAGGAATACAAAAGATAGATAAACTTAAATATGAATAATTTAAATACTATACCTATATACCAGATATATACATTAGATAGACTAAAATATACTTAGTTTCCGTAAAAAAGTTTACGTAAATTTAGGTGCTTAGGCCCATTTGCACCAACACGAATTTAACGATATAAACCAGTTTAACTCGTTAAGCTAGCACCCGTTGACTGTGGGAACCGCGTTTAAATCCATAACTCGCTACTTAACTCTAAATTCGTGTTGGCGCAATTGGGCCTTAGGTACTTACACTACACCTGCTGCTTCACCGTTCGAAACCGGTGTAAAACTGTTAGGTTTCTTCCCTTGCCCCTTACTAGGGTCGTAGGCTCAAATTGTAGCCGACTGGGATGGTATGACCGTACTGGATGTAAGATGGCCGCATAGCAGCCTCGGTTGTGTTCTCCTCTAAACCAGTATAGCCAGAAATCCAGGGAAGTCTCCTGTATGGCACCTACCTTCTCGGAGCATGTGCTTTGGCCCTTCCGCGGGCCACTGATACCGGATTACATAAAAAAAACCTCACAAAGGCAAGGCCAATGTGAGGGGGACTGATTTATATAATCGTAGATTTACCTACGCCGTACTGTGTGGGGCTGGTACTTAATAAGAATAGCTCCACTGCATCTCACGCCGTGCTTGTCGTAAAAGACGACTAAGGGATAAGGACAAGATGCCGTGCATAAGGGCGACAGGCTAGCCATCTCTTAGCTTGGCACGGTCGTTCCACTGAGTCATGCAGCAGGTGTGCCTTCGTGCCTTACTTGCTGCCTGATAGTTATCTTGTCCGAATACTTTGCTAAACGTGGTGGTCGGTGTTGTGCTGTAATTTGCCAGAGTACTTGCAGCACGAAACCGATTACTCTGCTTACCCCGATTGTCGGGATGCGGCGTGTGGTGTGTGTGTGTGTGTGTTGGTTTTGTTTCGTTCGTATATAAATAGCTACGTATGTGTGTATCTATACTCAGGTCAACAAATTTAACATTATTGGTGTCAATGTTATCACTTGTCAGTTACGAAATGAGTTTTAAGGTTAACAATGTAGCTAAGTGACAAATTCAAAGCAAATACAAACGTACAACAATATAAATTTTAACGACAAAATGTGGCTGATGGCTTCTTTACCAATCAAAAAGTTTGGTGGATTGGGTACTCGCCGATTAGCTGACATAGCGCTCCCCGCTTTCATTTCCTCCACTCATGCTGTCTTTGGCCTTGTCTCCAACATGTTACCCTTTACAGTTGACAGGTCAGAGTTCAGTCATGTAGCGGATGCTGATATGAGGTGGGAGGCGCTATGTCCAGGCACGGATCCGCCAGAAACTCCCTTTCGTCAAAAAGATTGGGATCAAATCAACATAATTACAAATTTAAAAAACCCCCGACTCTTAAAAAGTCAAAAATAATTTCCGTTTACTTACTTAAAGGAGTCGGTAGACCGCTAAGTGAATTCCCGCGCAACTTTTGAGTCTTTATATGCGGTCCCCCGACTCCTTTAAGTAAGTAAACGGAAATTATTTTTGACTTTTTAAGAGTCGGGGGTTTTTTAAATTTGTAATTTAACTTTTATTTGAAGCTTTTTAAAAAAAACCGCATGCAAATCGGTCCACTTTTTAAGATAATTATTTTTTTTATTACTTAATTACTTTATTACTTGATTAAAAACATAGCTAAGAACCATCCCGATTAAACAAGCTTCCTAATAAAAAAAACCGCATCCAAATCGGTCCATCCGTTTGGGAGCTACGATGCCACAGACAGACACACACACACACACACACACACACACACACACACACGTCAAACTTATAACACCCCTCCGTTTTTTTCGTCGGGGGTTAAAAAGAATTGTTTCAGCCCTTAATTTCGAAAGCCTTGTAGACGAGGCACGCCACAAAGCTTCTTGCGAAAAAGAATCAAGTGCCTGGCTAAATGCGCTACCTTCTAAAAATCTTGGCACGCTTTTGGATGACAACACCATGAGGATCGCTGTCGCTCTTAGATTAGGCTGTAACTTTGTGCAGCCCCACAAGTGTGTTTGCGGGGCACAAGTGCAGTCTAATGGTCTCCATGGGCTTCGGTGCAAAAAGAGCGCCGGCAGACACTCTAGACATCACGCTCTAAACGAAATTCTAAATCGCGCATTTAGCTCAGCCAATGTGCCATCATTGTTGGAGCCCTGCGGTCTCAGCAGAGATGACGGTAAGCGCCCAGACGGGATGACCTTGGTGCCTTGTTCGCGCGGTCAGGCTCTTGTCTGGGACGCCACTTGCGTCGACACGCTAGCTGATAGCTACGTTGTGTCAACAGCAAGAAAAGCTGGTGCCGCTGCTGAGGCTGCAGCGCTAGCGAAGCATAATCATTATATTGTAATAGCACAAAATTATGAAATTATTGCTTTCGCTGTGGAAACATTAGGTCCCTGGTCAGCTGAAGCAAAGTCTCTCTGCAAGGATTTAGGCAGTCGACTAATAGAAGTGTCCGGGGAGGCCCGAGCTGGGGCCTACCTCTCTCAGCGCATTAGTCTGGCCATACAGAGGGCTAATGCGCTGTGTGTCTTGGGAACTTTCCCTGGATCGGTCGGTATGGATGAGATTTTTTATTTATCAACCTGATTTACAAATCTCATTCATATCACTGGTCCGGGGTTGTTCTTTTTTCTTTTATATGTATAGTATAGAAATCACAACAATATATTGATTAGTTTAGTAACTATAAGGAGAACATTAGTTTATCCTATTACTTTAAGTGAGCTAAACTTGTATATATGTATATACCTATATATATATATAATTGGTTTCTCGGAAACGGCTCTAACGATTTGGATGAAATTTGGTATTTAGATAATGTTATCTTTTTCAAGTATATCTGGATAGGTGTAGACGCCGAGCGAAGCTCGGTCGCCCAGGTACTGAAAATAATATGAAAAAATAAATATTCAATTTCGCAACTACAACTTTTCATTTGAACCTCTTTCAGTTAATGTGACCCTGGTACCTACTCTCAGTAAAAATAGTTTAATACTCATTTATTAATTGTTTACATACATACATACATACATACATACCACACACGCTGTATCCCGACAATCAGGGTAAGCAGAGTAATCGGTGTCGTGCTGCAAGAATTCTGGAAAATTGCAACACAACATCGACCACCACATTTGGCAAAGTATTCGGACAAGAACTATCAAGCAGCAAGTAAGACACAAAGACCCACCTGCTGCACGACTCAGTGGAAGGACCGTGCCAAGGTGAGAGGTGGCAAGCCTGTCGCCCTTTAGCACGGCATCTCGTCCCTATTATTGATTTTTTATTGTAATAAATAACTGTATTTCATCAGTTGGGGGGACTACGAGTCTCATGAATTACGACTTGGTTTTTATGACTGGTTGTACCACCGAGTAGTGGGGTCACTAATCCACAAGATAAAGACAATGTACCACTGGTGGGTCAAATTAGTGGGACCACGAGTCACACACCCACTGTATAATGCACATCCGGCTTTAGAAAGAGAGACAATCCGGTTGTAGAGCGTCGTCCCTGTCGCACAGAAGACATGCGAGTTCGTGCGACAGGGATGACGCTCTACAACCGAATTGTCTCTTTCTAAAGCTCGATGTTAATTATTTACTGCAGTGGACATTTTTTTATAGAAACTGACACGGTTGGCTACCTCACCTACAACATCCGTGATGTCAGCCCATAACACCGGGTGAACTAGGTGCCATGTCAGTGCTTCGCTTTATTTCATGTCGACTACACTGTACCTACGTTTCAATAATACCAATCCCTATTAACGTGTATCTACAGGCAACAATAGCGTACCTAAACGAGACTATCTAGGTCTGGGTTTCTTAAAACCGGACCCCAGAGGGGTCTCTTAATTTATTAATTCAGTCTTTGTTGAATTTGGTACTAATTGGTGAACCTTTTCAAATTAAACATTCACGTCTTGACCGTACAAAATTAAGTGATTCATCCAATATTTTAATTTGATACGGTAACTGAAAATAATGGATTTACTGCTTATACATACGTGCTTACTGTGCATAGCGTCACGCCTGTTTCCCGGTGGGGTAGGCAGAGAAAACGGATCTCCATATGCTACGATTCCGACACACCTCTGCTGCCTCTTCCACTCTCATAGTTCTTCATACTTGATAGTTTTTTTACCCATAAGGTATCTAACGATGCCCCTGGGCATTCGATTGTATGCCGGTGTTGCGAATGCCATATGCCGGCCTGACAGTTGCCCATTCACGGCCCTCTTGAAGGACCCAAGACTGTACTTGGGGTGGAAATATATGGGCAGGGAGAGCGTGTAGGGATGTAATCCCTGCCCGGTGCGCGTGGTGCGGGGGTGGAATGAGGACGGCGGGATCGCGTAAAACAGCTACTCCGAGCCTTTATTCTATATTCTCTTCCTTACCTATAATAAAATCCAACGTCTGCTTTCTGTCTGAGTGTCTGAGTGTATGTCTGTCTGTCCGCTTATAACTCGAGAACCACTGAACCGATTTTAATAAAACAAAATTCTTCAGATAGCTTGATTCTTCCCATCAACTATAGGCTACTTACTATCACGCTAAATGGCTTATGAGGTTAGCAGTGAAGTGAAATATGAGAGCGGGCGGAGCCGCGGGCACAGCTTTTATTTCATATCATACAAAGCAAATAACTATTGTATTACCTAGCAATTGCCAATTGCGTCGAATTTGAAAGTAGAGTAAAGCAAACAGCGTGTGGCATTCAAGTGATATTTTGTTAAATAGTGAAATATCTACAACATTAGTCACCTCTAGACCGGTTTTGCGAACTTTGTTGGTTCACTTAGAAGAGGGGGGCTTATTGGCGCCTAATTTTAAAGTATAATCATTTATTCAGCCTCGGTAGCACAGTGGTTCGGTTGGTCGACTGTTGTTAAGCAACCCTGAGCGCGGTCAGTTCTTGGATGGGTGACCGCTCGACCGTTGGACGCTGACCGTGGTTCGGGTTCCACTTAAAACTGTAGGTCCCTTCCCTTCTTACCTTACTAGATGGTACGGTTTATCCCGCCCGGGTTGGCACCACCGGACTGAATGAAACGTCGGTCAAAACGGCTATGTAAATAGTTCGTGTTTTTCGTTCGCTGTAGCCGAAATGAAATGAAGGGAAGCACTGAAATGGCACCTAGCTCACCCGGTGTTATGGGCTGACATCGCGGATGTTGTAGGTGATGTAGTCAACCGTGTCAGTTTCAATAAAAAAAATTAATAAATGAATTAGCGCCCAACCTTGCACCGTGAAGTGTTTCACCCTTTCGCACTGTCGCTGCTTGCTGTCGACAATATTTGAAGTCGGAACATCTTGTACAAATATTATTAAGTACGTACATAGGTCATTATTGTTTAGTCAATCAATTATCTCAAGTTCGCCTAGACCTCTAGACGCTGTCACAATATGTCAAAACCCGCGCTGCGACTCCACATCACCTACAACATCTGTGATGTCGGCCCATAACACCGGGTGAACTAGGTGCCATGTCAGTGTTTCCCTTCATTTCATGTCGCATGTCGTTTAAATATGAAAAAAAATTATGTATTCGTTATATTTTTATGTAAAATAATTGAACCTCTAAAATACACTTCCGTTAAGATGACCATTCCATAACGGAATCAAGTCCGGCTTCTGAATTTAAAATTGCGTGGCTCGCGTCACACCGATACAGGAAGTAAACGAGATAGAGATGTGCAGTTTGGATTCAAGTTCGCCTGCATTCGGCTCGTCAACCAACCTGTTCACCTACAGCCAGGTCGTCATCAGTCGTCAGACGACGTGGGCGTGGCTACGGTGAGGGTGGGGCGTTGCCCCGTCTAGTTTTTGTTTGTTTTGTTTTTTAATTTTATGTCAAGGTGCGTGGATAACACACTTAAATAAAGACGATATGCAGACACATGCAGACGTGAAGTTTTCGACCGTTGACTGATTGAACGGTCAACACTCCAAAATCAAATGATGCATAAAAAGTGCTATCTAAAAAAAATTCAAAAATGCGGTCAAGTGCGAATTGGACTCGCGCACCGAGGGTTCCGTACCACCACACAATACCTGTCAATGAACCGGGAAAATGTAGAACGCACTCCCTGGCCATCTATTTCCTCCCAAGTACAGCCTGGGGGTTTTCAAAAGGGGTGTGAAAAGGCTCCTATCAGGCCGGCATGACATTCGCGATCCCCGTGCATCACAGAATGTCCATGGGTATCGTCAGACGCCTACTTGTAGGTGAAACGATGCCACGTGTAGCGCTATCTATAAAAAAAACATGGATTGAACCCCTCGGTCAGTCCATAGCGGCTATGTTTATAATTGACTGAAGCAGGAGCGAAATTCCATAACAGCTGTCCATAGAGCAACATATTATGTAGCTCTAGCACGAGACTTAGGAATTTCATAATATACCTGACGATTCTACAATCCTGCGTAGTCGATGTAGCTATGAGCAGTTGGCTTGCAGTGATTGTTGAATAATCAGTTGAACCTGCTCCACACGGGCTGATGCATAGAACATAATTTAGCTTTTGATAGGACCGTGTGGGTCCGGTACGTAAAAAGAATAGCCCCACTGCATCTCTCCCCATGCATGTCGTAAAAGTCGACTATGGGATAAGGGCAAGATGCCGTGCATAAAGGGCGACAGGCTCGCCACCTCTCACCTAGGCACGGTACTTCCACCGAGACATCCAGCAGGTGACGGGTCATCCTTCGTGCCTTACTTGCTGCTTGATATACATATATCTTGCCCGAATACTTTGCGAAACGTGGTGGTCGGTGTTGTGCTGTAATTTACCAGAGTTTTTGCAGCACAACACCGATTATTCCGCTTACCCCAATTGACGGGATTCCGCGTGTGTGATATGTATGATATTGCAAATGTATTTTCGATCGTTTCAGTATAGTCCCCGATTTCCAGCGAGAGTGCGAATTCGCCCTGGTGTCGTGATTTTTAAGGCTACGTAAATATTTGTAAAGGCTACGTTATGTAAATATATGTCAACTGACGCGCATCGACGAGGGCTAGATGATGAAAAATAAATTTTAAAAGTTAGTGGTTTTGAGAAATTCGCAAAAAACCGCTTAAAATAATCGTTTTTAGGAAGTTTAAAAAGGGCACTTTTAAACATACCTATTTCTAAATGTATATTTTACATACATACATATCGCACACGCTGAATCCCGACAATCGAGGTAAGCAGAGTAATCGGTGTTGTGCTGCAAGCACTCTGGTAAATTACAGCATAACACCGACCACCACGTTTCGCAAAGTATTCGAACAAGATTCAATCGATCAAGCAGCAAGTAAGCCACGAAGACCCACCTGCTGCACGACTCGGTGGAAGTACCGCGCCAAGGTGAGGGGTGGCGATCCTGTCGCCCTTTAGCATATATTATATGTACATATTGTACTTATGATTAATGTCGCATCTTTCACCCTCTCTACTCTCTACCTCTATTGTTTATTGCTTATTGTATAATTTCATCCACAGGTAGGTAAACTACGCTTGGACATGTCGAAAATTCCGCCAGTTCTAAATTCAATGCGAAGAAGAACTGACAAACCAACTTCGCAAGTCACAATGTTTTGTTAGTACCTTATAAGTATGACATTATACGCCGAGTACATTAATAGCAACTAAAAAAACTGTGAATAAAAAACTATTTAAAAAAATATAAAAACCGCCTTCAAAAATGTATGAATTAAAAAAAAACCTAACCCTAGAGTTGAAGGCGGTGATATCCTTCGTGATTTGTGTAGCCTTCTTTAGCACCGCCTTCAACTCTAGGGTTCGTTTTTTTTTATTTCATACATTATTGAAGGCGGTTTTTTTAGCTTGATTGTTTCGGTGAAAAGTAAAGAAAGGCGATTGATATGGGCGAAGATGAAGTGCGCGGGGCTACGCACACTTATGGTGCCTACGCACGTCGAGTCACCGCGTCACTTCTATTCGTTTCCATGTTCTGTGAGCTAAATGTACGTACCTACACTTAAACATTATGTTTATTGATGCTTCCGGCAACTCACGAATTGGAATTCTCAGATTAATTAAATAAGTGCTTGCGTAAATACGGTACCGACGTCTCAGTAGGTAGCTTGGGCATGGGGGAGCGCCTTATCAAATTTCCGCGGTACCTAATCACGCTAGCGGTAGACCTGCCAAACCAGCTCAGCAAAAACTGAGCCGACTAAAAATGAGTGTCGACTAAGGTGGACATATACCATGCACACGCCGATACCGATTGAACAATAGAGTAAATTGCTGCACAACACCGACCACTATGCTCAGCAAAATTAAAAAACCGGCCAAGTGCAGCAATCCGCAAAAGGGAGTCTCCGCTATGGCAGCTTCACGACTCGGTGGAAGGACCGTGCCAAGGTGAGAGGTGGCAAACCTGTCGCCCTTTAGCACGGCATCTCGTCCTTATCCCTTAGTCGCCTTTTGCGACATGCACGGTGAGAGACGCAGTGGGGCTATTCTTGTTAACCGACTACAAAAAAAAGGAGGAGATTCTCAATTCGACTGTATTTTTTTTTATGTTCCTTACCTCAGAACTTTCGTACATTAATAGCAAAAAATTACTAAAAAAAACTGTGAAATAAAAAACTGTTTAAAAAAATAACTCACCGCCTTCAACTCTAATGTTCGATTTTTTTTTATTTCATACATTTTTGCAGGCGGTTTTTATATTTTTTTTAAGTACCGTCCTCACACAACATGATTATTGTCCTAACGGCTAATTTTCTCTTGTTACAGGAAATGGTTCGAGGAGGTCGCCCTGGCTAATAAAAAGGGTAGAAAGCCGTCGCTACTCCGCGCGATGACCAAGGCGTTCTGGATGAGCTACGCGTCATCTGGTTTCCTCTTCCTGGTGCAAGCGTTGCTTCTCAAGTAAGCCGCCTTTTTCAGTGTTCCATATCTATCCATACGGAATGCTATTATTTATTGTTTATTGTATAATTTCATCCATAGGTAGGTAACCTATGCTTGGACATGTTGAAAAGTCCGCCAGTTCTAAATTCAAATGCGAAGAACAACTGACAAACAAACTTCGCAAGTCACAACGACCCGTTGGCTTTGGAGCGGTCTATATAAACCGCAAGAGCCGCTATTATTAAAGTAATTTACAATAATTAACCCATACTACCGCTCACAAGAACATTAATATTTACAGCCTAAACAGAATACTCAAGAATCTGACCACTGTGCCTATTTAAATTACCTATATCTGGTGTATAGTGCCATCGTCCATTTTGATACTTCATAATATTATAATCAAGTCAAATAAAAAACAATTTGTTTACGTTTATTACAACGAAATGTAACACTAATAAGTCATATTAAAAATCAAATGATACAAAGTGTATCCAATTGTCAAGTTATTTAGTGGGAAAAGCTCAGATTCAGACAGATTATCAGATAAAATTTAACATTAGTTTAATCCGTCGTTTAAAATTATTATTATCTAATTGTTTTATGTTAGAAGAAGGAGAAGTTTATTATAAAATCTAACACTATTGCAAATAAGGCTTCGGTAATTACTAAGCTGTCTGTCAGTCTGTCTGTCAGTCCGTCCTACCTAGGGCTGTATCATTTGGACCGTAATAGGTAGCCGGTTGAAATTTTCGCAGAATATTATGGCGGATATGTCGACAAATAATAAAAACCTCGGTAGCTCAGCGGTGCGGTCGGTCGACTGCCCGGTTGGATCATAATTTGGCTCGGCGCAGCTCAAGTAATTAATTTAAAAATGGGCTCCAGTTACCCTACTCGTCTCCTTTTACTATGTCTGGGGGTCTCCCAATGTCGCATAGATAGGCCGAACAGCCCTAAACGTGTCTGAAAAACGACTGCTGCGGTGAGAACTGAGCCTGTTTGGGATGTGAATTCGTCTGTGTCGATCACCTCTGCTCCCTCGGTATAGCTAGCCTTACTGGTTTTCATAAAAAAAAAATCATTTTGCCTGACAGAATACCACGCCTAGATACTCAATACATATATTGATTCGCATAATATGCCTATCTATTAACGTCAATGGGCGATAGAAAAGCATCTGTGCCTACTTCACTTCAAGTAGGGTGCCATAATTTTTCAGGTTCAATGCCGGACATGATAGAAAGAAACGAAAAAAAATTATTGTTATACCTATATACAAAAAAAGAAAACATTACAAAAACATGAAATTATATAAGTAAACCTAATTTCATAACACAAGCAATGACAATATGTACTCATATCAGCATGAGCTATAGGCGCACAAGGCGACCTGTAGCGCTGTTTTTCAGATTCAGAGTAATAATGCATGATGCATATTTAATAGTTTATTTTGATGGGAAACGCGACATTGCGCACTACACACGCTCAGTTTTACTTTCTTTACTTATAGACTTTATAAAAGTATACTACCCATTATCTTATCTCATCAGCGGGTCGCACAGTAGCGAAAATACTCCGAGCGGAGCCGAGAGCAAAAGCTTGTAGTGAATGAAATAATTGACCTTGTTAGTCATTCGCCTCCATTCAGATTTTCCAGAAATAAAAAACTAGGGTTGTTGAGTAACTAATGGATTTTATTCACACTTTATTTATAAATATAATTTTTTTTTTATGGAACCTGACACGGTTGGCTACATCACCTACAACATCCGTGATATCAGCACATAACACCGGGTGAACTAGGTGCCATGTCAGTGCTTCCCTTCGGTCGTGCCGGCTACACTGAACTGGACGGAAAACACAAACTATTTACATAGCCGTTTCGACCGACGTTTCATTCATTGCGGTGGTACCATCTCAGGCGAGTTGAACCCTACCACCTAGTAATATAAGAAGGGAATCATATCCCTTAGTCGCCTTTTACGACATACACGGGGAGAGATGCAGTGGGGCTATTCTTTTAAAGTACCGGCCGCACACGGTACAAGACGTATGGCATGCCTACATCAAGAGACAATAGGAGGGCCTCACAGCAACAGTAAACAATAGCGACAAACCCACCTGACTCTAGCTCTAGACTTTACCACACGAGTAGAGACTCTACCTACAGACACAACATAATGTAGAGCATCATGCATGACTCACCGACCGTCGTCGTCCAATCATTTAATAGCCAGTGGAATTATTTTATTAAAGTGACTGCACAACAGATTCTTATCACTCGTAGCGTTCAAGAAACAGAAAATTATGCTAGGTATTGGCTAAATAATTATTAGTCTTTCGGTTATACTATTTATCATACATATCTATGCCGAAGGATTCTAAGAATTCTATATGCCTAGGGCAGCGGTTCTCAATCTATGGTGCGCGTACCACCAGTAGTAGGTATACGCGGATTGCTTCGAGGTGATACGCGAAAAGAAATAAACGTTACGGTCTACAACATTTAATAAGCGACAACAAAAACTGCCATAATCCTAATTTAGAAAGTTTTGTTGATGAACATAAATAGAAATGGAATTCAGATTTTTTTTATGTAATCCGGTATGGGTGGCTGAGTCGAAGGGGCCAAAGCGCATGCTCCGACCAGCCAATATCACCTCCGAGAAGATAGGTGCCATACCGGAGACTTCCCTGGATCTCTGGCTATACTGGACTAGAGGAGAACACAGCCGAGGCTGCTATGCGGCCATCTTACATCCAGTACGGTGGTACCAACCCAGTCGGCTACAATTTGAGCCTACCACCTAGTAAGGGGCAAGGGAAGGGACCTATACAGTTTTACACCGGTTCCGAACGGTGAAGCAGCAGGTGTAGGTATGCACGTTAATTTTTTCGTCAGAAAAAACTCATTGGTACACGCCGACCGGATTCGAACCGTCCGCGTCTCGCATGAGAAGTCGATGCCAAAACCACTCGGCCACCCGCCGCCCAATGTTGTCAAATGCTCATAGTGAGTTCCGAGGAATATTTTAAACAAGATTTTTCAGAACTTTTGATAAGAAATAAATTTTTAGATTCCATTCCGAATTCATGCGTCAGCCTCGGTAGCTCAGTGGTGCGGTCGGTCGACTGTTGGTCGGATCATAAGCACACCTGGGCGCGCTCAGAGGTTGGATGGGTATGACCGCTCGACCGTTGGAGACTGACCGCGGTTCGGATGCCACGTAAAACTGTAGGTCCTTTCCCTTCTTACCTTACTAGGTGGTAGGGTTCATCCCGCCAGATTGAATGAAGGGTTGGTCGAAACGCCTATGTAAGTAAATAGTTCGTGTTTTCCGTCCAGTTCAGTGTAGCCGACATGAAATTAAGTGAAGCACTGGCATGGCACCTAGTTCACCCGGTGTTATGGGCTGACATCAGGAATGTTGTAGGTGGTGTAGCCGACCGTGTCAGTTTCCATAAAAACCAAAAAATTGGCTTTAGTGGTATCAGAAAAAAAAAAGTTTGAGAACCCCTTGCCCCGCGGAATTCTCAGAAACCTTGCATTCGTGGCAAGACGCCGGTAGTTAATAGTTACTATGCAGTTTCATAAATACTTCTAAGTAGTTTTGCGGCATAAGAGCCAATAAATCGAATGGAGGACAATGTGCGTATAGGAAATAGACGACAGGATTTATATTCATAAACATGACACGATTGAACATTATTTCCTGTTTATTGATACTAGTAATTTATAATAATTAGACAATAATTGTGTTTATTACACAATTTCATCCGTAGGTAGGTAACCTACGCCTTGGACATGTCGAAAATTCCGCCAGTTCTAAATTCAAATGCGAAGAAGAACTGACAAACATACTTCGCAAGTCACAATGTTTTGTTAGTGCCTTATAAAACTAAATTCGAATTTAGCTATTTAAACGTGACTTTGGTGCAATTGGGCCTAAGTATTACAGTCACTAAAAATAATACCGCTCACTAGGACATTATTATGAAGGTGAATACTTAAAAATCTGACCACTCTGCATATTTACATTACCTACATCTGGTGTATACACTGGGTGTATACTAGTCCCTCTGCATCACTCCCCGTGCACATATTAAAAGGCGACTGAGGGCTAAGGGCAAGATGCTTTGCTCAAGGGCGACAGACTAGTCACCTGTCACCTTCCATCGCGTAGCTGTCTTCGTGCCTTACTTGATAATCTTGTCCTGATCTGCGCTGCAATTAACCTGAAATCTTGTAGCGCAAGGTGGATAATATGCCGCGATACAGCGTGTGGTGTGGTATGTCGGGATACAACGTGTGGTATGTCGGGATACAGCGTGCGGTATGTCGGGATACAGCGTGTTGTATGTCGGGATACCGCGTGTGGTATGTCAGGATACCGCGTGTGGTATAGAAGAAAAGAATAGAATAGTGATTTATTCAATTGAAGTTTAGTGTATACTTTATTATAACGCATTAACGCAATAGTGACATACCAGGACAATAGAAAGGGCGTAAACGCAGCATATGGCCGAGGCATATGGCCTATTTTAAGCCTAGCCTGCACTAATAATAAAATTAAATCTAAAAGAACTTTGAACTACGTTAACACTTTTACATAATATGTTTCTATTGCAAGTTTACACTTACACGTTTACACAACATTACTCAACAATTTCAATAAGGTATGTCGGAATACCGCATGTTTTATGTCGGGATACCGCGTGTTTTATGTCGGGATATAGCGTGTGTCGGGATACCGCGTGTGGTATGTCGGGATACAGCGTGTTGTATGTCGGGATACCGCGTGTGGTATGTGGGGATACAGCGCGTGGTATGTCGGGATACAGCGCGTGGTATGTCGGGATACCGCGTGTGGTGTGTATTTACGTATGCATTTTTCTCCCCAGACCGTTCCAGCCCGTGGTGCTGAGTATGATGTTAACATACTGGGAGCCCGGTTCCAACATGACGTACGAGCAAGCCGTCTACTGCGCCACCAGCGTCATATTCATGTCCCTGCTCATCGCCTTCACCAACCATCACGGCACATTCTCCACCATGCAGTTCGGCATGAAAGTTCGCATCGCTGCCTGCTCGCTCATCTATAGGAAGGTTGGTGGTTATCTTTTTATATACATACATACAAGGCTCGTTATTATTTTTCTAGGTCACCGACATAGGTTGTACTCGCTGGTCCACGGTCACTTCCATTATATCCATTGATCAGATCCACGATAGATCGAGTTAGATTTTTGTGGTCCCGTCACAAAAAAGGATCCTTCTGGGATCAGATATATCTGGATCTACTGCATGTTCAGGATTTCAGGATTCTTAATGGATGACAATTTGAAAGTAAAACTGAAAAAAAAACAATAAAGATTTAGATTTAGAAATATTAAAGAGCCAACAGCGGCGGGTGGCCGAGTGGTTTGGGCATCGGCTTCTCATGCGAGAGGTCCGCGGTTCGAATCCGGTCGGCGTGTACCAATGAGTTTTTTCTGACGAAAAATTTTACGTGCATACCTACACCTGCTGCTTCACCGTTCGGAACCGGTGTAAAACTGTAGGTCCCTTCCCTTGCCCCTTACTAGGTGGTAGGCTCAAATTGTAGCCGACTGGGTTGATACCACCGTACTGGATGTAAGATGGCCGCATAGCAGCCTCGGTTGTGTTCTCCTCTAGTCCACTATAGCCAGCAATCCAGGGAAGTCTCCGGTATGGCACCTACCTTCTCGGAGGTGATATTGGCTGGTCGGAGCATGCGCTTTGGCCCCTCCGACTCATCCACCCATACCGGATTAAGTACATAAAAAAAAATATCTCAATTTTATATGAAATGGTAAAATAGTAATTAGCAAGGAAGTAGGCTAACGTAATGATTTAAAAATGCAGAAAACTATGTCCGTGGGAGACATTGGTGACTAGCATAGAGAAATCGTCTATGTGTGACTAGAGAACATCGATCGTCCGGCATGAAATAAACGAATTTATATTTTCAAAATTTTAAATTGAACAGGTGATGCGCATGAGTTCAGCGTCGCTAGCGGAGACGACGGCCGGTCAGGTCGTCAACCTGCTGTCCAACGACGTCAACCGCTTCGACTACGCCTTCATCTACACGCACTACATCTGGCTGCTGCCTCTGCAAGTCGTCCTAGTCTGCTACCTCATCTACATCAAGATTGGATACGCCGCACTTGTCGGAGTCGTGGGAATTGTGCTGCAGACCATTCCTGTTCAATGTTAGTATTAAGACCACCGAGCACAGATGGACTCGATGGATCAGATGGATCAATATTAACACTTTATTCAGACAAAGGCACAAATACATCGGTTTGCTCATCTTAGGATAGATAGGTACCTATTTGACTAGACTCTGCTATACATATACATTGATTTGTAAGGAACTTTGATTGGTCGTAAATACTGACAAATTCCTATAAAATACTCTTTTCAATTCCACAGACAGCCATTTTATGCTCATCCATCACACCTGAGAAAATCTTTCAAGTATCACTCGTGCATAATAAAAAATCGGTCAAGCGCGGGTTTTACTCACGCACAGAGGGTTCCGTAGATCCGCTATACCATACCTGTGAAGAAATCTTATCTGTCTATATTTTGTGTCTGCAATACATGAAGATAGTAACAGATAGATATCATCTCATCATCACAGATGGATCAATCCATCTGTGCTATGTGATTTAAGACGAGACGGAAGTTAACTTTCTCCATACAAAAACGTCTTTCGGCATTTATGTTTTCTAGCCCCCTAAACCTTATCCGTTTAGATGAACAACACCGGAGCTAAAAAAAATTATTTAGACCGAAAAAAAATTTTTTTTTTATTTATTGATGTCATGAAGTTACATAAGCTTTATTGAGTCACCGCTTTAGATATTCAAAAAATAAACGGGATACGATAGACAGGAACGTAGATTCGACTGTCCTTATTACAACAAAAAAAGAATTGTAAAAATCGGATAAGGTTTAGGGCGGTAAAAAATATAAATTCTGAAAGACTACTTTGAATGGTGTTGTTACAACACCATACAAAAAAACCTGCCAAGGCGAGTCGAACTCACGCACCGAGGGTTCCGTATCGCCATGTCACGACTAGCGCCCCTCACGCCATGTAGATGGCGTGTTATGAAATGCTTCATATGAAATGTTATGATTAGTTAATATGCTTCATAATCTATTCGGTAGATGGCGCGCGCGCATACACTTTTTGGTTTCTTCTATGGGAACCCCGTGAATTTTTTACTTTTTCTTATTTTTATTATTTGTTGTTACATCGGCCATAATAATACATTTTCTGTGAAAATTTCAACGGGCTACCTATTACGGTTCAAGAGATACAGCCCTCGGACAGACGGACGGACGGACAGACAGGCGGACGGACGGACGGACAGACAGACAAACAGACAGACGGCGTAGGCTTAGTAATAGGGTCCCGTACCGGATACGGAACCCTAAAAAGTTACAACATCCTGTATTGATGTAATCTTGCACTTGTTCCAGCCTACATGAGCAAGCTGGCTGCGCGACTGAGGATGAAGACAGCACACAGGACGGACGAGAGAGTGCGCATCATGGACGAAATCATCAATGGCATGCAGGTATGTTTACTTACCTACAGAGATATACAGTAGGCGTGCGCGTTCGTGGCGATCGGTTTAATGAAAGTAAAAAAAATCGGTCAATAGTCGGTCTTTGATTTTTTTGATTTTTTTTTTATGGAAACTGACACGGTTGGCTTACATCACCTACAACATCCGCGATGTCAGCCCACAACACCGGGTGAACTTGGTGCCACGTCAGTACTTCCCCTCGGTCGTGCCGGCTACACTGAACTGGACGGAAAACACAAACTATTTACATAGCCGTTTCGACCGACCTTTCATTCAGTGCGGTGGTACCAACCCGGGCGGGTTAAACCCTACCACCTAGTAATATAGGAAGGGAGTCATATCCCTTAGTCGCCTTTTACGACATACACGGGAAGAGATGCAGTGGGGCTATTCTTTTAAAGTACCGGCCCCACACGGTACGTACTTTGATACTGCTCAGCCCTAAGGCTATTTAGCATGATATATAATATAATAAAGCCTATACTGAGCCTCTTTCCATTGGTGCAAACCGCATCAATATGTTGAGTGGTTCCAGAGTTTACCTCAAACATACATAAATACAGACAGACATAGCATTTTATAAGAAGTAGAGATAGAGAGTAGAGATAGAGATAGAGATAGAGATGGATATAGATATAAAGATAGAGAGAGATATATAGATAGACATAGAGATGGATATAGAGATAAAGATAGAGAGAGAGATATAGATAGACATAGAGATGGATATAGAGATAAAGATAGAGATAGCTCGACCGTTGGAGGCTGACCGTGGTTCGGATTCCACGTTAAACTGTAGGTCCCTTCCTTTGTTACCTTACTAGGTGGTAGGGTTTATCACGGCCGGGAGAGATATATATAGAGATAGAGATGGATATAGAGATAAAGATAGATATAAAGATAGAGATGGATATAGAGATAAAGATAGAGATAGAGATAGAGATAGAGATAGAGATAGAGATATAGAGATAGAGATAGAGATAGAGATAGAGATAGAGATAGAGATAGAGAGAGAGATAGAGATAGATAGAGACTAGTGAGATATCATTGCATGCACAAATTGGGACTGAAATAAATGATCGTGGTACTCTTGCTTGACGATCAACATTTAATTAGGCTTACCTACAGATAATGACCGTAGCCACAGGATACTATTTGTAGCCTCGCACAGCCCAAGCCCAGTCAGCGTGACACGTGTCGTGTGCGTCACAGAAGAAATAACAATATTCGGCAGACAAAAAAACCGATCCTCGACACATAATTAGCTGGTTTCATTATTACGAGTACCTACAAAATGTTGGAACCGTACCTTTTATAGGATTCCGTAATTAAGAAGAGGATTAACCGGCCAAGTGTGAGTCGAACTCGCGCACCGAGGGTTCCTTGTCATGGTTGTCGTGTTATGAAATGTTTCATATTAGTTAAATGTCATGATTAGTTAAAATGCTTCACGCTCTATACGGTAGATGGCGCGCGCGCATACACTTTTTTGGTTTCTTCTATGGGAACCCCCGTGAATTTTATACGTTTTCTTATTTTTGTTATTTGTTGTTATTTCGGCCATAATAACACATATTCTGTGAAAATTTCAACGGGCTACCTATTACGGTTCAAGAGATACAGCCCTCGGACAGACAGACAGACAGAAGGACGGACAGACAGACAGACGGCGTAGGCTTAGTAATAGGGTCCCGTACCGGATATGTTACCCTAAAAAAATGGAACACTTATAGGATCAGTCTCGCGTATGTCTGTCCGTCTGTCACAGCTTATTTTCTCCGAATATATTGGACGAGAACATTTGAAATTTGATACATAAATAGAGTTTGATGACCACAATCACGGACGTATAGCGTAAATGAACGATTTTCAATTTTGGGGGAAATTTTGAAGGATAAATTAGAAAGTTAAAAAAAAAATTTTTTTAAGTGCATCATGTGACATATCAGTGAAAAGGGCTCGTTATAAGGAATCAAATATATTTAATATGCATAGTTTAAAAGATATTAAAGAAAATACACAACATCCAGAATTTCATTACCCTAATCTCCGAAACTAGCCGCCTCGGTAGCTCAGTGGTGCGGTCGGACGCGCGGTACTTGGATGGGTGACCGCTCGACCGTTAGAGGTTGACCGTGGTTCGGATTCCACTTTAAACTGTAGGTCCCTTCCCTTCTTACCTTACTAGGTGGTAGGGTTGACCGGGCGACCGTGGGCTTACGCGCTGACTGGCCGAATCGAACAGGTCAAAACAATAATGAATGAAACCAACGTGGTTGGAATGCATGAGCGTCGCATTGGCGCTCGGGAGCGCAGCGGCAAATTAGAATATTTGGAAACTAACTATAAGCATCTACGTTATTCTGGTTCGATTTGAAATTCGAATGGTTAAACCCACGGAGAAGAGAGGCGAGAGGAGCTGTTGCGAGCTCTAATTTCTAGTAAAACATGGTAATCACCACAGATTCACATTTAACTCAGTAAACTCGCCTCTTCCCATCCCCACACACTGCCGAAACCATCAAACTCAATTCAATCAAAGCTTCACCATCCGCATCATTAAGTCATTTAGCCCACCACTCAAAGAAATAGATCTAAGAACCTGGGAATCATCATACATCTGGAACCTCAGCGCACACCATTCATCAAACCACTCATTCAGGAAACCCACTCGCCGGAAGACAATTCCTAGCGGTGTGACAAAGAGACGATTTAGAGAACCGATGGGTTCTCAAAAGCCCAATGTCAACAACAAAAGGGTGCAGAGTCTCTCTGGGACCAGTCATGCGGAGATAAGACGGGTTGCAGGGAATAAGAGATGCTAGTTTCACAGAGCAGCGTCCGATATAGTATCTGTAAAACAGACTAAGCAAACCTACAAATCGTCTGTGACTCCGTGATGACACGATTGATGCAATATCACGCCCACTTCAATGACGTATGACCCCAGTTGGTGGCGGCGTACACAGTTTCCACCAACTCGTCTGAACTCTCCTCTTCATGGGTATACGGTTGAAGTATTTAACAGTATAATTTAGTCAGCTGGCGGTCGGCACGCATCTCTCGCCGCCTCTCGGACGGGCAGGTACCTACGTAGGACACAGCACAATACCTAAACGAATTAGTCAACGATTAGCAATTCTTATTAGTTCGTGTTAACAACAAGATAAGGTTACATAAGTGCTTGAGAACCTACGGACATTGTTCAAAACGCCTTTTTGCTCGTTGATTCAAATATTATGTCTTTGTCTCGCTCGCTCGCCTCTCAGAGTAGAATAATATATTTAAATGCACAAAAACCCCGACTAAGAAAAACTAATAAAAAATTAAAAGGAAAGTTGATCGAAAATGCTTCGAAATGATAGTATTCTCGATCATTCACGTCACCGTTATTTGATTAGTTTTTCGTAGTTGGATTTAAGCATTTTTTTTTTCTTCAAAATAATGTTAAAAACCATGTTATTTTTTATTTTAGATTCAGTAGTTTTGGAGATAATAGGGGGGCATAATGCTCGATTTTCGTATATTTTCTTTAATATCTTTTAGAATGTGCATTTTAAAATTATAATAAAAATAAAAATAAATTATTCCTTATAATGAGCCTTTAACCATTCCATTGATATGTTACATGAATACTTGGTAGTAAGTGCATCATGCTTGAATAAACAATTTTTTACTTTCTATTTGTAACCCAAAATTGATCCCCAAATTCGAAATTCGTTCATTTACGCTATATGACCGTGAATGGGGCATCAGACTCTACACATGTACCGAATTTCAAGTAAGTAATTCGTCCAGTAGATTCGTAGTAAATAAGCAGTACAAAATAAGCTGTAACATACGAACAGACAGACAGCCCGAAAAGTTCGGTTTTCTTCCTCTTTTGAGGTGCTGAACCCTTAAAATCCGGCCAAGTTCGTGGTAAATGTGATATGAGTATACATACATTATGGTGTTACCCATTTCGCCAGGTGATCAAAATGTACGCATGGGAGAAGCCGTTCGAGAAGGTGGTCGAGCTGGCGCGCCGCAACGAGATCAACACCATCACCTCCGCCTCCTACCTGAGAGGGGTCTACCTGAGCTTCATGGTCTTCACGGAGAGGCTCACACTGTACATCACCCTCCTCTCGTACTCCCTCTTCGGCTTCCAGGTCACCGCTGATATTGTGAGTACCCTTCATTGTTTATTGTTTATTGTATAATTTCATCCATAGGTAGGTAACCTACGCTTGAACATGTCGAAAATTCCGCCAGTTCTAAATTCAATGCGAAGAAGAACTGACAAACAAACTTCGCCTTCGACAAACCTTGATTATCTTCGATTTACCCCTTAGATGAAGAATATTAGATATGGATACAAAATCATAGGGAGAAATTTTATCGCCGAGTCAACGAGCACTTTTATTGTCTATCTAAAGAGATGGCTATGTATAACAAATCTCTTCAGATTTAAAGAGAATAGCCCTAAAATGGAAGTGGCTTTTAGCAGTTTAATCGTATAGTGGTTACATATATTGAATGTCCCATTTCGACGGATTTGCTCACCACCATGGGATTCCTCGTTTAATAAGATTCAAAAAAAGCTCAGTAGGTTTTTTTCCCTGTAGTCTTATTTTTTTAGATAATCGAGGTTTTGTGCGTTAGGAAAGGGTCGCCAAAACCACGTCCAACACATCGGAAACTGACCTTTTAATGGCCATTTTCTCGATAAATTTATTTGCGGCAACATCACAGAGCACAGATTTTTAATGCAAGCAACAATTCTATGTCAGAAAGGGAAATAGGTTAATTCCGGCAAAACTAGAAACTGAAATAATTTTAAATTGTATTCTACTACTTCTATTACTGACTCTTGTTCTGTTACTTCTCTATTTCAGATCCTTCATTTCATATGTACTCTTAACGTACTCTCTGTTTACTTCAGCCATTTCTGTGTGTTCCTGTATCATTAAACCGTTTAATCACCGTTGATATCTCGATATCGTCATTGTCATATAATACATTATACCGGTAGCCTTGCGGCCATCATTTCATTCTCATTGTGGGAGTGGTAAATATTGTTAATCAAAATTTTAGAAATGTATATGTTTGTATACGAAACTTAAAGAATTGTCGACTGTTGAGTTGTATGTTAATTGTTCAAGAACTTTCACAATAGATTAAATTCGACGTTCTCATCTTCCATAATCCATATTATAACAATAACCAAAGCCCGTCGGTGATATCACGATCTTGTGAAATTTTTCCCAATATTTAGACGGTTCTGAGAGCAATAAATTGTTAAACCGCTCAGTATGCTAATGATGTGATGGAGTCGTCGTGCTATTTTTCTTCACTGGCTTCGTCGTCTTTTACGCACCTTCTTAATACTTCACTTAATTTCGCTCTCTGATACGTAGAATTTTCTTTCGTCTTCATCAATTTTCAATTCTTCTTCCTTTAATATTTTCTATTCTTACTTAAACCTTCTCTAGAAGTTTAATCTTAATCTCCAGAACCACAACGGTCTAAAACAGACGCACTGCCTATACTCTCATGATTATATTTCTTCTTCTTTCTTCTTCTTTCTTTAAAAACTCTATACTTTCAACTTTGAAACTTTCAACAATTTTGAGCAGGCATGCCGCACTCGTGATTCCTAAGCATTACAGAGTGTCCAATGCCACCTGTACTATTTCCAGAGTACGCTGAAAGAAGGGCATTGACCTTCGAGCGTTAATCCCATTTCACAAACGTGAGCAAGCTAAAGCGCCATCTTTCTCTTGCGTCGGTGTTTGCGGTGGGCAAGAGAGAGATGGTGCTGGCGCTTTGCGCGCCAAATTTTTGCAAGGGAGCTATCGCTCAAAGGGCAATAGTATTTTTTCTCGCGAAGTCTGGAAACCAGAGTAGGTATACGTGCAATTAGGCGGATCGTTGTCGTTTCCAGCCAACCTAACGACAGTTAACGCCGGTCTCATCGGACTGCCCTTACGGTGGTTTGAAATAATTCTGACTGGCAGGTATTCCCATTGCCCAATTCTCGGTTTACAGGTATTCCCATTGGCCCAATTCTACAACACACTACAGGGGACCCTCTCCATAATAATGTCCAATGCCGTCTCATTCCTGGCAGAGGCTCTCATCTCCGTGAAGCGCCTGGAGGCCTTCATGCTGCTCGGTATGTCGGCACCAGACCAACCGGCCGCACCGCATGCGCATGGGCTAGCCAATTCACTACGCACACACGGCCACTCTTCTTTCTATACGCTTGCAAAGACAAGAAGTACACGTTAAGCTCAAGATGTTTGACGCTGTGCACGTTAGCAGCACCCGGCTCCTTCACTTACGTAGCGAATGACAAATGTCTTAGGCTCATCTCGCTTCGATCGCATGTGTTGAAGTGAGAAGAACCTAAAACGTTGGGTATTTGCATGGAGGGAAAAAAACGCCTGACCGCCGAGCGTGCGCGTCATTGCTCGAAGTGTTTTTGCGACGCTAGTGGAGGTCCGGGGTCTTCATCGAGTTCTCTAATGACACATTGATCAAACATCTCCGCGTTTGTTGTAGTGTCTTTGTGCAATACCCCTCTATCGCTGTCTACCTTATGAGACAGCAATACTTTTCAGTCTTGAAGGCGTATTCAAACGAGTGGTCGTCTTTAACTGCACATACTAACATTCGAACTACCACAAATCCAGGGAGTTCGCATTGCATGATTGCTGCATGGCGCCTTGAAGGCAAAGTAAATACAAAACTTTGCCCGGATACAAAACCAAATCGACCTGGTTATCCGGTGAGGCATGCATTTTTGAAGTTATCCGCTCTAGCCGCTGACCAACGAGCCTAAAGACACAACAAAGCGTCTCTGCAATATTAAAACCTGGTACGCCAAAATCTAGGGTGTGTACCTAGAAATGAACAATGACGCCCAATCTAATCGCCCGCATTCGATTGGGCGTCATTGACCATTTCTAGGACAATGAATGCGGCATGTATCGTTTGCAATGAGACCGCTCGCTCCACAGAATTCTAAAGCTATGTACACACACGTCCGAATGGTCACACACGTCTGGACAGGAAAACGGAGTGTGGGAAGACCGCCTGCCATTTCCGCCGGCGTACATCAAGTACGCCGGCGGAAATCAGTGGTTCCGTATCGCTGAAGGCCGGGAGGACTGGAGGAAAATTGGAGATGCTATGTCCAGCAGTGGACGCTTACACGCTGACTGACTGACTGTACACACACGCGAGCATACGGGCCTTGACTTTTGAGTCGCTCAGCACGAGCATGCTCGAGTGTCTGGACCTGTCCGCTCACAGCCGGGCGGCTCGTCTCGCGCCGATCGGCTGCGAGCCCTCCATGAGGGGATACGGCAGTGAGCGGCTCACAGTTAGGGCTGGCAGATGGAATCCTAAAGGAGGACCTTATTTTCTATAACTTGTCCTCTCTTACCTACTGTATAACCTCCTTTTGCTATACGTCTTTAATGCGTGCTGATAATGCCGTGTGCAGTGCCTAAAGGAGCTTTTTCCGAAAATTACCAGTTCAGCTAAATACGAGTATGATTAAAATAAAGTAAATATAAAAACGTCTTTTAATTTGTGAAAATCCTCCTTTTTTTAAACCCTTCTATTTAGACGCATCATAGCCCTCCTTTTTAAAATTATCATCTGGCAACCCTATTCACAGCTCGCACGCTCGTTTGTGTGTACATAGCTTAATGCGTGCGTATCGATTTTGGCATTGTAAGTATGCGCTTGACAGCGCATATAGACGGCAGACACGCCGATGTTGAGTCTCTAGGCTCGTTCGTTGTCAGGCGGCTGTAGCGATGCATTGTTTTATTTATTTATTTTTACTTATTTTGTATACATCAGAATATAAAATATAAAATCATATACAAATTAAATATAAAACTGAATGGAGTTTCCACCACCGGCGGCGAAGCGAACCCAGGCAACCGCTGGTCGGGTCCCAAAGAGAGAAACCTCCGGACTATGCGCGCAGTGTCGAGCAGGGCTGCCTTCTGGATCTGGCCCTTGACCCAACCACTCAGCGAGATCCTCTCAAGGTGGTCGTCGAGGCTCTTCTCTATCAGTCCGTGCGCCGATACGACTGTGGGCACAACGATCGTCGAGTCGAGGGGTGCCACATTTTGGTAACCTCGTGCGGCAGATCCAGATACTTTAACATCTTCTCTGCTTCCTTACTGACGAGGTTATCATCAGTTTTTATCATTAGCTTATACTTAATAATATATTTTTTCCAGGCGTTCCCGCTCGCCCAAATGTTCAACACGGTCCAGATGGCCATGGCTATATTCTTTCCACAGGCATCCTCGTTCCTCATGGAAGCCTATATCTCCGTTCAGAGAATAGAAAGGCTATTACTTCTGGGTATGTGACGCGCACAGAGGTCTATGTTGAATGTGTGTGTGTCTATAGTATCTGTAATTTTTTACGTCGGTTTTCGTCTGTTTTCGGATATGGCGTGTTTTAAGTTATGTGCGTTTCGTTTTGTTGTGAAGGATTGTACTGACCGTGTCGGGCAAACATTATAAATTGTATTATTTATCACAGTCATTATAACCGCAGATACACTGGAGCCCTGGCTGGAGCCAGGCCCCGGTGTCATAAATGTTGAAATAACGCCCAACCAAACTAAATGGGCGAGAATTTCTCGTGAAGCTGATCACGAGTCAACTTTTTGTTTTCCTGGTTATGGGTCGTTCGTATCAGAAGTGTGTAAAGGGTTAATGTTCTGTGGGTTGTATGTATCGGTTTGTAAATCTCTCCTCGTCGTGAGAAACCCCGTTTGACAGCTGTCAGTCTCATGTCACAATAGAAGACTCTATTTTTGTTGTAGATAACTATGCGCAATTTTGGGCCGATATAGACCATCCGGCGCGCGATGGGCTAAGGCTCCCCAATGTGTAAAACTGTAGGTCCCTTCCAAAGACATTAAACTCACCCTCTTAATCTCTTTGGTCCCTTCCCTTGCCCCTTACTAGGTGGTAGGCTCAAATTGTAGCCGACTGGATTGATACCACACCACCGTTCTGGATGCAAGATAGCCGCATAGCGGCCTCAGCTACTCCTCTAGTTCACATAGCCATATCCGTTATGGTACCTACGTTCTCGGAGGTGATATTGGCTGGTCGAAGCATGTTCTTTGGCCCCTCCGACCACCCTACCGGATTACATATAAAAATGCGCGTAGCAGGTTTATCCTGATTGTCTATGGTTCCACTAATCTAAAGATTATCTCACAGATCTAGAAGAAGACAGAAGAAGACAGGTAGGTACTTTTAAGATTATAGTGGAATCGGAGGATAATCCCATTTCTCGTAATCGTAACCTTATAAACTACCTTCTGTCACACGGGTCTCTTTATGGTTTATGGTATAATGTTTAAAGTTAGTTTTTTTTACAAAGTAATTATTATTTATAATTGTTTTTAAGTGTTGTTTTATTATAACTATATTCGTTTATTTTCAGATTATTTGCAGATTTGTCCACGTTTGCTTTTTCAATGTTATTGGATGGATGTGTCAATCAAAATTAATATAAATTGATACTAGCTTTACTAAAAAGTTTGCAAATGCTTTAACAAATGATGCTTATTCGGACGTGGATGCCAATAATATCTGGATGTTTTTGTACTTACTAACTATAAGATAAGTTATGTTTTTATTAACGCCTGATTTTGCATGAATTTGATTATGAGTTCTAAACTATAAAAAACTAGGTATATACTTTCATCTGTAAAACAGGTACAGTTTAATTCTATACTGTACAATAGGTAGGTACCTACTTACAGTACAGTACATTCAATACAGCGCAAAAGTTACCTACCTTCTTACAGTACAGCTCAATTCAATACTGTTCATTGGTTACCTATTTACAGTACCGTTCAATTCAATATTGTGCAATCGGTACCTACTTACAGTACAGTTAAATTCAATATTGTGCAATAGGTACCTACTTACAGTACCATTCAATTCAATACTGTGAAATAGGTACCTACTTAGAGTACCATTCAATTAAAAAATTGTCCAATAGGTGCCTACTTACAGTACCATCCAATTCAATCACAGAGCATCAAATACCTACCGTCCGCGCCCCCTACTAGAGGCGCCCTAAGCGATGATATTTGAAACCCAATAACCGTACGCTGAGCTGCTAGCGCTTCGTATGTGTGTGTGTGCTAGTATCGACACTACACACAAAGAGGAGCACGCACAAAACAAATGCACACGCACAACACACATATATGGAAGTCATAGGCCACGCCCACAGGCTTCAACGGCGTTGTAGAAAAATCGCGCTCACGGCGCCCTCTAGTAGGGGCGGGCGCGCGCATTTCATGCTCTGTGAATTCAATGCTGCACAATAACTTGGCCTATTTATCGGTCTGTTTCCAGACTGGGCGAAAAATCGTACATTGACCTTTGAACGTTGACTCTCTTGCACAAACGTGGCGCGCGAAACGCCATCTCGCTCTGTTGCGCGGCAGGTCAATGCCCTATTTTCCGCGTAGCCTGGAAACACTCTTTAGCAGAAAAATCGAGCACGTAAAAAGAGCTGATTCCATATATGCCTATCTATTGGCTTCGGGAATAAAGCTATGCCTCATTGTGAATGTTGCTGCGGAAGCGAAGTGTACCTAATACTTTTATACGAAATTACGTATATGATTTGGCTGGTAGTTGGTAGCTGGAGAAAAAATGCATCGCCTCTAGCGGGTCTGTTAGTTCAAATATTTGGATACAAATTTTTACTTGAGCACGTTACTTGACTAAATGTCAATACAATCTCATAATCGGGCCTCTTAATAGCCAGATGGACGATCAAGAACGCTCTGTATGGTAATACGGTGTCGCGAAAATTCCTATCAATCAATCTTAAGCCAATGAGGGCGCGCCAGGATGTGGACATTCTCTACGTATGGGAACACGGTGTCGCGAAAATTCCTATCAATTAACCTGAAGCCAATGAGGCCGCGCCCAGATCTGGACAACCTCTACCATAAGCGGTACCTAGCTCTAAGCATAATGCAGCGACACGGCAGAATCTTGATCGCCGTCCGGTCATTAGGTATATCTATGATCTGTGCGAGGACCTACATCGCGTGTTTCTAGAATGCTAACAGGTGTGTCTCTGGATGTAGATGAGCGCGAAGACCTCCGCGGCGTGGCCGACGTGGACATAGCGAAGCTGGTCCAGAGTGTTGAGGAGAGCAAGCACAAGATGAAGAATCTGCGCGACGTCGACCTCCATCCCAACACGTTCAAGAAACTCGACATGGACGGCATATTTAATCCGGGTGAGTTTCTTTTTATGGAAACTGACAAGCTTGGCTACATCAATAACAACATCTGTGATGTTAGCCCATAACTCCTTGGTGAACTAGGTTTTTTTTGGTAATCCGGTATGGGTGGTTGAGTCGGAGCCAATATCACCTCCGAGAAGGTAGGCTCCATACCGGAGACTTCCCTGGATTGCTCTACTGGAGTAGAGGAGAACACAACCGAGGCTGACATGCGGCCCACTTACATCCAGTAGGGTGGTATCAATCCAGTCAGCTACAATTTGAGCCTACCACCTAGTAAGAGACAAGGGTAGGGACCTACAGTTTTACACCGGTTCCGAACGGTGAAGCAGCAGGTGTAAAACTGTAGGTCTACATCCCTTATGCACGTAAATTTTTTCGTCAGAAAAAACTCATTGGTACACGCCGACCGGATTCGAACCTCGAAGCTCTCGCATGAGAAGCCGATGTCCAAACCACTCGGCCACCCGCCGCTTTAAAGGTGACATGTCAGTGCTTCCATTTAGTCGTGCCGGCTATACTGAAATGGACGTAAAACCCATCTATATCAGGGTCCATCCTTCAAGTCCACCTTCTATTGCAATAACTCAACTCCACGTTTGCCGGCAGCTTTCGACGGCAGCGAAAAGGGTCTTGTGGGCCGTTCAGAGCCGCCTCTCGGTGCTGACGTGGGTGTCGCCATTCAGAACGTGTGCGCCAGCTGGACCGATGACGGGCCGACCACTCTGCGGAACATCACTCTCACGGTGCCGCAAGGCAAGCTGCTTGCCATTATAGGCGCGGTGGGCGCTGGCAAGGTAATCATGAAATATCTCTAAAATATTGTGCATAGTCTTATTCTTTTGTTTGATGAAAAGTCTACCCTTCTGTCCACCCATATTGGCCTCTGTAACTTTTGCTTCGTTTTTGCCAATTATCATCCTCCCCTTCTAAAATCCTCACAAGATGGCCGCGACGAGTGCACGCCTCGCTCCGCGATCAATCTTAGCCTTCTAATAATGTCTTGAGGTACCTACGTACAGCCTGCACGCATGATGCGACGTGATAATTTGCTGGCTCCTTGACTAAAAAAAGTGTCTCTAATAAATGCTTAACGAGAACGTAGGGTGTTCGTTGAATAGTCACCAGTTTTTATTAAGTGTTTTCTCTCTCTGCAGAGTTCGATCCTGCAGCTGCTGTTGAACGAGCTGCAGCCTCGCAGCGGGCGAGTCTACATCAACGGCTCACTCTCCTACTCGAGCCAGGAGCCGTGGCTGTTCGTTGCCACCGTGCGACAGAACATACTCTTCGGACTGCCCTACGACTCCAAGAAGTACAAGGAGGTATGGCTTATTTAGTTTTTTTTATTACTTCATCATTATCCCCACCACCGTTTATTATTATTTTTATTTTTTATTAGATATAGTATGTTATAGTTAACATAATTAAAAATTAGCATTTAAGTTATATTTAAGTATTTTTTAAAAAAAGCTACGTAAGGTTTCTTGCCCGATTCTTCCTCATAGATTGCATTGCTGAACGGGATAAAACAAAAACTATGACGAACCATACTGAATATGCATATGTCTCAATGTAATATTGTTATTGTTGTGTGATCTTTATGGCGAAATAAATATCTGAATCTGAATCGGAATCTGAATCTGAATCCGTTCTAAAAGCGCTCCTATAGCCCGCAAGTCTGCTGGTATTATGTCTCCGTGGAGTTTACTTAATTCACCTGGTGTTCACCTATAGGTGCATTAACTATACTATTCGTAGACGTTCGCTGAGTGTGGTTTCGCGAGGCGAAATGCTTTTGGTCGTTTCGTGTAAGTATATAAGGTGTTTCGTTAGTCATGTCAATAACTTCGGGAGGGTTACATACGCACTCAAACAAACACTTTACGCAAAAAAAACATATGTTCATAGGAGCATTTTTTCTCCTAACAAAAAATTAAATCAAATAAGTAGCTGTAAAAACCAATCATAGTGACCTTGTCACTCACTTACAACAAACAGCTGTTCTGCGTTTGAACAAAGTACGGTCATTGACCCCGCACAATGCATGTTGCCTACGGTTACACACAGGTTAATGTTTAGGTAGAAAACATGTTTTATTAAATTTTTCGAAAAGTAATACTAAAAACATATATATTTTTTTCCGTAACCTATTTATTTGAGTGTGTATGTAACCCTCCCGAAGTTATTGACATGACTAACGAAACACCTTGTATAAGCATGGCCTTCTCATGCAAGAGGTCCGAGCTTCGAACTCGGTCAGCGTGTACTAATCCGTTTTTTCTGACGAAAAAAATTACGTGCATACCTACACCGGCTGTTTCACGATTCAGAACCGGTGAATAACTGTAGCCCCCTTCCCTTGCCACTTACTATTAGGTGGTAGGCTCAAATTGTAGCCGACTGGGTTGGTACCACCGTTGTAAAATGGCCGCATAGCAGCCTCGGTTGTGTTCTCCTCTAGTCCAGTATAGCCAGCAATCCAGGGAAGTCTTCGGTATGCCACGTACCTTCTCGGTAAGGAAGGTGTGGCGCTAAGCTTGCGATGGCTTCACCGAACATATCCGGGCCCATCGGCAGTAGAGGAAGCTGTTAATCGAGGTCGGGACTAGCGACTGGCCACTCTATATTTCCCGCGAGTGCTTCACGTTTCGGCCGGTCGGCCGGTGATATTGGCCGGTCGGAGCGTGTGCTTTGGCCCCTCCGACTCAGACTGAGCCGTACCGGATTACATAAAAAAAAAAATACCTCTGGTCCCTAAAGCCACCCATAGCATGCTAAGCACATATAACATTTCAAAGGCCAAAACATGATACAGCATATGGAAAAAATTAAACCAGAATATACTGCCCAACACATTTCGTATTTTTTTTAAATTCTATTTTTAAAATGTTTGTATCGTCAGGTGGTGCGAGTGTGCGCACTGCAAAAGGACTTCCTGCAGTTCCCCTACGGAGACCAGACTCTGGTCGGCGAGCGGGGAGTCTCTCTGTCTGGAGGACAACGCGCCAGGATCAACCTCGCGCGCGCGGTCTACAGGCAGGTCCGTTTCTCAAACCACATCTTCTTTATTACGACAACTATGTCGGGTACTGCGTACCGTGTGGGGTCGGTACTTCAAAAGAATAGCCTCACTGCATCTCTCCCCGTGTATGTCATAAAATGCGATTAAGGGATATGACTCCCTTCTTATATTACTAGGTGGTAGGGTTTAACTCACCCGGTTTGGTACCACCGCACTGAATGAAAGGTCGGTCGAAATGGCTATGTAAATAGTTTGTTCACCAAGGTGTTATGGGCTGACATCACGCATGGTGTAGTTGATGTAGCCAACCGTGTCAGATTCCATTAAAAAAAAACTATCAAACTTAAAATTGTAGGATCAAATTCGAGCCGACTGAGTTGATACCAGCACACTGGATAACGGTCCCGTTTAAAACCAACAACGAAAACTTGCGTCTTTCCTTCTACCACCAGACATACTGAACGTGTAACCGTCTGCAACCAGCGCTACTTACGTTCTCCAGTCTGCAATCAACTATACCATACGTGTGGTCTGCAACCAGCTCTTTTTTTATTAACAGCGCGACATATGGCACCGAGCCACCCATAAGGTGTCTAACGACGCCCATGGACATTCGGCCGTATTCGGGGGTTGCGAATGCCATGCCGGCCTGACAGGTGCCCATTCACTCCCCTCTTGAAGGACCCGAGACTGTACTTGGGGGGGGAAATATACTGACCTGTACTGTACTGAAGCTGTACTGAACTGGTCATCCTTTTAAAGGCGGACGTGTACCTCCTGGATGACCCGCTGTCGGCCGTGGACGCCCACGTGGGCCGCCAGCTGTTCGACACCTGCATCTCGGGCTACCTGCGTCACAGCACCCGCATCCTCGTCACTCACCAGCTGCACTACCTCCGCGCCGCTGACTACATCGCTGTTGTCCACAATGTTCGTATTATTTTACAATATTACTGTTAGCCATTGCCATTCGTCCCGGTACACCGGGACTTGTCACCGGTTTAGAATCTCAGTCCCGGTCGTCCCGCCTGACCACCAAATGTCCCGGTCGGTAACCAAAAGTCACCAGTCAAATTGGGAGGGTAGTCCGCATTATCTGCTTGCGTCCTTGGACTCGATACAGCGCCGAGCCATCCGTCTTGTTGGTGACCCGAAACTTACAGATGGTCTGGAGTCTCTGAGTCACAGACGATTTGTGGGTTCGCTTAGTCTGTTTTACAGATACTATCACGGACGCAGCTCTGTGGAACTAGCATCCCTTATTCCCTGCCACCTGTCCTATCTCCGCATGACTCGTCGCAGAGAGACTCAGCACCCTTTTGTTGTTGACATTGGGCTTTTGAGAAATCGGTTCTCTAAATCGTTTCTTTGTCGCACCGCTAGAGTGTGGAACTGTCTCCCGGCGAGTGTATTTCCTGAATCCTTTAACCTGGGTGTCTTCAATCGTCATATTAACGGGCTAGACAGCCTAGCAACAGTCCGCAAATCTGCTGGCATGGCACCTAACTGAGCGTGGTTTCGCGAGGAGAGGCTCTGTCGACTGCACGAGATTTTGGCTCTGTCGACTGCACCATTGGTCTCTCGGCACAGCCACCCATGCTGGTTTACATAAAAAAAAGACAGTTATTTTTATCCTTACTACTTAATATTATAAAAAAACATCTTTAAAGGGTTTAGTGTTTCTTCTTATTTCCTAACACTCCTTACAGAGCGTTTTAGGCATCATAAGTCCTCAGATTTCAGTCGCAGATTCCAATTATGTGTATACATGTGTTCAAAATAAAAAAAAATATTATCTTAAAAAGTGGACCGATTTGCATGCGATTTTTTTAAAAAAGCTTTTTATTTTTTACTTTTTAAGGGTCGGGGTTTTTAAAATTTGTAATTAAATTTTTTTGTGAGCCTTGTCTTTGGCAACACGACCTCACTGAGCGTGGTTTCGCGAGGATTTGATTATGTTGACTGAACAATTGGTACCTCGGCGGAGCACCCAAGCTGGTTTTCATAAAAATAAAAAACATCACAAACAAGTTTGGAAGAATGAATGAATTAGTCAATACCGGAAAACGTACTACTAGAATGGAAAGATCAACGACTCCATTGAGCGGCGGGTGGCCGAGTGGTTTGGTCATCGGCTTCTCATGCGAGAGGTCCGAGGTTCGAATCCGGTCGGCGTGTACCAATGAGTTTTTTCTGACGAAATAATTTACGTGCATACCTACACCTGCTGCTGCACTGTTCGGAACCGGTGTAAAACTGTAGGTCCCTTCCCTTGCCCCTTACTAGGTGGTAGGCTCAAATTGTAGCCGACTGGGTTGGTGCCACCGTACTGGATGTAAGATGGCCGCATAGCAGCCCCGGTTGTGTTCTCCTCTCTAGTCCAGTATAGCCAGCAATCCAGGGAAGTCTTCGGTATGGCCACCTACCTTCTCGGAGGTGATATTGGCTGGTCGGAGCATGCGCTTTGCCCCCCCTGACTCAGCCACCCATACCGGATTACATAAAAAAAAACAAGTTTCGAAGTGTGATGGTTCAGTAATTATTTTTTTAATAATTTCTGACTTCACGGTCATCGTGTGCATATCAGGTACTTAGAAGGGTAGAGCCAGGGGGTGGGAAGCTGTCGAGGCGGGGGGCGTTGTCAACGGAGGCGTGGGGACGCGGCTCGGCAGTTAGTGAGGCTAGGCGAGAGATGAGGTAGGGAGCGCGCGCGCCCCCGCGATCGTTTGTTAATTTATAACGAGTAATTTTTAAGCCAAGACAATTGCTTTATCGGTGGAATAAGGCGAGACAGATAGACCGGTGACTAGAACAGTGAAAGTGCAGTGTTTGTGATAATCAGGCGCGCCTGTTGAACTAAACTATAACTGCGTATACAGTGAGCGAAGCAGCCGAACGGACAATAGAAGAATGTGGCGCGAAAGGCGCTAGGCAGGGCCGGACAAGACGGATGAGTACCGCATGGACAATTACCGAATAAATTTCTAATTTATAACACTTTTATCTATTATAACTTGATTCTCTCCATTATAGGTCGTTTATATGTAATCGTATTTGTTCGGAATTAGTTGTAAGGGTAATTAAATGTTTGTAGGAGTGGAAGGTTCCCTCGGCTTTAAACGACTAGGTATATTTGGAAGTTTCCCACAGGCCGTGTTTCTACGTGGATACGTACATAGTGTGTAAGGAGGAGCCTGCGTGCTTATTATTACGAACGAGACACAAGCAACAGCACCGGAAGGAATCAGTTGGTGACCAACAGATTCTCTCTCACGGAGGCGACGGAATACGATAATTTATATACACAGGAGCGGCTTGGAGACCTACAGTTTAGCCGTTTCGGATGCTGCGCGACACGTAATTCTGTATATGACAATGACGTTTGGACTTGTAGTTTAGAAACTGGGTTGTGGGTAAATATTAGCCTTAGGTTGGCGATTCCGAGGGTTTTATGTCTGCCGAGACGCTGCTTCGGCCTGTCATTTCATCTCAGAACTGATGATAGACTGAAGCCCGGATTGGGAGTAATTATCATTCTCTGATTCAAGAACTTTAGACTAGCATAGGTGAGTTAGTGTCAATGTAGCCAGAACAGGACTATATTACATGCGAACGATCTGGTGTTGTCGTTTGGAGTGTCCATCTAAGCACTGCGCTTTGGGCGGGAATGCTGGACGTCGTAAGTTTTATTACTTTGTTCAATGTTGCAATGACAGGTGGGATTATCTAGGTCTCGGGGAGGGGACGAGACGGACATAAAGACGTTAGGATTTAACCGTTAGTTATTACTTTAGCTTCACGTGAAGACTGGTAGGTAGGCGTCTTTCCTTATGTGACAGTAACTTGTCTCCGAACTATGAAACGTCATCACTCATGTAATAAATATCCTCAAGTACAATTAATCATATCTCTATAAAATAAAATAATTTCTATCGGTGACAGGTTATTAGGTTACATAATAATCTGCAGTGCCTCTTCGTGGCGAGGGACATCAGCCGGTGGCACTTTATTCGCATAATCGGGATCAAGGTGATTTACTGATCGATTGCATCTAATTATATGGTAATATAGCAACGAGGGACATCCCGGTATAACGAACACGGTGCCATGGGACTAAACTGTCGTAGGGACTCGTCTCTTAATGTCTTCACACCACTATAACGATCACAGCCAAAATTAACATTTTCTCATTTTTATTTTAATCGAAAGGGCGTCTTCCCTTTCCCGCGTTTAAAAACGAGGGTCTGGGGGTGCTACTATCGCAGTGGTGTCCGTTCCCAGTATTTAGCTAGACATGGGTCAATCTAATCAAAACAAATAAAATAAAATTAGTTTGATCCAGGCTAAAAAAGAATTTGGTTTACTATTCACAACAATAAAGGGTTCCTAAAAAGACATTCCAAGCGAGTCCCAACGGCAGATTGGTCTAGTATTATATTTTAGAAATTACCTTATAAGAGATAATTTATTAGTAATAAGTACTATAAAATTAAATTAACGGTGGGAGTCAGAGTGCGCCCCTGCCCTGACTAGTTAGGCAGGACGGACTGGCGGTGCATGGTCGGCCGCCACATGTGCAGAATCTCGGGCGGCGACGCGACGGGGCTAGCTAGACCCACTCATCGCAGGTACCTCTGCGCTCGGCCGAGGGTCGAATTTTTTGTAATGTTAGTCTGAGGGAGGTATACGCGTGCAGTTTAGAGTATTATTAGTTACTATCTTGTTGAATTATTGTAAAATAATTATTTTAAGATTGTACTAGTAGATTCATATTACAGATAATAATATGTCATTAGAGTTATTAATTAACCGGTTTGAATTAGTAATTAGTAATTAATTAAAATAGTTGGTCGACAGTACGCCAATTTTTCCATTTGCTTTAGACATAGATAAGTAGTGAATTAATAATATAGGTTTTGCGAGGAAGGAGGTCGAAAAATATAATCGGCATTAGGCAACATAGATAATAATATTACGATTGTTTAGTAGCGTTGTTTTATATATGATTAGGTATTAATTAACGTAATTGAGTCGACCGTCCGACTGACAGTAAGCCTATATTATACTTAAATACTTAGGTATAGTTTCATATAGGTATTATATTTAGGTAGGTATAGTTAAGTAGATGAGTATTAATAAGAAAACATATAGGCTTAATTTCAAGTGGAAAATACGGTTGAAAAACACAGTTTAACATAATTTGTAAATACGAGTAGTTACTTATAAGGAGATTTTTTTTGACAGGGTTATACTACGTAGGTAATTCGCGAACATTACGCTTTCTAGGCGGCTTATTTTACTTAGCAAATATTAGTGTATAAATTTATGTGTATTCAATAGTTTTAAGCGGATGTTCTCATCAGCTCTGGCATGGCACCCAGTACCCAGCTGGGAGGGATGGGACCCTACAGTTACGGTTGGGGGCTGCATTGTTTAGTCGACGCTCGGCAAATGTTTATTGCGGCGGGCTCTATTAGACAATAGCAATACAATGTAGGTACGAGATCGATGTCTCAGAAAGGGCCGCGGAAAAAAAGGGGGCCTATCTATGATGTCGAACTCTGGCGGCGGGAAGAGTTCCTTGCGGTGGGTGAACAGTCGGCCTGAGACTTCGCTGCCAGCAGGGAAGTATGTTAGGGAAGTTATATTTAGATTTCACTTCTGAGTGCAATACGCTTGGGAAGCTTTGCATCAGTCTTGAAAATCTCGGGGAGGACTGTGATGGTTCAGTGATTATTTTTTTAATAATTTCTGACTTCACGGTCATCGTGTGCATATCAGGTACTTAGAAGGGTAGAGCCAGGGGGTGGGAAGCTGTCGAGGCGGGGGGCGTTGTCAACGGAGGCGTGGGGACGCGGCTCGGCAGTTAGTGAGGCTAGGCGAGAGATGAGGTAGGGAGCGCGCGCGCCCCCGCGATCGTTTGTTAATTTATAACGAGTAATTTTTAAGCCAAGACAATTGCTTTATCGGTGGAATAAGGCGAGACAGATAGACCGGTGACTAGAACAGTGAAAGTGCAGTGTTTGTGATAATCAGGCGCGCCTGTTGAACTAAACTATAACTGCGTATACAGTGAGCGAAGCAGCCGAACGGACAATAGAAGAATGTGGCGCGAAAGGCGCTAGGCAGGGCCGGACAAGACGGATGAGTACCGCATGGACAATTACCGAATAAATTTCTAATTTATAACACTTTTATCTATTATAACTTGATTCTCTCCATTATAGGTCGTTTATATGTAATCGTATTTGTTCGGAATTAGTTGTAAGGGTAATTAAATGTTTGTAGGAGTGGAAGGTTCCCTCGGCTTTAAACGACTAGGTATATTTGGAAGTTTCCCACAGGCCGTGTTTCTACGTGGATACGTACATAGTGTGTAAGGAGGAGCCTGCGTGCTTATTATTACGAACGAGACACAAGCAACAGCACCGGAAGGAATCAGTTGGTGACCAACAGATTCTCTCTCACGGAGGCGACGGAATACGATAATTTATATACACAGGAGCGGCTTGGAGACCTACAGTTTAGCCGTTTCGGATGCTGCGCGACACGTAGTTCTGTATATGACAATGACGTTTGGACTTGTAGTTTAGAAACTGGGTTGTGGGTAAATATTAGCCTTAGGTTGGCGATTCCGAGGGTTTTATGTCTGCCGAGACGCTGCTTCGGCCTGTCATTTCATCTCAGAACTGATGATAGACTGAAGCCCGGATTGGGAGTAATTATCATTCTCTGATTCAAGAACTTTAGACTAGCATAGGTGAGTTAGTGTCAATGTAGCCAGAACAGGACTATATTACATGCGAACGATCTGGTGTTGTCGTTTGGAGTGTCCATCTAAGCACTGCGCTTTGGGCGGGAATGCTGGACGTCGTAAGTTTTATTACTTTGTTCAATGTTGCAATGACAGGTGGGATTATCTAGGTCTCGGGGAGGGGACGAGACGGACATAAAGACGTTAGGATTTAACCGTTAGTTATTACTTTAGCTTCACGTGAAGACTGGTAGGTAGGCGTCTTTCCTTATGTGACAGTAACTTGTCTCCGAACTATGAAACGTCATCACTCATGTAATAAATATCCTCAAGTACAATTAATCATATCTCTATAAAATAAAATAATTTCTATCGGTGACAGGTTATTAGGTTACATAATAATCTGCAGTGCCTCTTCGTGGCGAGGGACATCAGCCGGTGGCACTTTATTCGCATAATCGGGATCAAGGTGATTTACTGATCGATTGCATCTAATTATATGGTAATATAGCAACGAGGGACATCCCGGTATAACGAACACGGTGCCATGGGACTAAACTGTCGTAGGGACTCGTCTCTTAATGTCTTCACACCACTATAACGATCACAGCCAAAATTAACATTTTCTCATTTTTATTTTAATCGAAAGGGCGTCTTCCCTTTCCCGCGTTTAAAAACGAGGGTCTGGGGGTGCTACTATCGCAGAAGGATGAATGAATTAGTCAATACGAGACCGGAAAACGTACCTGCCTATAAATAATTATGTCTAGAATGGAAAGATCAACGACTCCATTGAGAGCGAGAAATAAACGTAATAAACAACCAGGGCGTGATCGACTCAATGGGCACTTACGACGAGCTGCTGTCGTCAGGCAAGGACTTCGCCAGTCTTCTCGCATCGCTACAGGAGGACGACCAGAAACCCACGACGCTCACAAGGAATATCTCCAGAAGGGTGAGTTTATTGGTTTTCAAAAAAATTATTTACCGAAATTGTTTGGTATAGATAACGAAAATGTCTTCGTGTACTGTACTGCAGGGCCGTCCTAGGCCATGCAGGGGCCCTTATTTTTTTGTTAGGAGAAAAAATGCTCCTATAAACATATGTTTTTTGCTTACGTAAAGTGTTTGTTTGAGTGCGCATGTAACCCTCCCGAAGTTATTGACATGAATAACGAAGCACCTTATATAAGAAGCAATGTGAGCCTTTAGTAATTTGTTTTGCGTAGCCATTAACAGTATTGGTTTCTCTCAGATTTCGCAGATATCTCAGAGGTCGCGCAAGATCTCCGTCGCCGAGTCGGAGGGTGAGTCGGAACACGCGAACGCGCAAGAGATGGCGGAGGAGGAGCGGGAGTCCGGAGGGATGGGGTGGCGCGTGTACGGAGCTTACCTGACGGCCGGCGGCCGCGGCCTGATGCTACTGTTCACGGCTGTCCTTCTCGTCATTGGACAACTGTCCGCCACGCTCTGCGACTATTGGGTTACTTTCTGGTGAGTCGTCTGATTAGCCCTTTGCTTATAGTCAGTGCCGGACTTGTACTGTTCTTCAGTATAGGCCACTTGACTTTCGCCGCCCGCGCAAAACATGAATATGTATTACTAAGTCGCAATGGGCACTTAAAACCTTTACCCAAACGATCGAAAACTCTATCCACAAGTGACTTGCTAGAGTATTGCGTCCGTAAATCGCGCAAGAACTTGACGGCTTACACTGTACCAAAGCACAAGTGTTACTTGTAATATTCTATAGCGCCTTTGGAAATCTGCCGCCCCCTAAAGTCTGCCGCCCCTAGGCCGCGGCCTATGTACGGCCTAATGGGAAATCCAGGACTGTTTATAGTGAAAAACTAACTAAAGAAATTATGAAGCAAATATGAAGGACCCGAGACTATACTTGGGAGGAAATATGTGGGCAGGGAGAGCGTTCTAGAGTTTAACAGTTCTGTGGAGGAAAGATCTGCAGAACCGATAGGCACGCATCCGTGGTAAGTCCAGCGTATAGGGATGCATTCCCTGCCCAGTGCGCGTTGTGCGGAGGTGGAAAGGGGACGGTAGGATTGCGTTAAACAGCTCCTCCGAGCATTCCCCATGGAATAAGCGATAGAACACACTTAGGGCGCCGACATCCCTACGAAGTTGCATTGGTTCTAGATCGGAGGGGACGTCGGGTTCACCCACTAATCACACGGCACAAGCTGGTATTTCGCTGAGCCATCCCACAAGTGCGAGCAGTACTCCAAGCAGGACCTAATCTGCGTTTTATACAAAAGCAGCCTTTGGCCCGGCGTGAAGTACCGTCGCAACTTATTGAGTACGCCCAGCTTTTTGGAAGTCAGCTTAACTGAATGTATAAATTTCCGCAGGACAAATGAGGTGACACTGATGAAGGAGAAGTCTGCGAACGCGACGGTGCGCGAGGCGGCGCAAGCCGCACACGCCAACACCACCTTCGACCTCGGCTCCTACTTCTATGGCACTCTGGTTCAACCTGGTGAGCATTCTTACATATCTGTTAACTACATATTATAAGGGTATTTTTCACGTTTTTAGGTATTTTTCTCGGTTTTTCCCAGTGGTCAGATTGATGGTCAGACTACTCTGGCCAACGGGATTTTTTTTCCCATTGGTCAGATAAATTTGACAGCTGGATAAAAACAAAAAATACATAGAAAAAAAGTACAATTAAAGTAAAAACTGTTTTGCATTTCGAGTGTTTGCGTTATAAAGTCATTAACTAAACTTTTTTGCAAAAATGCGTTTATAAACTACTACTTGTTTTTTTTTCTTTTCCCGAATTTGTAGTCATTTTGTGGATTTTTTGCTGACAACACTTAAAAACCTTGGAATACCGTGGAAAACCTTGGCAGTACCGTGTGGGGTCGGTACTTAAAAAGAATAGCCCCACTGCATCTCTCCCCGTCGCATGTCGTAAAAGTCGACTAAGGGATAAGAAAATTCGTCAGCCTCGGTAGCTCAGTGGCGCGGTTGGTTAGTCAACTGTTATTAAGCAACGCTGAGCGCGGTCAGTGATTGGATGGGTGACCGCTTGACCGTTGGAGGCTGACCGTGGTTCGGATTCCACGTTAAACTGTAGGTCCCTTCCCTTCTTACCTTACTAGGTGGTAGGGTTTATCCCGGCCGGGTTGGTACCACCGCATTGAACGAAACGTCGGTCGAAACGGCTATGTAAATAGTTCGTGTTTTCCGTCCAGTTTAGTGTAGCCGACATGAAATGAAGGGAAGCACTGACATGGCACCTAGTTCACCCTGTGTTATGGGCTGACATCACGGATGTTGTAGGTGATGTAGCCAACCGTGTCAGGTTCCATAAAAAAAAAAAAAAAAAATATATATATATATATATAAACTCCTAAAGAGGCGACGTAATACAAACTCTTTGATACACTCTTTAAATGTATGTTACACAATATTTAGAACACTATAAAAAAATTAATAAGTGCCTTAACTCCACCCAATTTTGTTTTGGAATGAAGTTTTAAATTTTGAATATTTTGGTTCTTCGGCAAGGTTTAGGCAATTGTACCTGTGCGAAGTCGGGCTTTTGAAGTTTCATCTAACTTGTCACTTCACCTTTTACAATTTCAAAGAATACTTAGAGGGCAATTAACAAATTTATTGTTAGGGAATTTCACCATTATTGAGGTAGAAGCAAGTACATATCCATTGACTACAGCCCTAAACACCACCGGTCGCGGACTGGTGACCCCACTGCTTGTCTCCACCAGTGGGGTCACGAGGACTTTCAAGTACTAATGTCTCCACCGTAGTGGGTCAGTGGAGCCATAAGGATTTACTAATACTTATGTCTCCACTCATGTTGTTTAAGCACTGGCCAATAATAATAATAATATCGTTTTAGGACAGATTTTTTTAGGACATTTTGTACAGGCAAGAGTAAAAATATTTTTAACCAACGTCCCATGAATACACGTTTTCGAATAGGTTTCCGTTTATGTTAATCGCTATTATTATTATTAAATTATGGAAACCTCCTTTCAATTTCTGCTGCCCTGGTACTTTAGAACCGTTGCCAGTAGTCTTACCAATAGTCTTTCGGGTTTTACTGGTAGGTCTACTGGGAACATAATTCCCAGTGATTTTTATAGTAAGTCCACTGGGATGAAAATTCCCCAGTAGTACAACTGGTAAGACTACTTGGTAAGACTACTGGGAACGGTCGGAATTTCGAAACCTTAAACATAAAATTCCGCTTTCGTCAAAAAAAAACAGCCTACATTTTATTCTGACGGAAGCGGAATCTGACCATAATTTCCGTTTTCGTCAGAAAAAAAACAACCTACCTATATTTAATTCTAACGAAAAAGGAATCTGACGAAAGTGTCCAAAGTCGGTGAAAGTACAAATATTTATGTATTTATATTATATATAAACCAGTTAAAGTTAGATTTTTTGTTGACAGCTTAATTATTTTTCAATATTCGGGAAAAATATATTTTATTTATGAAAAATTTTAATGCTGTTACTATTAAAATATAAGAAATCCTTATGGCTCCACTGACCCACTACAGTGGTGACATTAGTACTTGAAAGTCCTCGTGACCCCATTGGTGAAGACGAGCAGTGGGGCCACCAGTCCACGATCACACCACCTACCTTCGTCTCAGACGTTCCTTAACGTCAGTCAGGTTTCATATAAGCTTTTAGATGTCCGGTTTAAGCCTCCAAGCTTAACTCTTACCATCCCCCACAGAGCTGGACATCCACGCCTCGATCGGTCCGCTGGACACGGCGCAGTACCTCTACGTGTACACCGCCCTGATCGTGTGCTGCATCTTCTTCATCACCGCGAGGGCCTTCATGTTCTTCAAGGTGTGCATGAACGCGTCTCGCAAGCTCCACAACGACATGTTCCACTCCATGCTGCGCGGCGTCATGCGGTTCTTCGATACCAACTCGTCAGGTAATGCGGTTATTTCACTCTTCATTCAGCGACTCAAGAGTGTCCACTTTCCACCTATCCCTACTGGTAGGGATAAGTGGATTTTTTTTCTACTTATCCCTACCAAGGGGGATAACTTGGTAAGGATAAGTGTACCAGGCGGATTGATTGGGAATAGTTTCTTTTTGTTTCATGGCTTAGATGCCAGGCCATTCAGCCAAGTTTACACTGTCAAATGCTAGGTTTGACAATGTATCTTGGATTTTCATCATAGCCACTTTTCCTAACCCCACAGATGTAAAAAACTATGAGCCAATAGCATGTTCTCCGCAGTCAGTGTCGAATACTGCGCAAGATTATGACGTAGATTGAAATTTGTTAGTGGTTACTAAGCACTAGTGCCTACTAACAACTCACAAACGCTTGGATAGGCATCAGAGTTTATTTCCAGAAAACCAGCAGTTTTAACGGGCAACGCCTATTTACGCTCACCTACTTAACATTTTTGAAAGCAGTGATATTTACTTTACTTTGGTCTACACGAGAATAGACTAACCGAATAACAATTTACGGTTACGCGTATGTCGCAGTCATCTTGTGAGCCTTTTAGAAACAAGGATAATACTACTATTTAGTTAGAACTAAGTGCTCTGACTATTAAAACTGGTGCAACTATTCTAGAAGGTCGTTTAACAAATCGATCGACATCACACACATCAATTAAAATTATAACTTTCCCCCCAGGTCGAATCCTGAACAGATTCTCTAAAGACATGGGAGCGCTAGACGAGCTGCTGCCTCGGTTCCTGCTGGAATGCATCCAGATCTACCTGGTGATGTTCAGCATCCTCGCGCTGAACGCGGCGGCGCTCGTGTGGACCCTGCTGCCTACCACCATCATCCTCCTGCTATTCTACGTCATCCTACAGATCTACCTCAAGTCTGCCCAAGCCATCAAGCGGTTGGAAGGAACCAGTGAGTGGTTTTTTTTTAATGGAAACTGACACGGTTGGCTACATCACCTACAACATCCGTGATGTCAGCCCATAACACCGGATGAACTTGGTGCCACGTCAGTGTTTCCCTTCGGTCGTACCGGCTACAATGAACTGGACGGAAATCACAAACAATTTACATAGCCGTTTCGACCGACCTTCCTTTCAGTGCGGTGGTACCAACCCGGGCGGGTTAAACCCTACCACCTAGTAATATAAGAAGGGAATCATATCCCTTAGTCGCCTTTTACGACATACACGGGGAGAGATGCAGTGGGGCTATTCTTTTAAAGTACCGGCCCACACGGTACATACACGGTGCTTGTGGTCCTTAGGTCCTTCTTCGCAAGCTGTCAGCCTCGGTAGCTCAGTGGTGCGGTCGGTCGACTGTTGTTAAGCACACCTGGGCGCGGTCAGTATTTTGATGGATGACCGCTGGACCGTTGGAGGCTGACCGTGGATCGGATTCCACGTTAAACTGTAGGTCCCTTTCCTTCTTAGCTTACTATGTTTTATCCCGCCCGGGTTGGTACAACCGCACTGAATGAAACGTCAGTCGAAACGGCTATGTAAATAGTTCGTGTTTTCCGTCCAGTTCAGTGTAGCCGACATGAAATGAAGGGAAGCACTGACATGGCACCTGGTTCATCCGGTGTTATGGGCTGACATCACGGATGTTGTAGGTGATGTAGACAACCGAGTCGGTTTCCATAAAAAAAATGTCCGTCTGTGCGCCGTTGTAATTGTTCTTGCTTCTCTAAAATGTTTTTGGAGCAATATAATATTTATATCTGTCTCTGTTAAGATAAAAGGGAAGTTCTGTTCTATTGAAAATACTTCGAATCGCTAAACAAATTGAGCACTTTACAGCCCGCAGCCCAGTGTTCTCGCACATGACGGCGACACTGAACGGCATCAGCACCATCCGCTCCTCCCGCGCCCAGCAGAGGCTCATCCAAGATTTCGACAGCTACCAGGTAACACACTTATTATTTTGATCGTACGGATGTGTATGTCTACCAGAACTCAGAAGATGTTCCTACCTTGTGCTATCCACTCCAATGCCCAGCTATAATATTATTTAAATACATTTCTCACGCGTTCCTTGTGCGGCTAATTTGTTCCGAGCATTTAAAATGTCAAGGAGTCGTTGAGTAAGAATTATGTACGGTAAATTTCTAGAATGCGATTCAAAGAAACACTGATAGTTTTCGGTCGATATCAATCGATTGGCGCGTGAGCTCTTTTCATTTGATCCTCAGAAACGTCTTAGGTAGGTACTTATTCTTATTCTACCGAAGAGTGACCGGCAGAAATAGAGTATAATTTGTGTGTGACAGGACGTACACACGTCTACGTGGAGCAGCTACTTGGCGAGCGGAGTCACTCTCGGCTTCTGGCTGGACTTCATCTGCGTACTCTACCTGGCCATCGTGATCGTCGCCTTCCTCTGCATCGACTCCAGTTAGTAGCTCTACTTCTTCATTGAATGCATAGTACACACGTCTACGTGGAGCAGCTACTTGGCGAGCGGAGTCACTCTCGGCTTCTGGCTGGGCTTCAACTGCGTACTCTACCTGGCCATCGTGATCGTCACCTTCCTCTGCATCGACTCCAGTTAGTAGCTCTACTTCTTCATTGAATGCATAGTACACACGTCTATGTGGAGCAGCTACTAGGCGAGCGGAGTCACTCTCGGCTCCTGGCTGGACTTCATCTGCGTACTCTACCTGGCCATCGTGATCGTCGTCTTCCTCTGCATCGACTCCAGTTAGTAGCTCTACTTCTTCATTGAATGCATACACACGTCTACGTAGAGCAGCTACTTGGCGAGCGGAGTCACTCTCGGCTTCTGGCTGGACTTCATCTGCATACTCTACCTGGCCATCGTGATCGTCGCCTTCCTCTGCATCGACTCCAGTTAGTAGCTCTTCTTCTTCATTGAATGCACAGTACACACGTCTACGTGGAGCAGCTACTTTGCGAGCGGAGTCACTCTCGGCTTCTGGCTGGACTTCATCTGCGTTCTCTACCTGGCCATCGTGATCGTCGCCTTCCTCTGCATCGACTCCAGTTAGTAGCTCTTCTTCTTCATTGAATGCACAGTACACACGTCTACGTGGAGCAGCTACTTTGCGAGCGGAGTCACTCTCGGCTTCTGGCTGGACTTCATCTGCGTTCTCTACCTGGCCATCGTGATCGTCGCCTTCCTCTGCATCGACTCCAGTTAGTAGCTCTTCTTCTTCATTGAATGCATAGTACACACGTCTACGTGGAGCAGCTACTTGGCAAGCGGAGTCACTCTTGACTTCTGGCTGGACTTCATCTGCGTACTCTACCTGGTTATCGTGATCGTCGCCTTCCTCTGCATCGACTCCAGTTAGTAGCTCTACTTCTTCATTGAATGCATAGTACACACGTCTACGTGGAGCAGCTACTTGGCGAGCGGAGTCACTATCGACTTCTGGCTGGACTTCATCTGCGTACTCTACCTGGCCATCGTGATCGTCGCCTTCCTCTGCATCGACTCCAGTTAGTAGCTCTTCTTCTTCATTGAATGCATAGTACACACGTCTACGTGGAGCAGCTACTTGGCGAGCGGAGTCACTCTCGGCTTCTGGCTGGGCTTCAACTGCGTACTCTACCTGGCCATCGTGATCGTCGCCTTCCTCTGCATCGACTCCAGTTAGTAGCTCTTCTTCTTCATTGAATGCATACACACGTCTACGTAGAGCAGCTACTTGGCGAGCGGAGTCACTCTCGGCTTCTGGCTGGACTTCATCTGCATACTCTACCTGGCCATCGTGATCGTCGCCTTCCTCTGCATCGACTCCAGTTAGTAGCTCTTCTTCTTCATTGAATGCACAGTACACACGTCTACGTGGAGCAGCTACTTTGCGAGCGGAGTCACTCTCGGCTTCTGGCTGGACTTCATCTGCGTTCTCTACCTGGCCATCGTGATCGTCGCCTTCCTCTGCATCGACTCCAGTTAGTAGCTCTTCTTCTTCATTGAATGCATAGTACACACGTCTACGTGGAGCAGCTACTTGGCAAGCGGAGTCACTCTTGACTTCTGGCTGGACTTCATCTGCGTACTCTACCTGGTTATCGTGATCGTCGCCTTCCTCTGCATCGACTCCAGTTAGTAGCTCTACTTCTTCATTGAATGCATAGTACACACGTCTACGTGGAGCAGCTACTTGGCGAGCGGAGTCACTATCGACTTCTGGCTGGACTTCATCTGCGTACTCTACCTGGCCATCGTGATCGTCGCCTTCCTCTGCATCGACTCCAGTTAGTAGCTCTTCTTCTTCATTGAATGCATAGTACACACGTCTACGTGGAGCAGCTACTTGGCGAGCGGAGTCACTCTCGGCTTCTGGCTGGGCTTCAACTGCGTACTCTACCTGGCCATCGTGATCGTCGCCTTCCTCTGCATCGACTCCAGTTAGTAGCTCTTCTTCTTCATTGAATGCATAGTACACACGTCTACGTGGAGCAGCTACTTGGCAAGCGGAGTCACTCTTGACTTCTGGCTGGACTTCATCTGCGTACTCTACCTGGTTATCGTGATCGTCGCCTTCCTCTGCATCGACTCCAGTTAGTAGCTCTACTTCTTCATTGAATGCATAGTACACACGTCTACGTGGAGCAGCTACTTGGCGAGCGGAGTCACTATCGACTTCTGGCTGGACTTCATCTGCGTACTCTACCTGGCCATCGTGATCGTCGCCTTCCTCTGCATCGACTCCAGTTAGTAGCTCTTCTTCTTCATTGAATGCATAGTACACACGTCTACGTGGAGCAGCTAATTGGTGAGCGGAGTCACTCCCGACTTCTGGCTGGACTTCATCTGCGTACTCTACCTGGCCATCGTGATCGTCGCCTTCCTCTGCATCGACTCCAGTTAGTAGCTCTTCTTCTTCATTGAATGCATAGTACACACGTCTACGTGGAGCAGCTACTTGGCAAGCGGAGTCACTCTTGACTTCTGGCTGGACTTCATCTGCGTACTCTACCTGGTTATCGTGATCGTCGCCTTCCTCTGCATCGACTCCAGTTAGTAGCTCTACTTCTTCATTGAATGCATAGTACACACGTCTACGTGGAGCAGCTACTTGGCGAGCGGAGTCACTATCGACTTCTGGCTGGACTTCATCTGCGTACTCTACCTGGCCATCGTGATCGTCGCCTTCCTCTGCATCGACTCCAGTTAGTAGCTCTTCTTCTTCATTGAATGCATAGTACACACGTCTACGTGGAGCAGCTAATTGGTGAGCGGAGTCACTCCCGACTTCTGGCTGGACTTCATCTGCGTACTCTACCTGGCCATCGTGATCGTCGCCTTCCTCTGCATCGACTCCAGTTAGTGGCTCTTCTTCTTCATTGAATGCATACAGCAAGCAGAATAATCTGTGTTGTGCTGCAAGAACATGGCCAGAACTCGGGTCAATTATAGCACAACATAGACCACCACGTTGAGGGAAGTGTGTACTTATTAGGAAAATATATATATCTGGCAAAAAGTACTTAAGGCACAATGACTTATCTACATGCTCGAGCGTTGGAGGCTGACCGTGGTTCTGATTCCACGTAAAACTGTAGCTCCCTTCCCTTCTTACCTTACTAGGTGGTAGTGTTTATCCCGGCCGGGTTGGTACCACCGCACTGAATGAAACGTCGGTCGAAACGGCTATGTAAATAGTTCGTGTTTTCCGTCCAGTTCAGTGTAGTCGACATGAAATGAAGGGAAGCGATGACATGGCACCTAGTTCACCCGGTGTTATGGGCTGACATCACGGATGTTGTAGGTGATGTAGCCAACCGTGTCAGTTTCCATAAAAAAAAAAACTACAAGACATTGTTTCTAGAGATCTAAGAGCCTATTAGTATCTAGTAGTAGGCCTGGCACGGTCCTTCTGAACCGTGTCAGGTGGCTAACCTCTCGCCATCTAGCATGGCTTCTTGTCCCTACCAGGACCAGAGGCGGCGCAAGGCGTAGGCGACGTGGGCGACCGCCCACAGCCTCGCGGTCCGAGGGGCCTCGCGCCTCGAAAGTTCATGCAGCTTTGATTCATGAAAAATATTCAGCTAGATCTATTAAAAGAGACCCCGAGTAAAGATGATTAGACTTAATCAAAGGCAAACTAAAGCTTACTATTAAGCCTTTATTAGATACAAGATGGGAAAGCAGGACAAAGGCAGTGAATATTGTAACAATACAGTGGCTGTATTATTGCGATCTGATGATGTTATTGAATGTATTGAGTATTGACAAAATTGAGAGGACCTCGCAAAATTTATCTTGCCCACATCAAATTAAGTTCATGCCCCGCCACTGACCAGTACAATAATGTGAAAATGATCTCCCCTCCGCAGAGACAATTTTCTCCGGCAACGTGGGTCTGGCGATCTCCCAGACGCTGATCCTCACGGGGATGCTGCAGTTCGGGGTGCGGCAGACGGCGGAGGTGATATCGCAGATGACGAGCGTGGAGCGGATCCTGCAGTACACGCATATCGAGCGCGAGAACGGCTGGGAGAAGGGAGGTGCGTGTCTGAACGTCCGTAATTTTGTTTTCTAGTCTCGGATTCGGGTTTGCCACTCTCAATCACCCACTGAAGACAGAGATCAGGCCCAGCAGGTCTATTCTTGTAAATTCTGATAGCGGAATCAGCGCTGTTGTGGCGCTGAGAGCCACTTACCAAAGTGGCTCTCAGCGCCACAACAGCGCTGATTCCGCTGTCAGAATTTACAAGAATAGACCTGCTGTACCGGCGTTACTCACTCGCCGATGTGAGTATGAGAAACGATCTCACTCAATCAATCAGAAGGCGTTCGGTGAGGCATCCGGCCCGGCTATTGGTTGAAATATGCGAGTAGTTAGCGAGTGAGCTATCGCCGCCGGTAGACCCCCTGAACTGACATGTTTTCAAGATGCTGCGTTTATTTATGGGCTTTGTCGGGCGCTTGCCTAGTATCGTATGTCATGTAGGTCTGAACCAACTATATAAACCCACACTGATATTAGTTAGCTTGGTGAGAAAAACATGTGCGCGTGCGTCTTTTATCCGCCAAAGCTTTATTCCGCGCAAGCTTTTGTTGTCAGAAGCTTGCGCGTTTGCAAGCCCGGGTGTAATACCTATTTTCTTGACTTCATCTGGGTAGGAGAGTCTATCAGTATCACTCTAACCTTCTCGTCTCAAGTCGCCTCAGAAACAATGATGTCCTGCGAAAATCCTGTTATTTATAGCTTCAGATAGGTAAGCGTGCGCATGTCCCCATCGTATACATCGTACGCACTGCACGGACCGGATCAATCTTATTTTTAGAAGTAGAACCTATGTAGGTACCTACCGTAGGTACTGCGTCCACTGCCTATATTTGCGGAAATGAGAGTTTCAGTCGCTGAGACTAGTCTGACACATTAGACATATTCTGACATATTAGACTTCCGCGAATAGCCCCGCAGACTGCAACATCAGCAATCGGGTGATATATAGGTACCTGTTAGGTCCTTGAATCTTTCGCTACGACCAACTCTATCGAATTTTAGAGAAAACGCCCTTCAAATAGAGATTTTTGTCATTGCAGCTCGGGAAACACCAAAGAACTGGCCGTCGAAGGGTCGCATTCACTTCAAGAACACCTTCATGAAGTACACGCACGAGGACCCGCCCGTACTCAAGAATCTCAACGTCGTCATCGAGAGCGGCTGGAAGGTGAGGCCGTCTTTCGAATTATCAAATTCGCTCATTTGAGAAATAATGTCTGCTTTAATTTTGTTTCCAGTCAAAAATATACTGTCCGTCCCACTAGTGGGACAGTGCCCCCGGAAGAGTCCTAACTTCTACAGATCTATTTTGATACAACCAGTGATTTTACGATATTCTGGAAATTTATCTGGAGGATTTGGCACACCTCTGCCGCCTTTTCCTCTCTGATAGGTTTTTTTTTTTTTTTTTTGTATGGAACCTGACACAATTGGCTACATCACCTACAACATCCGTGATGTCAGCCCATAACACAGGGTGAACTAGGTGCCATGTCAGTGCTTCCCTTCATTTCATGTCGGCTACACTAAACTGGACGGAAAACACGAACTATTTACATAGCCGTTTCGACCGACGTTTCGTTCAGTGCGGTGGTACCAACCCGGCCGGGATAAACCCTACCACCTAGTAAATAGGTATAGGTAGGTACCTAATGTTTTTCATACCTACGTGCTCGTCGGTTACGGATGTTAAGCATTTAAAATCAATACCATTTAGAACAATCGTGCTAGTATTGCTTCACGTTTGAGCGGCTCTAAGGAAGGGCACAAAAAACAACACACTACAGACATCGACATCTATTTTATAGATCGAACGTCGTACGATGCAACCTGTGCTAGACGTCGGTACAAGTGTGCGTGCACACACACGCAGTATTGTGATACGTGACACGATCCCTACGACGATACTATCGCGCGCTCGCCCTCACCCGCCCACAGATGACAAGAACGAGCGAGAAAGACGTCATGCGGCGCGTTTGCCGTCTTTCCGCCCACTCCCATCACCAGCAGGCAAGCGAGAACGAGAACGCGATACCACCGCACCGTCACACGATCCTATCCGTGACAGCATGGCTTCTTAACACGCCGTAACATGCTCAGGCGAAACAAACAACAACGTTTGTCACTGTCACTCTTTATAACAGCAACCGGGCATGCTGCACACACGCGTCACCGACTCGATACAGACATGTGCGTTCAACACGCGCCGCACACGCCGTATGAAGCGGCTGTCCGTGAAATCTGCATTATACGTGGGGCACACTAAAAGTTTCCGGAATTAATAAGAATAAAATACTATTAAAGGTCAAAAATGAATTTATTGTTTCTCAAAATATTCTCCCTTTGCGTAAATACACTTTTTATTACGATTAAACCAATTTTGAAAACTTTTGTGCCACTCCTCCGTGGTGACCTCAGAAACGTGTTTTTCATATTCTTCGACAGCCTCTTCTGGTGATGAAAATCGTTGACCGCGTAATTGGTTCTTAATTTTTGGGAACAGAAAAAAGTCACAAGGTGCCGTCACCTGTTACTATGTCCCAAACCAAATTTGAAGCGCCTTTGTTGAATCTGGTAAGCATGGCATTGCACCAAGTGACGCGGTGCGTTTTTTGAGCCTCGGTCAAACTGTGTGGGATCCACCGCGAGCACAGCTTTCTCACACCCAAATGTTTGTGTAGGATTGATTGTATTTGACTCATGCCTATGTCTAAGGATGCCCGAATCTCATGATAGGTCACATGCCTGTCTGTTTCGATCATACGGCGCACAGCATCGATGTTTTTGTTGTTCACAGCGGTGAACGGGCGACCATCGCGAGATTCGTCACTGAGATTGACACGACCGCGCTTGAATTCTGCAAACCAGCAATAAATAGTCGTCTTGCATGGTGCTTCATCGCCAAAAGCAGATTGAAGCCGAGCGAGGCTCTGATGAGCTGTCAAATTATACTTAAAATGGTAGAAAATCATACTACGAAAATTTTCCCGGGTTAAATTTATGTTAATGTAGACACGCAATTTTTAAAATGGCGCCACAGTGGAAAAACAATTGACAGTCAGATGAAACAAATTGCATTCTACAGCCAAAGAGTTCCATTTTCAAATGTTGTAATTACTTTTTAAATATTGTTTATGTAAGTGGCCAATTCCGGAAACTTTTAGTGTGCCCTATGTATGCGGTTCTCGTCGAGAACATATTTGTTTGGGAGTGATGTATGGGATGGGCCAATCTATAAAATAGATATCAATGACTACAGAGAGATTGGTAGGAGAGAAATCATGGGGTTATAATGAAGTTGCAAAATTTGACTTGTTCAGTGTGAAAAAAATGTATTGTCAACAGGTTGGCATCGTTGGCAGAACGGGCGCCGGCAAGTCCTCGCTCATCTCTTCGCTGTTCCGCCTCGCCATTGTGGAGGGAGAGGTGCTCATTGATGATGTCGACACGTCGCAGCTCGCGCTGCAGGTACGCTCGCTATCTTTCGTATCGTACTAAAGTATCTTTGTTCCCGCCGAGAAATGTCATCTGGAGCTGGATCATTGCGGTTCCATGCAAAATGACCTGACCGTAATTTTATCTAAGAGTTTGACTACTGTTTTTTCCACTAACAAACTTTGACAATTTGACATTTGGATACACTTTGTATCATTAAATTTTTTTTTATATGACTTATTACATCTCTTTGTAATAAATGTAAACTAATTTTTATTTATTTTTTGACTTGATATAATATGAAGTATCAAAATTGACGATGGCACTATACACCAGATATAGGTAATTTAAATAGGCAGTGTGGTCAAATTCTTCAGTATTCATGTTTATGCTGTAAATATTAATGCTCTTGTGAGCGGTAGTATGGGTTAATTATTTGTAAGTTACTATAATATAATACTTATAAGGTACTAACAAAACATTGTGACTTGCGAAGTTTGTTTGTCAGTTCTTCTTCGCATTGAATTTAGAACTGGCGGAATTTTCGACATGTCCAAGCGTAAGGTTACCTACCTATGGATGAAATTATACAATAAACAATAAACAATAAAACAACAATGACAGGCGACGGTGCTGCCACTCAAATAAATAATATATCTCTTAAACAAAGCCATAACTAGAAAAAACAAGCCATGAAGCTGTAGTTCATTTTGATTATGATATTCTAAGATACTGGAAACAGTTTTGTATTGCTCAGTTTATGCACAATCATTATAACGGATTTCGATGGCCACTAGTAATCCGTTATTAGTTATGATTATGGATAATCAGAGCAATACAAAACTGTTTCCAGTGTCTTAGAATATCATAATCAAAATCAACTACAGCTTCGTGGCTTGTTTTTTCCAGTTATGGCTTTGTTTACTTGAGTGACAGCACCGTCGCCTGTCATTATGCACAGAACGCTCTTAAGTTTTTACTGAGTGAGCAATTCAGTTTCAGAATGGTATAATATTCAGATATGTAATAAAGGAACGCGTCAATTGCTGGTACCGTTCAATAAGTCTACATGTTTTATTTTATTTTATTTTATTATTTTTTTTTTATTGTTAGCTCGACATATGGCGCCGAGGCACCCATAAGGTGTCTAACGGCGCCCATGGACATTCGGTCGTATTCGGGGGTTGCGAATGCCATGCCGGCCTGACAGGTGCCCATTCACGCCCCTCTTGAAGGACCCGAGACTGTACTTGGGGGGAAATATATGAGCAGGGAGAGCGTTCCAGAGTTTACCGGTTCTGTACAGGAAAGATCTGCAGAATCGATTGGTACGCATGCGCGGTAAGTCCAGCGTATATGGATGTACTATTTTGCGCTATTGTAACTAGGTGGATGTACGGGAATACCTACTATGGTTATTTGTTCACTGGTAGTCAATTAAGTCAATTGATGAATTGAGTGCGAACTGACCACTGGTGGTATAATTTAGTGTCAAATGGTCTGAAGGGGCAATTCGCAACCGGTGGCAAGTTGACACGAAAACATTTCCGTGTGTACTGGAGGTCACTTGGGAGAATTTTTTTTCCAATTTCAGTGATGAAGTGGGAAATATTTCGTCTCAACTGACCACCAGTGGTGAGATTTGGTGGTCAGAAGGTCCGGAGCGAAAATAAAAAGACAGGAACATAGATTCGACTGTCTTATTACTCTACCACCTAGTAAGGTAAGAAGGGTTTCCAGTTTTACGCGGAATCCGAACCAAGGTCAGCCTCCCAACGGTCGAACGGTCACCCATCGTAGTACTGACAGCGCCCAGGTGTGCTTATAATCACGAACGCCAGTCAACCGATCGCACCGCTGAACTATCGAGGCTGGCGCACAAGCGGCCATTATTAAGAAATGTCTATGCCTTCCTTCTCTAAAGCAAACGCTATATGTGAAACGGTTGATTGCCTCAAGTATTTGATTGAATGATGACTGATTACAGGACCTCCGGTCGAAGATCTCCATCATCCCCCAGGAGCCAGTGCTCTTCTCCGCCACAGTCCGGTACAACCTCGACCCATTCCACAGCTACGACGACGACCAGCTCTGGCAGGCTCTCGAGGCGGTAAGACCCTTCATTTATTGCTACAGGCTGACCTCATATAGGTAGGTACCTGCCACCCTGCCTATATCATAATCTGATGACAAATGGGGAAATTAAATTTCTATGGTAAGCATCACTCGGGTGATTGGATTAAATCGTTTTGATACTTTTTAGGGTTCCGTATCCGGTACGGGGCACTATTACTATGCCTACGCCGTCTGTCTGTCTGTCCGTCCGTCCGTCTGTCTGTCCGAGGGCTGTATCTCTTGAACCGTAATAGGTAGCCCGTTGAAATTTTCGCAGAATATGTGATATGTGTTATTATGGCCGAAATAACAACAAATAATAAAATTAAGAAAAAGTAAAAAATTCACGGGGGTTCCCATAGACGAAACCAAAAAGTATATGCGCGCGCGCCATCTACCGAATAGATTATGAAGCATTACATTTTTTATACATTATATCTAATAAAAGTATTAAAACTAGTCAGTCCAACTTACCGGTCGGTTGACAGATAACAGTTTAAAATTGCCATATGAAAATCACTATTTCGCTTTTAGGGTTCTGTAACCATACGGATTTTTATTTTATTTTATGGAAACTGACACCGTTGGCTGCATCACCTATAACATCCGTGATGTCAGCAGCCCATAACACCGGGCAAACTAGGTGCCATGTCAGTGCTTCCCTTCATTTCATGTCGGGCTTCACTGAACTGGTAAAACATACGTAAGAACCTTATCGCAAATACGCTTTTCATTTTTTAAAGAAACCAATCGGCGCGGCGCTAGGTGGACACAGAAAGACACAAAAAAGGCTTCAAAGTTATAACCCTCTTTTTGCGCCGGGGGTTAAAAAGACCAGCTAACACGAACGCTTTCTGTCAATGTTTCTCCAATGGCTAATATATTTCAGGTGGACTTAAAAGCGGCCGTGCCCTCTCTGGACTTCAAGGTGTCTGAAGGTGGCGGCAACTTCTCCCTAGGACAGCGGCAGCTGGTCTGCTTGGCCCGAGCTATTCTGCGGGCCAACAAGATCCTAGTACTAGACGAGGCCACCGCTAATGTTGACCCTAAGTGAGTATGCAACAATGTTGTTTGAAGCCACGCACCACTAATGTTAACCCTAAGTGAGTAAGCCACAATGTTGTTTGGGGCTACCGCTAATGTTGACCCTAAGTGAGTAAGCCACAATTCTGTTTGAGGCCACCATTAATATTGACCGTAAGTGAGTATGCAACAATGTTGTTTGAAGCCACGCACCGCTAATGTTAACCCTAAGTGAGTAAGCCACAATGTTGTTTGGAGATACCGCTAATTTTGACCCTAAGTGAGTAAGCCACAATTCTGTTTGAGGCCACCACTAATGTTGACCCTAAGTGAGTAGGCCACAATGTTGTTTGAAGCCACGCACCGCTAATGTTAACCCTAAGTGAGTAAGCCACAATGTTGTTTGGGGATACCGCTAATGTTGACCCTAAGTGAGTAAGCCACAATTCTGTTTGAGGCCACCACTAATGTTGACCCTAAGTGAGTAGGCCACAATGTTGTTTGAGGCTACTACTAATGTTGATCCTAAGTGAGTATGAAACAATGTTGTTTGAAGCCACGCACCGCTAATGTTAACCCTAAGTGAGTAAGCCACAATGTTGTTTGAGGCCACCGCTAATGTTGACCCTAAGTGAGTAAGCCACAATTCTGTTTGAGGCCACCCCTAATGTTGACCCTAAGTGAGTATGAAACAATGTGGTTTGAAGCCACGCACCGCCAATGTTGACCCTAAGTGAGTAGGCCACAATGTTGTTTGAGGACACTACTAATGTTGACCCTAAGTGAGTATGAAACAATGTGGTTGGAAGCCACGCACCGCTAATGTTGACCCTAAGTGAGTATGCCACAACGTTGTTTGAAGCCACTGCTAATGTAAGAGGCAGAGACAATGGATGTCCACGTGTCACGATCCCGACACACCTCTCCCGCCTCTTCCACTCTTTTCTTCATACATGCTCGTCGGTTACGGGTACTACGCACTTCACCCTTTTTGAGCACATGCCCGATCTGATCTAGGTACGTGCGTCTAGGGCGACCGTTTCCGACTCTTCCAATCACATTCGCTCCATAAATTTCTTTCGTTAGTCTCTTAATCCATTCCAATCCTTAACATGACCAAACCAGCAGTATTCACATCAAAACAAATAATGTAACGAATTGTGCTCCCCGCAGGACGGACGAGTTCATCCAGAAGACGATCCGGACACGGTTCGCGGACTGCACGGTGCTGACTGTTGCGCACAGGCTCAACACAATCATGGACTCGGACCGCGTGATGGTGATGGACACTGGCCGGCTGGTCGAGTTCGACTACCCCTACAGGCTTCTCTGCAATTCCGACGGACACCTCACCAAGATGGTCAAGGAGACCGGAGAGAAAATGTCGGCGCAACTATTCGAAGTCGCAAAGAAAACGTTCCTCGACAGCGGAGGCCTGATAGAGTAGATAGCATAGATGACCGCTTGCGCTCCGCGCGATCCATCGCTCGCTGAGATTCTAGTATTAAGACTTTGTTGTAGGGAGATTTGAAGGAGTTAAGTATAGTAAATTAGGGATAGTTTCAATCTTAGATAAAGAAATAGTAGGTGGATAAGCTTTCCAAACAAAATTATAGGTAAAAACTTTTATATATAAGGTGTTTCGTTAGTCATGTCATTATCTTCGGGACGTACACGTTACAGACACACTCAAATAAACACGTTACGCAAAAAAAATTATATGTTTATAGTATTACTTTTCGAGAAATTTCACAAAACCTGTTTGCTACCTAAACTTAATGTATGTAACAGTAGGTAACTTGCATTGTACGGGGTCAATGACCGTACTATGTTCAAACGCAGAACAGCTGTTTGTTGTAAGTAAGTCACAAGGTCACTATTATTGGTTTTTACAGCTACTTATTTGATTTTATTTTTTTGTTAGAAAAAATGCTCCTATAAACATGTTTTTTTTTCTTACGCAAAGTGTTTATTTGAGTGTGTATGTAACCCTCCCGAAGTTAATGACATGACTAACGAAACACCTTATATACCTAATACATACAAATATCTTCAGATAGAAAGAAAGTAGTTTGAATAGTTAAAATATGATATGGTTTTTTTACTTCGATCATTATTATTGTTGATTGTTGCATCGTCATCATCTGATGATGCAACCATGCTGCATCACACGGGCGTGACCAGGATTTTGGTCAGGGGGGTTCCAGATTTGAATAAAGGAATTTCAATACTGGAACGAGCCTAGAAATTGTCTAGTTGGTCGAACCATTGCTTGCCTAGTTAGTGTGAAAAATTAATAATAAATTTAGTTTAAAAAATTATTACACTTAACAAGGAAGTTTTTTGATTTCGGGGGTGAGGGCAGGGATGCTGTTGTTTTGGTTTGGGGTTGGCTCTAGGCCTGCAAACTAATCCCGCTTGGTTGGGTACCTTTGTGCAAAACCCCGCAGTCTCCAGCTACCCCAGCCAGCCTATGTCTTCCGTGAAAGGCACAAGTCGACCGGGGTGTCTGCAGGCCGCTTATCCCTTAGTCGCCTTTTACGACATGCACGGGGAGAGATGCAGTGGGACTATTCTTATTAAGTACCGACCCCACACAGTACCTTGGGAGGGCAGGGTTTGAACCATCAAAACCTCGGCACGCCTATCCTGCACGCACGTCGTACGAATGGAAGGCATACTGCCGATTTATGCCATCATTTAACGGTCCAGTTTTTCTAGCTGCGATTGCAGATCCACCTATTTTTCTTTTTATTTAAGGTTTCAATGACCGTGAAGCACACGAATACGTGCGTCGGCGGTATTCGTTGACTAAATATAAGAGATCTTGATGACTGGAGCGACAGATCGCCCGGAGTGTCGGCGGACTTAGCTTTGTAAGTTGAATAAGATGAACTGTGTTATTTATTTTATTACATTCCTTTGTATAGATACAAGACAATGCCATAGAGGGAGTCCTCGAACAAAATAAAATATAAGCTTTACTTATCGGATTTTTATTTTTTGTATTATAATCGAAAAATAGTTTTTTTTTTTTTTTTATGGAAACTGTCACGGTTGGCTACATCACCTACAACGTCCGTGCTGTCAGCCCATAACACAGGGTGAACTAGGTGCCATGTCAGTGCTTCCCTTCATTTCATGTCGGCTACACTAAACTGGACGGAAAACACGAACTATTTACATAGCCGTTTCGACCGACGTTTCGTTCAGTGCGGTGGTACCAACCCGGCCGGGATAAACCCTACCACCTAGTAAGGTAAGAAGGGAAGGGACCTACAGTTTAACGTGGAATCCGAACCACGGTCAGCCTCCAACGGTCGAGCGGTCACCCATCCAAGTACTGACCGCACCCAGCGTTGCTTAACATTCAATAGCGACAGTTGACTGTCTGCACCACTGAGCTATCGAGTTAATTGGGTGTTTCAGGATAGGGTTTCGTAACTTCAGGGTTCGAAAGGGGTCCATATTTGAAGACGAAAAGCTATGAAACTTTTACACAGATTCGGTCATTTTATATTACTTTTTGGGGAAATTCGTTTCATCGAGCTTTGGTGGACGGTTAACGTTCACTTTTATTAAATAAAAATAAACTGCGAACTTACATGCTAACTAGTAGAAGAGTACTGCATGTAGGTAAATTCCAAACACTTAAATTTGAATGACTCCAAAAGAAAAAGAGGACTGGACTAGGTCATTGCAGTCCCTAGACCTAGATGGCACTGTTGCCAAATCTCACAGTCCATCGAGTTTTTATTACAATTTTCAATTTTTGTATGAAAAAAAAAAATACAGAACTTCGATTTGAGTGATAAGGATTTTATTTCTTCTAATAATGAGTACTTTCTATTCCTAAAGTTTCTCAAGCCTATCCTGAAACAGCCTGAAACGGCCTGTCAGGCCGGCATGGCATTCGCAACCCCCGCATACGACCGAATGTCCATGGGCGTCGTTAGACACCTTATGGGTGGCTCGGCGCCATATGTCGCGCTGTCAATAAAAAAAAAAAAAAAATTTTTAACATTTATACATAAAAACGGTATAACAAAATATATGCTTAATTTTACGGACCGCTTAAAAACTACTTACAAATATCATGTCGATAGCTGCCAATGTGCTGATAACTGCTACACATAATGCCACTATAATTCATCTTTTAGAAGACGAAAGAAAAGTGAGTGATAAAATGATTGATAACTACATGACTATTTAAAATTTGTTGGAAACTGGACAAAACCCCTAAAATCACTTTCCTCCGTCTTCAAAAGACTATAGGTACCTCGCTATCGATGGGACAGTCCTGTTTTTAAGGTAGATGTCCCGATGCCCCCAAATTACATAAAGTGTAACACTTTCAACAAACACAACACCAACAAAATTAAATTTAACTTGAAATGTAATAACTTCCAATGTCGGCATTATCCAGCGGCTTCAAAATGGGATTCTTAAAAGCCTAGCCAACGCATCGTGGTTCATAACCACCACGGAAATATAGCAGCTTCTCGAAATGTCGACAGTCTGCGAAGAAATAGCTTCTGTCACCAAAGCCTATAAACAAAGGCTCATAAAACAACCCAATCAGCTGGCAGGACAGCTTACTACACTCCCGTATGAGAAAAGGCTCAAGAGACAAGACGTCCTGGAGTTGTGACAAGAAGTTCTACAGCTATATAATCGAGGCATATTCGATGGAGGGTGCACTCACCAAGCCTTAACACTTCACACACCTGCTTATTGTCTAAATACTGCAGATAGTTAAAATATATAAAATAAAATAAAAAACTTGAAATTATATAGGGTAATTTTTTATTAAGTGAAGTCCCTTAAATGGTAGGTTCTATAACTGAAATGGATCACGTTTATGATGTTAATTTTACTTTACGTAGGTACCTAAAGTTCGATTTTTTTCTGAACATGCCACATAGTAGTGCCCATGCATACTAATACATCCTGAAAATTTCAATAAAATCGGTCCAGTACCTACTTTCAGAGTTATTAAAAAATGAAAACAATTTACATTTATGTGCGCGCGCATCTCATCATTCGCGCGGAACAGCTGGGTGGTCGTTGACCCGTGCGAATCAAAAAGTAGACCAAGGCCGAACGCGCCAGCTGTCCCGCGCATATGAGATGCACGTAAATGTAACCTTTTTATTTATTAACTATGAAAGTACTGGACCGATTTTGTTGAAATTTTCAGGATGTATTAGTATGCATGGGCATGTCCTATGTGTCCTATGCTATGTGGCATGTCCAGAAAAAAATCTAACTTTAGGTACGTAAAGTAAAATTAACATCATAAACGTGATCCATTTCAGATATATAACCTACCATTTAAGGGACTTCACTTAATAAAAAATTACCCTATATAACATGCTACAGTCTTCCCCAAAACTTTGAAAAGAAATATGTTAAACTATGATTTTAAAGAATGTCGGTAGGTAGATAAATGGATAACTGGTAGCAAATAAAACTATGTAAAATGAACATAAAAAACTATTTTTCTATCAGTCTTCAGTTATCGTTTAAATGTGTCCAGTGCTGGACACACACTTCTACAATTGTCCTTCATTCCTCGCGGCCTTCAGTACGGGAACCACTGATTACCTCCGACGTACTTAATGTCGACGTCCCATCGGACGGATTAGTAGGTAGGGATCTCCAGAGATGTAGGAGTGATGTCCGTCTCTTAAGGCGTTTGATCACTTGTCTCCTTGCCATGATTCGACATTCACCAATCGCACATTTGTCATTTGGATGACTGTCTATCCGTATTTTGTAATGTTTAATCAATTTCTTGTCACCTCTTGTACTGTTGGGATCTTGAAGGTGAAGGATCCCGTTGAAAGATAGAGAAGGCACTTCGACAAAGAAGACTTATCAATAATACCTATATGGATTTTTTTTTTACTTTATTTTTTTTTTTATGGAAACTGACAAGGTTGGTTCCTACTACATCCGTTATGTCAGCCCATAACACCTTGGTGAAGTAGGTGCCATGTCAGTGCTTCCCTTCGGTCGTGCCGGCTACACTGAACCGGACGGAAAACACGAACTATTTAAATAGCCGTTTGAAACGACCTTTCATTAAGTGCGGTGGTCACGAACCCGGGATACCACCTAGTAGGGTAAGAAGGGAAGGGACCTACAGTTATACGTGGAATCCGAACCACGGCGGAGCGGTCACCCATCCATCCACTGACCGGGCCCAAGTGTGCTTATGATCCTACCGACATTCGACCGACCGCACCACTGAGCTACCGAGGCTGACACATGAATTTTATTATCCTGTCCTTAGTTAACGGGCCTTTAGGGATATTTAAGTCTGTGTATGCGGAATCGGTAGTTAGAACCGAAAATAGTCAATTTAGCTACACTCCCATACCGTGTGGGGCCGGTACTTAAAAAGAATAGCCCCACTGCATCTCTCCACGTCGCATGTCGTAAAAGTCGACAAGGAAATTCGTCAGTCTCGATAGCTCAGTGGTGCGGTCAGTCTACTGTTGTAAAGCAATGCTGAGCGCGGTCAGTACTTGAATGGGTGACCGCTCGACCGTTGGAGGCTGGCCGTGGTTCGGAGTCCACGTTAAACTGTAGGTACCTTCCCTTTACTAGGTGGTAGGGTTTATCCTGGCCGGGTTGGTACCCGCACATTTTTCTTTTTACGCACTGATCGAAACGTCGGTCGAAACGGCTAAGTAAATAGTTCGTGTTTTCCGTCCAGTTCAGTGTAACCGGCGTGAAATGAAGCACTGACATGGCACCTAGTTCACCCGGTGTTATGGGCTCACATCACGGATGTTGTAGGTGATGTAGGCAATAGTGTCAGTTTCCATAAAAAAAAAATTGGTTGTCTGTAAAGTCGGTTTACGGACGATAGTTTTACGTAATAACGTCATACAACCCTTGTTTCATGAATATTCTAAATTTGAAATATTTTCCGACCGGCCAGATATTATGGTACGAGTAACCTCGTTTTAATTTCTGCGGCCCTGGTACTTTTACAAGCCGACGCTTGGGCCGATTGTGCCTCTCTATCGCTTGTTACGCGCTCTCGCTTGCACACACAGGCTCAGATGGAACGTGACGTGATATTCGTGCGTGTTCATCAATTTATAAGACGTTATCAAGTCAAAAAAAAAAAAAAAACTCCCACTTTAAGGGCATTTGTACGTACACCACTATCCACTATTGCACTTCCCTATTCTTAGCGTAACTATTCAAAAACCAATCCGGTAGTATCGCATCTTCCTGAGGGTCATAGTTATCTGTGACGCACACCCGCCCGCGCGGGCTCCACTCAAAGTGCAGCGTGGTGGTGGGTATGGCGTTCACGTCCCTCAGGCGCGGCTCGCCGTGCAGTCGCGCCACCTCGCGCGCCAGGCAACGCTTCACGAACGTCAGGAATGTCTCTAGGAAGTTGAAGCAGACGTCTGGACTCCAGAATCTCTGCGGTGAAACATTTCAAAATTAAAGGCCGTGATACAAATCTTTTTTTTTTTTATGGAAACTGACACGGTTGGCTACATCACCTACAACATCCGTGATGTCAGCACATAACACCGGGTGAACTAGGTGCCATGTCAGTGCTTCGGTAGTGGCGGCTACACTGAACTGGACGGAAAACACAAACTATTTACATAGCCGTTTCGGCCGACGTTTCATTCAGTGCAGTGGTACCAGCCCGGGCGGGTTGAACCCTACCACCTGGTAAGGTAAGAAGGGAAGGGACCTACAGTTTTACGTGGAATCCGAACCACGGTCAGCCTCCAACGGTCGAGCGGTCACCCATCCAAGTACTGACCGGCCCAGCGTTGCTTAACCATCAATAGCGACACTCGACTGTCTGCACCACTGAGCTATCGAGGCTGACAAACATGCCTGTGGCGGGCACGCTAGGAGCTGGTAAGCTGGCATGCCAGGTACTGGCATTCTGTATCGGAATGATACACATGCCTGTGGCTGGAATCCCAGTTTCAGTCAGTTTCTATGCCGCTGACAGCTAGCGTGCGAGTCTCCCCTCCCCACTCCCCCCGCGAGGGGAAAAAATCAAACGTCGTGCGATCTACTGGCATGCATTGTACTGGAATGTGAGCTACTGGCACGATGGCTATACACATGCCAGTAGCTCGTTTTAACAGTAACTGGCATGCTTTTATTTGCAACTAGTATGTGTGTCACGCACGGGCTTATGAAAGGCAGCAGTTGGGGCATGAATCTTGTCATACACTTGTCAAAACTGTAGAATTGTCAAAAGGGATGTGTTTCGTGTAGGGTTGCAAAAAAGTAGGCCATAATCAAAGTAGCAAACACATTTGCAGAACAGTTTAAAAAATCTTTTGTACAAGAGAATGATGACCCCTTACCACAAGTCGCTGTTCCAAGAGTAGAGAATACTTTATAAATGGTGGAGTTTACCCCGGAGAAAGTTCTGAAAGTATGAAAAACATTTAAAGATGAAACATCAATGGGACCGGATGGTATACCTGCAATCTATTTGAAATGATGTTCCCCAGAGTTGTGCCAACACTTTGCATTTACCTTATCCTTTAAAACTGGCAAACTACCGTCAGACTGGAAAGAAGCAACAGTAACACCGATATACAAAAAAGGGGATAAACTTGCAGCATCGAACTACCGCCCAATCAGTCTGACGAGCATTATATGCAAGGCTATGGAGAAAATTGTCTGTGACTCACTAAGAACATTTTTAACACAAGAAAAAATTATCATCAGCCAACAACACGGTTTTGTACCCAAGCGCTCAACCATAACAAACCTACTCGAATGCATGAACATATGGGCCAAAACATGGGATGAGCGTAAGCCAATGGACATAATATACTTAGATTATGAAAAATCTTTCGACCGTGTCCCGATAAACCGACTTATTCACAAATTGGACCACTTTGGACTCCGTGGAAAACTACTACTGTGGCTGAAAGATCTTCTAACAAATAGAAAGTTCCGAGTGAGAGTTGGCGAACAACTATCTGAACCTCAACCAGTACTCATCGGAGTACCGCAAGGATCGATCGTCGCGCCAATCTTATTTGGGATATTTCTCACAGACCTACCAGCCATCATGAAACTCAGCTTCTCGCTCTTTGCCGATGATACAAAATTTTTTGCAGACCCTCTTATAAGCCATCAGACCATACAAGACACCCTTGACCAAATTCTACATTGGACAATAGAATGGCTACTTTCACTCAACAGCAGTAAATGTACAGTACTCCACATAGGGTCTAAAAACCCAAAGCTCTCATACAACATTGGTGGAAACCAAATACAACCAGTTACAACCAGTGGAAACCAAATACAAGCCGCTGCTTATTGCCGGCAGAAATTACTTCCAGTCGACCTTTACATACACCTTTCTGCTGGGCAGAAGGCGGACTTATTATATAAGGAAGCCGACGTTTGCTTTAAAGCAGATGAAAGCGCGGACCACACGTGTCGGTCTTATTATGGTGCGGTCCCATTGAGTGCCGCGCCTCGCGCCTCGTCGTGGCACGCCGCGCCGCGCCGCGCCTGCGCGTCCCGCGCTTAGCTGTTCCCACTGCCCGGCGCGCCCCGTACCGTGCCTGTACGAGTGACACGGAGCACACGGCTGCGTGCGCGCGTGCGAGCGAGACGCTGTGCCGCGCCTTTGAACCGACTCTCGACGGATCAGGCCGCGCCACGCCTGATAAACCAAAATACCTATTTCCGTGTTCCGTACCTAAAGGGTGCCAACGGGACCCTATTACTAAGCCCCGCCGTCCGTCCGTCTGTCAGCGGGCTGTATTTCTATTACCGCTATAACAACAAATAGTAAAAATATAAAAAATTAAGTACATAGTGTTAAATCTTGTACGATGGTACGGAACCCTTCGTGTGCGAGTCCGACTCGCACTTGTTCGGTTTTTTAGAATAAATTATTGCTCAACAAAAACAATATAGGTACCTACTCAAATTTCTTCATAAGCAGGTAAATGGAAAAAAGAAAGATTTTTATCTCTCCTCTTGCTGGATTTACATCCATCTACTGCACATAAACTGCCACTATTAACAGAACCCATGTCAACTTTAATTAAAGATATAGGCAAAGAAACTCTTTGGATATAGGTAGGTGCGACCGTACGAAGCAGTAGCGTGAGCGCGCGCTCGCGTAGTAGGTTAGCTCCGCGCGGCTGTCGGTCGACAGCCCAATGAATTATGGGTCGCTGGCAACCCGGCGGGCGGTAGGTAGTTATCGCGCGCAAGTACATAGAGTGCGTGAGCCCTGCCAGCGTTGCCGAGCTCCGCTGGTAGCGGAGGGGACGGCGCGCGCTCTGATTGGTTGGTATCGGGGAAGGTTGAAGCTATGTTGCCAGCGAGCGACGACGAATGTTATTTGTATGTTTTTACTAATTAAATAAATAATAAATAATAAACATACACTGCACATCTTGGGCAAGTCAGAGACATTGTAGACTTTGAGTTGCTCGACGAGGCCGCTGTCGTCGCGGAGACCACACAGGATCGTGTCCACGCCCGCCAGGAACGACTGACACCACCACTTCCTCGCCTTGTGCCGTCTGCCGTCAGACAACATCGATCATGAACAGACGCACGGGGCTAGCTGAAAGTCAGAATTGCAGTACAGTAGAGCCTCGATAATTCGTACTCAGGCTAATCCGAACACCTCTATAATTGGAACAGCGCCAAGTGACGCCCTCTCGCTGACGAATCTAGGAATGACGAATCTTTTATTTATTGACGATTCTCCTACTCCAAATGTCAAGAAAATACCCCACTCGCAAGCCATATTGGACTGGGCTGACGAAAATGACCCCTCGTTATCTGAAAAGATGATGCTACGTAATTTGAGGGACAAGGCTTTTTATTTGTCAATAAATAGAACCCGGACTAAAGTAGATCAGTTTATAACTAAGTAACTGTTTTTGTGTATTTTATGATTCAGAAGGTCCCTCAATATATTTTTTCTAAGTATTCAGCTGTTTTATTGAATTTGTCTATCTAACATACTATAATCGGAACGCTTCGTGAGTCCGAACAGAGGTAGTTTTTTGGTAGTTCGGATTATCAAGGCCGTATTCGTACCGTGTGGGGCCGGTACTTTAAAAGAATAGCCCCGCTGCGTCTCTCCCTGTGTATGTCGTAAAAGGCGACTTAGGGATATGACTCCCTTCTTATATTACTAGGTGGTAGGGTTTAACCCGCCCGGGTTGGTACCACCGCACTGAATGGAAGGTCGGTCGAAACGGCTATGTGAATAGTTTGTGTTTTCCGTCCAGTTCAGTGAAGCCGGCATGACCGAAGGGAAGCACTGACGTGGCACCAAGTTCACCCGGTGTTATCACCATACATCGGAATCCGCGGGGCACGAATACGACCTTGTTAGGGATTGACTAGGCGATCAATAAACAATCGACACTGTTATCGATACTCATATTTATTTGTTTATTGTATTTTATTCATGTCATATTTCAGACCTAAATACTTATATACCTACAGTACTTATATAAACATGTATACTTTATGTTAACGATTAAGTAAATATAATACATATTTATATAAGGTCTTTCAAAATTTTTTCATAGTACGCTAAGGGGGGTTTCTGTATCATATAGGGAGTAAAACCTATATAAAATTTTTTGGACCTTGGGCTTTTTTTAAGTAAAAAATTTTTTTATGTAGGTATTTAAATAAAAAAATAGGTGTTTGATTTTTATAACCTAATCGATTCAGTTTCATAACAGTAACAAAAAAGTCTTCATGACCATTATGATGTAATACGTGTAAGTTGGTAAAAAAAATTAAATTATTTCTATTGCATACTGATAAAACTGAAATTGTGGTTTTTCACAATTTCTGAAAGAAAGAGATATACGTGTTGGAAGACTTTTTTGTTCCTGGCATGAAACCGAAACGATTAAGAAAAAATTTTGTTTTGCATTTAAAATAAAAAAAAAAAAAATTTTGTAAAAAAAAAATTCTTTGTTCTTCAAAAGTGATCTATTTCCGATACAGAACCCCCCCTTAGCGTACTATGAACTAATTTTGTAAGACCTATTTTTTTGGATCTTGGCCTTTTTTTATTATGTAAAATATTTTTTTATGTCTTTAAATTAAAAAATAGGTGGTTGATTTTTATAGCCTAATCGATTCAGTTTCATAACAGTAACAAAAAAGTCTTCAATATCATTATGATGTAACACATGTAAGTTGGTAAAAAAAATCTAAGTCTTTCTATTCCATACTAATAAAACTAATATTGTGGTTTGAACAGATTTGTATTGTACCTACAAAGTAAATACAACATTTGTTTATTATATTTTATTTTCTATAGAAATACTCTTAGTTTTAATAATCGACATTATTCCATATTATTCTAAAATAACGATCGATTTTCGATATTTGTGGATACATTGTCCCATCACTAAACAACCTTGAATCATTCGTGCCCCGCGGATTCCGATGTATGGTTATCACGGATGTTGTAGGTGATGTAGCCAACCGTACCAGTTTCCATAAAAAAAAAAAATCGTCAAGGATCTGCTACATTAAGGCTCACTAAGGCACAGACTATTATAGGGATGCTAAGGTAAGCAAGGCACATGGTAAGCAATGCACAAGTAAGCAAGGCACAAGGTAAGCAAGCTCGGTGCAAATTCCACAGGTGCAAGCATAGATGCCCTGATTTTTATGGTTCCGTATCCGTCGTACGGGACCCTATTACTAAGCCTACGCCGTCTGTCTGTCTGTCCGAGGGCTGTATCTCTTAAACCGTAATAGGTAGCCCGTTGAAATTTTCATAGAATATGTGTTATTATGGCCGATATCAAAGATTACTAAATAGTTACTTCGTAACAGATAAATCACTCCATAGAAAAAGTTACTACCTTCGGGCTTTAATAGCCTACTGCATCACGTCGCCAATCGCTGCGTGCGAAAATGTACCTTAACGATCGAGTGTAAAGTGATTATTGCTTTGCAGCTGCGCCGGCCGCGCGGCTGTTTAATGTTTATATTCTTTGGGCAGTCCATAGAAATTCACCGCCGGCGGTGCGCCGGGCGGTTGGTAGTTAGCGCGCGCAAGTACATAGAGTGCGTGAGGCCTGCCGATATGTAACAACAAATAATAAAAATAACACAAATAAAAAATTCACGGGGGTCCCCATACAAGAAACTAAACAGTGTATCTACCGAAAAGAGTATGAAGCATTTTAACTAATACATAGATGACGTGAATGGCGCTGACCATGACATGACGATATGGAACCCTCAGTGTGCGAGTTCGACTCGCACTTGGCCGGTTTTTTCTTGCTGACTCATCTGTCCCTGTTGAGACATGAAATGTCAGTTTTTTTACTTTTGTATCTGGGCTTGAGGGGTGTGCATCCACCGACGCATCCCCATTGTCTTTCAGTCCTCCTGCAGGACGTCCGGGGGCATAATTTTTTTAAGACTTCTCGATTCTTCGTATGTCATCAGCATACATCGGAATCCGCGGGGCACGAATGATTCAAGGTTGTTTAGTGATGGGACAATGTATCCACAAATATCGAAAATCGATGTTATTTTAGAATAATATGAAATAATGTCGATTATTAAAACTAAGAGTATTTCTATAGAAAATAAGATATAATAAACAAATGTTGTATTTACTTTGTAGGTACAATTTAAATCTGTTCAAACCACAATATTAGTTTTATTAGTATGGAATAGAAAGAATTTGATTTTTTTTACCAACTTACACGTGTTACATCATAATGATATTGAAGACTTTTTTGTTACTGTTATGAAACTGAATCGATTAGGCTATAAAAATCAACCACCTATTTTTTTATTTAAATACATAATAAAATATTTTACATAAAAAAAAGGCCAAGGTCCAAAAAAATAGGTCTTACAAAATTAGTTCATAGTAAGCTAAGGGGGGGTTCTGTATCGGAAATAGATCACTTTTGAAGAATAAAGAATTTGTTTTTTTACAAAAATTTTTTTTTTATGTTAAATGTAAAAAAAAATTTTTCTTAATCGTTTCGGTTTCGTGCTAGGAACAAAAAAGTCTTCCAACACGTATATCTCTTTCTTTCAGAAATTGTGAAAAACCACAATTTTAGTTTTATTAGTATGGAATAGAAAGAATTAAATTTTTTTTACCAACTTACACGTGTTACGTCATAATGGTCATGAAGACTTTTTTGTTACTGTTATGAAACTGAATCGATTAGGTTATAAAAATCAACCACCTATTTTTTTATTTAAATACCTACATAAAAAAATTTTTTACTTAAAAAAAGCCCAAGGTCCAAAAATTTTTATATAGGTTTTACTCCCTATATGATACTATATGATACACCCCCCCTTAGCGTACTATGAACTCATTTTTAAAGACCTTATATAAATATGTATTATATTTACTTAATCGTTAACATAAAGTATACATGTTTATAAGTATAAGTACACATAATAAGTATAAGTACACATAACACGCCATCTAGATGGCGTGTTATGAAATGCTTCATATTAGTTAAATGTCATGATTAGTTCAAATGCTTCATAATCTATTCGGTAGATTTTCGGTAGGTTTACTTTTTCTTATTTTTATTATTTGTTGTTATATTGGCCATAATAACACATTTTTTGTGAAAATTTCAACGGGCTACCTATTACGGTTCAAGAGATACAGCCCTCGGACGGACGGACGGACGGACGGACGGACGGACGGACGGACGCAGACAGACAGACAGACAGACAGACGGCGTAGGCTTAGTAATAAGGTCCCGTACCGGATACGGAACCCTAAAAAGTTACTATTGCACCACCCACTTCACAGGTACCGCGGCCGACAGTGTTACGGACAGACAGAAAAATTGGAATTAAAACAAGTTTCATACTTAAAGCTGATTTCCTGCTTCGAAAACTCAAAATGCCTGTTGGTCTTCAGTTCGATGAACTTCTTGTCTGTCAAGTAGTTTACGATCGCTCCGTCCCCCTCTGTCGCTGCCGGCGGTGGACGCAAGTTGTCTCCGTCGCAGCGGATGCCGTCCATCTCGGCTGCGTACAACAGCCGGTGGCCGTTCAGCTCCGTGCTCAGCACCAGGGAGAACTCTTCGTGTTTGTTCAACGGTGTCGAAACATCCGGGGACGAGTCTGGTCGATCTGGAGGTGGAGGGACATCAATGAGAAATGCACTTTGACAAATGCAATAATCTTAAAGTTTTATTATTTAATTAAATTTTTAAAAATTTTTATATTCAACTTTTGACAATTTTTATTTAAATTTCACCACTGATATTATAATTTTTTTTTATATTTAACATTAAAAATGTAATGTATAATTATTATTGTTACACGTATTTATTGTAAGTTTAGTTTTAACCACTGGAGTGTCGGTGTTCCAGCATATGGAACAGCGCAAATAGTATGTCCAGCGTCGCGTTCCATAATATGCTGAAAAAGCAACTTTGGCATTGAAATATGCACTCTTATAATATGAGGACAAGGTTAAATTATACTTCTAATAAAAATAGGTGAGGAATTGTCCTTCTCGATATGATTCAATATTGCAAGAAATAGTGGCGTCCCTCGGCTGGAAAAAATATATTTCAACGGTCGCGCTGAGTCGCACTCCGTCAGTCGCCATTCTTGTTAGTGAAGATTGTTTCTGTGGACGTGTGACCATGAATCGCGGGCGCAAACAATAAGTAATTTTTCGTATTTCGATGCGCGTATTTCGATAATGTGCATTTGTGTATACCAATCGAAAGCCGTGTTTTTATTTGAGGTTCTTGCCATAATAAATTATAGAGTGTAGTGGGTCAAAACAAAACATCAGCTCATCAAGTACCGCATTCAACCCAGGATTTTGAATAAAAAAAGGTCAGTACAAATCAAGTTATAGATAACTTTGTAGGAAATTTAGTAACGATTTCAACCATACTAACTTTGCTATAGGTGTTCATATATTTTTTTCGAAAAAAGCGTATTCTCGTAACCTTTCCCTAACACGCGGGCGGCTCACGCGACGCGGTAGGCGATATTTCGAGGCGCATACGACGCTTGAGTGGTTAAGTAGCGACTAAGATATTGTAGTGTAAGTTTCCTGTTTGCTTCAAAAGACAATATCAGGGAAGCGCCATATCAGCCCTTCCCCTTGGTCGTGCTACGCGGAACTGGACGGAAAACACAAACGATTTACAGAGCATACCATTATAATATTTTTATTTATTTATTTGATGAACGAACAGCCTAGGAGGATGTGTTCATGTCTAAGTTCACTGGTGCTTTGTTATTTTGATGTTAGTTTAGTTTGGTGTTTTTTTAGGTGTTTGTCGAGCCTATTTTTAAAGGAATTGGTGGTGGGTGCTTGTACGACATCTTCGGGCAGTTTGTTCCACATTTCCACTGCTCTATTTGACAGGAAGTTTCGTCTCGGATTTGTTGAGCTGACAGTGACATTCAGCTTCAAGCTATGGCCTCAGAGATGACTATTTGTATTTCTAGTAAAGAGGTTCTCCATTTCTGGACAATCATAATGCTGATTGAGAATCTTGTATGTTTCTATGAGGTCACCCCTTTCTCTACGTTGCTCCAATGTTGTCAGGTTGAGGATTTTTAGTCTTTCCTCGTATGATTTCCTCTTCAGTGATTTTGGTATCTTGGTCGCTCTTCTTTTAACTCTTTCTAGGAGAGTAATATCTTTGACGAAGTAAGGATTCCATATTTGAAATCCATATTCCAAGAGTGGTCTAATGTGAGATTTGTAAATTTTGATTAGAGTATGGTGTTTGCTCGTTTGACTATGGTCTTCTATATGATTTGCCTATTTTAGATCTTCTGAGATAGTTATTCCCAGATCTTTCTGAGCCTGTGTAGAAACTATTATGTCTGTTCCGATTTTATACTGGAGTCTTGGGTTGTTATTCCCTATATGCAAAACTGTGCATTTCGAGGGGTTAGTTCGTATTAGCCAATGGCGGGTCCATTCCAATATTCTGTCCAGGTCATCTCTGAGTGTCCCACTGCTCACAATGGGGTTGGCAATGAGTTTTGCATCATCGGCGAATAGGCTTGACATGGCTTGGATAACAGCGCAGATGTCGGAGATGTAGAGACCACATAGAGTCGGTGCCAGAACTGATCCTTGGGGCACGCCGCTGAGAACGTCTCTCACTCCCGATAGGCAGTCGCCCACTCTCACTTGGTATGTTCTGCCGACCAGGTAGTTTTCTATCCACGTTAGTAATTTGCCTCGTATTCCAAGATGTTCCAATTTTACCAGGAGACGTTGATGTGGAACTTTATCAAATGCTCGTTCAAAATCTAAGTAAATCACATCAACTGGGTTTTTAGAATCAAACTCTTGGGTCCAATGGTCTAGACATATTAGTAAATTCATGCTCGTAGAGCGCCTGGGGACAAATCCATGCTGGTGAGTGGATATAATGTGCTCGGGCTTGAGAAAGTTTTGCAAACTATATTCACTATTAATCTCTCCATGCACTTACAAGTGATACCTACTTGTCAAGCTTATTGGTCTATAGTTTGATGGTGTCATTTTGTCGCCTTTTTTGTATATTGGGGTCACTATAGAGTGCTTCCAGGCCAGTTGGGACTATTCCGGATTCAAAAGAGGAAATCATTATATCTTGTAAAGCAGGAATTATTACGTTAGAGCAGTTTTTTAAGATAGAGCCGGGGATACCGTCTGGTCCAGTTGATGAAGCAGCGTCGATTTTCCATACAAAATTATTTTTTCATACAAAAAACACACCTCCTCCCTTCCCCTCTCCTCTCCAGCAGAGGGGGAGGGGGTAAGTCAATAGCCCTCCCGGCCCCCCCCCCCCCCCCTCCTACCTCAGCTCCCCAGTATAAAACCTCATCCAACAAATTGTCATGATATAATGGGGTCTCACCGCAGACAATGTACTGCTCGAACTTATAGCCCCACGCGGTGCATTGCAGCTCCCTCTCCGTCATCTGCTCCTGACGCAGTCTGTCCTCATCCGTGCGAAGCTTGCACAGGAAGATGTGCCCACTGTGCAGCGTCGCCACGACCCGCCAGCCGTCCCGCGACTCGTACGGAGTGTTAGCGATGTACGTCAGCAGCCCGCGGTAGCAGAAGAACCTCGCATCATCCAGGCACTTCCTCTCCTCGGCCAGCAGCGAGTGCAGCCGTATCTCCTGCCCGAGAAGATATTGCAGCAGGTGTGAGATCTTCTCGTCGCGTTGTTGGTCTTCATGCACCGCTGGCAGGTCGAGATGGCGGTTGAGGTCGAAGTTGACGCGACAGTCGCCGACGCGCCGCACGAACTTGAGGCGCGAGGCGTCGTGCAGCAAGCGCCGCGTGCCGTCCAAGCTGAGGAAGCCGACGATCTGCGGCCGTGCGAACTTTGGAAATCGCCTCCGGTACTCGTCCTGTCGTGAAGATAATTCGGGGAACATCTTGCCCGCAGAATACACCCTCTAACGTGATTGCGCCTACCTTCTTGCAACTGCAAATCATTCGAGCCTGTAATAATTTGCGTTCTTCTTTTGCGCGACTGGGAAGATATCGTTGAACCACTCGTCTTTGATGCCCACCTTTAATTTAGCTTTCCATGGAGCAGATTGGGTCGTGTTATGGAAATGCATGAAGAAAAGCAAGTGGTGGTCGGCCCGTGCGGCCTGTTACCAAAAACAGGCAGAGGAAAATGTTTTTTTGATTGCCGCCGGGACCAAAATAACTAAACCAACCAAGACCAACTTTCAACTAAAAGTTCCCTTCGCCGATCCGATAAGTATGTTGGTTGGTTGGCTCCAATGTCTATCTGTCAAAACAGCGTTGAGGGTTGCTATGTGTACAGATTTACCCGTAATTATCGGTATTTACCGTATTTATTATACGGTAAAAATTAAAATACCGATTACATTAATGTAATTTAATCTTCACAATCTTCTTCTTCTTCTTCTTTTTTTAAATAGTGGCAACCAAACGAATAGGAAATTCGTTTATTACTGCCAGTATCCAGTGACGGAGTTGCACGGTATAAATTTGTGATTACTTTTTATAATATATAAAACAAAATAATTTTGAAAGGAACGAAGCATTTGAAGTTACTAGTTTGCATGCACAAATTCTGGAAGACACATACTTAGTTGTAAATAAGAAGATGAAAATAAATAACTAAAACATTATACATATATTTATATACAATTAATTACAGTCTTACGTCATTACATTTTATAAATTTTAATATATATTTTATAACATGGGAATTGTTAGTATACAGTATCGTTTGTATGTTAGTAGGAAGTGGGACTTTAAACAAATGTAAAGTGGCATATAACGGAGGGGAATTAACCGCGAGGGTAATTGGACAACCAAAGAGGATATGGTCCAGGGTTCCTTCGTCCAGTCCGCACTCGCAGATTGATGAGTCAAATATATGAAGTCGGGCTAGATGCACTGGAGTGCAGCAGTGTCCAATTCTCATTCGGCACAGAACTGAGGTTTCCTTTTTATTAGCCGTAATTTTAAAAAACCAAGGCTTTGCGGGTATGACCCGCTGAATGGTGGCATAGTAAGACCCTCTCGCTCGACTGGACACGGACCATTCATCGGACCAGGAATCATGAAGGTATGTTTTTGGGAGTGCCAACAAATCACAATCTGGCAACACGAATTTAAGCACTGACAGTGACACTGACAGAGGAGCCAACATATCAGCGAAGGGAACTTTTAGTTTAGTTAAGTAATCTGTGCCTGAACTAGGTAAATAAATTTTGTACTGACTGCAAACACCCTGAACTTCACATATAAGTTACTCTATGGTTTAGTTGAAACGCTCTCTCAGCACCAGGGAGAACTCTTCGTGTTTGTTCAACGGTGTCGAAACATCCGGGGACGAGTCTGGTCGATCTGGAGGTGGAGGGACATCAATGAGAAATGCACTTTGACAAATGCAATAATCTTAAAGTTTTATTATTTAATTAAATTTTTAAAAATTTTTATATTCAACTTTTGACAATTTTTATTTAAATTTCACCACTGATATTATAATTTTTTTTTATATTTAACATTAAAAATGTAATGTATAATTATTATTGTTACACGTATTTATTGTAAGTTTAGTTTTAACCACTGGAGTGTCGGTGTTCCAGCATATGGAACAGCGCAAATAGTATGTCCAGCGTCGCGTTCCATAATATGCTGAAAAAGCAACTTTGGCATTGAAATATGCACTCTTATAATATGAGGACAAGGTTAAATTATACTTCTAATAAAAATAGGTGAGGAATTGTCCTTCTCGATATGATTCAATATTGCAAGAAATAGTGGCGTCCCTCGGCTGGAAAAAATATATTTCAACGGTCGCGCTGAGTCGCGCTCCGTCAGTCGCCATTCTTGTTAGTGAAGATTGTTTCTGTGGACGTGTGACCATGAATCGCGGGCGCAAACAATAAGTAATTTTTCGTATTTCGATGCGCGTATTTCGATAATGTGCATTTGTGTATACCAATCGAAAGCCGTGTTTTTTTTATTTGAGGTTCTTGCCATAATAAATTATAGAGTGTAGTGGGTCAAAACAAAACATCAGCTCATCAAGTACCGCATTCAACCCAGGATTTTGAATAAAAAAAGGTCAGTACAAATCAAGTTATAGATAACTTTGTAGGAAATTTAGTAACGATTTCAACCATACTAACTTTGCTATAGGTGTTCATATATTTTTTTCGAAAAAAGCGTATTCTCGTAACCTTTCCCTAACACGCGGGCGGCTCACGCGACGCGGTAGGCGATATTTCGAGGCGCATACGACGCTTGAGTGGTTAAGTAGCGACTAAGATATTGTAGTTTAAGTTTCCTGTTTGCTTCAAAAGACAATATCAGGGAAGCGCCATATCAGCCCTTCCCCTTGGTCGTGCTACGCGGAACTGGACGGAAAACACAAACGATTTACAGAGCATACCATTATAATATTTTTATTTATTTATTTGATGAACGAACAGCCTAGGAGGATGTGTTCATGTCTAAGTTCACTGGTGCTTTGTTATTTTGATGTTAGTTTAGTTTGGTGTTTTTTTAGGTGTTTGTCGAGCCTATTTTTAAAGGAATTGGTGGTGGGTGCTTGTACGACATCTTCGGGCAGTTTGTTCCACATTTCCACTGCTCTATTTGACAGGAAGTTTCGTCTCGGATTTGTTGAGCTGACAGTGACATTCAGCTTCAAGCTATGGCCTCAGAGATGACTATTTGTATTTCTAGTAAAGAGGTTCTCCATTTCTGGACAATCATAATGCTGATTGAGAATCTTGTATGTTTCTATGAGGTCACCCCTTTCTCTACGTTGCTCCAATGTTGTCAGGTTGAGGATTTTTAGTCTTTCCTCGTATGATTTCCTCTTCAGTGATTTTGGTATCTTGGTCGCTCTTCTTTTAACTCTTTCTAGGAGAGTAATATCTTTGACGAAGTAAGGATTCCATATTTGAAATCCATATTCCAAGAGTGGTCTAATGTGAGATTTGTAAATTTTGATTAGAGTATGGTGTTTGCTCGTTTGACTATGGTCTTCTATATGATTTGCCTATTTTAGATCTTCTGAGATAGTTATTCCCAGATCTTTCTGAGCCTGTGTAGAAACTATTATGTCTGTTCCGATTTTATACTGGAGTCTTGGGTTGTTATTCCCTATATGCAAAACTGTGCATTTCGAGGGGTTAGTTCGTATTAGCCAATGGCGGGTCCATTCCAATATTCTGTCCAGGTCATCTCTGAGTGTCCCACTGCTCACAATGGGGTTGGCAATGAGTTTTGCATCATCGGCGAATAGGCTTGACATGGCTTGGATAACAGCGCAGATGTCGGAGATGTAGAGACCACATAGAGTCGGTGCCAGAACTGATCCTTGGGGCACGCCGCTGAGAACGTCTCTCACTCCCGATAGGCAGTCGCCCACTCTCACTTGGTATGTTCTGCCGACCAGGTAGTTTTCTATCCACGTTAGTAATTTGCCTCGTATTCCAAGATGTTCCAATTTTACCAGGAGACGTTGATGTGGAACTTTATCAAATGCTCGTTCAAAATCTAAGTAAATCACATCAACTGGGTTTTTAGAATCAAACTCTTGGGTCCAATGGTCTAGACATATTAGTAAATTCATGCTCGTAGAGCGCCTGGGGACAAATCCATGCTGGTGAGTGGATATAATGTGCTCGGGCTTGAGAAAGTTTTGCAAACTATATTCACTATTAATCTCTCCATGCACTTACAAGTGATACCTACTTGTCAAGCTTATTGGTCTATAGTTTGATGGTGTCATTTTGTCGCCTTTTTTGTATATTGGGGTCACTATAGAGTGCTTCCAGGCCAGTTGGGACTATTCCGGATTCAAAAGAGGAAATCATTATATCTTGTAAAGCAGGAATTATTACGTTAGAGCAGTTTTTTAAGATAGAGCCGGGGATACCGTCTGGTCCAGTTGATGAAGCAGCGTCGATTTTCCATACAAAATTATTTTTTCATACAAAAAACACACCTCCTCCCTTCCCCTCTCCTCTCCAGCAGAGGGGGAGGGGGTAAGTCAATAGCCCTCCCGGCCCCCCCCCCCCCCCCCTCCTACCTCAGCTCCCCAGTATAAAACCTCATCCAACAAATTGTCATGATATAATGGGGTCTCACCGCAGACAATGTACTGCTCGAACTTATAGCCCCACGCGGTGCATTGCAGCTCCCTCTCCGTCATCTGCTCCTGACGCAGTCTGTCCTCATCCGTGCGAAGCTTGCACAGGAAGATGTGCCCACTGTGCAGCGTCGCCACGACCCGCCAGCCGTCCCGCGACTCGTACGGAGTGTTAGCGATGTACGTCAGCAGCCCGCGGTAGCAGAAGAACCTCGCATCATCCAGGCACTTCCTCTCCTCGGCCAGCAGCGAGTGCAGCCGTATCTCCTGCCCGAGAAGATATTGCAGCAGGTGTGAGATCTTCTCGTCGCGTTGTTGGTCTTCATGCACCGCTGGCAGGTCGAGATGGCGGTTGAGGTCGAAGTTGACGCGACAGTCGCCGACGCGCCGCACGAACTTGAGGCGCGAGGCGTCGTGCAGCAAGCGCCGCGTGCCGTCCAAGCTGAGGAAGCCGACGATCTGCGGCCGTGCGAACTTTGGAAATCGCCTCCGGTACTCGTCCTGTCGTGAAGATAATTCGGGGAACATCTTGCCCGCAGAATACACCCTCTAACGTGATTGCGCCTACCTTCTTGCAACTGCAAATCATTCGAGCCTGTAATAATTTGCGTTCTTCTTTTGCGCGACTGGGAAGATATCGTTGAACCACTCGTCTTTGATGCCCACCTTTAATTTAGCTTTCCATGGAGCAGATTGGGTCGTGTTATGGAAATGCATGAAGAAAAGCAAGTGGTGGTCGGCCCGTGCGGCCTGTTACCAAAAACAGGCAGAGGAAAATGTTTTTTTGATTGCCGCCGGGACCAAAATAACTAAACCAACCAAGACCAACTTTCAACTAAAAGTTCCCTTCGCCGATCCGATAAGTATGTTGGTTGGTTGGCTCCAATGTCTATCTGTCAAAACAGCGTTGAGGGTTGCTATGTGTACAGATTTACCCGTAATTATCGGTATTTACCGTATTTATTATACGGTAAAAATTAAAATACCGATTACATTAATGTAATTTAATCTTCACAATCTTCTTCTTCTTCTTCTTTTTTTAAATAGTGGCAACCAAACGAATAGGAAATTCGTTTATTACTGCCAGTATCCAGTGACGGAGTTGCACGGTATAAATTTGTGATTACTTTTTATAATATATAAAACAAAATAATTTTGAAAGGAACGAAGCATTTGAAGTTACTAGTTTGCATGCACAAATTCTGGAAGACACATACTTAGTTGTAAATAAGAAGATGAAAATAAATAACTAAAACATTATACATATATTTATATACAATTAATTACAGTCTTACGTCATTACATTTTATAAATTTTAATATATATTTTATAACATGGGAATTGTTAGTATACAGTATCGTTTGTATGTTAGTAGGAAGTGGGACTTTAAACAAATGTAAAGTGGCATATAACGGAGGGGAATTAACCGCGAGGGTAATTGGACAACCAAAGAGGATATGGTCCAGGGTTCCTTCGTCCAGTCCGCACTCGCAGATTGATGAGTCAAATATATGAAGTCGGGCTAGATGCACTGGAGTGCAGCAGTGTCCAATTCTCATTCGGCACAGAACTGAGGTTTCCTTTTTATTAGCCGTAATTTTAAAAAACCAAGGCTTTGCGGGTATGACCCGCTGAATGGTGGCATAGTAAGACCCTCTCGCTCGACTGGACACGGACCATTCATCGGACCAGGAATCATGAAGGTATGTTTTTGGGAGTGCCAACAAATCACAATCTGGCAACACGAATTTAAGCACTGACAGTGACACTGACAGAGGAGCCAACATATCAGCGAAGGGAACTTTTAGTTTAGTTAAGTAATCTGTGCCTGAACTAGGTAAATAAATTTTGTACTGACTGCAAACACCCTGAACTTCACATATAAGTTACTCTATGGTTTAGTTGAAACGCTCTCTCAGCACCAGGGAGAACTCTTCGTGTTTGTTCAACGGTGTCGAAACATCCGGGGACGAGTCTGGTCGATCTGGAGGTGGAGGGACATCAATGAGAAATGCACTTTGACAAATGCAATAATCTTAAAGTTTTATTATTTAATTAAATTTTTAAAAATTTTTATATTCAACTTTTGACAATTTTTATTTAAATTTCACCACTGATATTATAATTTTTTTTTATATTTAACATTAAAAATGTAATGTATAATTATTATTGTTACACGTATTTATTGTAAGTTTAGTTTTAACCACTGGAGTGTCGGTGTTCCAGCATATGGAACAGCGCAAATAGTATGTCCAGCGTCGCGTTCCATAATATGCTGAAAAAGCAACTTTGGCATTGAAATATGCACTCTTATAATATGAGGACAAGGTTAAATTATACTTCTAATAAAAATAGGTGAGGAATTGTCCTTCTCGATATGATTCAATATTGCAAGAAATAGTGGCGTCCCTCGGCTGGAAAAAATATATTTCAACGGTCGCGCTGAGTCGCGCTCCGTCAGTCGCCATTCTTGTTAGTGAAGATTGTTTCTGTGGACGTGTGACCATGAATCGCGGGCGCAAACAATAAGTAATTTTTCGTATTTCGATGCGCGTATTTCGATAATGTGCATTTGTGTATACCAATCGAAAGCCGTGTTTTTTTTATTTGAGGTTCTTGCCATAATAAATTATAGAGTGTAGTGGGTCAAAACAAAACATCAGCTCATCAAGTACCGCATTCAACCCAGGATTTTGAATAAAAAAAGGTCAGTACAAATCAAGTTATAGATAACTTTGTAGGAAATTTAGTAACGATTTCAACCATACTAACTTTGCTATAGGTGTTCATATATTTTTTTCGAAAAAAGCGTATTCTCGTAACCTTTCCCTAACACGCGGGCGGCTCACGCGACGCGGTAGGCGATATTTCGAGGCGCATACGACGCTTGAGTGGTTAAGTAGCGACTAAGATATTGTAGTTTAAGTTTCCTGTTTGCTTCAAAAGACAATATCAGGGAAGCGCCATATCAGCCCTTCCCCTTGGTCGTGCTACGCGGAACTGGACGGAAAACACAAACGATTTACAGAGCATACCATTATAATATTTTTATTTATTTATTTGATGAACGAACAGCCTAGGAGGATGTGTTCATGTCTAAGTTCACTGGTGCTTTGTTATTTTGATGTTAGTTTAGTTTGGTGTTTTTTTAGGTGTTTGTCGAGCCTATTTTTAAAGGAATTGGTGGTGGGTGCTTGTACGACATCTTCGGGCAGTTTGTTCCACATTTCCACTGCTCTATTTGACAGGAAGTTTCGTCTCGGATTTGTTGAGCTGACAGTGACATTCAGCTTCAAGCTATGGCCTCAGAGATGACTATTTGTATTTCTAGTAAAGAGGTTCTCCATTTCTGGACAATCATAATGCTGATTGAGAATCTTGTATGTTTCTATGAGGTCACCCCTTTCTCTACGTTGCTCCAATGTTGTCAGGTTGAGGATTTTTAGTCTTTCCTCGTATGATTTCCTCTTCAGTGATTTTGGTATCTTGGTCGCTCTTCTTTTAACTCTTTCTAGGAGAGTAATATCTTTGACGAAGTAAGGATTCCATATTTGAAATCCATATTCCAAGAGTGGTCTAATGTGAGATTTGTAAATTTTGATTAGAGTATGGTGTTTGCTCGTTTGACTATGGTCTTCTATATGATTTGCCTATTTTAGATCTTCTGAGATAGTTATTCCCAGATCTTTCTGAGCCTGTGTAGAAACTATTATGTCTGTTCCGATTTTATACTGGAGTCTTGGGTTGTTATTCCCTATATGCAAAACTGTGCATTTCGAGGGGTTAGTTCGTATTAGCCAATGGCGGGTCCATTCCAATATTCTGTCCAGGTCATCTCTGAGTGTCCCACTGCTCACAATGGGGTTGGCAATGAGTTTTGCATCATCGGCGAATAGGCTTGACATGGCTTGGATAACAGCGCAGATGTCGGAGATGTAGAGACCACATAGAGTCGGTGCCAGAACTGATCCTTGGGGCACGCCGCTGAGAACGTCTCTCACTCCCGATAGGCAGTCGCCCACTCTCACTTGGTATGTTCTGCCGACCAGGTAGTTTTCTATCCACGTTAGTAATTTGCCTCGTATTCCAAGATGTTCCAATTTTACCAGGAGACGTTGATGTGGAACTTTATCAAATGCTCGTTCAAAATCTAAGTAAATCACATCAACTGGGTTTTTAGAATCAAACTCTTGGGTCCAATGGTCTAGACATATTAGTAAATTCATGCTCGTAGAGCGCCTGGGGACAAATCCATGCTGGTGAGTGGATATAATGTGCTCGGGCTTGAGAAAGTTTTGCAAACTATATTCACTATTAATCTCTCCATGCACTTACAAGTGATACCTACTTGTCAAGCTTATTGGTCTATAGTTTGATGGTGTCATTTTGTCGCCTTTTTTGTATATTGGGGTCACTATAGAGTGCTTCCAGGCCAGTTGGGACTATTCCGGATTCAAAAGAGGAAATCATTATATCTTGTAAAGCAGGAATTATTACGTTAGAGCAGTTTTTTAAGATAGAGCCGGGGATACCGTCTGGTCCAGTTGATGAAGCAGCGTCGATTTTCCATACAAAATTATTTTTTCATACAAAAAACACACCTCCTCCCTTCCCCTCTCCTCTCCAGCAGAGGGGGAGGGGGTAAGTCAATAGCCCTCCCGGCCCCCCCCCCCCTCCTACCTCAGCTCCCCAGTATAAAACCTCATCCAACAAATTGTCATGATATAATGGGGTCTCACCGCAGACAATGTACTGCTCGAACTTATAGCCCCACGCGGTGCATTGCAGCTCCCTCTCCGTCATCTGCTCCTGACGCAGTCTGTCCTCATCCGTGCGAAGCTTGCACAGGAAGATGTGCCCACTGTGCAGCGTCGCCACGACCCGCCAGCCGTCCCGCGACTCGTACGGAGTGTTAGCGATGTACGTCAGCAGCCCGCGGTAGCAGAAGAACCTCGCATCATCCAGGCACTTCCTCTCCTCGGCCAGCAGCGAGTGCAGCCGTATCTCCTGCCCGAGAAGATATTGCAGCAGGTGTGAGATCTTCTCGTCGCGTTGTTGGTCTTCATGCACCGCTGGCAGGTCGAGATGGCGGTTGAGGTCGAAGTTGACGCGACAGTCGCCGACGCGCCGCACGAACTTGAGGCGCGAGGCGTCGTGCAGCAAGCGCCGCGTGCCGTCCAAGCTGAGGAAGCCGACGATCTGCGGCCGTGCGAACTTTGGAAATCGCCTCCGGTACTCGTCCTGTCGTGAAGATAATTCGGGGAACATCTTGCCCGCAGAATACACCCTCTAACGTGATTGCGCCTACCTTCTTGCAACTGCAAATCATTCGAGCCTGTAATAATTTGCGTTCTTCTTTTGCGCGACTGGGAAGATATCGTTGAACCACTCGTCTTTGATGCCCACCTTTAATTTAGCTTTCCATGGAGCAGATTGGGTCGTGTTATGGAAATGCATGAAGAAAAGCAAGTGGTGGTCGGCCCGTGCGGCCTGTTACCAAAAACAGGCAGAGGAAAATGTTTTTTTGATTGCCGCCGGGACCAAAATAACTAAACCAACCAAGACCAACTTTCAACTAAAAGTTCCCTTCGCCGATCCGATAAGTATGTTGGTTGGTTGGCTCCAATGTCTATCTGTCAAAACAGCGTTGAGGGTTGCTATGTGTACAGATTTACCCGTAATTATCGGTATTTACCGTATTTATTATACGGTAAAAATTAAAATACCGATTTGTAATTTAATCTTCACAATCTTCTTCTTCTTCTTCTTTTTTTAAATAGTGGCAACCAAACGAATAGGAAATTCGTTTATTACTGCCAGTATCCAGTGACGGAGTTGCACGGTATAAATTTGTGATTACTTTTTATAATATATAAAACAAAATAATTTTGAAAGGAACGAAGCATTTGAAGTTACTAGTTTGCATGCACAAATTCTGGAAGACACATACTTAGTTGTAAATAAGAAGATGAAAATAAATAACTAAAACATTATACATATATTTATATACAATTAATTACAGTCTTACGTCATTACATTTTATAAATTTTAATATATATTTTATAACATGGGAATTGTTAGTATACAGTATCGTTTGTATGTTAGTAGGAAGTGGGACTTTAAACAAATGTAAAGTGGCATATAACGGAGGGGAATTAACCGCGAGGGTAATTGGACAACCAAAGAGGATATGGTCCAGGGTTCCTTCGTCCAGTCCGCACTCGCAGATTGATGAGTCAAATATATGAAGTCGGGCTAGATGCACTGGAGTGCAGCAGTGTCCAATTCTCATTCGGCACAGAACTGAGGTTTCCTTTTTATTAGCCGTAATTTTAAAAAACCAAGGCTTTGCGGGTATGACCCGCTGAATGGTGGCATAGTAAGACCCTCTCGCTCGACTGGACACGGACCATTCATCGGACCAGGAATCATGAAGGTATGTTTTTGGGAGTGCCAACAAATCACAATCTGGCAACACGAATTTAAGCACTGACAGTGACACTGACAGAGGAGCCAACATATCAGCGAAGGGAACTTTTAGTTTAGTTAAGTAATCTGTGCCTGAACTAGGTAAATAAATTTTGTACTGACTGCAAACACCCTGAACTTCACATATAAGTTACTCTATGGTTTAGTTGAAACGCTCTCTCATATCATAACTACCTACACTAGTATTACTCTATGCATGCACTACTTGCTTCTACAAAAATATTATACTACTATTGTAACAAATGACTTACTTTGCGATCAAGTTTCGGGAACCTACATGTAGTGTTGCTCTTTGACCACACAAAGTGAAACAATTTTCGGGAAATTCCCTCCCATAATGTCGATGTTCGCGGCAGAATAGAAGCGAAGTTGGCGGGGACGATTGCGTCCAGTGTTACCACCATGACAAAGTAATTTTGTCCTAAATATACTACCAAAAAATATTAACTTTCAATATACACATAATATAAAAATACTGATAATAAAAAAAATCGTCAAAATATACTGAAAGAGTATTAAAATACTAATTCTGGTCACACTGCAAATAAGTCAACAGAAACTTTATTATAGAGAAGATGCGTCGCTACGCGACGCAAGACCCTAACCTAATGTTGAGGCGGTGCATGTCGTTTTTGTTACGTTTGTATTTCCGAAAATAAAGCTTTCTTAGGTGGTTAAAACATTATAACATATATATAACATTGCTTAAAAAAAAAAACAAAAAAAAAATTTGAGGGACACGAACCCATGGTCGTATATAAACCAACCCTACACTCTTACCACTGAGCCATCAAATCACATAAACGACCAAACGTAAGAACCAAGAGTAAGTTCGCAGTTACGAAGGCACCGCATGCACTATAAAGGCTTTCAGGTGCCGTACCGCACCACTGAGCTACCGAGGCTGACATACCTACTTATCATAATAATATAGGACGTTTGCAGCGGTAATGTGAATGCACCCTGAACCTGTCTTGAACGTCTCGTGTCGCTGCGCTGCCCGTTCGCATATATCCAAAGTCTAAGGGTGAGTTACTCTGATTAGTCTATACCAGTTTGGCGGGAAATTTAAATTTCGTCTGGCTCCGCCTCCGGAACTCCTAGCGAATCCGATATTCGTTATGTCGTTTATGTGATTTGGTGGCTCAGTGGTACGGTGTAGGGTTTTTATTTTTTCGATCTCGACCATGGGTTCGAGTCCCTTTGTCAAAACGTGTTTTGTTTTTTTTTTATAAACACCTAAGAAAACTTTTTTTTCGGAAATACAAACGTAACAAAAACGACACGCGCCGCCTCAACATTAGGTTAGGGTTAAATTATAGAAGATGCGTCGCGTAGTGACGCATCTTCTATAATTTATATTATAGTAATTTATAATTTAACCCTGGTTATTTTTTTTAAACCACCAAAACGGAGAAACCTCGCATAGTGCAGTTCAAATACTTCCGAAATTTAAATTTCCCGCCAAACTGGCATCGACCAATCAGAGCAACTCACCCTATAGACTTTGGAAATATGCTGTGCTGACCGTTCGGCTTGCTTGCTTGTAGTTGTAATTCTAAAGGCTGATATACATTGATCCAGTAGCCGATCCAGTACTGGAATCCAGCGCGACCACTGGACTGGATTGGGCACTGGACTGCACCGTTTACATTTAGTCCAGTGTTGATTCTACTTTGTTGAGGTGACCACACGTTTCATTCGTAGCAAAAATGAATTTTTCGCGTGTTGAAAAGCGAAGGCAACTAAATATATTATAAAAAAAACTGTGTGCGTTATTAATCGTTATTAATCGACGAATTTCATTTTTGGTACATACACATCTCCTCCAGCCCCAGATCTTGAAGATTGTTTGATTTTGTCGCATTCTAAGTAGAATGTGGATCTCAAGGATTTTATCTTTTTTTTAACGTGTCGCCTTCAGTTAACCCCTCAACACTCATTTCAACGCAAATATTGCGTATTGCTGTAGCCCGCTGATCCCTGTTGCGGTAAGCTTGACATTGTAAATTCCATAAACATTCTTCTTGTCTATACAATTGCACAAACTGCATAGTTTCCTCATCAGACCACTTTCTACGTATACGGTATACCGGTAAAAACAGACGCGTGGTCACTACAATCACGCGGCAGTGTGACTGGCGCGTCGCGTTTATACGAGTCCAGTGCCGCTGGCACGTGTTGCGCGGCGTGCGGGGGGTAGCTACTGGAATGAAAAATAGACACGCGCTCTATTCGGATCCAGCGCTGGATCGGGACACTGGACTGGATTGAAAACGTGTTTAGATTGGTCCAGTGAACGATCCAGCGTCGCTGGATTCCAGTACTGGATCGGCTACTGGATCAATGTATATCAGCCTTAATTTCCATAGATAATTCCTTCGTGCAGCTAGGCTGGCAGCCAGCCACCCAGCCAGCCAGTTATTTATTTTCTGTCATTCTTTCAATCACGTGGATATCGAGGGCATCATAACAGAGGGGCGTATACGCAGATTTTGCCAAAACCACTTTTTTGTACAGGCGTATCCTCTAAATAACCCCACATAACATATCAAAAGGGTGTATTTTTATGTCTATCAGTTTTTTTTAAATATTGTAATAAGATTTAGGCGTAAAGATATATACATATACAAATAATTATGTGAAATGGGCGTATACTAACATAGGCCACGGCAAAATAGTGATTGCCATCCTTTTATATTCTTTCATATGGTCGTAAGAACATAAGCCTACAAAATTTTATTTTAATGAGTTTGAGATGTTGAATCAAAAAGGCGCATGTACTTACGCCCTCTTAATCACAAATTACCATCAGGGTTGTATGCACATACGAACGTATGATAAAAATATTTGGTTGCGAAATTTTGGTTTCTCATTATAACATATGGCCGTATGCGTATACGCCTATGATTGTTGAAAAATTATTATGGTCTTATCCACATACGCCCATGTGATAAAACTTTTTGAGAGCGAAATCTTAGCTTCTAATTGAACCATATAGTCGTATGCGCATACGCCTACAATTGTTACAAAATCATTGCGGTCGTATGCACATACGCCTATATGATTAAACTTTTTGAGTGCGAAATCTTAGCTTCTAATTGAAACATATAGTCGTATGCGCATACGCCTACAATCGTTACAAAATGATTGCAGTCGTATGCAGGTCGTATGCGCATACGCCTATGATCGTTACAAAATTGTGGGCGTTGGATACGCATTATTGCGCATACGTCCGCTAAATTGTTTGTTTAGTCTGGCTGGCTGCGCACCGCCGCCGTGCGGACGTATTCCTTGACGCGCGCGTCCGCGATCCCGTGAATTGTTAAGGTCGTTGTTAAGCCTTTTAGTAACTGGGTCTCGTCGTCAATACCTACACATGTGCCGTCATGAGTTAACGTGAATTTCGTGGAAAGCAGTTACTTGCCTTATCATTTCTTAACAACATAGGTGTGTACTCGTATAATAACGTTTTTGTGAATGGATCCCTACTTGGTACATACTGTCTCTAGCCCAAAGTGTGCAAACTATCGCAAAAAACGATGCAAGTTGCATATGCGGAAATTTTGACTTAGAGACAGTATTATACTGCCCTTAGGTGCACGGGAAACCCGTATTGCTGAGGCAAGGCGCACACTTAATGCCTCCTTCAGGTCTTGGAAGTGAACGCTCAATGTGGCCAAGTACAAGCACGACCATAAAATTGGCGAGCGGCTAGTCCGCTGTCCAACCGGCAGCCGGGCATTCTGGTATCTCGCCAACTCTATTGGTCGAAGTCTTTCGCTCTGCTACACCACCGCTGGAACGTCCTGATGGATCACTCGCTATCCTCGCGATCGCGAAGGAGAAGGCGAACATTTTTGCTCGCCTTTTCGCGTCCAACTTAACTCTGGATGACCAGGGTGCAACCCCTCCCTCGATACCACACTGTGGGATTTCGATGTTGGAGCAAAGGAGCCCTAGACAGGTCTACAAGTATTCGAAAACGTTGGACACTTCGAAGAGTAGTGGTCCTGATGGCATTCCAGCCATAGTGCTCAAGATTTGTGCCCCTGAGTTGACACCAATCATCTCCCGCCTTTTCCGTCTCTCCCTCGCCCGTGGGATAGTACCCTCTTGCTGGAAAAGAGCCTCGGTCCAACCGGTTCCAAAGAAGGGAGACTCCGCGAACTCCTCCAACTATCAGCCCATTGCGATAACTTTACTATTATGTAAAGTTATGTAGCGCCTTATTAACACCCAGCTCCTAACGTACTTAAAAGCAAATAAACTCCTGGATGACAAGCAGTACGGATTCCGGAAAGCGCGGTCAACAGGAGATCTTCTAACGTACGTTACGCATATGGGCCGAAAGATTGGACAATTTTGGGGAGTCGCCCTGGATATCTCCAAGGCTTTCGACCGCGTTTGGCACCGAGGCCTTCTAGGCAAGTTTCCGTCCTTCGGTATTCCACCCAAACTCTGCACCTGGATCACCAGCTTTCTGGCGGGTCGTTCCATCTTCGTTACCATCGATGGCTCGAAATCGGACGACTTTCCAATCAACGCTGGTGTTCCGCAGGGCTCTGTGCTGTCGCCAACGCTTTTCTTAATCTTTATAAACGACCTACTGTCCTTGGGCATGATACACAGCTATGCAGACAACAGCACGGAGCACGAGGGCTATGTTAAGGACTGGAAGAGTAAAGATTGGCGGCACAGGGAGGCTCAACGTTCAGTTGTTGATAAGGTCGATAACGTTCTCGGAAAAGTAGTTATATGGGGCCAGGAGAACCTTTTCGAGTTAGCAAGACTCAATGCCGCGCATTCCTTTCCAAGCAAGTTTCCAAGGCAGCGTCGTACCTGTCTTCGAACACCTGAACCTCCTGGGCACCACTATTTCCAAAGACGTGGGTTTCCGGCAACTAATCCAGTCTAGGGCCAAAACTGCATCCAGAAAATTGGGAATACTTTTCTGAAATCGGCGGCTCTTCTCACCGGCACAACTATTTCTGTTGTACAAAACACAGATTAGGCCGGTGATGGAGTACTGCAGTCACATCTGGGAGGGTAGTCCCCATTATCTGCTAGCGTCCTTGGACTCGATACAGCGCCGAGCCATCCGTCTTGTTGGTGACCCGAAACTAGCAGATGGTCTAGAGTCCCTGAGTCACAGACGATTTGTGGGTTCGCTTAGTCTGTTTTACAGATACTATCACGGACGCTGCGCTGCGGAACTAGCATTCCTTATTCCCTGCCACCCGTCCTATATCTCCGCATGTTTCGTCGCAGAGAGACTCAGCACCCTTTTGTTGACATTGGGCTTTTGAGAAACCATCGGTTAAATCGTTTCTTTGTCGCACCGCTAGAGTGTGGAACTGTCTTCCGGCGAGTGTATTTCCTGAATCCTTTAACCTGGGTGTCTTCAAGCGTCGTATTAACGGGCTAGACAGCCTAGCACAGTGTTGCCATGTTAGGAGATTTTCTCCTAGATTCAGGAGAATTTCAGTGGTGCTAGGAGAAGTTTTTGCCTGTCAGGAGAGTAGGAGAAAATTTAGGAGAAAGAAAATCACTACAGGAGAAGATTTAGGAGTGAGAAACTTGGGATTAAAATAAAAACATATATTTACTAGTAACAAACAAATATGTCGGTATGTACGGTGACAACACAATGAAGGAACTGTCTGTGAATCAACCAACCAACTTCTCAAGGCACACAATACACGATAGGATACTTTGTCTTTTAATATGCGCAAGGTTCAGCTTCTTGCTCTTTGGATAGGATAACGTGACACTCTGTGAGTGTGTGCGTGCATCGATCGACCAACCAGCCGACTACCGGGCGGGCCAAATCGAACGAACATCAATCAATGTTATTTACATGTATTCTTTGTAATAATGAGTAGTATTACTAAGCCTACGTCGACAGTCTGTCTGTCAGTCCGCACTACTTTAAGGGCTGTATATTTTGTATCGTAATAGGTAGCTGGTTGTGATTTTCACAGATTATGTGTTATTATTGGCGGGCATCCTATCAAATAATAAGAAAGAAAAAATTAAGGGCTTTTCTCATACAAGAAACGAGTTTAAAAATTTTTTTTTGCTTGTTTTTGCTCTAACATAAAAACGGTAATACGTACAAGTGTCAAACTTGGTGTGGTTAAAAACTAAAAAATTGGTTGTCTGTAAAGTCGGTTTACGGACGATAGTTTTACGTGATGACGTGGAATAATCGTAGTACATAGAGCAAAGATCAATAATTCTATTTCCAGTAGAAAGATTAATCATCTTGTGACTGGCCATCAATAAACTTTGTCTTGTGTCTTGTTGTCTGATCTTGACAGTTTTACTTCTTAGGACGTTTCCATGGTAACTTTGACTATACTGATTGTGCCTCTCTATCGCTTGTTACGCGCTCTCGCTTGCACACACAGGCTCAGATGGAACGTGACACTTTTTCGTGTGTGCAGCCGGTGTTCATCAATTTATAAGACGTGACGTCATCACGTCAAAAAAAACAAATAATTAAAACAGACGAATTAAGTGATGGTTAGAATGGCAATCGTGGCTATGACGGGAGGACAAATCGTTATTGGCGGAGAAGTGATCGAACAGGTTGAAGGAAGAGTAGGTATGTATATCTCGGTCTACTGCTTGGTAGACAAGGTCTCCTTAGGGAGGTCGAGGGACGAATTAAATTGAGTTGGGCTGCCTCGGAAATTTTAAATTCGCCCCGAGGTCTGACCCATAGATATTATGACCAGTGCGTCCTCCTGGTACGGGTGTGAAACGTGAGCTCTGACTATAGTTGTTTTCAAAGTTGCCCAGCGAGCGATGTAACTAGCCATGCTGGGCTGGGAGTATAGCTACGCGAAATGGTGCGTAATGAATGAGGCAATCCGCCGACGCACCAAAGTAATCGATATTGGAAACCAGGTGGATAAGCTAAAATTGCAGTGGGCTGGGCACGTTAGCCGAAGGGACGACGACCGTTGGAGTAACCATGTACTACATTGGCGGCCGTGGACAGGAAAACGGAATGTGGGAAGACCACTCGCCAGGTGGGAAAGCAGTGGTCCGTACGACTGAAGGCCGAGAGACTGGAGGAAAATTAAAGGCGAATGTCCAGCAGTAGACGCTTACACGCTGACTGACTGACAGAGAACCCTCGGTGCGCGAGTTCGACTCGCACTTGACCGGTTTTCAGGCTGTAAAAGATACAGCTCTTTAATATAGGTGTTACACAGACAGACGGACGGACAGATGGCCTAGGCTTAGTAATATGGTCCCGTACGGATAAGGACACTAAAAAAATATGGTGAAATTTTTATAATTTGAATAGCAGGAGAATTTTTTAGGAGAATGAAAATTTTCTAGGAGATTTTTAGGAGATTTTCGAAGTCAATCTAGGAGAATTTTAAAATTTGAGTTGGCAACACTGCCTAGCAACAGTCCGCAAATCTGCTAGCACGGCACCTAACTGAGCGTAGTTTCGCGTGGAGAGGTGATTTTGGCTTTGTCGACTGCACCATTGGTCTCTCGGCACAGCCACCCATGCTGGTTTACATAAAAAAAAAATAAAAAAATAAGAAGTTCTTACCATTTTGTCAGAAATATTTAACGTGTTGAGAAAAAAAAAATTACGAAGCTGTATTGAAGCTATTGACGCTATTGACGGAACTCCCTTACACTGGATTTAAGTGAAGTCGATTCGAGTTCCAAAACACACTCCTGGTAAATTTTTCTCCAAACTGGAATATTGGGAAGACTTTAAGGAACGAAAAAGCACGAAAAGAGATTATACGATAGTTCCATTTCTATAATTTCGTACTATTATCGTAGAGAATAAGCAATTTGAACTTTTAAAATTGTACATAGCTGGATCGGCAAAAAGGCCAGAGGATCTACCCTCACACCAAAATATTTTTGAAATAGGTGCACTAATTACAATCTATGTATTTATGTTAACACAATTTTTTTGAAAATCTACAGAGAAGACCAATGTTTACTTTATCCATATTCAAAATAATTATACACAAATGTGTTTATAATACAAATATAAACACTGTATTAAATTAAACAAGAATTCGTAGTTTACACTTGATACAATCAGTATTTCCCGATGGCATACGACTTTCTACAATTGAAAATTTTTAACAAATGAAACGGGCGTATAGAAATATAGTTATTTTTAGATTACCCGCATTTTTTGGAATTTACGTGTTGAAATAATGTTAGAACAGCGAGAGTACTTCATTACGTAAAAAATAAATAGTTTTATTGCAACAGTTGCTGGTTTTTATTTATACGGCCTGAATTTTCTATGTGATTTTTGGACTTTTGTGACACATAAATTAACATAACATACAGGCCTAACACCCAAAAACCTCGCATTCCTTTGAAATACAGCCATGTATACTGTACCACATAAAATTCAGTGTTTTGTATTCCTTATGTGCTAAGTTTCAAAGAAATATCCAAAATTCTCTGAATAATAACATTTTTTCATCCTCCTGTAAAGTTTGGAAAATGTGGCTAAGCCTCTCTGTTATGATGCCCTCGATATCTTAACGTGACACTGGCAGTATTTAGATCTCAAATAAAAAAAGAGATCAGTTGCCATTACGGCTCAAGGACCGCTCTGAACATCTTGCGGTTGCAAGTCGGAAAAAAAGAAGAAGAAGAAGAATCTCCATTATTTTATTTATCTGTGTCAATCTCAATCTCAACAAGTTGAGTGGAGAACGTAAAAACGTAAAAATACTTACCCAACTGTGAAAAAAAATGGGCGGCGAAGGCGAAAATGTTGGTGCGAGCCCGCCACCGCCGTCCGTGTCTTGGGCGCAGCGCAGCTCGGTTGTGTTCCTCACGTTCAATGTGGAATGCGAGAAGCCGCAGGTGGACATCACGCCCACCGCTGTGGAGTTCCGCGGCACGTGCCTACCCGACGGCGAGGTGCGAGCGGTGCGCATACCACTGCACGCGGCCGTCCTGCCCGACGACAGCACTACGGAGAACAAGGGCCGCTACGTGGAGGTGGTACTGGCGAAGGAGCGCCCCGATGAACCGTGGTGGCCGGCGCTCACCAGCGACCGCGTAAAGCACCACTGGCTGAAGGTGGACTTCGAGCGGTGGCGCGACGAGGATGAGAGCGACGACGACAAGTTTGGCGACATGCCCGACATGTTCTCCGATCTGCGCGGCGACGCCACCGCCGCCGACGACGAATCAAGCGACAACTCAGCCGAGGAGGAGGACCTGCCCGATTTGGAGTAGCGTCGCGTCGCTTCACCAGCTCTCCACCACCGGCCCTGCACTTACACATTTTGATGCTACGCACGATGATGGGTTTGTTCGAGCGGGCAGTTTCTTAATCAGTCTGAACTGCATCGGTCGGAGCCCTTTTATAATCTGCCTCGAATGAGTAGGAAGGTGCAAGTGGAGTGACTTTGAATCACCTCACGTAATTACGTGTGTTGTACCTCGCACAAGTCAAGGGGAAAGCCAAACGTAATAATATATACACGGTGTTAACTTTTTGCGCGACATTTCAATTTTATTACTGAATAATAAACCATTTCGTATACTGATTATTTTGTGGTACATACAAATAAAATCTAAAATAGTTTAAAAAAAATTGTATATTTTATTAATAATTTTACCTCAGCGACAATTTCTCTTTGGAATGGTGTAGCGAGCGCAGCCGCGCGCCGCGCGCCTGCGACCGTGCGTACCCAGCTGACTGACGAGTGTCGCGCGCTAGCTGTTGTGTCGTGTCGATATGAATGTGAATTTTTTGGTTTATTTGAAAAATTACCCAGCTTTCGATTTTTTTGGTAATGCAGTGCGATTCCTATTACGAAATACCATGTTTTTATACCAAATATAGAAATTGAAAATTTTAAAACCAAAGCTCAAAAAAAAACCTTACCCCCTTTTTCGGCATCAGTATGTGACCCAGAATAACCCCCTTTCGGGAATGTCGCCCATTAAAGTTAACACCGTGTATTATATTATATTGGCAAAGGTACGTTGAGCGGAGAATAGCTTATGCACTTGAATTTTTTTTTGGATCAGAATGTGCTTTAACCGCTCAGGCGTCGCCCGGGCTACTTACTCAAAATAACAGTGTTCAGAAATGTTATATTCTTTCTAATTTATACACAAACACCACAAACTACTGACTAAAAACATAAAAAAACTATTTTTGTATGAGTTCGCGCCCGAAAATGGCAGCGGTCACCAAGTCTCGAAATCAACTGAGAAATGCGTTAGTTTTTTTGCTCTGGCCTGGCGCCAAAATGACTCAGATCGAGTAGGGCATATCTCTAGGTACCTTTATTTAGAAGTCTAACCCCTGACGTGCGTACGGCCCCGTCGGGGCGGTGTCATTTGCTGTGTCGGACGTGCGGCCCGCCCCCGCGGGGCGGCTCGGACGACTTCATACAAATAATTTATTGTAACGTGCAACATCCTTCTTAACTCTTCTAACGAATGTCTAGTAATTGATGAAAGAGTAGGCTACCTAAAAATACACACTTCTATGTGCTTGTCCTGTCAAATAATTATTGACAAGCGATCTTCAGTCGGTCTCTCTGTGTTCGCGGACGGTGACGTGTGCGCCTCGTGTTTTTAGTGGTTTCTTGTGGATTTTTTGGTGTTTTCTTTGTGAAAAACGATGGAAGGGTAAGTAATCTTCATTTACAATAGTTTCTCGGCGCTGAGGAACGATTTATTCGTAAAGTATCGTAATTTTGGTAACCCCCTAGGCAAAAACCGTTCCGAAAATTCTTGATTTTTTTAAACCAGTTTAATAATGATAGTATTAAACACATTACCAATGGAATTATAGAAAATTTTATGTACATTTGGAAAATAAAACCTTTTCATATACGTTTAAAAGAAAAAAGTCTAGAATATCACTAAAAACGCAGAGCGCACCCGATTTTGACCAAAATTTATTTTGGCCAAAATGGCGACGCACTCAAGGGCTGACAGCTAATCGGGTCCGCTCGCACATGAGGGGATAAACCTCATTCCCATATTCAACGAGCGGGTATTTTAATGTCGCCGTGACTATTGTTCCGGCGACACCTGAACGGTGAATAATACGTACCTATGTTTTAGGCTTTATAGTTTTGAAACCGTAGAAGTCCAGAACTGTACTCGTTGATCTGCGCTGAGTATTTTATTTATAAAATTATAAAAAGGTTGAAATTTAATAAAGATTTCACAATTTCACGTGATGTGCCGGGCCGTGTATGTAGTTGTGCAGTAGGAGGTAGTGTTGGGAGCAAATTAACTGTAATTTATTGAAATAATTTATAATATGTCAAGGCGGTTGAAGACTCACCATTTGTACCTATTTGTATGCGTATATCAAATTTATTACGACAGGTTTTTTATAATGTATCTACGAAGAAGCTTCTAATTGCATTACTCTTGTATTGTACTGTCGTGCAATGAAATAATACAAGGAAATTGTAGTGATCGCTCATCACCAGACATCGGAATCCGCGGGGCACGAATACGACCTTGTTAGGGATTGACTACGGCGATCAATAAACAATCGACACTGTTATCGATACTCATATTTATTTGTTTATTGTATTTTATTCATGTCATATTTAAGACCTGAATACTTATATACCTACAGTACTTATATAAACATGTATACTTTATGTTAACGATTAAGTAAATATAATACATATTTATATAAGGTCTTTCAAAATTAGTTCATAGCACGCTAAGGGGGGTTTCTGTATCATATAGGGAATAAAACCTATATAAAAATTTTTGGACCTTTGGCTTTTATTAAGTAAAAAATTTTTTTATGTAGGTATTTAAATAAAAAAATAGGTGGTTGATTTTTATAACCTAATCGATTCAGTTTCATAACAGTAACAAAAAAGTCTTCATGACCATTATGATGTAACACGTGTAAGTTGGTAAAAAAAATTAAATTCTTTCTATTCCATACTAATAAAACTAAAATTGTGGTTTTTCACAATTTCTGAAAGAAAGAGATATACGTGTTGGAAGACTTTTTTGTTCCTAGCACAAAACCGAAACGATTAAGAAACAATTTTTTTTACATTTAACAATAAAAAAAATAAAATTTTGTGAAAAAAAAAATTCTTTGTTCTTCAAAAGTGATCTATTTCCGATACAGAACCCCCTCTTAGCTCACTATGAACTAATTTTGTAAGACCAATTTTTTTGGACCTTGGCCTTTTTTTTATGTAAAATATTTTTTATGTGTTTAAATAAAAAAATAGGTGGTTGATTTTTATAGCCTAATCGATTCAGTTTCATAACAGTAACAAAAAAGTCTTCAATATCATTATGATGTAACACGTGTAAGTGGTAAAAAAAATCAAATTCTTTCTATTCCATACTAATAAAACTAATATTGTGGTTTGAACAGATTTGTATTGTACCTACAAAGTAAATACAACATTTGTTTATTATATCTTATTTTCTATAGAAATACTCTTAGTTTTAATAATCGACATTATTTCATATTATTCTAAAATAACGATCGATTTTCGATATTTGTGGATACATTGTCCCATCACTAAACAACCTTGAATCATTCGTGCCCCGCGGATTCCGATGTATGCTCATTCATCACAAAGGTGGGCACTTGTGATCACGACACAGTGGGCAGGTTTCACTTGACTTGTTGTTGTTCGGACTCGCTATCCGCGCTTGAGCGCACTCCATTGTGGGCCGTTTTGCGCGTTTCACCGGATTTTTAAATCCACCAGCGATAAAGGGGAGTGTTCAGACAACGCTAGTTACTACTTCTAGTGAAACGTGGTGTGTAGCGGGGGGCGGTAAGGCGCGGCTTCGTAGTCCTCGCTCACCGTTGATGCTGCGCCCACTTGGATGACGTACGTCCCCAGTTGTTGGCGATCAAGTTTGCTCAGAAGAACTCTCTACTCAACATCAATAATAATAAAACGAAAATTCGCCGTAATAATTATGTCTAAAAACAAAAAAAAATCATTTTTGGCATATTCGGGTGAAAAAACCAGTGGAGCAGTCAGCCCATTATCTTCTGCAGTAGTTCTTAAATACATTCATAGTTGCAGCTAGCCTCATATATCTAGAAATAAGAAGTTTGAAATAATTTTGTATTTTTTCAAATGTTAAATTTTAGTAGGTATATATTATAATCGAATTGTAACTAATGAATATGGTTGGTTATCGACTACGTAATCAGATAGATTCAGCCGTGCGCTCTGTGCGTCTATGCGTGCATGCGCTTTGGCCTCTCTGACTCAGCCACCCATACCGGATTAAATAAAAAAAAACTGTAAGTTGTGAAGAGCAGTGTGACCCCGGAAGCGTGCACACCTGCCGCTGTGCGCCAACGCTCCGCTTATCGGTGGCTCACAGGCAATACATCATACATAACATAACCCACGGAGACCAAATTTTACAGGAGAAAGTAAAAAGTGTTTTATTTCACACATAATGGAATAAATGTTAATATTTTGTGGTTGTCGTTTCTGTTTGATCGCTTTTAATAGTTTTTATTAAAAATATTATTCAAAATAAAGATAATTATTTTAACACCTGTTGTGGGGTTTGCGAGTAATTGCGCGCAAATTTCGCTGAATGTGTTACCACTCCAAGCCAATCGCTTGGGGAAGTGATTTATTGCCACTATTTCAAATTATTAAATTCAATAGACCCCCGTGGGTTGCGAATTTTTGTAAACACAAAGTTTTTAATTTTACATTTTTCTGCATACTTAACTCGATTTCAGATTTTTTGTGGGTTACTAGGTATTGCCTGTAAACCATCGATATCTCCCATATTATGCCGCACTCAGTTTAAATATTGCAGACGTATTGTTGCGTCTCACTGGTTACGTAAGTCGGCGGCGACACGTAAACCATGCTAGCTTGCATGGTTTTTTTTTTAAATGATCGTGTAATGTTACATGGAATATATTAATTTTAGATCTAGCATAATGAAATTGCGGCCAAAGAACACGGCCTAAATTAAAGTTCTCTTGTGAGGCTGCGTAGCATGATTGCTAAACATTACAAGACAAAAACAATTCAACACTTTGGTACACGAGTTTAAAAGCTACACAGATGTACAGATCTCGGCAGCAAATTATGCGGGTCGAGCTTTAGAAAGAGACAATCCGGTTGTAGAGCGTTGTCCCTGTCGCACAGAGACGTGCAAATAGTGCAGAGTACATTTTCGTGACTCAATCCGATCGCGGCCCATATCTGAAGTGATTGAGTCTTACTGACTCGATCCCGGGATCGAATCACTACGCGAGCGCGTCTGACATAGACGTAGATTCGGAAGCGTGAACGGTCAGTCTTGTCTGTCACTCCGGTCACCGCCTGCCTGTCTGGCTGGACTCGATCCCGGGATCGAATCACTCAGTACTACGCACGCGAGCGGCTGCGAGATAGACGACCTTGCAAGCGCGAGCGGTTAGGCAGGATCGGGCCGCCTGTGTGTGTGGGATGGATGATGTGATTCTATCGCGATACCGGAACGGTCGCGGTCGGTCGGTCTGTCGTGCGTGCGTGCGGTGCGTGCATTATTTGGACTGTGGGTCGCGAGCGGATCCATAGATTGAATGTACAATTTTATTACAAATTCTTACATAATGTCAATAATACTGGTTTTTTGCATTTTAAAAACGATTTTAGCTTTTTTTTTCAACTTATTAAGATTTCAGTTTATATTATCCAATAGGATACATCGGGAAAGTCACATAATTCTTTTTTTATATTTATTTGCATGAATAATATTTTTCAGCATCTTTTCTCAGAAGGAGAAAACACAAAATGTTTTTGGCAAATTTTTTTTTGGAGCGTAAATCTTTATTAGACAAAGAAAAAATAAAATTAAACAGAAATGTAACACCTTTGATTAAATAATTTTTTTGCCAAATTGTTTTCATGAATTTACTGGCAAATATAGTTTAGCAAAATCTGTTTATTAAAACTGTATAATTGCTATTTCCTTGAAAATATGAGATAAACATAAATATGATTTACGTATTAATGTTTTAAGTAGGTAATATTATGAAGACATGTGCATAAGCATACTTATTGGCATGAGCAAGTTAATGCTTGTCAGTGTGTTTTTTTTTTCTTTTTTGAAAATAATGTTGAGAAATGTTGGTAAAATTATAGTAATCATTGTCACAATGAACAAGGTTGTTCGCGAACTCAATGAAAGAGCTGCAGTTTTTTTATGAAAATGAATTAAAATAAATCAAGTGATGTTATAAATTATTTCTTGTTTTTTTATTTTAAATAACTAATCGTCTCGTAGGTCGATAACTTGCAAATGTGCAAATTATATCAATAGATCCTGCAGCACTGACATGGCACCTAGTTCACCCGGTGTTATGGGCTGACATCACGGATGTTGTAGGTGATGTATGTAGGTAGGCAACCGTGTCAGTTTCCATTAAAAAAATTCAATAGATAATGTATAAAAATTAATCTAACTAAATGAAACAAGTTATTAAAATTTAAAATTATTTTTTAATTTGTTATAAAAATATTACAGTACAAAATATCACATATCTTGCAGTGAATTCACATTTTTTTTTTCATTCAAATATTACAATCATATTGTTTATTCTGGGAGAAAATATAACATTTTAACTTGCACGATAAAGCTTGTCTTTGCTTGTTTTTTACAAGCCCCATAGACATAAAAAATAAGATAGACCGAGTGATAGCATCGCTGATTGATGCAAACTTCGGAGACGTGCATTTGGCGTGTTTGTACGCTGTTCGTTCGCAGACGTCAGTCGCTGTGCGCTGCGACGTATGCGTCACGTCACCTCCCTCACACCCCGCAAAGATGGACTCACTTATTTTATAGCATTTGACGGATTCGTTCAGAGGCGGCGCAAGGCGTGGGCGACGTGGGCGAACGCCCACGGCCTCGCGGCCCGAGGGGCCTCGCGCCTCGAAAGTTCATGCAGCTTTGATTCATGAAAAATATCTAGATCTATTAAAAGAGACCCCGAGTAAACATGTTTAGACTTAATCAAAGGTAAGCTAGCTAAAAGCTTACTATATAGCCTTTATTAGACACAAGATGGGAAAGCAGGACAAAGGCACTGAATATTGTAACAATACCGTGGCTTTATTATTGCGATTTGATGATGTTGTTGAATGTATTGAGTATTGACAAAATTGAGAGGGCCTCGCAAAATGTATCTTGCCCACATCATAAATTAAGTTCATGCCCATTGCCCCGCCACTGGATTCGTTCTCTCCTATATATAACTAATACATCCGCGTATTACCTATGAAAAAAAAAACCTCATGCGCACATAACCATTATACCCACAGAGCATTTCAGTTGTTTAGATATACAACATAGAGCAAAGCGTTCAAGAGTTCGTCACCGATTAAACATAACGGTGTGTGTGACTTCATGGTACAGCGGTCATCAATAATCAAAAACTGCCTCGTGTTAACAAAACGCTAACGCTCTGCACTCGCGCATCGGCGCGTTCCGTTCCGTGAAACGACCTCTCAACACGCACGTGGCGTGGCGCTGCGACTGCAGGTCTATTCTTGTAAATTCTGACAGCGGAATCAGCGCTGATGTGGCGCTGAGAGCTACTTTGGTAAGTGGCTCTCAGCGCCACAACAGCGCTGATTCCGCTGTCAGAATTTACAAGAATAGACCTGCTGATCTGATGCAGTGAAGTAGCCGCATGCGGCCCTTTCATATCGATTTAAATCTTTGTCCCGAGTAGACTACTTTTATCGTATAATGTGTTTTTAAATTACAGTGGTTGTTAAACAGCGTTACAAAATAGTGCGACGGTTGGCAGAGAACTGAGAGGTAGTTCTCTGCCAACCGTCGCACCAGTGCTCATGAGGATGGGCCATACGCTTGGCCCGAAACGTCGAGCCTTCGCATACCTTCACGAGGTATGTAAGTACCTCGTGAAGAACCGTGGGTAAATCTGTTTTGTTAAAAAAAAAAATACTTTTGTGGTAGTACGGACGGACCAAAATGTCGCAAGTAAAATGGTTGTCGTGGTTCTTTCAGTGCATAAGTACCAGTTCAATAGTACGGTCGGCCCCTCCAGCTACTTCTTGTTCCGTGATTATACCAGTGTGAATGTTCTACATATTTACTTCGTTGGTATTCGTGAGTTAGTGTAAAATAAGAAAAAATCATTCTAAGTAAATAGTTTATATCTAGACTAGATTAAGATCCACTGTCGGATAGTTCGCATACGACTAAGTTAAACACTATTTTATGTCTAAACTGTACATACAGTTCCCGGCAGAACAGAAAATTATGCGTGTCGAACTTTAGAAAGAGACCAATCCGATTGCAGAGCGCGCCCTCAATGTCACACGAATCGCACCACGTCTCTGTGCGACAGGGACGACGCTCTACAACCGGATGGTCTCTTTCTAAAGCTCGACATTCATTACTTGCTGCCGAAAACTGAACTTATTCAATCAACTAAATTAGACATTAAAATTTTTCGGAAAGACATATAGGGTGCTTCGTTATTCATGTACCTATGTCAATAACTTCGGGAGGGTTACATACGCACTCAAACAAACACTTTACGTAAGAAAAAAACATATGTTTATAGGATAATTTTTTCTCCTAACAAAAAATTAAAATCAAATAAGTAGCTGTAAAAACCAATCATAGTGACCTTGTGACTTACTTACAACAAACAGCTGTTCTGCGTTTGAACATAGAACGGTCATTGACCCGTACAATGCAAGTTACCTACTGTTACACACAGGTTAATGTTTAGGTAGCAAACATGTTTTGTAAAATTTCTCGAAAAGTAATGCTAAAAACATATAATTTTTTTTTACGTAAGGTGTTTATTTGAGTGTGTATGTAACCCTCCCGAAACATTTGACATGAATAACGAAGCACCTTATATACACGATAACACGTAGTGGAAATTGGAATAGCGAATATTCACTTACGTATCATTGCGTGTTCCCCATACCCTACCCAACAAACATTATGGTGTTATGACAGGCGTTATAAGAGCTGTCTTATACAGGTTAAGGTTCTTTAGTGACTTTGCAATAGCGTTAGTAAGTGCTATAAGGGTGGGACAAGAGCTCTACAGTAGTGACGCGTTATATTACCAATATAGGTACCACTTTATAAGATCTAAAACAACCTGCCGTTAGCATCGATGTATATTTAAAATTAGACATCGATGGCCGTTAGCACCAATTTGTTTGTTGAGTTATATCAGCATTTTGGATATTGTTGTTTTCAATGTTTGCTGTTCCGGTCTTAAATAATAATAATAAAAAAAAAAACACGAGATTCGTCACTCGTATCGGTTGATATAGGAATATAGAAATTGTACTTTTATTCACGATTTGTTGAGAACTAAACAAGAAAACATTCCCAGTCACACGTTTTCTAATAATACTTTGGCAATTTTTTTTTTATTTCATCCATTTTTTTTAAATTAAATAAACATTGAAGCACAGAATGAAGACCAATAGTGGAATACTTGAAAAAAATCCCCCTGCGTGCAAACCGACAAGTGAGATCACCAGGACTCGGGCAGACAAACGCAGAATGCTGCCCGCTCAGAGTACTTGCCCGTACCGTACGGGCAAGGCCGTACCCAGGGGGGCGATTAGGGGGGTTGTGGGATCTCCACGCTCCACGATCCCGGCACACCTCTGCCGCCTCTTATAATATCATAATCTTCATACATGCTCGTTGGTTACGAGCACTACGCAGCTGACCCTTTTGGTGCACATTCCCCGATCTGGTCTAGGTACGTGCGTCTAGTGCGCCCCTTTCCGACCCTTCCACTCACATTCGTTCCATCTCTTTCGTTAGTCTGCTATCATTTATTATTTCGACATGACCGAACCTCCGAAGCGATTTGACTGACTTATCGCCCTTTTTAACCGACATAAAAAAAGGAGGAGGTTCTCAATTCTTAACAAAACAAGCTTTAAGACTCAGCAGTACCAAAATCGGTTTCTCCCAATCTCATACACCACCGAGCCTGAGTTTGATAGACAAAACCCGTGTCGCAATTTTGGTACACTTGACGCACTTGACCTTTGCTTTTTTTAAGTTTGCTCTTGTTTGCTACAATATGTACTTCTTTCCGTCGAGCAGTGCAATATGTCTTATAATAAATATTACAATTAAATCTTTATTGGATTCTGCACACTCACGTCCTCCTAACACACAGCGGTTCACGAGAAAAATAAATTGGATGAAACCGATAATATTTTTTTTTTTGTGATGCTATGTCTTACTTAACCACTACTTAACCGCCTACTTAGATTTGTCAGTCTCCACGTGTCTGTACTTCTCAACAATTCGCACCGCCTCGTTCTGCCCATCCTCCTTGCCGATCGACTCTGCGCGCTTCGGTCGCGGTAGCACCTCCTCGGCTTTCGGCCTCGTCTTTCTGCCGGCCTCACCGGCGAACAGGACGTCCTTGAGATTCTGGCTCGGCAGCTCGACGAAGAGCGTTAGTGCCAGTGAAAACACCGCTATCGCCCCCAGCTCCTTCACGTTCAACTGGAATGATGGAACACAGATTAGGCCGGCGATGGAGTACTGCAGTCACATCTAGAAGGGTAGTCCCCAATATCTGCTTGCTTCCTTGGACTCGATACAGCGCCGAGCCATCCGTCTTGTTGGTGACCCGATACTTACAGTTGGTCTGGAGTCATCTGAGTCACAGACGATTTGTAGGTTCGCTTAGTCTATTTTACAGGTAGGTACTATCACGGACGCTGCTCTGTAGAACTAGCATCCCTTATTCCCTGCCACCCGTCCTATCTCCGCATGGCTCGTCACAGAGATACCATTTCGTTGTTGACATTGGGCTTTTGAGAACAAATCGGTTCTCTAAATCGTTTCTTTGTCGCAACCCTACGTGCTACGGTGTGAAACTGTCTTCCGGCGAGTATGTTTCCCGAATCCTTTAACCTGGGTGTCTTCAAACGTCGTATTAACAGGATAGACAGCCTAGCAACAGTCCGCAAATCTGCTGGCATGGCACCTAACTGAGCGTGGTTTCGCGAGGAGAGGGGTTTTTGATAATAATTATTAATATTAACTTCAAAATAAAAACAAACGCCTGTTTGCGGTGGTGCAAGTGAGATGACGCTATGCGCGCCACGTTCGTGCGAGGGAGCTAACAATTAGAGGGCAATGCCCTTTTTTCCGCGTGGTCGATGAACAGAGGTTACGTAAAGTTCAAGTAAGGATTCTCAAGTGTTCGAGATTTTTTATATACTATATTTTTTTTTAATGTAATCTGGTATGGGTGACTGAGTCGGAGGGGCCAAAGCACATGCTCCGACCAGCCAATATCACCTCCGAGAAGGTAGGTTCCATACCCGATACTTACCTGGATTGCTGGCTATACTGGACTAGAGGAGAACACAACTGAGGCTGCTATGCGGCCATCTTACTACGGTGGCACAACCCAGTCGCCTACAATTTGAGCCTACCACCTAGTAAGGGGCAAGCGAAGGTACCTACAGTTTTACACCGGCTCCGAACGGCGAACCAGCAGGTGTAGGTTTTTCGATAGACTGAAAAACTGGAACTCACCATCTGCCCAAGGAAGCTATATTCTTGCGAGGTGCGCACGACGCCCACTGTGTAGAAGAAAATTGGAAACTGCGTCAGGTACACCGAGTAGCTGATCTTAGTCCAAAGGGCGTAACCGCGCCACGACAGCAGCCGAGTTACGAGATCTGAAAACAATAATTAATGTTCAATGTTCAGTTCTACCGCTTATTCCATGGGGAGTGCTCGGAGGAGCTGTTTAACGCAATCCAGCCGTCCCCTTTCCACCTCCGCACCACACGCACCGGGCAGGGATTGCATCCCTATACACTGGACTTACCGCTGATGCGTGCGTACCAATCGATTCTGCAGATCTTTCGCCTATACAGAACCGGTAAACTCTGGAACGCTCTCCCTGCTCATATATTCCCTCCCAAGTACAGTCTCGGATCCTTTAAGAGGGGCGTGAATGGGCACCTGTCAGGCAGGCATGGCATTCGCAACCCCCGCATACGGCCGAATGTCCATGGACGTCGTTAGACACCTTATGGGTGGCTAAGCGTCATATGTCGCGCTTTCATTAAAAAAAAAGCTGGACTAGAGAACACAACCGAGGCTGCTATGCGGCCATCTTACATCCAGTACGGTGGCACCAACCCGGTCGGCTACAATTTGAGCCTACCACCTAGTAAGGGGCAAGGGAAGGGACCTACAGTTTTACACCGGTTCCGAACGGTGAAGCAGCAGGTGTAGGTACGCACGTAAATTTTTTCGTCAGAAAAAACTCATTGGTACACGCCGGCCGACCAGATTCGAACCACGGACCTCTCGCATGACAAGCAGATGCCCAAACCACTCGGCCACCCGCCGCTTGTACGCGTTTGTAGATTCTATGTATGATACTAAAACTAAATTTACGATTTTTAGAAATCTTTTCTGTATGTATGTTCCCCCATAACTCTTAAACCGATCATCCCAATTCGATGAAACTTAGTAAAAGCAGGTTTAACTATACGGGACACAGGATATGCAGGATAAAAGTGATGTCAAACCCATAACACCGGGTGAACTTGGTGCCACGTCAGCCTTCCCTTCGGTCGTGCCGGCTGAACTGAACTGGACAGAAAACACAAACTATTTACATAGCCGTTTCGACCGACCTTACATTCAGTGCGGTGGTACCAACCCGGGCGGGTTAAACCCTACCACCTAGTAATATAAGAAGGGAGTCATATCCCTTAGTCGCCTTTTACGACATACACGGGGAGAGATGCACTTGGGGCTATTCTTTTAAAGTACCGGCCCCACACGGTCGCTTTCTTCTTTTTAAATACGAATTTCACGCGAGCGAAGCCGCGGGCAAAAGCTAGTAATAGGAAGGAAGGTGTGGATCTAAGCTTACGATGGCTTCACCGAACATATCCGGGCCCATCGGCAGTAGAGGAGGGTATTAATCGAGGTCGGGACTAGCGAGTGGCCACTCTAAATTTCCCGCGCATGCTTCACGTTTCGGCTCGCTTCAAGCCCTCGTCAGCTAGTCTGCGTTGACTAGGACGCGGGGAAATACCAGTCCCGCTCTCGACCACCCTCTCTCTACCTATTCATATTCTGTAGGATGCTTCCAGTGACGTTTTCAAAGCTCTCTCCATGTATGAGCTTAGCGTCGATCTTGGCAGCCCTAGATTCTTGAAGAGACTGTAGAGCGACTTTGCTGGTAGTCCACTTGCTCCGACTTCCACAGCAAAGAGATCAGTCTTGAATCCGTTTCTCACAATCCGGTCTACTAAGTTGCAGTACTTGTTAAGTCTGATGTTGTGTTCCGTCGGTATGTTGCTTCCCATGGAACTGAAGAAGGTTTAGTCCAATCTTTGGGCAGCTTTTTGGCTCCAGGTTTCACAAAGTTGACCTTCTGGAAGCCGCCACTGGTTTGCCCTTTTCTTTTGAGGGTGTGGACCTGAGCTTGCGATGTCTACACCCAACATATCCGGGCCCATCGGCAGTAGAGGAGAGTGTTAATCGAGGTCGGGACTGGCGAGTGGCCACTCTAAATTTCCCGCGCATGCTTCACGTTTCGGCTCGCTTCAAGCCCTCGTCAGCTAGTCTGCGTTGACTAGGACGCGGGGAAACCACCAGTCCCGCTCTCGACCTCCCTCTCTCTACCTATCCATATTCTGTAGGATGCTTCCAGTGACGTTTTCGAAGCTCTCTCCATATATGAGCTTAGCGTCGATCTTGGGAGCCCTAGATTCTTGAAGAGACTGTAGAGCGACTTCGCTGGTAGTCCTCTTGCTCCGACTTCCACAGCGAAGAGATCAGTCTTGAATCCGTTTCTCACAATCCGGTCTACTAAGTTGCAGTACTTGTTAAGTTTGATGTTGTGGTCCTTCGGTATGTTACTTTCCCATGGAACTGTAAGTTCAACAAGTACTACATGCTTTGTCGCTTTTGAGAATATGAGGATATCCGGTCTTAATGCTGTGGTACAGATTTCCGAAGGCATTTGGTAATGCTTCTCATGTGTGTCCATCAACAATTCCCAATCCTTTGCTGCTCCCAAAATTGAAGAAGGTTTAGTCCTATCTTTGGGCAGCTTATTGGCTCCAGGTTTCACAAAGTTGACCTTCTGGAAGCCGCTACTGGTTTGCCCTTTCCTGGTCCGTGCAATTGACAGGTTGATGGCCTCTCTGATGATTTGGAGGACTTTATCATGACGGTAGGAATACTGGCCTCGCTCAAGTAGTATTTTGCATCCGCATAACAAATGTTTGGCCGTGCCTACGAACTCCTTACATGACGGGCATAGTCTATTTGTAGATTTCCCCCATCTAACTAGGTTACTCGGGTCGGGGAGAGTAAGCTGGAATGCATTTAAGTAGAACTTAAGCAGCTCAGGGGACCAGTTGTATATTATGGATTTCCACTTCAATGCAGGAGGGATGCAGAAGTCACCCACTGTTAGCCAATCATTCTGCATTTCCAGGTTTAAGGCGTGAAGTTTGAAGCCTTGTTCCATGTCCTCCTGAGCAAAACCTTTCAGTATTTCTTTATCAGACTTTGCTGTTTCTATGCCCAATCCAGATCTATTGGTGCGTGTGCCAACTTGGAATGATTTGTAGAAGTCGAGTCTCGATTCCAGTTCATCTGATAGTGATGTGTTGGGTAAGGCTTGAATAGCGCTATCATTGGAGTCTTTGAGTATACATCGTTTGGCTATTCTCGCCTTTTGATAAAATATCGACGGTTTCTTAATGTTCAGTCCAAAGTTATTGTGAGATCTGTATAGCGTTGACGAGTCAGCCGGGTGAGCCAGTCCAAACCATATTTCAGGAATCTGGTCACATACGAGTCTAATTTAGTCAGGTTTTGCTTTGTGAAGTCGTAGACGAGAAATGGCCATGAAAGTTTTGATGTCAGGTAGTTATCGTAAATCCATGCCTTTTGTGTACCCAGGAGGGGAAGATTGTCAGTTTGGCGGAGGCTCTCTTCGAAAAGTTGGACAATATCATCAGTAGGATGCTCCTTTCCTCTGCTGGTGATCCTTTTGCCCAAGAATTTAAAAGGAGCTTCATCAGCCACGGTTGCGATTGGTTTTCTGGCTACTGTCAGACCTGGATTGCTCGAGGTAAACTTTGAACCTTTCCTGGTTAAGCTCAAACAGTAGCACTTCGCTGGTTTTATCTTCATCCCTTTGGTCCATTCACAATAGTCATCCACCACCTTAAGAAGCGCCTGATTTTGTTTTGGATTGCGGGTTAACAGCGTAATATCATCCGCAAATGCCAGGATGGCCGCCATATATGTGTCTCCATATTTGAACCTGTATCCCCATTTGTTTTCTTTTACGACAAGCGTATCAATTAGAATGTTGATAACAATGTTAAATGTGACAGGAGAGAGGCAGCAACCCTGGAAAAGACCTATGCCGTAACGAATTTCTGGTGTCTTCTCCGTTTCGCCTTTTACTTGTATTACAAAGGAAAGTTTTTTTTGTAATAGGAGGCTATTATATTACAGATCAGAGGTGGCACATTATACCACTCTAGCGCCTTTAATAGTAACTCATGGCGCACCGAACCGAAGGCGTTTTCAAAGTCTAACCACGTGGCAGTTAATTGTCTCTCATTCTTCCTTGCATCTCTAAGACATTCAGTCAGCAAAGAATTATGTTCGAGGCACCCTGCAACTCTTGGGAGAAAACCTTTCTGGTACTTCTTCGGTAAGTAGTCGTTGGTACTACGTTGGTACTACGTGTTTGAGTAGTCTGGCCTGTATAATGGAGAAGAATATTTTCGAAATTGTGTTCGTAAGGGCTATAGGTCTAATATCCTTGGGATCAGTAACTTCTTTCTTTTTTGGTAGAAGAACAAACACGGCTTTACCAAGACAGTCTGGCACCTCTCTGTTCGTCCAAATTCTTTTGTAGATGTTCAACATGTGTTTCCGCACTGATGGACATTTTTTGTATATGATGTATGGTATGCCATCGGGTCCCGGGGCGGAACTATTTGGTTTCCTTTTTATGTGGTATTCCAGCTCTTCCATCGTCGGTGAATCAGCATCAAATGCTAGAGCAGGTTCTTTGGGTTTTGGAGCTGGTGGATCCCTGTAAGTTATATCTGCCTCCGGGGTGGTATATGTGGATTTAAAGTAGTTGAACATCTCGTCCGTACTTAACCTAATTGTACCCTGCTGTTCCTTAAAAGCTTTTTTGGCGAAATAAAAAAAATTAAATAAATAAATAAAATAGTAATAAAATAAGCCGTACCGTGTGGGGCCGGTACTTAAAAAGAATATCCCCACTGCATCTCTCCCCATGCGTGTCGTAAAAGGCGACTAAGGGATAAGGACAAGATGTCGTGCTAAAGGGCGACAGGATCGCTACCTCTCACCTTGGCACGGTACTTCCACCGCGTCATGCAGCAGGTGGGTCTTCGTGCGATACTTGCTGCTTGATCGATTTAATCTTGTTCGAATACTTTGCGAAACGTGGTGGTCAGTGTTGTGCTGTAATTGACAAGAGTTCTTGCAGCACAACACCGATTACTCTGCTTACCCCGATTGTCAGGATTCAGCGTGTGTGATATGTATGTATGTAAAATAAGCCATAACTCACTCGTGTGCCCCAGCTGCGACACGTAGATGACCCACGCGAAGAACGCGCACCAGGCGACCGGTGCGAAGGCTGCGTAGCAGGCGGCCTGCGTGGCGTCGTACACGTAATGTATGGTACTCATGCCGGCGGGGCCCACGAACGAGACCAGTATCAGAGCGGTCGCCGCCGCCCAGCCGGCGCGCAGCTGCGCCTGGTGGGAACATCGCATGATTCAGGGTAGGGCAATGATATTTTAGGAAAGATAGGTTATCTATATGACATTCAGTGCTCACACATGGCACGTCCTTGAAAAGTTGAGAGGAAGAACTATAAAGTGATGCGCCGACTCGAATAGTCTTATTCCAATTATTAGAATTAGTGCAGAATCTCATTATTACACACGACGGCATTTTCGATGTGTTAGCGATTCGTGCGGTTAGCGGTCCGAACGCGTGCGTAGTTGGTGGGCGACTAACTTCAGACAGGACTGTGGTCTTGCTTTTAATGTACCGCTTGGGAGCTCAGATAACCTATCTACCTCCTTTTTAACCGACTTCCAAAAAAGGAGGAGATTCTCAATTCGTCTGTATGTTTTTTTTTTTTTTATTTTTTTTTTATTTTTTTTTTTTTTTTTTTGTATGTTTGTTACGCGATTTCTCCGTCAATTGAGGGCCGATTTAGAAAATTCTTTTTTTGTTAGTTAGGTCATACTTCCGAGGTGGTCCCATTTCAATTTTATCGAAATTGGTTGAGTGGTTTTCGAAAAATCAGCATAATACTATAGTGTGTGGTTACCTTCAGCAAAACTTGTGATGTGGTCGTATTCGGCAATTTTCAGTTTGATAAATTAGTATGGTGTGTGGTTACCTTCAGCAAAACTTTTGTGATGTGGACTTATTCAGCAATTTGCAGTCTGACACATATGGCGAATAATTCTGTACCACTTAAATCGATTTCGATTATTCGATTTCGATTATTCTTTTTTATGTAATATTACTAAAAAGAATGAAATAAAAACTGTTTTAAAAAATATTAAACCGATTTCAAAAAAACAAAAAAAAAAAGAACTAAAAAGTATTAAATACCTAATATTTTGAAATTTTCTCTGTCCTGTTGAAATACATGAATCGATATTTACTAGTGATACATATTCGGACCCTCGTTGCATGAATATTGTAAATTTGAAATTGTTTATCTTTTCCGACCGGCCAGGTGCGCTTAATTTATTATGGTACGAGCAAAGAGTTTGTATTACGTCGGCGACGTAATTCAAACTCTTTGGGTACGAGTACCATCGAGCTGGTCTGATGATGGAGACAGAAGGTGGCCATAGGAACTCCTAAACTACACATGATAAACCCATCGTGTTTGGGCTCGTTGCATTTGTCTTCACGAGCAATTTACTTTAGACCTAAGAGATTCTCAATTCGACGGTATGTTTTCTTTTTTTGGATCTTTGTTACGCGATTACTCCGTCAATTGTGGGCCGATTTTGAAAATTCTTTTTTTTTTTTATTTGAAAGGGGATAACCCTGAGGTTGTTGAAGTGAAAACTTCTTTAGCGGCGCTTGGCACTTTTTAGGTGGGTAAAAAATGTATAATTCGCGACATCGCGTCAGCGTCATTTTTAAAATGAAACCTTAAGTCATTGCATTAAGGGTTAAGTTAGAGTGGCACGGGATCTGCCGGCACTCCCGGAGTGCAACTGTTCAGTAGGGTTCGGTAACACGTTTATGTCTGTCCATTCTACTAAGTTCTGCAAAATGAATGTAGGGTTCCGTAACAAATGCATGTCTGTCTTTTCTACTAAATTTTACAATTTTCAATCAAGGTCCTCCGACGGTTATTTTATAATAAAAGTAGGGTTCCGTAACACGTTTATGTCTGTCCATTCTACTAAGTTCTGCAACATCACCTACAACGTCCGTGATGTCAGCCCATAACACCGGGTAAACTAAGTGCCATGTCAGTGCTTCCCCCTTTGATCGTGCTGACTACACTGAACTGGTCGGAAAACACAAACTATTTACATAGCCGTTTCGACCGACGTTTAATTCAGTGCGGTGGTACCAACCCGGGCAGGTTAAAGCCTACCACCAAGTAAGATTAGGAGGGAAGGGACTTACAGTTTTACGAGGAATCCGAACCTCGGTCAGCCTCCAACGGTCAGCGGTCACCCATCCAAGTACTGACCGCACCCAGCGTTGCTTAACATTCAATAGCGACAGTTGACTGTCTGCACCACTGAGCTATCGAAGCTGACGTGGTCCTATTTTAATTGGGTCAAGATCGGATTGGAAAGCGAGGCGGAATCGCGAGGCCGAAGGCCGAGCGATTCCGCCGAGTACATTAATAGCAAAAAATTACTAAAAAAAACTGTGAAATAAAAAAAAAGTTTTAAAAAACATAAAACCGACTTCCTAAAAAAAGTAAAACTAAAAAACTATTTAAAATAAAAATATAAAAACCGCCTTCAAAAATATATGAAATAAAAACCTAAAAAAAAAAAGAACCCTAGAGTTGAAGGCGGTGCTAAAGCAAGCAAAAATGATGCATGAAAGAAAACATGAGTGGATGATAATATCCTGTGTGATTTGTGTAGCCTTTTTAGCACCGCCTTCAACTCTAGGGTTCTTTTTTTTTTTAGGTTTTTATTTCATATATTTTTGAAGGCGGTTTTTATATTTTTATTTTAAATAGTTTTTTAGTTTTACTTTTTTTAGGAAGTCGGTTTTATGTTTTTTAAAACTTTTTTAACTTATAATATCATATCACAGATTAGGGCTCGTACCAGTTCTGGATTTCCCATTAGGCCGTATAGGCCGCGGCCTAGGGGCGGCAAACTTCAGGGGGCGGCAGATTTCCGAAGCCGCTAAAGAATATTACAAGTAACACTTGCGCTTTGGTACAGTGTAAGTCGTCAAGTTCGTGCGCGATATGGACGCAATACTCAAGAAGCAAGTCACTTGTGTATCAATGAGTATAGAGTTTTTGATCTATTAAAATCCTAAATATCATTTGGGTAAAGGAAGGAACTAGAGAGGAGAACACAACCGAGGCTGTCATGCGGACATCTTACATCCAGTACGGTGGTATCAACCCCGTCGGCTACAATTTGAGCCTACCACCTAGTAAGGTAAGAAGGGAAGGGACCTACAATTTTACGTGGAATCCGAACTCCGGTCAGCCTCCAACCATCGAGCGGACCCATCCATCCACTGACCGCGCCCAGGCGTGCTTATGATCCGACCGACAGTCGACCGACCGTACCGCTGAGCTACCGAGGCTGACCAAAATATTCGAGGTAACATATATTCTTCTTGGCGCCTTACCTTTGAAAGCACCATGTTCTTGGAAGTATGGAGGAGGTATCCCAGGAGGATACCCATTATGTAGACAGTAGCTCTGTGCGCCGGAAGTATGTACATGTGATCAGCTGTCTCGAACAGTTGTTTAACGCTGAAAAACGAACACATCTATCAATCAAATCAATACTAATAATAAATATGTAGGGGATGGTTGTATGGAGTAAGTACTTTGTTTTATGAGATACTGCGTTTGTAGACTCTATGTATCATACTAAAACTAAATTGACGATTTTTAGAAATCTTTTCGGTATGTTTTTTTTATGGAAACTGACACCGTTGGCTACATCACCTACAACATCCGTGATGTCAGCCCATAACACCGCGGTGATCTAGGTGCCATGTCAGTGGCATACCTAGTTCACCACGGTCGTGCCGGCTACAGTGAGCTGGACGTAAAACACGAACTATTTACATAGCCGTTTCAACCGACCTTCCATTCAGTGCGGTGGTACCAACCCGGGCGGGTCAAACCCTACCACCTAGTAAGGTAAGAAGGGGAAGGGGAATCCGAACCACGGTCAGCCTCCAACGGTCGAGCGGTCACCCATCCACCCACTGACCACTGAAAGAGGGGGAGGGAGGGAGAAAGAGAGACAGAGAATGTAAGAGTGATAGTTTATTATCATAAATTACCGTTTAAATAGGATTTGCTTTTGAAACCGAGTCTACCGCGAGCGAAGCCGCGGGAAAATCCAGTTATGTAATAAAGGTGCAATGTCACTAAATGGTTGTCTATATTACAAACTACTATATCTCTGTTGAGTCATTAATTTTGATTAATCTGTTCATTCATCATTTCATTAGGGAAGCCCGCACTTTTAATTACCTTATTACCTGTCTAATTTATATCGATACTAGTTATTAATCGGTGAAATAATTGATGTGCCACTATAGTAAAGTAATACGCCGGCTGGCTGAGTGGTTTGGGCTTCGGCTTCGCGTGCGAGAGGTCCGAGGTTCGAATCCGGCCGGCGGCGTGTACCACTGAGTTTTTTCTGATGAAAAAATGTACGTGCATACCTACACCTGCTGCTTCACCGTTGGGTAACGGTGTAGAACTGTAGGTTCCTTACAGTTTCACACCGGTTCCGAACGGTGAAGCAGCAGCAGGTGGATCCCTTGCCCCTTACTAGGTGGTAGGCTCAAATTGTAGCCGACTGGGTTGGTGCCACCGTACTGGATGTAAGATGGCCGCATAGCAGCCTCGGTTGTGTACTACTCTAGTCCAGTATAGCCAGCAATCCAGGGAAGTCTCCGGTATGGCACCTACCTTCTCGGAGGTGATATTGGCTGGTGGAAGCATGTGCTTTGGCCCCTCCGACAAAGCCCAAAAATTATTTCCCATAAATTATTTCATAACATTACACGGATTACATTAAAAAAATTATGTCATATAAATGAGTATGTTTATTCATGTTGTGGCAAATACATAGCCTTATTAAAAAAATTAAATTAATTAAATAATTAATTAAATTACAATAATTAAATAATAAAAAAAACATAAAATAATAAAATATATAAATTAAAGTCACTATTGTTTTAAGGAAACTGACACAGTTGACTTCACCACGTACGCATCCGTTATGTCAGCCCATAACGCCTTGGTGAACTAGGTGCCATGTCAGTGCTTTTTGTGCTAACGTTTTTTATCGCGCTTTGCCACTTCTAGTAGGTGTTTAGTTCGTTGCCAATGACCCGCGCCGTACCGTACCACCACCGTTGTGCATCTGTCTGTACGGTACCACCCGAGATACCACCATATAATTAAATTAAAAGTTAAATAAATTTAAAAAAGTCCCGACTTTTAAAAACTCTAAAATAATTAAAATAATTTCCGAGGAGTCGGTGGACCGCTAAAGTCAATTCCCGCGCAGCTCTGAGTTTTTACATTTTATTTACTAAACGGTCCCCCGACTCCTTTAAGTAAGTAAACGGAAATTATTTTTGAATTTTTAAGGATCGGGGGTTCTTTAAAATTTGTATTAACATTTAATTTAAGTTAAAAAAAAACCGCATGCAAGTCGGTCCACTTTTTAAGATTATAATGTTTTTATTACATTATTACTTGATTAACAACATAGCTAAGAACTATGCCGATTAAACCAGCTCTCTAATAAAAAAAAAACCAAATCGGTCCATCCGTTTGGGAGCTACGATGCCAGAGCAGACACACCACAGATCAGTGCGAGACACACCCATTCACACATACACACATACGCACACACACACACACACACGTTACACTTATAACACCCCTCTTTTTTCGTCGGAGGTTAAAAAAAGGTTTTATACACGCACACGTTAAACTTATAACACCCCTCTTTTTCGTCGGGGGTTATAAAGATGTCTTATACACACACACACACGTTAAACTTATATATACCACCCCTCTTTTTTCGTCGGGGGTTATAAAGATGTCTTATACACACACACACACGTTAAACTTATAACACCCCTATTTTTTCGTCGGGGGTTATAAAGATGTCTTATACACACACACACGTTAAACTTATATATAACACCCCTCTTTTTTCGTCGGGGGTTATAAAGATGTCTTATACACACACACACACGTTAAACTTATATATACCACCCCTCTTTTTTCGTCGGGGGTTATAAAGATGTCTTATACACACACACACGTTAAACTTATAACACCCCTATTTTTTCGTCGGGGGTTATAAAGATGTCTTATACACACACACACGTTAAACTTATATATAACACCCCTCTTTTTTCGTCGGGGGTTATAAAGATGTCTTATACACACACACACGCCCTTAAACTTATAACACCCCTCTTTTTTCGTCGCGGGTTAAAAAGAGGTCTTATACACACACACGTTAATCTTATAACACCCCTATTTTTTCGTCGGGGGTTAAAAAGAGGTCTTAATATTCTAAGGGTGTCACTAACCCACACACTTTCCTTATCCTGCTTCAAGTATTATTTTTGCACTCACGATGTTCCGAAGAAGACGTAGTTGGACAGGCCCATGGAGTAGGTGACCGCGTATCTGGCGACTGTGGACAGAACTGCCAGCGCTATGAGTGCGCGCGCCGTGCCCCTTGGATGTCGCCACAGCACCAGCACCAGGGGCGGAGTCACGAAGAACAGCTGCGTGTCGATCCCCACGTGGTGTGTGTGGGTCAGGCACTGACACACGCATGCAATCTTGTTTATGAAAGATTTTGGAAAAGAGAAGATGTACCGTGTGGGGCCGATATTTAAAAATAATATCCCCACTGCATCTCTCCCCATGCATGTCTTAAAAGGCGACTAAGGGATAAGGATAAGATGCCGTGCTAAAGGGCGACAGGATCGCCGCCTCTCACCTTGGCACGGTACTTCCACCTAGTCTTGCAGCAGGTGGGTCTTCGTGCCTTACATGCTGCTTGATCGATTGAATCGTGTTTGAATAATTTGCGAAACGTGGCGGTCGGTGTTGTGCTTTTATTTACCAGAGTTCTTGCAGCACAACACCGATTACTCTGATTACCCCGATTGTCGGGGTTCAGCGTGTGTGAATTGTATGTATGTAAGGTGTGCCATGAACTCCCACGTATCGAAATCGCTGTCGTCAGTTTCCGTACACACACAATCACAATTCATATACAACATGTCCCAAAACTCAACGTCAAGCGGGAACCAGGGAGTAGGCCAGTTTATGACTACCCAGGGAAAAATAAGAAAAAAGAAATCCGAGTCATTTATTTTTTTAGAAAAAAATTTAACCGAATATTTTTTTGGTAAAACTACAGGCATTCTGGTTTTATTTGGGATAGTAGTTATCAATGTCAGAGTTATTTAAGCTTCAAATATGAAAATTTGAATAATTATATTTGCAAATTTTTAGTCGTAGTACCTAAAATGTTGTACGAGATGTAAATTTTCAACGTTTTTCAAAAAATGCTCATATAAAAACAAATGACTCCGATTTTTTTTCTTATTTTTCCCTGGGTAGTCATAAACGGGTCAACTCCCTGGTTCCCGCTTGACGTTGAGTTTTGGGACACGGTGTATACGAACGCACGACCACATTAATTGCACCAGCGATTTTTGGCCAATCCAACCAAAGCGTTGCATCCACGTGCGCTCATGCACACATAGATAGTTAATATGGGCAAATATACCCATATTACTGTGTCGAGGACACGCCTCCATCGCATTCCAACATCTTTGATGAAAAACCGACTGGTTGACTGGCCCACAAGGAGGTGCCAGTTCGACTTAAAGTAGTCGAACTAGAGTATCTGGGGAAAGGCCACTTACCGACGATTTAAAGATCTGTGGATTGTAAAGGAGTAGAGCAAGATATTCCCCGGAAGCGCATTTAGGGGTGTCACTCAAGAACAGTGGCGGCTGGTGACTTCAGTGACCGGTAGTGCGCTAAGTACCTACCTCCTTAAATACCAAATTTCCCAACACATTCCCAATGTTATTTTAAGATCGCGACTTCCGAATTTTTTAAACGCCTGCGTTGTATTATGTACGTACCTAGTATGAATATTCTCAAGACACTCAATGAGTTGCAAAAAACAAGAAAATAAATCCAAACAAGTTTTTTAACTCATACCTTTATTATGAACACACACATAGAACGCAACACTACTGCAGCTTTCAAAAATAAAACAATAGCAATGTCCCAAAAATACTTAAAACATGTATAAAAAGAAAACATTTGAAAAGTAGGAATTGAACCCGGGATCACCTGATTGTAAAGCCTTACCTTTAACCAACTCTTAGGCAAATATCGGCACCACTTAATTCACAGTATCACGTGACAGAAAGCACAAAACCTAACCATATCCCATTTTAAATATTCGCGCGTTAACGGGTACGTGACATCACATGACAGGGCGCTGACTCTAGGTAGACGGACTCGTGCAAAAGGAATCGCTCGCGACGTGTCGCACGCGCGGCTATTCACGATATAGCATCCTTGTTTGGCGCTCGTGCGCCGCACGCAGAACTCCATTTCGGCCCATACTGTTTCTATGAAGTATCTTTTGTCTCACGCGCCAGCGGTGTTTTGCCGATCCCCATACATTCAGAGGGGAGACCCGCGTGCGTGTTTCGATTCCGCACGGGGCGCGGGTTTACTCGCAAAAACGTGCCTTGTGAGCTATAAATTATGGTCGAATTCACATTTGCATTTATTTGGAGTACGATCTTTATGGTTTTAATGTAGGTATGTTGTATTGTAAGATATGATTATGAAGATGTATTTTGAGTGAAGGGAAGACTTCTCGTGGTATGGTAGTGCGGCGCACGGGCGCACTTTAGGACCAGCCGCCAGTGCTCAAGAATATGGTAGACTTCCCTAGGCGGGGGCGGTGACGAAAGAAGGCGGTGAAACGTCTACATTTACAAAACACAACACCAAAAACTCACCATATCCTCGAAACCGAAGTAGTTGTGAATGAAGAGCATGTTCCTCCACCAGTATTTCTTGCAGAGGTCTGCGTGCGCGGTGACCACCTGGTTCCAGTACGGCCCGGAGCTCATAAGTGGCATCAGCCACGTGCAGAACAGAATGAGAGCACCGAACGATGGCAGGATCCTGGACGTGAGAGTATTGTCAACTTTATTAGTGACCAGCTGCGCCCGCGGCTCCGCCCGCTATCATATACATTTTCAAAAGAGCCTACATTTCAACAGTGCTACAATTTACAATAAACTACCAAGAGACATAACGAATGAAAGCAATGAAAAATTTTGACGTGATAACGTCACGTCTTATAAATTGATGAACACCGGCTGCACACACGAAAAAGTGTCACGTTCCATCTGAGCCTGTGTGTGCAAGCGAGAGCGCGTAACAAGCGATAGAGAGGCACAATTGGCCCAAGCGTCGGCTTGTAAAAGTACCAGGGCAGCAGAAATTAAAAGAAGGTTATTCGTACCATAATATATTAAGCGCATCTGGCCGGTCGGAAAAGATTTCAAATTTAGAATATTCATGAAACAAGGGTTGTATGACGTTATCACGTAAAACTATCGTCCGTAAACCGACTTTACAGACAACCAATTTTTTTTTAATACAAGACTGCACGAATGGCTCCTAACCCAGAACTTGTATGATCGATTTTCGAAATATTAACTTAATTAAAATGTACAAGTGTGTAATAGAACCAATTATAAATATATAAATGTAAAATCTAAATTAATGAAATGTATTTAATTGTATAAATTGTTTTGACGATGTAAGTTCAAGACAAATTGCATTATATACATTACTTTGTTATTTTACTTACAAATAAATTGAAATTGTATTGTATATTTGACTTCTCTGTTAACCTCATAAGCCATTTAACTTGATGAAAAGTAGCCTATAATTGATGAGAAGAACCAAGCTATCCGTAGAAGCAAACTGTATTAAATTGGTTCAGTGGTTCTCAAGTTATAAGCGGACAGTAGTAAGTAGCTTATTATGGTTGATGGAAGAATCAAGCAATCCGCATATTTTTTTTCATTAAAATCGGTTGAGTGGTTTTTGAGTTATAAGCGGACATACAGACAGAAAGAAAGAAAGCAGACGTTTTTTTTTACTCTCACTCAATTTTTATTGAACACACAACATTAACAAAAATAATTCAATCTAGACCTAAAATAACTTTATTAACTGCCAAAATAAATCTAACTATAAATAAAAATAGTCGTCAATAAGCATGGTCCCCATGACGGAAGCGGCGTTCCCCCCTCTGGATCGACAGGCTGATCCGCTGGTTGAAATGCCGGGCGCATTTCAAGTCGAGTTTTAAGTAAACGAAAATTATTTTTGCCTCGGGGTTTTTTTTATTTGTAATTTAACTTTTATTTCAAGCTTTAAAAAAAAAAGCGCATGCACATCGGTCCACTTTTTAAGATACTTAATAAATTTTTTTATTAATTATAATTACTTGATTATTTGATTACAAACCAACCATCCCGATTAAACCAGCTTTCCAATAAAAAAACCGCATCCAAATCGGTCCATCCGTTTGGGAGCTACGATGCCGCAGACATACCCATACACCCATACACACACACACGTTAAACTTATAACCACCCTCTTTTTTCGTCGGGGGCTAAAAGTACTGACCTGACAAGCCTGGAGAGGTACTCCCTGGGCAGACTGACGTTGCCTTGTTTGTCGAGTCTGCGCAGTATGGAGTAGGTGGTGAGGAGGCCGCTGAACATGATAAAAGGATCCGTGTAGAGGCTGGCGGCGCGGCTGATGGCCGTCCACGGTTTGCCTATCTCCTGCGAATTGAGCGATTTCGAAGCAGTGAATATATGAGCGCATGAGGCTAGTTTCCAGCTCTGTTTCCAGACCGGGTGGAAAAATAGAACATTGGCCTTGGGAGGCCCACGTTCGGGACAACGTGTATAATGATAATTTGGTGTCATCTCCTGAAAGTCAGCGGTCTATGACGTGTTCCATTGCATAAATAAATGGCGAATTGTGTGGCAAGGGCGGGACTCACTCTGTCACGTGGTATTTCAAAGTGGAATTATTATTTTAAAAAGACCTAATAACACAGCGTCATACGTTTTTAGTTATTTGAATGAAGCATTCAAACACACAATCATTAATATTAAAATAGACATTCGTTGTAGGCTAAGTCTATTGTAGGTACAACCGTTAATATGATAATCCACAAAAATACATTGAAAAAAGAACAAGTTTTGAGACGGGGGAACACACTCGCCGGGAGACAGTTCCCTACCCTAGCGGTGCGACAAAGAAACGATTTTGAGAACCGAAGGGTTCTCAAAAGCCCAATGTCAACAACAAAAGGGTGCTCAGTTTCTCTGCGGCGAGCGCTGCGAAGATAGGTTGGATGGCAAGGAATAAGGGAAGCAAGTTCCTCCGAGCAGCGTCCATGATAGTACCCCTTTACCCCTTGATAGTACCTGTAGAACAGATAGGTGGTCACGTGGTATGGGAACGGTCCCTAATTCCCTAGAAAAAAACCCCCGACCCTTAAAAGGTTTTTAGTGTAATTTAACTTTATTTCAAGCTTTTTTAAGAAAACCGCATGAAAATCGGTCCACTTTTTAAGATAATTATTTTTTTATTACTTAATTAATTGATTACTTAATTACAAACATAACTAAGAACCATCCCGATTAAACAAGCTTCCTAATAAAAAAACCCGCATCCAAATCTGTCAATCCGGGAGCTACGATGCCACAGACAGACACACCCTTACACACACACACACACACCCTCACACACGCACACACGTCAAACTTATAACACCCCTCCGTTTTTGTCGTCAGGGGTTTAAAATATATATGAATGTTACTCACGAAGGACATGTCCGTTCGGTTGAAGAATGGCATGAAGACGATCGCCATGCACTTGTGCGACACGATCAGCATTATCGAGTTCAGGAAACGGATTCCGTGAACGCAACGGATGTCGTCGGCGGCGCGCGTCGCGGCCGCCATCTTGGCCAAGTTGTACTTGAGGGAGAACGATACAGCGTACTTGTCTGTAGGGAGAACGAGAACCGGTGTTTACAACATGTTTCAATTAAAATTAACACCTATTAAATAAAAAAAGAATCATCCATCTCCGCCGACTCCCCCACCGTACCCAAAAAACTAGCCGCTGAAGAAAAAAACCCCCGACTCGACGAAGTCAAAAATAATTTTCGTTTACTTGCTTAAAGGAGTCGTTGGACCGCTAAGTAAACTCCCGCGCAGCTCGTGAGTTTTTATATTTTATTTACTTAGCGGTCCCCCGACTCATGTAAGTAAACGGAAATTATTTTTGACATTTTTACAGTCGGGGGTTTTTTAAATTTGTAATTTAACTTTTATTTCAAGCTTTAAAAAAAAAACCGCATGCAATGCGGTCCACTTTTTAAGATAATTTTTTTTTATTACTTAATTACTTGATTACTTAATTACAAACATAGCTAGGAACCATCCCGATTAAAAAAGCTTCCTAATAAAAAACCCGCATCCAAATCGGTCGATCCGTTTAGGAGCTACGATGCCACTGACAGACAGACACACACACACAAACACGCGTTAAGCTAGAAACTCATTGCGCCCACGTACGCCACACACGCGAATCTGGGCGCGTCGGTCTCCATACATTTTATATGGAAGAGTGCAGCACGCAGTTTCATTGCGCCCACGCCACCCTACGCTACGCGACACACTGCGTGCGGCACTCTTCCATATAAAATTTATGGAGACCGACGCGCCCACGTACGCGTGCGTAGCGTACGTGGGCCCAATGAGTTTCTAGCTTAAAACTTATAACACCCCTCCGTTTTTTTCGTCGGGGGTTAAAAAAGATTTGGCGCGGAGGTCGCCCGACTTTTCCATTAACAACTTTCCGAGCTGATCAGTAAAGCATTTTGCCCCGAGAGCAGCAAACCCGGCAGAGATGGAGGAACCGGCAATGTGAGTGGGGGCAAGGGTTTCCACACACGTTGCGTCCCACACCCATAGGCGCCGACTCCGTGGGTGCTCGGGCGCTCCAGCACCCACGAGCGGTGAGTAGTGGGTGCGGAGCACCCACGACGATAGATATAAAAACTGATCAGTAATCGGATTTGAAACACGATAAAAGTGCCTTATTTCCTTCCTAGAAGCCTTTGAGCGGCCGCATTTACCCATTCGCACGAGTGGCGCGGCGAATAGCGAACGTTAATTTATAGTACTCCTATATTCTATCTATACCACACACTAGAATATAGGAGCGATACATTCGTGCGAATGTGTAAAAGCGAAAAATACTAAACATTGTGCAAATGTTTTAAGAATCCATGCTGCCGGGTGCCGGGAGAATTAGTGAAAAATTGGAGAAGCGTATGTCCAGCAGTGGACGGCAACACGTTGATGATGATTATTATTCAATAAAAAACATTTGCATGAGCACCCACGAGGATTTCCAAAAGTCGGCGCCCCTGCACCAACGCCCTTCCTTTGCTCCACGGGATCAACGTCATGACATGCATGTTTCAATTTACATTTTAGGGTTCCGTAGATACAATTAGGAATATTGTGAAATTTGCGGGATCTGTTTTTTTTTTGTGGAATCTGACACCGTTGGCTAAAGCACCTACTATATACGTGATGTCAGCCCAACCGACCTTTCATTCAGTGCTGTGGTACCAACCGGCCGGGATAAACCCTACCACCTAGTAAGATACGAACACGAAGGGAAGGGATCCCTCCCTTCCCTTCGTACAGTTTTAAGTGGGATCCGAACCACGGCCAGCCTCCTACGGTCGAGTCCACCCAGTATCAACTAAAAAACATTTAAGCGGCGGGTGACCGAGTGGTCTGGGCTCCGCCGCCCGGCCTCTCTTTCGAGAGGTCCGAGGTTCGAATCCGGTCGACGTGTACCAATGAGTTTTTTATGACGGAAAAATTTACGTGCATACCCTAGACCTGCTGCGTCACCGTTCGGAACCGGTGTAATACTTACTAGGTGGTCGGCTCAAATTGTAGCCGACTGGGTCAATACCGCCGTACTGGATGTAAGATGGCCGCATAGCAGCCTCGGCTGTGTTGACCTTTAGTCCAGTATAGCCATCAATTCAAAGATAAGTTTCCGGTATGGCACCTGCCTTCTCGGAGGTATATTGGGTGGGTGGAGCATGTGCTTTGGCCCCTCTGACTCTGCCACTCATACCGGATTACATAAAAAAAATTGAAGGGAAGCACTGACATGGCACCTAGTTCACCAAGGTGTTATGGGCTGACATCACGGATGTAGTAGGTCATGTAGCCAACCGTGTTAGTTTCAATGAAAAAAAAAAACTTACTTTTGTCGTGTTCCACGTAGACATCGTATATAGTGGCCACTATCACCGTGACGACGACCAATGCGAACACAGCCCTGCAATAACATTCATTCGTTTGGTTAGAATTAAAGCAAAATCAATCGGTCCTGGCAGGCCAGGCAATAACATTTTATGACCTAGAGAAGCGAATCTGCGCGCGGTGCTGTGTCGATAAAATGTCAACTTGGTCAATAGAAAGTAATTAACATTTTTTTTATTTGTCTTTTCTTTCGACCTTGTACTTCTTTTTTTTATTGAACACCAATTTATACAATTATATTTATGCTCATTTATTTGTGCTAAATAAAACAAACAAAATTAAAATAATAATTTTGTACCGTGTGGGGCCGGTACTTTAAAAGAATAGCCCCACTGCATCTCTCCCCGTATATGTCGTAAAAGGCGATTAAGGGATATGACTCCCTTCTTATATTACTAGGTGGTAGGGTTTAACCCGCCCGGGTTGGTACCACCGCACTGAATGAAAGGTCGGTCGAAACGGCTATATTAATAGTTTGTGTTTTCCGTCCAGTTCAGTGTAGCCGGCACGACCGAAGGGAAGCACTGACGTGGCACCAAGTTCATCCGGTGTTATGGGCTGACATCATGGATGTTGTAGGTGATGTAGCCAACCGTGTCAGTTTCAATAAAAAAAAAAATAATAAACATGAACTTATAAATAAATAATTCTTCTAGTTCAGCCGAGGCAGCCCTCTAGTCTCTAGGGCGCTTTATTTATCTGAATTAATAATATTCTTTATCAAGAAATAATAAAAAAAATTTAAAATTGTAGGAGTCCCCATACAAGAATCGTGCTAAGGATAGCTTATTACATATTCAAGCTACTGAATAATAGATGGCGCCACAAGTATTTATAATACAGTAATATAGAAGAATATGGTTTTTTGACAGGTATAGTATAGCGAATCTACGGAACCCTCCGTGCGCGAGTAAAACTCGCACTTGTCGTTTTTTTTTTAGGTTTACTGAACTTGACACTCCGGAGTAGTCACTTCGGACAGCGCGTATACCAGACGTACGGTACGGACCGACGGACACCTGATCGATTTTGTAAGTTTGCCTGCCACCCCTCGGCTACCCGCCGGAAAGCGGCGGGTGGCCGAGTGGTTTGGGCATCGGCTTCTCATGCGAGAGGTCCGAGTTTCGAATCCGTTCGGCGTGTACCAATGAGTTTTTTCTGAAGAAATAATTTACGTGCATACCTACACCTGCTGCTTCACCGTTCGGAACCGGTGTAAAACTGTTAGGTCGCTTCCCTTGCCCTAGGTGGCAGGCTCAAATTGTAGCCGACTGCGTTGCAGGTGCCACCGTACTGGATGTAAGATGTCCGCCTATCAGCCTCGGCTGTATTCTCCTTTAATCCAGTATAGCCACAAATCCAGGGAAGTCTCCGGTATGGCACCTACTTTTTTTTTATTTTTTTATTGAAACTGACACGGTTGGCTACATCACCTACAATGTCCGTGATGTCAGCCCATAACACCGGGTGAACTTGGTGCCACGTCAGTGCTTCCCTTCGGTCGTGCCGGCTACACTGAACTGGACGGAAAACACAAACTATTTACATAGCCGTTTCGACCGACCTTTCATTCAGTGCGGTGGTACCAACCCGGGCGGGTTAAACCCTACCACCGAGTAATATAAGAAGGGAGTCATATCCCTTAGTCGCCTTTTACGACATACACGGGGAGAGATGCAGTGGGGCTATTCTTTTAAAGTACCGGCCCCACACGGTACACCTTCTCGGAGGTGATATTGGCTGGTCGTAGCATGTGCTTTTGCCCCTCCGACCCAGCCACCCGGATTATACATCGTTCACTACAGAAACCTAAGAGTTTATTAGGGGGTTCCATATCAAAATGGTGTAATGAAACCTTATGGCATGTTGAGACTCCGGTGTCTGTCCTTTTTTTTTCTTATTTTTTTTTTGTGGAACCACCGCACTGAATGAAACGTCGGTCGAAACGGCTATGTAAATAGTTTGTGTTTTCCGTCCAGTTCAGTGTAGCCGGCACGACTGAAGGGAAGCACTGACGTGGCACCAAGTTCACCCGGTCTTATGGCCTGACAGCACGGATGCTGTAGGTGATGTAGCCAACCGTGTCAGATTCCATAAAAAAAAAAGAACTGGACGGAAAACACGAACTATTTACATAGCCGTTTCGACCGACGACGTTGCGTTCAGTGTGGTGTTACCAACACGGCCGGGATACACCCTACCACCTAGTAAGGTAAGAAGGGAAGGGACCTACAGTTTTACGTGGAATCCGAACCACGGTCAGCCTCCAACGATCGAGCGGTCACCCATCCAAGTACTGACCGCGCTCAGGTGTGCTTAATACAGTCGACTGACTGCACCAATGATCGAGGCTGACAAAAAAAATATGTATACGTCAAACTTTAGTCACCGCTCACAGCTGTTGTTTTATTAAGCTAATCATATCACATGATCCTAATGTCTTTATAACACGTTTTTAAGTTGTAATTATCTACAGCTGTCTAGCGTATACGCGTAAATTAAATTATGGATCACTAATTAAATTAACATCATCATGAGGAGTCAAATTTCAATAGATAAATAATTTTTGGGTATTAAAATTTTTTTGACTTGTGTTTTTATATAAATAGGAAGATTATGAAGGGATTTAGAAAAAAGTTTAGAAAAAAAAATCAAGAAATAGGTACAAGTTAAAATATTATGCATTAATACGACCGAAGGGAAGCACTGACATGGCACCTAGGTCACCCGGTGTTATGGGCTGACATCACGGATGTTGCAGGTGATGTAGCCCACCGTGTCAGTTTCCATAAAAAAAAAGGGATCCTAGATGGGGGTTAAATTTAAAAGGCTGTAACTATTAAACGGGCATGGCATTCACAATCGCAACCTCCGAATACTACCGAATGTTCATTGGCACCGCGCGCCGTTGATTGAAATGTTGTCGATAAAAAGTCACATTTAGAAATTACTTATTTAACTAGGTAGTTAATTGAGTTATTGATTTCATAATTTTGTTAATAAATAAATACATAAATAAGTAGTGACTTTAATACTATGCTTTAATATTTAATACATAAATATATATAAATATATTTTTAACAGGTCATTATTAATTTTTTAAGGGTCATAAATAAGTGCCTTACGTATCTTATATAACATTATTAAAACAGATAAATAAAAACGAATCAAGGCTTTCTATCGACCAGCGTGACTTTTCATCGACAAAGCGTCGCGCGCCGATTCGTTTCATTAGGTCATAAAACTTTTATTTATATTTTTATGCAATCCGGTATGAGTGGCTGAGTCGGAGGGGCCAAAGCACATGCTCCGACCAGCCAACATCACCTCCGAGAAGGTAGGTACCATCCCGGAGACTTCCATGTATTGCTGGTTATAATGTGATAATGAATGTACTAAATTATGAAATAAATAACTCAATTTAATCGAGTTCTGAAGGTGACTTTTTATCGACAAAGCGCTGCGCGCAGATTCGCTTCACTAGGTCATAAAACTTTATTGCCCGAACTGCCAGGATCGTTTGATATAGCAACTGTTCGAAATTCGAATACTCACGCAGCGGCAACGGTGCCCCAGGCGACCCGCTCGCCTTCTCGACGCTGCTGGCACATCTGCCGCTGCACCCGCACGCCGATGCCGACGTTGGTGCCCTCCAGCATGCCGCTCAGGTAGCGGCCGAGGGCGCGCTCCACGTCGCGGTGCCCGCAGCCGTGCGGCACGCACACGCCCCAGTTGATCGAGGAGAACTTGGGCACGCGGTGTCCTGGCTGCGCGTCGTTCAATATGGATGTTATTTAACAGCAATAAGTATCTCAAAATTCAATTCAACATTCATAACAAAAACCGGCCAAGTGCGAGTCGAACTCGCGCACCGAGGGTTCCGTATCGCCATGTCATGGCCAGCGCCACTCACGCCATCTATGGCGTGTTATGAAATGCTTCATATTAGTTATTTGTCATGATTAGTTAAAATGCACACTCTATTCGGTAGATAGCGCGAGCGCATACACTTTTTGGTTTTTTCTATGGGAGCCCCCGTGAATTTTTTACTTTTTCTTATTTTTACCTATTACGGTTACAGCCTTCGGACAGACAGGCGGACGGACGGATAGACAGACAGACAGAGAGACAGACAAACAGACGGACAGACGGCGTAGGCTTAGTAATAGGGTCCCGTACCGGATACGGAACCCTAAAAATTTAAAAGTGAACTCTCACATCGTCCAGCTCGCTGCGGAAGGCGTAGTTGGAGTGCAGAAGCCTGTGCATAGTCTGAACGGCCTCGCTGGAGTTGGGCTGAAGCTGCAGCTGCACGGAGGCCAGGCAGTATCGGCCGCGGATCTCCTCGTCTCCAGCACGGTGGCTGACCGAGAGGCACTGGTCGAAGTCGCCGAGCTGGTTCACGTTGCCGTTCAGGAACCCGGACGGCACTTTGGCCGTTGAGTCGAACACTGGGGAGAAACGTGCCAATATTGGTTCCAGGGTCTTAGCGGTAGTTAAAAATAAATAACCCAATTTCATATTTCCCTGCGCATGTCGTAAAAGGCGACTAAGAGGCCAGGCAGTATCGGCCGGGGGTCTCCTCGCCTCCAGCTCGGTGGCTCACCGAGAGGCACTGATCGAAGTCGCCGAGCTGGTTCACGTTGCCGTTCAGGAACCCGGACGGCACTTTGGCCGTTGAGTCGAACACTGGGGAGAAACGTGCCAATATTGGTTCCAGGGTCTTAGCGGTAGTTAAAAATATATATCCCCATTGCATATTTCCCCGTGCATGTCGTAAAAGGCGACTAAGAGGCCAGGCAGTATCGACCGCGGATCTCCTCGTCTCCAGCCCGGTGGCTCACCGAGAGGCACTGGTCGAAGTCGCCGAGCTGGTTCACGTTGCCGTTCAGGAACCCGGACGCGCTTTGGCCGTTGAGTCGAACACTGGGGAGAAACGTGCCAATATTGGTTCCAGGGTCTTAGCGGTAGTTAAAAATAAATAACCCCATTTCATATTTCCCTGCGCATGTCGTAAAAGGCGAATAAGAGGCCAGGCAGTATCGGCCGCGGATCTCCTCGTCTCCAGCTCGGTGGCTCACCGAGAGGCACTGTTCGAAGTCGCCGAGCTGGTTCACGTTGCCGTTCAGGAACCCGGACGGCACTTTGGCCGTTGAGTCGAACACTGGGGAGAAACGTGCCAATTTTGGTTCACAGTGATTTTACCGCGTGGGGCCGGCAGTTAAAAAGAATGGCCCCACCGCATCTTTCCCAAGTGCAAGTGCGAGTCGGACGCAGAATTATTTCTAGTTTTATTTAGAGTTTGCGCTATAATCACACCAAGTTTGAAGCTTTTTATTTTTATTATATGCTATCCCTGCCCGGTGCGCGTGGTGCGGAGGTGGAAAGGGGACGGCGGCGACGGGATCGCGTCAAACAACCCACTTGGAATAAGCGATAGAACACACTTAGTGAGCCGACTTGCCTACGAAGTTGCATTGGTTCAATAATTAATTATTAACACTTATTACTACCTTATTATCTAAACGAGGAAGAAGATCTTACGTTTAAGAGCCCATATCCTCAGCGCCGAGAGATCATTACTGTAGGAGAGGACATGGCGCCTGCATGTTTCGCTAGCTCCGTCTGCCGCCGACGCGTCAAACTGTGGCATGTACTGCAGTATGCGGCGCGCCACGGCCGCGTTCCTCTCATCACCGTCTGAAAACAAATTGGAGGCTTTCAGCATACACACATACACACCACACGCTGTATACCGACGATCGGAGTAAGCTGAGTAATCGGTGTTGTACCGCAAGCACTCTTGTAAATAACAGCACAACACCGACCGCCACATGTAGCAAAATATTAGGACAAGATCTGGGGGCACGGCATGCGGCAGTGCCCCCGCCAAGTCGAGCAAACACGGCAGTACCATCCTTTTCTCGAAGCTACTCAGGGTACTTTTGACCTCCCTGTATCTTTGTTGTGGATAGAAATAAACACCTTGACTTGGCAAACGGACAGCTAAAATATTATAACAATCAAGCTGTGCCCGCGGCTCCGCCCGCTCTCATATTTCACTTCACTGCTAACCTCATAAGCCATTTAGCGTGATAGTAAGTATAGTCTATAGTTGATGGGAAGAATCAAGCTATCCGTAGATTTTTTTTTTATTAAAATCGGTCCAGTGGTTCTTGAGTTATAAGCGGACAGACAGACATACACTCAGACACTCAGACACTCAGACACTCAGACAGAAAGCAGACGTTGGATTTTATTATAGGTAAGTTTTTTATTAAAATCGGTCCAGTGGTTCTCGAGTTATAAGCGGACAGACAGACATACACTCAGACACTCAGACACTCAGACAGAAAGCAGACGTTGGATTTTATTATAGGTAAGTTTTTTATTAAAATCGGTCCAGTGGTTCTCGAGTTATAAGCGGACAGACAGACATAGCATTTTGTCAGGCTCGATAGCTCAGTGGAGCAGACAGTCAACTGTCGCTATTGAATGTTAAGCAACGCTGGGTGCGGTCAGTACTTGAATGGGTGACTGCTGCGCTGACCGTTGGAGGCTGACCGAGGTTCGGATTCCTCGTAAAAACTGTAGGTCCCTTCCCTCCTAATCTTACTTGGTGGTAGGGTTTAACCCGCCCGGGTTGGTACCACCGCACTGAATGAAACGTCGGTCGAAACGGCTATGTAAATAGTTTGTGTTCTCCAGCCAGTTCAGTGTAGCCGGCACGATCAAAGGGGGAAGCAC